>OU342739.1:57865412-58465412 GCA_910589765.1 Avena atlantica | reverse complement strand
TTCTAGGGAGCTTAGTGCTCATAGAAGATAGAAGATAGTTTAAGCTCTGACTTATGCAAGGTCAGAAGTAGTGTTGGAGTTAGTTGTAATATTTTAAGTTTTAGGTACTAAAATAGAAAAAGTAACTGAACTATGTAGATCCTGGAAGAAGACTCGAGAGAGTGAGTGGTGTAGATATTAGGCTCCCTCTCCCTCTGACTAGTGTACTCTCTCTAGTGGTATGAAAATATTCATGAGAATTAGTCTAATTCTTCCACGAATCTCTTCATGGTATCAGAGCAGGACGAATCCGGTGCATTTCCCCTGCGAATTTTGAGCTGATTCGCTGGCAAAGAATTGGATTGAGGCGGATCTTGAAGGGGTTGTGCCGCCTGCGCAGATCGGCCGCCGTCGATTCGCCGGGGAGCTGCTCCAAGTCAAAGCTTCCCCTGCCGTCCCTGCAATCCCTTTCTCCCGAGTTCCCATTCGGTATTTCCCCTGTCGCCAGTGCGCGTCCGTGAGGGAGTGGTGCTGGGATTTGTTATTGGTGCCATTTCCAGTTTAACCCGCAGCTGCCAACTGCTCTCGGCTGGTTCCAGTGAAAATCAAAATCAAGCTTTCCATACCTTCTGCCGTGGACTAGAAGAATCCAAGGTACAACGTGCTAGTGCTGCTACTATTTGTTCATCTAGACTCAATTGTGGTGCTGCGGACACTGTCTTGTGTGGCTGAATGTTTTGGCCATATTGCAACTGCTCTGAAGATTAGTACTACTTGCTAGAAAATAAGGAGTCACGTGCTATTGATTCCTTGCTGCTCTTGAGTGCTGCTACTAGCAGTTTACAAAATACTGTTTTCTGGTGCTGTTCTTAACTGAGGAAAATTATGGGGGACTCAGCCAAAGACAAAACAGGGGATTCTAGTATTGATAAAATGTATGAAATTTTTAGGGAGCTTCTTGAACAGCAGAAGAAACAATCAATGTTGGTCCCTGAGGCATTAAAGTATGCGCTTGAGCCCAATCCTGTCAAATTATCTGGTCCTGCCAACTATGTCAGTTGGAGGCGTCATGCTCAGTTAATTTTGAGCTCTCATGGTTACGACTACTTGCTTACTGATGATGAAGAAAAAATGAAGAGTGGTGACACCTCAGCTAGACAAATCAATGATAGAGTTTTGGTCTGGTTATTGGGAAGTATGGAGCCCATTGTGTGTCAACAGGTTGAGATCATGACAACAGTATTTGAGGTATGGGTTGCACTAGAGAAGCAGTTTTCTGGCAAATCAAATAAAATGCAGGCCACTCGCATTATGGGTGAACTCACTCACCTGAACCAAGGCACTCAATCTGTAACTGAGTATGCCGGTGAGGTGAAACGTTTATATAGGGATCTGCATTATTATCACCCTTTTCAACCTATTGATAAGAAGGATTTAGCCATTCATCACAAATGGTTTGAGTCTATTGTGGCCAAGCTTTTCCTTGATGGACTAAACCAGGAATTTGATCTCCGACGCCAAATCATTTTTTCTGAAACTGTGTGGCCTGGCCTTGAGGATATCATCTCTAGTGTCCTTGAGGAAGAGACACGGTTGTCACAATCTAAGGAAGATAACTTGAAAGGTGGGGTAGATCGTGCAGCTCTGTCTATGCGACCTCGTCATGTTGCAAGGCCATTCAGTAAATTGGACAAGAGTAAATTATTTTGTGATCATTGCAAAAGGAATGGGCACACAAAAGACACATGTTTTGAACTGCATGGTTTTCCGTCTTGGTGGGAGAAAGGGAGATCTCGGCCAGGGGGAGCTCAGGGTTCAAATAGGCATCAAGCTAATCACACTACAGCTACAAGGGAGCTACCATTGGTAGATTAGCGAGCTCTTGAGGATTTTACTTCCAAGCTTAAACTCTCAGAAGGCTCATCTTCCTCCCAGGGTCCCTCCAAAGCAGATTCTAGTTTGTACATCACTTCTCATCAAGGTACAACACCTCAGCAGGCCCATACTTCCACAACTCAATCAAAATCCTGGATCATTGATACCGGAGCCACTAATCATATGACAGGAGCATCAAACCTTTTTACCACATATAGTCCATGCTCAGGTAAGGACAAGGTACGTGTGGCTGATGGATCCATGGCACCTATTGTAGGACGTGGATCTGTTAGGTGCACCAATACATTGTCCTTATCCCCTGTCTTGCATGTTCCCAAACTTCCAGTCAACTTATTGTCAGTTAGCTCAATTAATAAATCTCGTAATTGTAGAAGTTGGTTTGATCCTACTTGTTGTGTTTTTCAGGAGCTAAAGACAGGGAGACTATTAGGGACTGGGACCGAGCATGATGGGCTCTATTATCTTGATGAAGGAAGAGAAGAAACTGCCCTTGCATCCAGTTTGTCTCCAGTCCAAGAGCTCATGATGCATCATCGCAGGCTTGGACACCTCTCTTTTGCCGCCTTATATCATATATACCCTTCCCTGTTTAAGTTATGCACCAGGGAGTCTTTAGTATGTGATGCATGTGAATTAGCGAAACATACCAGGGGCTCTTATCCTAGTATTGGTCTAAGAAGTAGTAAACCTTTTGAGATAATCCACTCTGATGTATGGGGACCGTGTGAGGTTCATTCTATTTCTGGTCATCGTTGGTTCGTAACCTTTATTGACTGTTTTAGCCGTTTTACATGGCTTTATCTCCTAAAGCGTAAAAGTGACGTGTTATCTGTGTTTAAAGATCTGTGTGCTCTTATTAAAAACCAACATGCAACACTGTTAAGATTCTTCGTTCAGACAATGGTACTGAATATCTTAACCAAGATTTTGATCAATTTCTTGCAATCAGTGGCATAGAACATCAAACTACATGTGTTAATACCCCGGAACAAAATTGTGTGGCTGAACGCAAAAATAGGCATTTACTTGAAGTTGCTCGCTCACTAATGTTTGAAATGCATGTTCCGAAATTTTTGTGGAGTGAAGCAATTAAAACAGCAACATATCTCATAAATCGTATGCCGCTTCGTGTTCTTGGTTATAGAACTCCTGCTGAGTGTTTGTTGGGTTCTAATGATTTTATTGTCCCTCCAAAGTTTTTTGGGTGTGTTTGCTTTGTGCATGATTACAGAAATTCCGTAGGTAAATTAGACCCGCGTGCCGTGAAATGTGTTTTCACGGGCTACTCTCCTTCTAAGAAAGGTTATAGGTGTTGGTGTCCTTCTGAACATCGTTTTTTTGAAAGCTCGGACGTAACATTTCGTGAATATGAATCATATTATGGATCATCATGCGATAGTAGTATTACCCTGTTACCACTTGAGGGGCAACAAGAGGGGGAGAATGGAAGTAGTTCCTTGATTCCTGTTCTTGTTCCCCCTTCAAGTGGTACAGGTGGTTCTCTAATTCATGATAACTTGGTGTCTCCTGAAAATAATTTGTCTAGCAATAATGATTTAAGCCAGGGGGAGAAGACACGTCATGATGGGTCTGATAGTGAGTTTTGTCCTGGAGACACTATGGATGCAACACAGAATTCTCCGCTTCCATCTCAAGGTGAAGAATCTATTATGCCTAAGGGCCCAGGTACTGATAGTATTTACCCAAATTCTACTGTTCCTATTAGCACTATAGGGCAGAGTGACAACCAACTATCTACTATTAATCCGCAAGCTAATTTACCTACTGCCTTGAGAAAATCAACTAGGACTCGCACCACTCCAGGACATCTTAAAGATTTTGTTGGGTATAAACATAACATTGCAAACTTCATTTCCTATAAACATTGCAGTCCTACTTTCAAAAGTTTTATTGCTTCTTTAAACTCTATCACCATACCATCCCACTGGAAAGTAGCTTTAGAGGACCCAAAATGGAGGGAAGCAATGCTTGATGAGATGAGAGCCTTGGAAAAAAATAAAACATGGGAGCTCGTGGATCTACCACAAGGTAAGCAACCTGTAGGATGTAAGTGGGTTTTCTCTGTCAAACACAACCTCGAGGGAACAATAGATAGATATAAAGCTCGACTAGTAGCTAAGGGTTACACACAAACTTATGGTATTGACTACGGGGAAACATTTGCTCCTGTTGCGAAGATGAATTCGGTCCGGACACTCATTTCTTGTGCTGTCAATCTAGATTGGAGTATCTATCAGATGGATGTAAAAAACGCTTTTCTCCATGGGGATCTGCAAGAGGAAGTCTATATGGACATTCCACCTGGTTTCGAATTAAGTGAGCACACAGGGAAGGTGTTGCGCCTCCGTCGCTCATTGTATGGCTTGAAACAATCACCACGAGCATGGTTTGATCGGTTCAAACAAGCCATGCTCAAGAGAGGCTTTTACGAAAGCAACGCAGACCATACATTATTTTACAAGCACACTGATAATAAAGTTGCAATTTTAATAGTATATGTCGATGACATTGTGATAACAGGTGATAACCACAAGGAAATTGATGACCTGAAGTGTCACCTAGCACAAGAATTTGAGGTCAAGGACCTTGGGCACCTAAGATATTTCCTTGGCATAGAAGTTTCTCGTGGACCACAAGGTATATTTCTATCACAAAGGAAGTACACTCTAGACCTACTCAGAGAAACCGGTATGCATGGTTGTCGTCCAGTTTCAACTCCCATAGAGCAGAATCACCGACTTAGTAGTAGTATGGGAACTCCTGTTGATCAGGAGCGTTATAGGCGACTTGTTGGAAAATTGATATATCTTTCCCATACACGGCCTGACATTGCATTCGCTGTAAGTGTTGTGAGCCAATTCATGCGTGAACCTAAGACAACACACTTGGATGCTTTGAATAGAATTTTAAAGTACCTTAAAGGATGTCCAGGGAAAGGTAGCTTATACACTAAGCAAGGAGGTCTACAAGTTGAATGCTATACAGATGCTGATTGGGCTGGATCTTTAGATGATCGACGGTCCACTTCTGGTTATTGTGCATTTGTTGGGGGTAATCTTGTATCATGGAGGAGTAAAAAACAATCTGTGGTGGCTAGATCAACTGCAGAGGCAGAATTTAGATCAATGGCTCAGGGCATATGTGAACTATTATGGCCGCAAGTTCTGTTAGTAGAATTGAAATTGCATTCACATGGGCCACTGATGCTTTATTGTGATAATAAGGCTGCCATTGATATTGCAAATAACCCTGTCCAGCATGATAGAACTAAGCACATTGAAATTGATCATCACTTTATCAAAGAAAAACTTGATAAGGGAATAGTGTGCTTACCATATGTTACCTCAGCAAGTCAAATAGCTGATATCCTCACTAAAGGATTGCCCGAGAGGATGTTTTCTGTATTTTGTAGCAAGATGGGTTTATCTGATGTGTTTGCCCCATCTTGAGGGGGAGTGTTGGAGTTAGTTGTAATATTTTAAGTTTTAGGTACTAAAATAGAAAAAGTAACTGAACTATGTAGATCCTGGAAGAAGACTCGAGAGAGTGAGTGGTGTAGATATTAGGCTCCCTCTCCCTCTGACTAGTGTACTCTCTCTAGTGGTATGAAAATATTCATGAGAATTAGTCTAATTCTTCCACGAATCTCTTCAAGTAGCAAGTGTTGTACCAATATGAAACTGAAGGAGGCTATCAAGAGCAGTACTTCATTTGTTTTTTAGTCTCCAGGCATGACTTTTTCCATTGTTGTGCTATAATTTCTAAGATGGTACTTATGGTACAAGTAACACACTTTGAAAAGATGTAGTATACCTTAAACAAAGACACACGTGAGCATCTCTCTTAAAAAATATGTCCTCCATGAAGGACAGGATCCAAAGTGATTTTTCCATCAAAACATTTATTTTCAAGAATTCATCCAAACATTTTATATTTATTAGGAACAGCGGTAATAGCATCTATGTAGTGTTAAGACATGAAGAGAGGTTAAAGTGTACATGCCTGTTGAACAAGCAGCAGAGTCTGCCGGTGGTATACATTTTGTCCGTCGATGACAGCCATGTATGTTGACTCGCTCGGGCATATGCTGCTACAGTAAGTCACAGGGAAGTCAGCAGGAACCATGTTTTTGGGACCGTCCAGCAGAAACAAAGTTGACAAGTCCAGGGATAGTCTTGCTTTGGTACATTTGTTGGTTTTAGTCGGTGATAAACACAAAATCATTTTCACGCCTTCAGTAAGTAGCTAAATATTAATGGTAATTTTCATCAGTGTGTGCTGTTCTTCCTCTAAAACAGATAACATATTAACATGACAAAGAGAATATAGAAGTGGTCCATCTGGTGAATATATATACGTACTAAACATCTACTGGGTTTTAAGCCAGTGACAACGATTGACACATTCAACAAACATTGATCTGTTACTTGTCGTGCAGGGAGGTGACAAAGAATTGACAGCCGGAGGTACGGTGTCCTTTCCATGAATCTTGCACTTGGTCCGGTCAGCCGGTGCCATCTCGTCCAAGACAACTAATTTCCAAGTTTTTCCTCGGTTGATTGCTACAGCATTCAGCTTTAGCGTTTTCGCCGAAGAAAACGGTTCGGGTCGCAGTAGAATTCCGATCCCCCAAGTCATCTTGGGACCAGCCGTTCATGCATGCATTCTCCTGCCTGTCTGCCTTGGATCGACATCGACCAACTCCGTCTGCAAGTCAAGATGATCATCCTAGCAGCACTCGGAATGTTGAAATTCAGGACCATGCTAGCTCCGGTCTGAGAGTTTTACAAGTCACGATCTCCTCCCTGTGAAGTGGTCGCAGTCTAATTTAATTTCTCTCGTGTTGCCAACATATGCTTGGTATGTCATTTCTTGATAGTAAAATATTTATCTCGGCAACATCCCAGAATAGGAGTATAATAACAACGTGGGCCCTAATTCTGTTGGGACCCCATGCCACAAATACTATGGTTTTCTAACTTGTACATTTCCTTCCATTCCTGTGTACTGCAAATGTAGCTAGGGTACGTAGTGGCGTTCAGTTTCAGATGTGGCTTGCAAAGAATTCAAACAGCTAGCAGCTGGAAACAGGAACCATGCATGATGGCGCTTGGGTTACAATCAAGGACATGTCGGTGACAACGTTGGATGATGCAACATTGTACGTATGTGAAAATGCGTGCCAAAGGCAGTTGAGAAATGATTTTTCCAGGTCGTATATTAACTAACTCCATATATATCGTGCCGCTCTTGAACTCTGCATGCGCGCGTTTCAGATAAGAAATAGCAACGAGTTGTGCTCCTAGAAGCTAGCTAGCTCGGATAGAGAAGAGTGATCGATCAGCTTAGTGCACGTAAGATGCAACGAAAAATGCGATCCCCTGCAACAAACTTTCTTGGAAATTAGCTGGGGTTTTGACTTTGGGTTAAGAAGCCGCGCGCGCGAGGTCGTGAAAATTCAGACCAAATTGAGGACCCTACGTGCTAGCATGCGTTGCAGGCAAAGAGAAAATTCCGAGGGTTTGACCACATCATCAGACAGGTAGGCATACAGGAATCATCGATGACAAATTAAACACAGAGCTTCTGCCTAATTAAGTACGGCTCCAGCATCCACTTGTAGAATTTGCCCAAGTCAAACTAGGCCCTAGCTAGACGACTGCCTTGGCACCCAAGGCGTTTTCCTGGTCAAACCACAGTTTTCTTCTCTTAATCATTTCCCCTCCAAATATCTCTGTCCCTCGTGATCGATCGATGATCCGTAAATAAATTCAGTTTCTTACATATGTGAAGTTACAATGTACTACCTCAATGTGATTTTCTTCTTCTCGTTCATTCAAAAAGCAACACTTTGAAAATCGAAGTTGCTTATCATCACCGATCACGGCGGCCCGGCTGCACGCCGCACGAGCTCTCAGCGTGTTTGCCAGCCAGTTTGGTCCAACTAATCGGTCTCCTTTGACTTACGATCGAGCTCACCGCCGGCATATGCTTTGCCATGGATCGGATGTATGCACGCAGGTACGTACGTACTTGGTGCTTGCTCTGGTCAACACGGCAGCGCTTGTGCCTTATTTCGTCGTATTTTCGTGTTTGTTTTCCTTCCATAGTGCCATGGCACACGGTCGTACCGTACGCACCGTTCCACGATCGACCTCTATGAAGAAGAACACGATATACGAACGGTTTTTGATGGTGGAATTCTACGGTTCCATACTTCCATCGATGATCGAGCAGCGGGCCTGCTGGCTACGTGCCGCATTGACTTTTCAAACATAGTAGTAGGAGCGAAAACTAACCAGGTCGCCGCACGTAACCCGCATGCAACTTCCCTGCCCAAACCTCCACGCCTCTCGACTCGATCTCGAGATTATATATATGTAGGCGCCGCGACTCGTTCCATAGCCAACCTACCTCGTAGCTAGCATAATCACAAGCAGTTTGTACATTGCCAAAACCCAAACCCATTCGTACGCCGCGAAGAGAAGAGAGCGCATCCGAAGAAAAAGCTAAGGTTCGATCGATATAGATACCATGGCCGTGATGATCAGGAACATGAGGCTCGCTGTGCCGGCGCTCGTGGCGGCGATCCTGCTGCTGGCGGTGCTCGGGGAGGCGGCGCGGCCTTTGGGCGGCGAAGACTGGGCGGCCGCCGGAGGGACCCCGCTGCCGGGCGCGGGCGTCGTCGAGGTGCTCCGGCGGCTGTACCTGCAACAACTGGGCGGGCCGGGCGCGTCGTGCGGCACCAACAGCCCCAACAACGGCTGCCCGCCCTAGGATCGTCGCCGACGACGTACGGCGCGTCTTTGGCCGTCACGCGCCGCGGCCGGCTCCTCTCGGGTTCCGGCGTGTTTTTAACGACCCCGGGTGATCGGTCGGTCGGTCGGTCGGTCGATTGTAGGATTTGATTCGTTGGTTTGTTTCTTGGTGGTTGATTTTTTGCCCACGCGTGCGAGATGCTGTGTGGCAATCTGTACTTTTGAACATAGAATATATAGGTATGGTATATATGTTTGAATAAAACATAGGAAACTGAAGCTGCAAAAGCGCCGGCAAAAATACATGTAAGATTGTTGTAAGGAACATGTACATAAATACATTTGTTTATGGATTGAGATTGTGCTTCCTGAGAGAGTTGCTCAAATCTTCTTGACCAAGCACACACACGACGGTTCTCGCTCTGAATTTTGATGTCGTCGTGAATGAGATCATGTCAGTTGTTACGCACGCACGCACGCATGCCCCGGCCGGAAGTGGAAGCTGACATTCGCGCGCGTCACTCATGCCCTCACTCATGCGGCCAAAATGGCGGAACTTTTCGTGGACCCACGTGTGATGCCACGGTAGGTTCATCCGGTTTCTTCCTAGGAAGTTAGTTGGGCTTCCTTTTGTCCCTTCTAGGCTTTGTTTGACTGGCTGGCGGCAGACACAAGTCGTAGGCGGTGCTCATCACCTGGGCCAATTCCATCGACCCCGGTTGACAATCGCTACCTGATGCCGGCCTCGCCGCGATCATTACTACTCGTCGGTGGCCGGCTAACGTTGCAGCTAACCAGCATGCATGTCTATTCACATCTCTCACGACCTCGTGGCGGTGTCCATGGATTAGAACAAGGCAGGATTCACCGACCATCATCGTCATTGTATCTTGGGATGGGTCTTTCTTCCTAGAATGATTCCTCGCAAAAAGACATAATTTTTTCTATCGAATGGAAAGAGGCTCTCCTATAGTAGTACTATACTTGCTATCGTTAGGGTTTCTCCTTAACCTTATGAAAAGGCGCGGCTTCCCCGCAAAATTCGGAAATTTCTCTCGTCACGCTTTTGGTCTCGGCCTCCTCTCGTGTGCTTCTAAATAGGGTCCCGGGCGAGCCAATGTGTCATGGGAGAGGACTTCGACAAGGCAACCCACTCTCACCGCCACTACCTGCTCACCGCTCCTCTTTGAACTTGCAATTGATCCGCTGCAACAACAACTTCTAGACTTGGCCACTACAAATGGAGTTCTTGACAACCTTCGAGGTCACGGCCTTACCATATATGCACCTCTCTGTATGCCGACAACGCTGCAATTTTCATGGCCCCAATAAAAGAAGATTTTATCAATTTGCCAATCATCCTTGACAATTTTGCTGATGTCACGGGGATGGTTACTAATGTGCAAAAGAGTCAAGCCGTGCTAGTTAAATGCTCCCTCTTGGACCTTGTTGATATTATGAAAATGTTCCAGGTGCAACGCACTATGTTCCCCATGAAATATTTCGGGCTACCACTCTCCGTTATGTGACTCAAAACCATTGGCATGCAACCCCTAGTTGAAAATGTTGCATCCAAGCTTGTTCCTTGGCATGGGAAGCACATAGCCATGGCCGGAAGGCGCACACTCGTGAAGCCCGTGATTACCTCTTAAACAATACATCTCATCACCCCCTCTCGATCCCTCCTGGTATCCTACATTCCATCAACAAGTTAGAAAGGGCTTTTCTTTGGGCAAAGGCGGATAAAGTTCCTGTAGGGCAATGCAAAGTTAAGTGGAAAATAATATTTAGACCTAAAGATAAAGGATGGTTAGGAATCATCGACCTCGAATTTTTTTCTAGGGTTTGCGTCTTCGGTGGCTTTGGTTCCAACGGAAGGATCCATCCAAGGTATGGATTGGGAAGGACCACCTTTGCAACAAGGAGGACAAGTAGTTCTTCCATGCGGCTACCACCATTTCTATTGGGGATGGTCGCACCTGATACTTGCATTTTGTATCATTATAATAGCCACATATAGGACTAGTTTATATTGTTATTGTTATTGAAATATCACTGTTTATGTTACTTTTAGATGATTCACGGGACTTCCCTACGAAGTCTCTTGTTTTGGAATTTAATTTCTGAGAGGAAGAAAATCTTCCTTTTCATATTTTGCTGTTTTGGGGAATTTTTGAACACGAATTAATTTAAGAAAAATACCACAGAAGTTTTTCATCGTGAGAAGAATAATGGGCCTTGGAAGCACACGAGAGGAGCCACAAGGGCCGAACTAGGCCAAGTGGCATGGGACCACATGTAGGTTGCGCCACCTAGGCATATTCGAGCCTCGAGCGTCGCCTTGGCTCTCCCTTTTTATAGATGGCTCCATTTTTACTGAAAGACTATGCTATGTTTTTCCCACGATTTACAAAGACGGCGGTGGAGGCGAAAGTCTTCTCCTACTTCAGGAGATGGCAGATCTTGCTGCTCTAAGGCCTACAGAGAGGGGGGAATAAAATCCATCATCATCATCACACTTCTTGGCGTAGGGCGAGGCTTCTCCATCATAATCTTTGATGGCGCTTAGTTGACGTGGGGGCTTCTTTCTTTATTCCCCGGCAACGGCGCCATAAAACTTTTTTATTAATTCTTTATGGCACCAGAAAACTTGATGGCTGGTCCTAACGTGGAGCACTTCGTTGGAAACCCCAAGAGCAAGGTGTGAAGCAGCAAGCAGCAAGTCTTCCCTCAGTTGAGACCGAGATTATCGAACCAGAAGGAGGAAGGCAACGTCACACAGTTGTTGCGAGCAACACGGAGACCTGCACAACACAAACTCAAGACTTTGCCCCAACGAATCAGTGAGGTTGTCAAGCTCACCGGTTTGCTGTAACAAAGGATTAAATGTATGGTGTGAAAGGTAATGGTTTGCAGCAAGTAAATAGGTAACAGTGAAATATGTATCAATGGTAAAGATTGGACCGGGGTCCATAGTTCACTAGAGGTGCTCTCCTTAGATAAACAACATGGCATGAAGGGTAAACAAATTACAGTGGGGCAATTGACAGGAACTAGGCAAAGCATAACAATGCAATTACTAGCCAGAAAGATCCTATGGGGTTGATTGGGCAATACAACAATATATATAGACTGTCATCCAACTACATCTATGACTAGAAGTCACCTTCAGGTTATCATCCGAACCCCCTCCAGTATTAAGTTGAAAGCAACAGACAACTTCTTTAAGCAATGTGTGTAAGGTAAATAGTCCACATGTTCCATGAACAAGAGACCGTTTTTTCTCCCTAGTAGCAACAACACATCTACAACCGAAGAGATTTCTGTCACTTCCCTTGGAAACTAGAGGCATGAACCAACTATCGAGCATAAATATTTCCTCTTGGAGTCACTAGCAACTACTTGGCCAAGATAACCACTAGCAACGGAGAGCATGCAAGATCACACACAACACTGACATGATAGAATCATAAAGATAAAACCATTAATCAAACCAACATAATAATCTCAATATCCATCGGATCCCCGCAAACACAACATGCATGATTACAAATAGATTAGATCTTGCTCATGAACGGAGCTCACAAGATCTATACATGAAAGCACAAAGGAGGAGATACAACCATCTAGCTACTACATGGACCCATAGTCCAAGGTTGAACTACTGTGGCATCCCGCAAAACCACTACTAGAAAATCGCGTTGTTTTTGTGCATTGCATCGTCATCATTATGCATTTGTATGTTTGAAACTATTTTCAACAAGCCTATTTTTGTTCTATAAAAATACCCCTTCTCTTATTTTAAAACAAGTCTTATAATTATCTGTTAAATTATTTGCCTAAAAATTATTTTGCTAAAAAGATTTAAAACAAGACAACACCATAAGTATTTTACAAACTAATAGAACCCAGACCCTAATCTATTCCTACCCAAATCTAGTCTACCCACCAATCCCCTCCCTCCACCTCACCTTTCCCTCCACCTCATCACACCCACCGCCACCTCACCAATCCACACCCCATCCCCTCTCTCTCTCTCTTCCTCACAGCCAAACCCACCCCACTTCCTCTCTCACCCCAGCCGCACCCACTTCACCCCCTCTCCCTTACACCCCGCCCCCACCTTCCCCTGGCCCCACCCGCAGCAACCAGACCCCCACGCTCCTGGTCAACCGCCCACCCCGACCCCGCTCCTCACCCACCATCTCACCCTCTGCCATTGCGGGTCCCACCCGACCCCGCCTGGCCCACCACTCCCCCTGGCCGCCTCCCCCGTTCCCTCTCTCTCTCTCCCCTGGCGCCCCACGCAACCCCACCCCGACACGCTCCCTCCCTTCTCCCTCCCCTCCGACCACCGCCTCTGCCCCTCCGCCTCCGCCGCTTGCGACCACCCTCCCCGCTCGCCCGGCCCCACCTGCTGGCCCGCGTCCCCCCGTTTCCCCGCGCCTCCTCGTCGCCACCGGACCCCCCCTCTGCTCGTCACCGAGCCGCGACCTGCTCTCTGCCGCCCCTTCCTCCTCGGCCTCCCGGCGACCCTACCCCGCGGCGCCGCCTCCTCCGCGTCGGCTCGCACGAGCTCGCCCCGGCCATGGCGCCTCGCCGTCGCCCCTCGCATCCGTCCCCGCACCGCCTTCCCCACGCGAGGCCGCGGCTCCGCCAGCGACCTTCCCACCTTCCTCTCTCCGGCGCCCCCTTACCAGAGTCCCGGCCCGCCTCTGCGGCCGCTCACCAAGCTCGCCGTCGCCCTCCTCCGCGACTCGCGACCAAGCTCGCAGGGCGCCGCTGTTGCCACCTCTCCCCGGCGCCGTCCTCTGCATCATCCCCACTCCGGCCGTCCTCCGCTCCTTCCATCCGCCAGGCCGGCGCCGCCGCGCACCAAGGCCGCCCCGAGCCATCGGCGACCTGTAGCATCTCTCCTGAGGCCTCCTTGTCCCTGCCCGCGTCCCGCCTCTGAGATCGCCTCCGAGCACCGTACGCGATGACCTCCGTCCCGTGTGTGCACGTCTTTGGTGGCGGCCCCATCATGATCACCAAGTTCGTCTGCTGCCGTGAAGGACAACATGAGCTCGTCAAGTTGACTTCTGCTTGTGTCTACAATGGCTTTTGTTTTCCCAAAGTGATGTTGGGGTATGATGTTAGAGGTGCTCAAGCGCAATCTAGAGAACTGTCGCAGACCCAAGTTAATCTCGGCAAGATCTTCGTCGCCACCCAAGTTGGAGACCGAACCCGCGGCATCCCAAGTACTCCTTCCCGGAACCCAAGTTCGCCGAGAACCCGGACCCCAAGGTCTTCATCCCGGTACGACAAGCACTTCGCCGCGGAACGCCAAGATCTTCACCCCGAACGCCAAGACCGTCCCGATACACGGACCCGACGAGATCCTCGTGACGACAAGAACGACACCGACCAGGGCGAGTCCGATGCGCCCCCGATGCCACACCAAGTCCTTCTCCCCGTAACACCAAGATCTCCCGCCGAGAACGAACCCCAGATCCGAACCCTGAGACCAAGCCCGAACCCCCGACACCAAGTTCTTCCGAACCCTAATGTGTGAACCTTTTCCCGAGACCCTATTTTATAAATGCTATATATAAATTGTTGCATATTAAATTGTTCATGCATGCATATTGTCATGTGGTTTGGGGGCCTTAGGCCGATTCGCCTAAATTAAATATGGGGCCCATATGCGGGCAAATCTAGTCTTATATTGGCCTCATTTAAACTTGTGTAGCGAACCGGTGCTATCTTTTGTCTTGATAATGCAACATTTAAATTGCGGGGTAGTTAAACAACATGCACCATTTAATTAATTGTCGGGACCCCGGTTTCCGCTTAATATTGCCTAATTGCATCGCACCTTTGCCATGTCATGCATCATACATGAATCATGCCCGATCTTCTGCCGTTGTATTAAATAGTGCATCCGGTGTTTATTCTAGAGTTTTGGTTCTTCGCGGATAAGGCCGTTGAGTGGATGCGAGTGTCGACCCGATCTTCGGATGAACCTTCGGCAATGTTTTCAGGCGAGCATCTCCCCCTTTCTACCTATCTTACTTTTGCAGTATTTATTCCCTCCTGTTGATCTATTGCTATCTGTGTTGCGATGCTCTAGTTTTCGTACCCGTGTTATCCCTTGCAGCCTTATATTGCCTTAGACACCTCCTATTACCTGTTGTTTGGTAGATAGTTGGACCTGCGCGTCGTAGTCGCTTGCTCAAGTGCTGTTGTGTGTCGTCAAGTACCACAGTTGTTGGAGTATTGCCGTGTGTTTATAGATGGAGATGATCAAGACTTTAATTACTGTTTAACAACTAAAATTGAAGTAGGTAAGCAGAGGCACATGTGGGCAATAGATGTTATTTGGTTGTTAACCGTCCACTTGTGTCCCGTAGGACCCCGAGTACTTGATACCTGTTCCTTGAATATTCGCGCTATCCACATCCGGGAGGATTATGGGAACCCCCTGAGCCAGAGCTTGATTCATTCTTATTTCTTGGGGCCACAAACTAGTTTGAGGTTTTATTTACTATCCTGTACTTATGCCATGCCTTACTGCTTTATTTACGATTGTGCGAGGAGCACCTGTACTGTTTAGGTAAGCGGAGTGTTTTCGCGGTATCGACAAGCCTAGTCACATTTTCGGGTTCCCAGTCGTTTACAGCCATTGTCGCAAACCTTGAGTCCGTCTCGGAGTCAGCTAGCTTCGTTGCGGGTCTACTCAATGGGGTGGCCCCCTGAAATATTTCTGAATCCTGTGATTGCTTTGTCGTGAAGGCCTCGTTGGGTTTTGATTTGGTTTTTCCGAGGTTGATCGAGTGTGTGTTGCTATTTGTGCATCCCTGCAGGGTAAAACTTTCTGAAAGCCGTGTCCGCGGTTATGGACGACTTGGAGCATAGTATCTCGATCATAGACAACTATAACTAAAGTAGTGCTATAAATTTGACTTTATAATGACTAGTAATCAGCTTCACTATAATGGAATGGCTAAATAAAACTGCCCACAATTGCTTGCTTGGGTTGTCGCTTGCGACCATTGTATCTGACTAGTAAGTATTGCAACTATAACGGAATGGCTAAATAAAAGTACCAACAACTGCTGGGTTTTGGGATATCTCATGCTAATTGTATCTGACTAGTAAGTGTCGCAACTACAATGGAATGGTTAACTAAAACGGCCCACTGCTTATTTTATCAGGATGACTATCTATACCTGACTAGTAATTGCTGCAACGATAACTGAATAAATAAAACTGCCAACGGTGTGAGTTCCTCGGTTGACTTCCTCGTTTGGTCTCGAGGGGGAAACACCAGGATGGGTATGTTTGGTGGTAGTATCAGGTTGGTTCCGAATAGGTCTTTCTTATCCCTCTCTGATAGCCGACAGTTATCTCGAGTCTCTATAGGTTGTTTAGTGCATGCCGCGCTGCCGCTTCAGTCCACCATACCTATGTAGGCGAGGACCGCCGAACTCTAGTCTCGCCGTGTACTGGCCTCAGTACTGACCGCTCTCTCTTTTTTCCTTTGCCCTTTGCCGGCACCCCTTTTGTTTAAGCAGGTTTTGAGATCGACGTCGTTAGCAGGGTTACCCTTCCGGCTTGGCCTGGGCAGGGTTATGGACGCCATTGGTTATTTTTCAGGGCTCTTAGCCCCATTTGCATCTTGTCCGTAGTCGGACGCTCTATCATTTTCAAGGTGATTTGGATCTTTGTATATTATATCTGTATTCTTGACTCATTGAGTCGCTGTTGTATATATATCTGTTCTGTGGGTCCCATCGAGGACTGTTGTGTAATGTTATTACTTCGTTTTCCACCCGCACACAAGTGCCTGGTGGGCACCTTTGAATCGTTTCTATGCGGGTTTGGCGGGAAGCGCTGAAACTTGCATAGGGTCGATTCTGAGGGTGTTACAGAGTGGTATCAGAGCTCAGCAGTTGCGATACCCCACAAGTCCAGACTGTAGGATAACCTAGCTAACGGCCGAAGTAGAGTGTCAAAACTATTTTTCAAAATCGGTTGGATAGTTCTGATTAGGTCTAATTTTACTCTTTACCCCTCTGCTATTCTCCTCTTACCTCTACGTGTTTTGAATCCGCTCTCTTCTCTCTCTTCGAGTCCAGGATTTCTCGTGGTTGGGTTCCGTCGTACCTTCAGGGTTTCGCTTCCTCCTTTGATAACGGTGTTCTACCATCCGGTGTTCATGCTGTCTGAGGAATCCGTCTACTGTGGTACCATTCTTTGTTCCTTGTTTGTGCCTTCCGGTGTTTTCCGACGCGACGACATCATCTACGCCAGATCCGATGCAGAGTCTGCATCACTCCTTTGTTTCTGAACCTCGCTTGTCGAGATCTACAATCTGAATTCCGAGAGTTGGTTGCATAATTTCCCATTCATGAGCATAGTAATGCTTTGGGTGCGCGATGGACTGATCACCATCCGACTACTCTTATCATTCGCTCTTGCACATTGAATGGTGAATCTTTGCAGTTATACTCCTTCCGCGGTAGTTAGAGGTGGCCTTACCTTTAACTTCGTCCGTTGTTTATCCGGAGTGTTCTCTTGACGAACGTGAGCAACGACCCTTTGTTGGTGGTGTCGCCATTTTCAAGATGGAGAAAGAACCATTGTTAGTGGTGTCGCGAGGATCTACACACAACGCGAAGGATCAGATCGTCGGCCTTCTTCCGGTACCATGAGGCGGATCTCGAGGGCGAGATCCATTGTTAGTGGTGTCGAATTGTGGCATCCCGCAAAACCACTACTAGAAAATCGCGTTGTTTTTGTGCATTGCATCGTCATCATTATGCATTTGTATGTTTGAAACTATTTTCAACAAGCCTATTTTTGTTTTATAAAAATACCCCTTCTCTTATTTTAAAACAAGTCTTATAATTTTATCTGTTAAATTATTTGCCTAAAAATTATTTTGCTAAAAAGATTTAAAACAAGACAACACCATAAGTATTTTACAAACTAATAGAACCCAGACCCTAATCTATTCCTACCCAAATCTAGTCTACCCACCAATCCCCTCCCTCCACCTCATCACACCCACCGCCACCTCACCAATCCACACCCCATCCCCTCTCTCTCTCTTCCTCACAGCCAAACCCACCCCACTTCCTCTCTCACCCCAGCCACACCCACTTCACCCCCTCTCCCTTACACCCCGCCCCCACCTTCCCCTGGCCCCACCCGCAGCAACCAGACCCCCCACGCTCCCGGTCAACCGCCCACCCCGACCCCGCTCCTCAGCCACCATCTCACCCTCTGCCACCGCGGGTCCCACCCGACCCCGCCTGGCCCACCACTCCCCCTGGCCGCCTTCCCCGTTCCCTCTCTCTCTCTCCCCTGGCGCCCCACGCAACCCCACCCCGACACGCTCCCTCCCTTCTCCCTCCCCTCCGGCCACCGCCTCTGCCCCTCCGCCTCCGCCGCCGGCGACCACCCTCCCCGCTTGCCCGGCCCCACCTGCTGGCCCGCGTCCCCCCCGTTTCCCCGCGCCTCCTCGTCGCCACTGGACCCCCCCCTCTGCTCGGCGCCGAGCCGTGACCTCCTCTCTGCCGCCCCTTCCTCCTCGGCCTCCCGGCGACCCCACCCCGCGGCGCCGCCTCCTCCGCGTCGGCCCGCCCGAGCTCCCCCCGGCCATGGCGCCTCGCCGTCGCCCCTCGCCTCCGTCCCCGCACCGCCTTACCCACGCGAGGCCGTGGCTCCGCCAGCAACCTCCCCGCCTTCCTCTCTCCGGCGCCCCCTTACCAGAGTCCCGGCCCGCCTCTGCGGCCGCTCACCAAGCTCGCCGTCGCCCTCCTCCGCGACTCGCGACCAAGCTCGCAGGGCGCCGCTGTTGCCACCTCTCCCCGGCGCCGTCCTCTGCCTCATCCCCGCTCCGGCCGTCCTCCGCTCCTTCCATCCGTCAGGCCGGCGCCGCCGCGCACCAAGGCCGCCCCGAGCCATCGGCGACCTGCAGCATCTCTCCTGAGGCCTCCTTGTCCCTGCCCGCGTCCCGCCTCTGACATGGCCTCCGAGCACCGTACGCGATGACCTCCGTCCCGTGTGTGCACGTCTTTGGTGGTGGCCCCATCATGATCACCAAGTTCGTCTGCTGCCGTGAAGGACAACATGAGCTCGTCAAGTTGACTTCTGCTTGTGTCTACGATGGCTTTTGTTTTCCCGAAGTGATGTTGGGGTATGATGTTAGAGGTGCTCAAGCGCAATCTAGAGAACTGTCGCAGACCCAAGTTAATCTTGGCAAGATCTTCGTCGCCACCCAAGTTGGAGACCGAACCCGCGGCATCCCAAGTACTCCTTCCCGGACGCCAAGTTCGCCGAGAACTCGGACCCCAAGGTCTTCATCCCGGTACGACAAGCACTTCGCCGCGGAACGCCAAGATCTTCACCCCGAACGCCAAGACCGTCCCGATACACGGACCCGACGAGATCCTCGCAACGACAAGAACGACATCGACCAAGGCGAGTCCGATGCGCCCCCGACGCCACACCAAGTCCTTCTCCCCGTAACACCAAGATCTCCCGCCGAGAACGAACCCCAGATCCGAACCCTGAGACCAACCCCGAACCCCCTACACCAAGTTCTTCCGAACCCTAATGTGTGAACCTTTTCCCGAGCCCCTATTTTATAAATGCTATATATAAATTGTTGCATATTAAATTGTTCATGCATGCATATTGTCATGTGGTTTGGGGGCCTTAGTCCGATTCGCCTAAATTAAATATGGGGCCCATATGCGGGCAAATCTAGTCTTATATTGGCCTCATTTAAACTTGTGTAGCGAACCGATGCTATCTTTTGTCTTGATAATGCAACATTTAAATTGCGGGGTAGTTAAACAACATGCACCATTTAATTAATTGTTGGGACCCCGGTTTCCGCTTAATATTGCCTAATTGCATCGCACCTTTGCCATGTCATGCATCATACATGCATCATGCCCGATCTTCTGCCGTTGTATTAAATAGTGCATCCGGTGTTTATTCTAGCGTGTTGGTTCTTCGTGGATAAGGCCGTTGAGTGGATGCGAGTGTCAACCCGATCTTCGGATGAACCTTCGGCAATGTTTTCAGGCGAGCATCTCCCCCTTTCTACCTATCTTACTTTTGCAGTATTTATTCCCTCCTGTTGATCTATTGCTATCTGTGTTGCGATGCTCTAGTTTTCGTACCTGTGTTATCCCTTGCAGCCTTATATTGCCTTAGACACCTCCTATTACCTGTTGTTTGGTAGATAGTTGGACCTGCGCGTCGTAGTCGCTTGCTCAAGTGATGTTGTGTGTCGTCAAGTACCACAGTTGTTGGAGTATTGCCGTGTGTTTATAGATGGAGATGATCAAGACTTTAATTGCTGTTTAACAACTAAAATTGAAGTAGGTAAGCAGAGGCACAGGTGGGCAATAGATGTTATTTGGTTGTTAACCGTCCACTTGTGTCCCGTAGGACCCCGAGTACTTGATACCTGTTCCTTGAATATTCGCGCTATCCACATCCGGGAGGATTATGGGACACCCCTGAGCCAGATCTTGATTCATTCTTATTTCTTGGGGCCACAAACTAGTTTGATGTTTTATTTACTATCCTATACTTATGCCATGCTTTACTGCTTTATTTACGATTGTGCGAGGAGCACTTGTACTGTTTAGGTAAGCGGAGTGTTTTCGCTGTATCGACAAGCCCAGTCACATTTTCGGGTTCCTAGTCGTTTACAGCCATTGTCGCAAACCTTGAGTCCGTCTCGGAGTCAGCTAGCTTCGTTGCGGGTCTACTCAATGGGGTGGCCCCCTGAAATATTTCTGAATCCTGTGATTGCTTTGTCGTGAAGGCCTCGTTGGGTTTTGATTTGGTTTTTCCGAGGTTGATCGAGTGTGTGTTGCTATTTGTGCATCCCTGCAGGGTAAAACTTTCTGAAAGCCGTGTCCGCGGTTATGGACGACTTGGAGCATAGTATCTCGATCATAGACAACTATAACTAAAGTAGTGCTATAAATTTGACTTTATAATGACTAGTAATCAGCTTCACTATAATGGAATGGCTAAATAAAACTGCCCACAATTGCTTGCTTGGGTTGTCGCTTGCGACCATTGTATCTGACTAGTAAGTATTGCAACTATAACGGAATGGCTAAATAAAAGTACCAACAACTGCTGGGTTTTGGGATATCTCATGCTAATTGTATCTGACTAGTAAGTGTCGCAACTACAATGGAATGGTTAACTAAAACGGCCCACTGCTTATTTTATCAGGATGACTATCTATACCTGACTAGTAATTGCTGCAACGATAACTGAATAAATAAAACTGCCAACGGTGTGAGTTCCTCGGTTGACTTCCTCGTTTGGTCTCGAGGGGGAAACACCAGGATGGGTATGTTTGGTGGTAGTATCAGGTTGGTTCCGAATAGGTCTTTCTTATCCCTCTCTGATAGCCGACAGTTATCTCGAGTCTCTATAGGTTGTTTAGTGCATGCCGCGCTGCCGCTTCAGTCCACCATACCTATGTAGGCGAGGACCGCCGAACTCTAGTCTCGCCGTGTACTGGCCTCAGTACTGACCGCTCTCTCTTTTTTCCTTTGCCCTTTGCCGGCACCCCTTTTGTTTAAGCAGGTTTTGAGATCGACGTCGTTAGCAGGGTTACCCTTCCGGCTTGGCCTGGGCAGGGTTATGGACGCCATTGGTTATTCTTCAGGGCTCTTAGCCCCATTTGCATCTTGTCCGTAGTCGGACGCTCTAGCATTTTCAAGGTGATTTGGATCTTTGTATATTATATCTGTATTCTTGACTCATTGAGTCGCTGTTGTATATATATCTGTTCTTTGGGTCCCATCGAGGACTGTTGTGTAATGTTATTACTTCGTTTTCCACCCGCACGCAAGTGCCTGGTGGGCACCTTTGAATCGTTTCTATGCGGGTTTGGCGGGAAGCGCTGAAACTTGCATAGGGTCGATTCTGAGGGTGTTACAACTACTCACGAATCATACCGGAGAGAAGGCCTCCGGGATGATCTCCCCTCCGGCAGGGTGCCGGGATGAGCTTCAGATCCCCCCGATCTAGGGACGATGGTGGCGGTGGCTACAGACGGTTTCGTGGATTTCTGATCGAGTACTCAGGGTTTCTGCATCGGGGGCTTCTTATAGGCAAAGGGGCGAGACCGGGAGGCGGCCAGGGCCACCAAACCCTAGCCAGGCACGTGCCCACCTGCCCCCGCGCCTGGGGTGGGTCTGGCCCCCTCTGGATGGCCCCTCCGGCTCTCTTCTGGACTTGTTGTTCCCCACGGAAAGTTATTGACTTTGACGTTTGTCCCGTCCAATTCCGAGAATATTTCTTTACTAACTTTTCTGAAACCAAAAATAGCAGAAAACAGGCATCTCGCACTGTTGCAACTTATTAATAGGTTAGTACCAGAAAACATGTAAAAACACCTCAAAGTGTAGACAAGCAAAGCAAAGTAGATACTAAACAAGCATGGAGCATCAAAAATTATAGATATGTTTCCGACGTATCAGCATCCGCAAGCTTAACTCCTGCTCGTCCTCGAGTAGGTAAGTAATAAAAGAATAATTTTTGAGGTGACATGCACCCTCACAATAAAGATCCAACCCTTTTCAAACATTGAAAGATGGGATCAAACAACTCTAAACATGTGCATGAAAGATGGAGTTCTAACAATAGTACATAGTAACTATGCATGTAACATGGCAAGCTACAACAAAGATCATGAATAATATGCATTGAAAAACGTTTGTTTGTTTCACATGTAGAAAACATAACATAGTGGCAATCAGCTTGTCCCTCATAGAGTATAATGCATAGGACACCTATAAAGTTCACAAGGGTGACTAGAAACAAGTAGCACAAAAGTAAGTAATAACACAATATGCATCAATTAATAAGCTTTGGAACCCTGCACACAGAATGACAACTATGCTCTCTTAATGGTGCCTAAAGGTAGAAGGTGGAGACTCAATAATGGTGGAAGAAAGGACTTTTTTTAAAGGAAGCAGTGATTACAAGTTTCAAAAGATCTTACAAAATTATTGTACTTGTTAGCTTTCAACCCTCATTGCCCCTATCATAAGCATCTTGAAGTGGTTAAGGTTAAAGTGGCAAAGCTGGAGTATATGCTTGACGAAGTATAAGCTGGCAATCTCATGCCCCTTGAATACGAGGGCCACACCTCATGCATACTCAACTTTGGGTCCAGGTAAGTTCTTGTCACTGTAAGTATTTGTATATCGTTGAGAACCTCCAACGGGGTACCCCTTGCACATGGTACAAGAGCTTTCCCATAACCAAAATGACAAGGCAAGCAAATAATAAGCATCTCAGCAATTCTTCTTATGTACCTCGGGGAATATGGTGATTTTTTCTCTCTTTCCTCTTTTCTCAATGTGTCTCTTTTTTTATAAGAAGAATGCTTCATAGATGTCACTATGGTGATGCTACAAGTTTCCACCATGATTAGGCATGGCTTAGGCTAGCGGCCCAGGCGTTTCTCTAACACAGGATACAAACTCCATGGACTTACAAGTTCCCTCTTTATTTCACACCGGTGACATCCATAGACAAAATAACATGATATCAACCGAGTACAACAAGGTACAAGTGCAATGTTGAAAACGTTCCCCGTGGCAACACGGTTCTGCTAATTCCAACTTATAAGTGCAAGAATATACAACAAAGTTGTCACAATGGTTCAAGTTTATTAGGGGCAAAGAATAAAGTGTGCCATCAAGTTCGTGAGGGCTTTAATCACTAAGTTTTCACATAACAAAATAGTTTTTAATTGGAAGATAGTTGAAAACAAGAATATACTTGGAATGGTGTAACACACCATGCTTAGGAGTTTATAGTGGACACTTTGGAATAACTTGGTTTCTTGGGAGTTGGAAGCATGAGTAGAGCTTACTCATACAAGTGGAGGCTAAGAAAAGACTGGGAGTAACCAACTAAGAGAGCAATAATGTCCATAATCATGGAGTGCAACAAAGCATACTAATGAAAGCAAAGAGTGGTACTACAAGTCAAGGAATAAATGATCATACAGGCTAATGGTGACTTGTCATAGCCATAACATGGTGTGAGCATGTACCAAGTCAACCCAAGCAAAACATCAAAGGAGAATACCACAATACTATGCTTTTGCATGCTAAAACAACGCATAATTTCTTCAAGAGACACCAAGCAATCCCAATTATTTGGAACAAGACATGCTACATCAATAATCACTAAGCATAATGCTAAAACAACACCTAGCATGTCATGCTAAAGTCTAAGTCACAGTCAATGCAAGCTCCTCTTGCACTTCAAGCAAGAACTTACTACTCCTTTTCAAACACCAAGCAAATTTATTTGCAAAACAACACAGCGAGAACGGGGGTCCAAACTACTAAAGCAAACTAAAAAAACTAAGCAAAGCAAACGAAAACTAAGACGCTCCAAGAACAACACAACTGTGCATAAAACAATAAAAACGAAGTGTCTAGACAGACCTGAGCTTTTTATTGATGAAGAAGGGGATGCCTTGGGCATCCCCAAGCTTTGACGCTTGTAAATCTTGGATATTTCTTGGGGTGACACCATGGTGGAATTCCCAAGCTTGAGCTTTTGTCCGTTCTTCATCTCATTTCACCATTCTCTCTCTACACTTGAAATTTTTCCTTCATACAAAACTTCACACAATCTTCATTAGCAACATTAGTGTATTCAAAAGATATTAGACCACTTGCAAAGCTTTGAAACAGCAAGTCTTTTCACTAAAAACACAATCTACTGTAGTAACTCTTTCAAAGAAACTCAATTTACCTGAAGAGAGCTCAAAAAGGAATCAATAAGAAGCAAATGCAAATAATGGCAGAAATCTGTCAAAACAGACCAGCATGTAGAAACAAATTTTTTTCGAACATCTTTTGTTGCTCAAATCAAAAAGTGTTGAACTAATGAAAGTTAGCTAACATACTGGGGGATTTATTCGTAAATTTTCAGCTCAATCCAAGTTACAGAGACTCCTCACAATTTTTTTTTGATGGAGGACAAAAATCTGTTTTAGGTCAGCAACTCCCCAAATCTTACTTTCCTCTCATCAGAGGTCATTCTTGGCACAAAAAGCAAACAAAAAGGATAAGGAGAGGTCATTACAGAAGTAATAACTTCCAAAACTCAAGGAAACTCTTGGGTTATCTCCCAACAAGTACTTTTCTTTAACGCCTTTAAGTTAGGCACAAGAAGCAAGAAGAATCAAGTATTTTCAAATGAGGAAGTATTAACATCAAACCTTGCATTCAAAGGAGGAGAAAAAAAAAACTTCTCTCTTCTCATGGGAAAGTGTTCAATACCTTTCTTGAATGGAAAATGATATTTGATGGTGCCTTCTTTCATATCAATGATGGCACCAACTGTTCTAAGAAAAGGTCTTCCCAAAGTAATAGGACAAGAAGCATTGTATTCAACATCCAAAACATAGAAATCAACAGGGGCATAAGCATTGTTAACCATAATGAGAACATCATTAATACTCCCCATGAGTTTCTTCTTAGCATTATCATTGAGTGGGACATTCAAATAACAATCTTCTAATGGTGGCAAATCAAGCATTTCATAAATCTTCCTAGGCATAATAGAGAAACTAGAACCAAGATCACATGAAGCTTTGAGATCAAAGTCATTCACTTGCATATTAATAATGGGTTCCCAACTATCTTATACTTTCCTAGGAATAGAAGCTTTGTGTTTTAGCTTCTCTTCCTTAATCTTAACAAGAGCATCTGTAATGTGTTTGGTGAAAGCAACATGCATATCACTAGCATCAGGACTTCTAGCAAGCTTTTGCAAGAACATAATCACTTCAGAAATATTGCAACCATTAATATCAAAGTCAAACTTAGCATCACTAGTGGTAGGCATAGTAGGAGGAGGAATAGGGGCTACTTGTGGTTTAGTGGTGATGGTGCACACACTATTGTTTCTATCAATTTCAGCTTCCCTTTCCCACTTAGCATGAAGTTGGGTTAACAGCCTAACATTTTCATCAATAGTAACTTGTATGGCATGAGCAGTAGCAAATGTGTTTTCCATAGTTTCAGGTTTAGCAGCCATTTTATTAACCAAGGAAGTTTGAGTTTCAAACAAAGAGGATATATTTTTCTCAACAGTTAAAAGCTTTTCCTCTATAGTCTTATTGAAAATGGTTTGTTTACTAATAAAGTCCTTGAGCATGACTTCAAGTTCAGAGGGGGCACTTATAGCATTATTGTAAGAGTTTCCATAGGAATTTCCATTATTAGGAGGATAAGGCCTATAATTGTTGTTGCTACCAAAGTTATTCCTATAGGCATTGTTGTTGTTTCTAATGAAGTTCACATCAACTTGCTCTTCTTGAGCAACCAAAGAGGCCAAGGGAACACTATTAGGATCTAGAGGAGATTTCCCATTAACAAGCATAGCCATAATAACATCCATCTTTTCACTCAAAGAGGAAGTTTCCTCAACAGAATTTACCTTCTTGCCATGTGGAGCTCTCTCACCGTGCCATTCAGAGTAGTTAACCATCATATTATCAAGGAGCCTTGTTGCAGCACCCAAAGTGAGGCCCATGAAGGTACCTACAGCAGAAGAATCCATCAGGTTTCTTGAGGAGAAGTTCAAACCTGCATAAAAAGTCTAGATAATCATCCAAGCAGTGAGTCCATGAGTAGGGAAATTTTTAACCAAAGATTTCATTCTTTCCCAAGCAGGAGCAAAATGTTCACTATCAAGCTGTTTAAATTTCATAATGTCACTTCTCATAGCAATAATCTTAGCAGGAGGATAGTACTTTCTAATAAAAGCATCTTTGCACTTAGTCCAAGAATCAATACTATTTTTAGGCAAAGATATCAACCATTCTTTAGCTTTTCCCCTCAAGGAGAAAGGAAAAAGGCTGAGCTTAATAATATCTCCATCTATATCCTTATACTTTTGAATCTCACAAAGTTCAACAAAGCTATTAAGATGGGCAGCATGATCATCATAACCAGCACCAGAAAATTACTCTCTCATCACAAGATTCAACAAAGCAGGCTTAATTTCATAAAAGGTAGCATCAGGAGCAGGTGGAGCAATAGGAGTGCTTAGGAAATAAATGTTGTTGGTGCTAGTGAAGTCACACAACTTGGTGTTCTCAGCGGAGTTCATTTTGGCGAAGGTGGGCAAGCCAAAAACAGCAGCACCATCTAGAGCAGGAACTAAATTTTTTGTGTTTTTGAATAAGGCAGGCAAACCAAACTAGACTAATTTTTTTGGGTTTTTTGAAAAGAGGAAAACAAAACCAAACAAAATAAACAAAGAAAACTAAAAACAAAGTAAAGGGAAAGGAAGTGAAGGACTCCCCTAGAGACGACGTCCTTGGCCTCCCCGGCAACGGCGCCAGAAAACTTGATGTGGCGCCTTGATGCTTGACGGTGAGGAAGGAGTTTGATGTCCCTTTAGTTCCCCAGCAACGACGCTAGAAAAATTGTTGATGGCGCTTAGTTGACGTGGGGGCTTCTTTCTTTATTCCCCGGCAACGGCGCCAGAAAACTTGTTGATGACTCCTTGATGGCACCAGAAAACTTGATGGCTGGTCCTGACGTGGAGCACTTCGTTGGAAACCCCAAGAGCAAGGCGTGAAGCAGCAAGAAGCAAGTCTTCCCTCAGTTGAGACCGAGGTTATCAAACCAGAAGGAGGAAGGAAACGTCACACAGGTGTTGCGAGCAACGCGGAGACCTGCACAACACAAACTCAAGACATTGACCCAACGAATCAGTGAGGTTGTCAAGCTCACCGGTTTGCTGTAACAAAGAATTAAACGTATGGTGTGGAAGGTAATGGTTTGCAGCAAGTAAACAGGTAACAGTGGAAGGCGCATCAATGGTAAAGATTGGACCGGGTTCCATAGTTCACTAGAGGTGCTCTCCTTAGATAAACAACATGGCATGAAGGGTGAACAAATTACAGCGGGGCAATTGACGGGAACTGAGCAAGGCATAACAATGCAATTACTAGCCAGAAAGATCCTATGAGGTTGATTGGGCAATACAGCAATATACATAGACCGTCATCCAACTGCATCTATTACTAGAAGTCCACCTTCAGATTATCATCCGAACCCCCACCAGTTTTAAGTTGCAAGCAACAGACAACTGCTTTAAGCAATGTGTGTAAGGTAAACAGTCCACATGTTCCATGAACAAGAGACCGTTGTTTCTCCCTAGTATCAACAACACATCTACAACCGAAGAGATTTCTGTCACTTCCCTTGGAAACTAGAGGCATGAACCCACTATCGAGCATAAATACTCCCTCTTGGAGTCACTAGCAACCACTTGGCCATGATAACCACTAGCAACGGAGAGCATGCAAGATCAGAAACAACCCCAGACATGATAGAATCATAAAGATAAAATCATTAAACAAACCAACATAATAATCTCAATATCCATTGGATCCCCGCAAATACAACATGCATGATTACAAATAGATTAGATCTTGATCATGAATGGAGCTCACAAGATCTATACATGAAAGCACAAAGGAGGAGATACAACCATCTAGCTACTACATGGACCCATAGTCCAAGGTGGAACTACTCACGAATCATACCGGAGAGAAGGCCTCCGGGATGATCTCCCCTCTAGCAGGGTGCCGGGAAGAGCTTCAGATCCACCCGATATAGGGACGATGGTGGCGGTGGCTAGAGACAGTTTCGTGGATTTCTGATCGGGTACTCAGGGTTTCTGCATCGGGGGCTTCTTATAGGCGAAGGGGCGAGGCCGGGAGGCGGCCAGGGCCACCAAACCCTAGCCAGGCGTGGGCCCACCTGCCCCCGCGCCTGGGGTGGGTCTGCCCCCCCTAGCCGGCCCCTCCGGCTCTCCTCTGGACTTCTTGTTCCCCACGGAAAGTTATTAACTTTGGCGTTTGTCCCGTACAATTCCGAGAATATTTCTTTACTAACTTTTCTGAAACCAAAAACAGGCATGTGACACTGTTGCAACTTGTTAATAGGTTAGTACCAGAAAACATGTAAAAAGCCCCTCAAAGTGTAGACAAGCAAAGCAAAGTAGATAGTAAACAAGCATGGAGCATCAAAAATTATAGATACGTTTCCAACGTATCAACCTTCATCATCCCAAACACCATCACCATCTCCATCTCAAAGATCCATCTCATTCCCCTCGAAGTTTGTGATCAGATTGAACCCTGGATATTGTTTTAGTTCCTTATGCATGATTGTGCTTGATAACTTGTCATTATTTTGTGGTAAAGTTATAATTTCATATTATGTTGTATTTGAAGGGTTTCGTGGCATAGTAAATCAAAATTTTCTACGGATGCGAACAGAGGGAAAGCCAAGATCTAATCTAGGAGATGCAAACAACGAGAGAGATTGGATTAGATCTTCATACCCTTGAAGATTCGCACAGCGGAATGTTCGTCGGAACGTGGGTGATGTAGTCGTACTCGCTTCTCCTCCTCGCGATCCGATCCGATCTAGCACCACAAGTGGCGGTGCCTCCGTCAGATGCACACGTGCAGCACCTCGACGTCTCCTCCTTCCTCGGACCAGCAAGTATGGTGGAGAGATGGATTGGATCTACAACACGACGGCGTGGTGTATATGGTGGAGAATTTCTGCAGCGGGGCTTCGCCTACAAACAGTCGGGAGGGAGAGAGGAAGGGCAGCAGGGCGGCTAGGGTTGGAGGGGAAGGTGTGGGGGGTTGGTGCGCCCCCACCCCTCTTTATATATAGGGGGGCGCAGCCCTAGCCCCTCCCCCAAGCCCAAACCGGCGGCCCCAAAGGATAAGGAGTGGGGGGCAAGGAAACCCCCCCCTTCTAGAAGGTCTATCTCGAGTTTAAACCTCTCTAGGCCGGCTGGGCCCTATGGGGCCTTGTGCCCCTGGCCCAATGCGGCCAGGGCACTCCCTCATAGGCCCATGCCCCCTCCCGTAAGGTGGGGCCACGTTGGTCCCCTTCCGGAAGGTTCTAGAAGCTTCCGGTACAATACCGATTAATCCGGAACAATTCCGAACTCCAAAAACTGCACTACCTTATATGAATCTTATTCTCCGGACCACTCCGGAACCTCTCGTGATGTCTCGGATCCCATCCGAGACTCCGAACAAAAACTCATAAACCAATTATCCAATTTATCCTAGCGTCGAGACACGTTAAGTGTGTGACCCTGCGGGTTCGAGAATATGCAGACATGATCTTCTATCAATAATCAACAGCGGGGTCTGGTAACCCATATTGACTCCCACACATTCATCGATGATCATATCGGATGAACCACGATGCCAGGATTCAATCAATCCCATATATATATTCCCTTCGTCTCGCGATATTTTACTTGCCCGAGATTCGATCGACGGTACCGTCATACCTAGTTCAATCTCGTTCACAGCAAGTACTTTACTCGTTACATAATCCGATATCACTTTGTGATTAACTCCTTAACCACATGCTTGCAAGCGTTGTTGATATCGATTACCGAGTGGGCCTGAAGTATATCTCTCCGACTTGGGAGGGACAAATCCCATCTCGATACATACAACCCAACAGATACTTTCCGATCACCTGAGAGACACCTTTATGATCTACCTCTCATAGGATGACGTTTGATGACCTCAAAGCTTTCTTTCGATACCAGGGAGTTGTATTATCTCATGGTCTAAGGAATACAATATTTGACATAAGAAAAGCTTCGCAAAGACGAACATGATGACACGATCTAATTGCTTCGCTTAGTTTGGGTCTGTCCACCATATCATTCTCCCAATGATATGATCTCATTATTAATTGAAAACTCATGTCCATGGTTAGGAAACCTTAACCATCATTAATCAATGAGCTAGTCCATAGAGGCATACTAGGGACACGGTGTTGTTCACAAACCACACAAGTATTAAAGTTTCCGCTTAATACAATAATAGCATGGAATATAAACATTATCATGAACAAGAATTATAATAATAACATCTTTATTATTGCCTCTAGGGCATAATTCCAACAGTCTCCCACTTGTAATAGAGTCAATAATCTAGTTTACATTTGGCAACAATCTCACACCCATGGCACTGAGGTGCTGATCATGTTTTACACGTGGAAGAGGTTTAGTCAATGGATCTGCGACATTCAGATCTGTATGTACCTTGCTAATCTTCAGATCTCCATCTGCTATATAATCTCGGATTATATGAAACTTGCGGTTGATATGCTTGGTCTTTGGATGATATCTTGGTTCCTTAGCGAGTGCTATGGCGCCAGTGTTGTCACACAATATCTCCAGTGGGTCCAATGCACTTGGAACCACGCCAAGCTCAGTGATGAAGTTCCTGATCCAAACTCCTTCACTTGACGCTTCTGCAGCAGCCATGTATTCCGCTTCTACTGTAGATCCCGTGATCACGCTTTGCTTGCAGCTTCTCCAGCTCACAGCTCCTCCATTCAAAATATACACGTATCCTGTCTGAGATTTAGAATCATCCTTGTCGGTGTCAAAACTAGCGTCGACGTAACCTTTTACGACGAGTTGTTCATCACCCCCATAGACTAAGAACATTTCTTTAGTCCTATTTAGGTACTTTAGGATGTTCTTCACGGCTGTCCAGTGTTCCACTCCTGGATCACTTTGATATCTGCTCGTCAAACTAAGAGCATTGGACACATCCGGTCTAGTACACAACATGGCATACATGATAGAACCTATGGCCGAGGCATAAGGCACTTTGCTCATAGCTTCCCTATCATTTACCGTAGTAGGACACTGAGCCTTGCTCAATATCTTACCTGACAACATAGGCACTGAACCTTTCTTTGCCTTATCCATTCTGAACCTTTTCAGAACTTTGTCTAGGTATGTACTCTGGCTTAAAGCTATCAGGCGTCTTTGTCTATCTCTATAGATCTTGATGCCCAATATATAAGCAGCTTCACCTAGGTATTTCATTGAAAAACACTTGTTCAAATAACTCTTCACATCGTTAAGCATGTTGATGTCATTTCCAATAATCAATATGTCATCCACATATAGTACTAGAAATGTCACCGAGCTCCCACTCACTTTCTTGTAGATGCAAGCTTCGTAGCAATTTGGAACAAATCCAAAGCTCTTGATCACTTGATCAAAACGAAGGTTCCAACTCCGAGATGCTTGCTTCAGTCCATAAATGGAACGCTGAAGTTTGCATACTTTATCAGCATCCTTAGGATCGACAAAACCTTCGGGTTGCATCATATACAACTCTTCATCGATGTTGCCATTGAGGAAAGCAGTCTTGACATCCATCTGCCATATTTCATAATCATGAAACGCAGCAATTGCTAATAAAATCCGAATGGACTTAAACATTGCTACGGGAGAGAAAGTCTCATCGTAGTCAACACCTTGAACTTGTCGAAAACCTTTCGCGACAAGTCGTGCTTTATAGACGGTAACATTACCATCCGCGTCCGTTTTCTTCTTGAAAATCCATTTGCACTCAACGGCCTTACGGTCGCTAGGAGGGTCCACCAAAGTCCATACTTGGTTTTCGCTCATGGATCCTAGTTCGGATTTCATGGCTTCTAGCCATTTCTCAGAGTCTGGGCTCATCATCGCTTCCTCATAGTTCGTAGGTTCACTGTCTTCTACCAACAAGACAGTCAAGACAGGGTTGCCGTACCACTCAGGAGGGGCACGCGACCTTGTCGACCTGCGACGTTCAGTAGCAGCATCGTCCGAAGCTTCATGATCCTTGTCATTAGCTTCCTCTATTGTTGGTGCAGGTGGCACTGGAACAATTTCAGGTGCTGCGCTACTCTCCAATTCAAGAGAAGGTTCAACAACCTCGTCTAGCTCTACTTTCCTCCCACTCACTTCTTTCGAGAGAAACTCCTCCTCAAGAAAGGAACCGTTCTTTGGGACAAACACTTTGCCTTCGGTTCTGTGATAGAAGGTATACCCAATAGTTTCCTTAGGGTATCCTATGAAGACGCATTTCTCCGCTTTGGGTTCGAGCTTGTCCGGCATCAACTTCTTGACGTAAGCTTCGCATCCCCAAACTTTAAGAAACGACAACTTAGGTTTAGCACCAAACCACAGTTCATACGGTGTCGTCTCAACGGATTTAGATGGAGCCCTATTTAAAGTGAATGCAACGGTTTCTAATGCATAACCCCAAAATGATAGCGGCAAATCATTAAGAGACATCATTGATCGGACCATATCTAATAAGGTTCGATTCCGGTGTTCAGACACACCATTGCGCTGTGGTGTTCCGGGTGGCGTGAGTTGTGAAACAATTCCGCTTGCTTTAAGATGCGTGAGAAAATCATAACTCAAATATTCGCCCCCACGATCGGATCGTAGAAACTTAATCTTTCTGTTACGATGGTTCTCCACTTCATTCTGAAATTCTTTGAACTTTTCAAACGTTTCAGATTTATGTTTCATTAAATAGATATACCCATATCTACTTAAGTCATCGTTAAAAGTGAGAAAATAGCGATATCCACCGCGCGTCGAAACACTCATCGGTCCGCATACATCGGTATGTATGATTTCCAACAAGTCCGTTGCTCGCTCCATCATACCGGAGAACGGTGTTTTGATCATCTTGCCCATGAGGCATGGTTCGCATGTGTCAAATGATTCAAAATCAAGAGACTCCAAAAGTCCATCAGAATGGAGTTTCTTCATACGCTTTACACCAATATGACCTAGACGACAGTGCCACAAATAAGTAGTATTATCACTATCTACTTTGCATCTCTTAGCCTCAATGTTATGGATGTGTGTTTCATCCCTTTCGAGATTTAGAAGAAATAAACCATTCACAATAGGTGCATGACCATAAAAGATGTTACTCATATAAATAGAACAACCATTATTCTCTGATTTAAATGAATAACCGTCTTGCAATAAACAAGATCCAGAAATAATGTTCATGCTCAACGCAGGCACATAATAACACTTACTAAGGTTTAAAACTAATCCCGAAGGTAAAACTAAGGAGAGCGTGCCGACGACCATCACATCAACTCTTGATCCGTTGCCAACGTGCATCGTCACCTCATCCCTTGCAAGCCGCCGTCTATTCCGTAGCTCCTGTTTCGAGTTACAAATATTAGCAACCGAACCAGTATCAAATACCCAGGCACTACAACGAGGGCTAGTAAGGAAAACATCAATAACATGTATATCAAATATACCTTTGATGGTGCCAGCCTTCTTGTCCGCTAAGTACTTCGGACAGTTGCACTTCCAGTGACCCTTGTCCTTGCAATAGAAGCACTCAGTGTCCGGCTTAGGACCAGACTTGAGCTTCTTCTCAGCAGGGGCAGTGCGTTTGCCGCCGCCCTTCTTGAAGGGCTTCTTTGCTCCCTTACCTTTCTTAAAGGAGGGCTTGTTGACCATCAACACATGATTATCCTTCTTGATGTCCACCTCCGCAGCCTTCAGCTTTGCGAAGAGCTCGGTGATCGTATCAGTGGAACCAATCTGATTATGAGTCACTACAAAACTTTTGTAGCTGGGAGGGAGTGATTGCAGAACCCTGTCAATCTTGAGCTCCTCTGGAATCGTGCATTCCAGTTGCTCAAGGCGTTGAGTGTAGCCCGTCATCTTAATGGCGTGTTCACTGACGGAACTCCCTTCCTCCATCTTGCAGTTAAAGAACTTCTCAGAGATCTCATATCTCTCAGAACGGGCCTGAGTCTAAAACATGGTTTTCAGCTCTTCGAGAATCTCAAAGGGCCCGAGATAGTCTTCAAAACGATTTTGAAGTTCCGGTTCCATAGCAAACAACATGGTGCTCTTAATCACACCATAATCATCTTTGCGCGACTGATAGACAGCTTTCTCATCAGCCGGCGCAGTTGCAGCAAGGGGGTCACCTAACGCTTTCCCAAGGACATAGTCCTTTTGACCGCCAGAGAGAATGATTCTTAGATTGCGGAACCAATTGGTGAAGTTAGACCCATTGTTTATAAGCTTTTCCTTCTCAGCGAAAACGTTGAAATTGAAGTTGGACTTAGCCATGTGATCTATAGTATTAGCAAGTACAAATTAGACTATGTTCATGATAACTAGTTCAACTTTTAATCAAATTACTAGATGAACTCCCACTAAATTCAACATCCCTCAAGTTGTTTAGTGAACACGATCCAAATTCACCACACCTAATCCGATCATCACGAGAAGATATGTGGTTTCAATGGTGGACAACGAAGTGTCGATCATATCATTCATATGACTCATGCTTAACCTTTCGGTTCATGTGTTCCGAGGCCATGTCTGTACATGCTAAGCTCGTCAAGTTAGACCCAAGTATTTCCGCGTGTGCAAAACTGGCTTGCACCCGTTGTATGTGAGCGTAGAGTCTATAGCACCCGATCATCACGTGATGCTTGGACACGACGAACTTTCGCAACGGTGCATACTCGGGGAGAACACAGTTTTTATCTTGATCTTTAAGTGAGGAATCATCTTATAATGCTACCGTCGCGATCTAAGCATGATAAGATACATAAAAGGATAAACATCACATGCATATAACTTTAATGTGACATGGTATAGCCAATCTTCGCGCAATGATCTCCATCTTATGCGTTCCGGCATGATCTCCATCACTCCACCATGATTGCCTCCACCACGAATAGCAACTACAACTATTGCGAACTACTTAGCGATAAAGTGAAACTATTACATGGCGCATAAGAAGTTGACACACAGGTCATACACAATTATAAACACAACCATATGGCTCCTGCCGGTTGTGTACTCATCGACATGCAAGTCGTGAAACATTACAAAACATGATCATCGCATACATTATACACATCACATCTTGGGCCATACCATATCACAGAAAACACTCCCTGCAAAAACAAGTTAGACGCCTCTACTTTGTTGTTGCATGTTTTACGTGGCTTATGGGAGTAGATGCTAAGAACGATTCTTACCTACGGAAAGCCACAACGGTGATATTATGGTTGCCAAACTCCGGTGTTAATCCCATGACAACTATAGTGAGAGAAACTGACATCCACCAGCCGCATGTGTGGAACAAGCCACACGTCAAGTGCGGAGCCGGTCCCGCGAACGACGTCGCGTAAGGTTGGCCTGGACCACTTCAATCTCACTATCCCGCGTCATAAGAATAACACAAACAAGAGGCTTGCAACAGAAAACATCAACGCCCACAACAACCATGTTGCGTTCTACTCGTGAAACACATCTACGCATAGATCTAGCTCTGATACCACTGAAGGGTTTCGCGGCATAGTAAATCAAAATTTTCTACGGATGCGAACAGAGGGAAAGCCAAGATCTAATCTAGGAGATGCAAACAACAAGAGAGATTGGATTAGATCTTCATACCCTTGAAGATTCGCACAGCGGAACGTTCGTCGGAACGTGGGTGATGTAGTCATACTCGCTTCTCCTCCTCGTGATCCGATCCGATCTAGCACCACAAGTGGCGGTGCCTCCGTGAGATGCACACGTGCAGAACCTCGACGTCTTCTCCTTCCTCGGACCAGCAAGTATGTTGGAGAGATGGATTAGATCTACAACATGACGGCATGGTGTATATGGTGGAGAATTTCTACAGCAGGGCTTCGCCTACAAACAGTCGGGAGGGAGGGAGGAAGGGCAGCAGGGCGGCTAGGGTTGGAGGGGAAGGTGTGGGGGGTTGGTGCGCCCCCACCCCTCTTTATATAGAGGGGGCGCAGCCCTAGCCCCTCCCCCAAGCCCAAACCGGTGGCCCCAAAGGATAATGAGTGGGGGGCAAGGAAACCCCCCCTCTTCTAGAAGGTCTATCTCGAGTTTAAACCTCTCTAGGCCGGCTGGGCCCTATGGGGCCTTGTACCCCTGGCCCAATGCGGCCAGGGCACTCCCTCATAGGCCCATGCCCCCTCCCGAAAGGTGGGGACACGTTGGTCCCCTTCTGGAAGGTTCTAGAAGCTTCCGGTACAATACCGATTAATCCGGAACAATTCCGAACTCCAAAAATTGCACTGCCTTATATGAATCTTATTCTCCGGACCACTCCGGAACCTCTCGTGATGTCCCGGATCCCATCCGAGACTCTGAACAAAAACTCATAAACCAATTATCCAATCTATCCTAGCGTCGCGACACGTTAAGTGTGTGACCCTGCGGGTTCGAGAATATGCAGACATGATCTTCTATCAATAATCAACAGCGGGGTCTGGTAACCCATATTGACTCCCACACATTCATCGATGATCATATCGGATGAACCACGATTCCAGGATTCAATTAATCCCATATATATATTCCCTTCGTCTTGCGATATTTTACTTGCCCGAGATTCGATCGTCGGTACCGTCATACCTAGTTCAATCTCGTTCACAGCAAGTACTTTAGTCGTTCCGTAATCCGATATCACTTTGTGATTAACTCCTTAACCACATGCTTGCAAGCGTTGTTGATATCGATTATCGAGTGGGCCCGAAGTATATCTCTCCGACTTGGGAGGGACAAATCCCATCTCGATACATACAACCCAACAGATACTTTCCGATCACCTGAGAGACACCTTTATGATCACCCTCTCATAGGATGACGTTTGATGACCTCAAATCTTTCTTCCGATACCAGGGAGTTGTATTATCTCATGGTCTAAGGAATACAATATTTGACATAAGAAAAGCTTCGCAAAGACAAACACGATGACACGATCTAATTGCTTCGCTTAGTTTGGGTCTGTCCACCATATCATTCTCCCAATGATATCACCATATCATTCTCCCAATGATATGATCTCATTATTAATTGACAACTCATGTCCATGGTTAGGAAACCTTAACCATCATTAATCAATGAGCTAGTCCATAGAGGCATACTAGGGACACGGTATTGTTCACAAACCACACAAGTATTAAAGTTTCCGCTTAATACAATTCTAGCATGGAATATAAACATTATCATGAACAAGAATTATAATAATAACATCTTTATTATTGCCTCTAGGGCATAATTCCAACAGTATTCCATATGCCTCCGATCCATATCATGTTTTACTGTTGTGAGTAGTTTCCCATGTTTCTGAGGGCGTAGGATGAATTGGCCATGATTTTTATATAGTATGCAATGCATATTTGGTTAAGTTTTAATCTTTTATGTGGTTCTATGATGGTAATATGTGAACACCGACTACATATTACTTTGCCTATATGGTATCATAGGGACGCACCTTAGTGTAATGAAGGGAGTAAGTGTAGGTGTTCGTAGCATGGAAAACAAAAAATTTCTACCGCATGAACACACACAAGCCAAGATCTATCTACTAGATTATAGCAACGAGTTGATAGAGTACTCACTCCCGAAGATTCCAAAGCGGTTAACGAGAGAAGATTCTCGTGGTTGATGTAGTCGTTCACTTGCCGATCTCAAGATCGCGTAGACGATCCTTCCAGCGCCGTGTTCCGGCAGCGCTCCTGCGGTCGATCACACGATCGATACTCGATGAAGACCTTCCTCTCCCTTGTTCTAGAAGGCAACGGAGGTTTTAGCTCTCTCCTCGCGATTCCGGCAGCACGACGACGTGGTGTCGGAGATTAGAGGGGAGATCCCGCAGGGCTTCGCCTTAAGCCGGAGTGGGTAGGTGGAGTAGAGGGTTTCCTTGGTTACTAGGGTTTATAGGACAAGGGGAGGAGGTAGGGACGGTGGCTTGGGCAGCGGCTGCGACGACGACTTGAGCGGCGACGCTTGGGGTTAGGGCTTGTGGTGGTCTTGAGGGGAAGCCCCTCCCCTCTATTTATGAGAGGGAGGGGCAACTAGGGGAGGAGAAGGCCGTATCCTCCCCCAACTCCCTCTCCTTGGCGCGCGGTGGAGGGAGAGGAGGTTTCCTCTCCTCCCTCCACCAGGAACCATTGTCCCAGTTTGACTATTCAAACTTGCCTTTTGACTTTCAATTTTGGAGTTTAATTTCTTTCTTTTAAACGCCCAGCCAAGTGACCTAGGACATGATGCAATCATTCCACTTAGCCATGAAACATTCATGTAGCCTTCCCCTTCCGGATCGGTGAACCTTATAGACCCTTCTAGATCATTCCGATGAAAACACCGGAATCATTCCCGAACTCCAGAATTGGACTTTCCTTATATGAATCTTATTATCCGGACCATTATAGATCTCCTAGTGATATCCAGATCCCATCCAATACTCCGAACAACATTCTGTCTTCTTACTCACATTCCATATCTACTAAACAACATCGAATCCTTAAGTGTGTCTCCCTACGGTTCGTGAATTATGCAGACATGACCGAGACTCTTCTCCGATCAATAACCAATAGAGGAATCTGGAAATTCATATGGCTCCCACACATTTCTACGATTACTTTGCGATCAAATGAACCATTTACATATTATACCAATTTCCCTTTGTCTCGCGATATTTTACTTATCTAAGGTCTGATCGTCGGTATCTCTGCATACCTAGTTCAACGTCGTTACCGGTAGGTACTCTTTACTCATTCCTGTGATATGTGATCCCTTGTGAGCCAGTCACATGCTTGAAAGCTAATTGGATGGAATTCCACTGAGAGGGCCCAGAGTATATATATCCATCATATGGACGGACAGTTCCTACTCTTGATCCATGTGCGTCAACACATACTTTCCGAACACTCAATGCCACCTTTATAAACACCCAGTTACGAAGTGGTGTTTGATGTCATCAAAGCATCCATACGGTGATGGTGATTAGCATGATCTCATGGTCGAAGGAATTACGGTACTATGTATCTGAAAGCTTATATCAAACGAACTATTGAAATGAATTGATCTTTATGCTACGCTTATCTATAGGAGTATGTCCATCACACCATTCTCCTAATGACACGATCTTGTTGTTAATAACATCTCAATGTTCATGATCAGAAAACCATGATCATCTATCAACCACCAAGATAGTATTATAAAGAGGCTTTACTAGGGACTCTAACAAGTTTACAAATCACACAAGTATTAATGTTTCTGGTTAATACAATTATAGCATGAATGTAAACATTTATCATAAACACAAATATATAATAATAACTACTTTTATTATTGCCTCTAGGGCATATCTCCAACAGTCTCCCACTTGCACTAGAGTCAACTAATCTAGATTACATGGTAATATACCGAACACCCATGGCGGTTTGGTGCTGGTCATGTTTTCCCTCGGGAGAGGTTTAGTCAACGGATCCGCCACATTCAGCTATGTGTGTACTTTGCAAATCTTTATGTCACCATCTTGGACATGCTCTCGAATAGCGTGAAAATGTAGCTTGATATGCTTCAGCTTCTTGTGTGACCTTGGTTCTTGCGCATTGGCTATGGAGCCCATGTTATCACAGTAGATAGACAATGGGTCCAGCGCACTGGGAACCACACCGAGCTCCGTAATGAACTCCTTCATCCATATCGCCTCTTGTGAAGCCTCCGAAGCAGCTATGTATTCCGATTCAGTTGAAGATCTCGCCACAACGCTTTGCTTTGCACTCCTCTAGCTCACTGCTGCACCATTCAAAGCAAATATGTATTTAGATTGATATTTAGAATCATCCGGATCGGTGTTCCAACTAGCATCGGTGTAACCATTAACAACGAGTTGTTCATCACCTCCATAAGAAAGAACCATATCCTTAGTTCTTCTCAAGTACTTAAGGATCTTTTTGACTGTTGTCCAACGATCCACTCCTAGATCACTTTGATATCTTCTAGTTAAACTAACAGCATATGCAATGTCGGGTCTAGTACATAGCATGGCATACATGATAGATCCTATGGCCGAGGCATAGGGAGTCTTACTCATCATTTCTATATCTTCTGCCATAGCGGGACTTTGAGTTTTACACAAGGTCGTATTTGGAAACATGGGCAAGAACCCTTTCTTGCCATCTTCCATTCCAAACCTCTTTAGAACTTTGTCCAAATATGTACTCTGTGAAAGCGATATTAGGCGTCTCGATCTATATCTATAAATCTTTATGCCTAATATGTAAGCAGCTTCGCCAAGATCCTTCATTGAAAAACTATTATTCAAATAATCCTTGACACTTTTAATAAGGTCTACATCATTCCCAATCAACAATATGTCGTCCACATATAGTACTAGCAATGCTACAGCGATCCCACTCACTTTCTTGTAAATACAAGCTTCTTCATAAGTTTGTATAAAACCAAAACTTTTGATTACCTTATCAAAACGTTGATTCCAACTTCGGGATGCTTGCTTCAATCCATAAACGGACCGTTGAAGTTTGCATACCTTGTTAGCATCTTTAGGATCGACAAAACCTTTGGGTTATACCATATACAACTCTTCATCAATGTCTCCATTGAGGAACACCGTTTTGACATCCATCTGCCAGATCTCATAATCGTAATATGCAGCGATTGCTAACAAAATCCTCACAGACTTTAGCTTCACTATCGATGAGAAAGTCTCATCGTAGTCAACTCCTTGAATTTTTAGAAACCCTTTTGCGGCAAGTCGATCTTTATAGACGATTACATTACCATCAGCATATGTTTTCTTCTTGAAAATCCATTTGTTCTCGACAGCCTTTTAGCCATCCGGTAAGTCCACCAAAGTCCATACTTGGTTTTCGTACATGGATCCAATCTCAGATTTCATGGCTTCTTGCCACTTATTGTAATCTGGGATCATCATCGCTTCCTCATATGTCACAGGGTCATCGGTGTTGTCCACCAACATGACACTCATAACGGGATCATACCAATCGGGAGTGGTACGAGTCCTTGTTGACCTGCGAGGTTTCGTAGTAACTTCTACCGAAGTTTCATGATCATCATCATTAGCATCCTCTCTTATTGGTGTAGGTGCCACGAGAACTTCTTCCGGTGCTATGCTACTCTCAAATCCGAGAGAAGGTTCAACAACCTCATCGAGTTCTACTTTCCTTCCAGTCACTTCTTTCGAGAGAAACTCCTTCTCTAGAGAGGATCCATTCTTGGCAACGAAGATTTTTCCCTCGGATCTATGATAGAAGGTATACCCAATAGTTTCCTTTGGGTATCCTATGAAGACGCATTTTTCCGCTTTGGGTTCAAGCTTGTCGGGCTGTAACTTCTTTACATAGGCTTCGCAACCCCAAACTTTAAGGAACGACAATTTAGGTTTCTTCCCAAACCATAATTCATATGGTGGTGTTTCAACGGATTTATATGGTGCCCTATTTAAAGTGAATGCGGCTATTTCTAATGCATAACCCCAAAATGACAAAGGTAAATCTGTAAGTGACATCATAGAACGAACCATATCTAAGAGAGTTCGATTACGACATTCGGACACACCATTACATTGTGGTGTTCCCGGCAGTGCCAATTGTGAAAGTATTCCACATTTCTTCAAATGCTCACCAAACTCGTAACTTAGATATTTACCTCCACGATCAGATCGTAGAAACTTAATCTTCTTGTTACATTGATTCTTCACTTCACTTTGAAATTCCTTAAACTTCTCGAAAGTTTCGGACTTATGTTTCATGAAATAGATATACCCATATCTACTCAAGTCATCCGTGAAAGTAAGAACATAAGATAACCACCGCGCAAAGCCACACTCATCGGGCCACACACATTAGTATGTATGATTTCCAATAAGTACGTAGCTCGCTCCATCATACCAGAAAATGGAGTATTAGTCTTTTTTTTCCATTAGACATGCTTCGCGTCTTTCGAGTGATTCAAAAAGTCCATCGGAATGGAGTTTCTTCATACGCTTCACTCCAATGTGACCAAGACGACAGTGCCACATGTATGTTTAATTATCACTCAATTTCAAACGTTTAGCTTCTATATTATTAACATGTGTATTACCACAATCAAGATTAAACAAGAATAGACCATCTATCAAAGGTGCATGTGCATAAAACATATTACTCATATAAATCGAACAACCATTATTCTCGGACTTAAACAAGTAACCTTCTCGCGATAAACATGATCCGGATATAATGTTCATGCTCAACACATGCACCAAATAACAATTATTTAAGTATAAAACTAATCGCGATGGTAGATGAAGAGGTAGTGTGCCGATCGCGATCACATCAACCTTTGATCCATTTCCAACGCGCATCGTCAGTTTGTCCTTCGCTAGTTTCCGTCTATTCTGCAACACCTGTTTCGAGTTACAAATACGAGCAACCGAACCAGTATCAAATACCCAGGCACTACTACGACTACTAGTAATATACACATAAATAACATGCATATCGGATATACCTTTCTTCTTGATGTTGCCGTTCTTTATATCCGCCAAGTACTTGGGACAATTTCACTTCCAGTGACCTTCTCCCATGCAGTAAAAGCACTTAGTATCAGGCTTAGGCCCAGCCTTGGTCTTCTTCACCAGCGCGGTAGCTTTCTTACCGCCCTTCTTGAAGTTCCCTTTTTCTTAGACTTGACTTTCTTCTTGAAATTGGTGGTCTTATTGACCATCAAAACTTGGTGCTCTTTCTTGATCTCCACTTCTGTAGACTTCAACATAGAGAAGAGTTCTGGCAACGTCTTATCCATGCGTTGTATGTTGTAGTTCATCACAAAGTTCTTGTAACTTGGCGGTAGTGATTGGAGGACACGGTGAATCCCCAAAGCATTAGGAATTATTATTCCCAAGATTTGGAGCTTATTAGAGTGCCCAGACATCTTAAGCACATGCTCACTGACGGAGCTGCCCTCTTCCATCTTGCAGTTGAAGAACTTTTCAGAAGCTTCATAACTCTCAACTGCCGCGTGAGCCTCAAATATCATTTTGAGTTCACGGACAATATCATGTGGGTCAAAGTTCTCAAACCTATTTTGAAGCTCCGATTCCAAACCATACAATATAGCACACTGAACCGTGGATTACTAATTCTTCTGAGTACGGAAAACATATCTCATCATCCGTAGCATCTTCTGCAGGTGGGTCACCTAGCGGTGCATCCATCACATAGGTCAACTGACTAGCATTTAGGACAATCCTCAAATTGCGGAACCAATCCACAAAGTTGCTTTCATTATTTTTTAACTTTTCTTTCTCTAGGAACGCATTAAAAATGATGGTAGGGGCTGCCATTGATCTACAACATATTTGCAATAGTTTAGACTAAGTTTATGACAAATTAAGTTCTAATTAATAGTTAAATTAATCTAGGTAAACTCCCACTCAAAACAATATCCCTCACATTGTTTTAATGATCACACAAACCAAATCCATTACATCAAGTCCGATCATCACGAGACATAATGTAGTTTCAAAGGCGAACAATCAACATGTTCATAATATCTACTATATGACTCATGCTTTACCTTTCGGTGATCTGTGTTCCGAGACCATGTATATACATGCTAGGCTCGTCAAGATTAAACCTTAGTTTCCGTATGAGAAAATCTGGCTTGCTCCCGTTGTATACACTCGCATAATCTAACACACCCGATCATCACGTGGTGCTTTGAAACAACGAGTCTTGGCATCGGTGCCTACTAAGGATGAACACTTTATAATTTGATATTTTGTGAGAGGGATCATCTTATAATGCTACCGTTGTGATCTAAGTAATACAAGATGCATAAAGGATTAACATTACATGCAATTCAAAATATGTGATATGATATGGCCTTTCTTCTTGTGCTTCGGATCTCCATCTTCAAGCACGAACATGATCTCCATCATCACCGGCGTGGCGTCAAGGTCAATAGCACCACTCCATGGTTGTCGTCCACCAGCATCAACTATTACAACTACTTTGAATAATAGATACGCAGGTCTTAACGAAATTAAAAAGACAACCATAAGGCTCCTGCCGGTTGCCGACTTACAATAAGGATCATTGCATACATCATATATAATCACAATCATGGCCATATCACATCACAGCACACCCCTGCAAAACAAAGTTAGACACCTTTATTTTTCTTTGCATATTTTGCGTGGTTTGGAGCTTTCAATAAGTACCTTTCTAACTTACGAACAAGAACCACAATATTGATGCTTGAACTATCAAGTGCCCGTTGTAAATTGAATTTTTACTATGATGGGAGAGATAGACACCCGCAAAGCCACTTATGCAATAAAAGTTGCATGTTGAGCGTGGAGCAAGTCTCATGAACGATGTCATGTAAGGTTAGTCCGGCCCGCTTCATCCCACCATACCGCAAGATGCAAAGTACACAAGAAGCAATTGATAATAAAAGCACCACCGCCCATAACTACCATTGTGTTCTACTCGTGCAACAGATCTACATATAGACACAGCTCTGATACCACTGTAGGGGTTCGTAGCATGGAAAACAAAAAAAATCTACCGCATGAACAGACACAAGCCAAGATCTATCTACTAGATTGTTGCAACGAGTCGATACAGTACTCACCCTCGAAGATTCCAAATTGGTTAATGAGAGCAGATTCTCGTGGGTGATTAGTCGTTCACTTGCCGATCTCAAGATCGCGTAGACGATCCTTATGGCGCCGTGTTCCGGTAGCGCTCCCGCAGTCGGTCACATGTTCGGTACTCAATGAAGACCTTCCTCTCCCTTGTTCCAGTAGGCAGTGGAGGTTGTAGCTCTCTTCTCGCGTTACCGACGGCGTGATGTCAGAGATTAGAGGGGATATCCCGCAGGGATTCGCCTTAAGATGGAGCGGGTAGGTGGAGTAGAGGGTTTCCTAGGCGACTAGGGTTTAGAGGCCGAGGGGAGGAGGTGGGGCCGGCGGCTAGGGCGGTGGCGTTTGGTGTTAGGGCTTGTGGTGGTCTTCGAGGGCAGCTCCTCCCCTCTATTTATGAGAGAGAGGGGAAACTAGGAGAGGGGAAGGCTGTATCCTCCCCCAAATCCTTCACCTTGGTGCATGGTGGAGGGAGAGGAGGTTTCCTCTCCTTCCTCCACCAGGAACCATTGTCCCAGTTTGACTATTCAAACTTGCCTTTTGACTTTCATTTTTGGAGTTTAATTTCTTTCTTTTAAATGCCCAGCCAAGTGACCTAGGACATGATGCAATCATTGCACTTAGTCATGAGACATTCATGTACCCTTCCCCTTCCGGATCGGTAAACCTTCTAGACCCTTCTAGATCATTCCGGTGAAAACACCGGAATCATTCCCGAACTCCGGAATTGGACTTTCCTTATATGAATCTTATTCTCCGGACCATTCCGGATCTCCTCGTGATATCCCGGATCCCATCAGAGACTCCAAACAACATTCGGTCTTCTTCCTCACATTACATATCTACTAAACAACATCGAATCCTTAAGTGTGTCTCCCTACGGTTCGTGAATTGTGCAGACATGACCGAGACTCTTCTCGATCAATAACCAATAGAGGAATCTAGAAATTCATATGGCTCCCACACATTTCTACAATTAGTTTGCGATCGAATGAACCATTTACATACGATACCAATTTCCCCTTGTCTCGCGATATTTGACTTATCCGTGGTCTGATTGTCGGTATCTCTGCATACCTAGTTCAACCTCGTTACCGATAAGTACTCTTTACTCGTTCCTGTGATATGTGATCCCTTGTAAGCCAGTCACATGCTTGCAAGCTAATTGGATGACATTCCACTGAGAGGGCCCAGAGTATATATATCTGTCATATGGACGAACAGATCCTACTCTTGATCCACGTGCCTCAACACATACTTTCCGAATACTCAATGCCACCTTTATAACCACCCAATTATGAAGTTTTGTTTGATGTCATCAAAGCATCCATCCGGTGATGGTGATTAGCATGATCTCATGGTCGAAGGAATTATGTTACTATGTATCTGAAAGCTTATAGCAAACAAACTATTGAAATGACTTGATCTTTATGCTACGCTTATCTATAGGAGTATGTCCATCACACCATTTTCCTAATAATATGATCTTGTTGTTAATAACATCTCAATGTTCATGATCAGGAAACCATGATCATCTATCAACCAACAAACTAATATTATAAAGAGGCTTTACTAGGGACTCTAACAAGTTTACAAATCACACTACTATTAATGTTTCTGGTTAATACAATTATAGCAATGAATGTAAACATTTATCATAAACACAAAGATATAATAATAACTACTATCTCCAACAGTAAGGATGGGTGGAATGACAGAAATCATGTCTTGATTCTCGTAATTGTTTTAAGGGGTTTTTATAGTGAGGACCTTAGAATTTTATGCCGTGGTTGAAATTTACGTCTTAATGAATTCTTTGTTTGCTCATGAAAATAGTTTTAGGACCAACCATAAGGGGTGTACTTGCTTATGTATATGGCTGCACCTATTTTAGGCTCTGTCCACAAAGAATAAAACTTAACAAGATACTTACATGCTGATGTAGAAATCTCTATGCTAAATAAATTCATGCCGCCCTCAAAATGTTCGCGAACACAAATTTGAGCTTGTCCTCTTGCTGCATAGAGGACCGGAATTTCCGCTGGAAAAAGCATTTACTTTACTGCAAACTATAGACCCAAAAAACACTAGATCTTAGCATCTTTTTATTGTTTTACTCGTCATTCTTACTAACTAATACCTTCAGCTCCTCATGGGTTTAACAATCTTATCTTATTAAAAGGTACTACAATAGAACTTCTGCACTTGGGGGACATCAAGGTATTTTTTTCTAACGCCGTTGCCGAGGAGCGTCGTGCTATCAGTAGGTTTTTATGAAATTCTCTTATATAATCATGTTCAGTCTGTTAAGAACAAAGTTGATAAACCTCATGAGCAAGAAAGGGAGTATCAAATTCCCATTGGTCATGTTAAAAAGGTTATGAAACAAGATCTTTTAGGGATGAAAGTAAAACTGCTCAGGATCACTTTCCAATGAATGAAGATATATGCTCTCTTTTTTAAACTTTATGGTATTTCTCAAGATCAAGTGAAAAGGAAATATTATATTTATCTCTTTCTGATGATGCTCGCAAATGGTTTAGATCTTTAGATGAAGTTCGTGTGCGGAGGAGGCGTGGCCACCTCCCTCCCATAAATAAATATAACTAAAGATATTCTTGACTTAAACTTTAGTTTATGCGTTTTTTGTTCTTCAAATAACCATGGCTTAGCAGGCCGCTCTTGCTTGTCGTATGGGGAGGCCGCTTTCCCTTGCAGCTAGCACCATATGGATACATTTTTCTATTGACCAGTAGCCCATTTACGACAAACCACATTTGCTGCCCAACGCGCGTGTTAATACGCTACGTTCATACGGACGCGTCCGTTGGGCCTGCATATTTAGCTGCTTTCATTTTTTCTGTTTTTGTATTTTCTATCTTCTATTTTTTCCGTGTTTCTATTTTATTTAATTTGGTTTATTTTTATTTACTATTTATATGTTAAAAATATTTAAATTTGAAAAAAATAGATCTAAGAAATATTCACATTTAAAAAAATCTAAAATAAAAAATTAATTACCTTAAAAAAGTTTAGATTTAAAAAATGTTTGGAATTCTAAAATGTTTAGAATCAAAAAATATTTAGATTTAAAATTGTTTATAATAAAACATGTTCAAATTTTAAAATATTTAGGACTAAAAAATATCCAAATTTATAAAATTTTCAAAATGTTATAATATTTATGCATTAAAGTAATCAGATTTAAAAAACAGAACTGAAATAAAATAACAGAAAAGAGAAAGAAAGTGTATGCATATTTGGGCTGCACTAAACATGGCCCTTCTTGGTTCCTTCAAGTGTGGGAATCTCGTACGCGTCAACTGTGGGAATGGGGATGCATAATTCAGCCTGGCCCAACCCAAGACATGCCCCCCCGTTTGTTCAACAACAAAAAGAAATGGCAACCATGGGCAGTCGTTCCACCCTTATCCAAAGCACACAGAACTTCTCTAAAAAAAAGCACACAGAACTAACAAGCATAAAAAATGGCTGGACATCTACAAACCGTTCTCACCGCAACTATTAAGAACCCAAATCCTTCGCCATTGCCAGAGAAGAAAAATATTACCAGCAGCTGGTCCATACTTTGGCACTGAACAACCATGGAGCGTTAATGAGCCGCAATAACCACCAGCCCCGTAAGACTGGATCTAGCCTGTTGCTAAGGAACATCGGCCGAAAGAGCCCTTCGAGCATCTTCAACGTCGGATTCAGGGCCAGCAGCCGGATCCTCCACCATACACCACAAACCAGCAACAATTCGCACCACCGCACTCCAAGGCCGCCAGGACCAGATCGACGACGAGATCAACACAACACAAAGCCGGAGCACACGTCTGACGAAGACCATATCCCATAGACTTTGACGCCATAAAATTTTCTGATATGGGATTGAAGCTGGGGTACCTTTATTCGATGTAGCGCATCCACCTCCATCTGAGTTGCGCCATCACAACACCACAAAAATGCTAACTTTGGGGAACCTTGATGAACACCGAGCATAGGTCCTGGGTCCCCATCCCCTCCCTTCTGCATGAGCGGAAGCGGAGAAGGCGAGAACCTATCGATCGCCAGCGGGGGAGGATGCGGTTGTTTTATTTTACTTGTATGCGTGCCATATTTGTATTGCTATAGTTATAAATACAATTAATGTATGCCCACGGGCGTACATAGTCAAAAAAAAGTACACATAACTAAATTATTTGGTTAGTATGAAAATTGAAAACACATCTAATGTCCTAAACAAAATAAGAAAAGGAACCTATCAAATTGGGAGGAGATATATCATCTAAGTTGGGAGGAGATACACACCTTATAACTTTCAACATATTGTGCTCTCCAAAGAGCAACTCTTCTCAAAATCATAAAATTGAAGGTGTTGAGTTAGGATCCCATTCTAAGGATTACTAGCAAGGGCCGGTACAGCGTGCCGCCGGGTGGTTCTTGTGATTTGCGTGTAGTTTTTATGTTATTATATTAATAAATAATTTTAAATTTGTGTCTACATAGCTGTGGTTCAATCTTGAAGCCGAATGCCTCACCACGTCCGCCATAGTAGTTTACCGAATTTTATTTGTGGATCAACAGTTGGCAATGTCATGAGAGGAGTTTTTTTGTTTCTCTATATTCTACAACCATATCTAATTAGATTAGAATGGCGATAAGATCATTTGGATTTTTTGTTTGAGCGAAATAGTGAGCATCAGGGTAAAGATTTTTTTTTGGACAAATTGAAACATAATCGCAGCACAAAAACCTGAAGAAAATCTAAGGGATGACATGGAGTTAGGGATAGCACCCGCATGGTATTTGTACGGGTGGATCCATCCTATACCCATCGATGTCACCTCTGATCTTACCTGTCACCTGTATTCATACCTGAATACGTTATAATTTTCTCATACCCGTCGCCGACATGGTAAATGGGTACTTGAGGTTTAAAATAGCCATAAATAACAACATATAGCCATAACTACAAGCAACGACACATTATAAAAAGTAGCACTTACTGATGAACAACAACATATGATAAACAACACCAAATTCTCATAAACAAGATCACTTCCTCACAATAACAACATATCATAAAATATGAACAACGACACATAACCATAAATTACAGGACATAGTCATACACTTTAAGTTCACTAATTTACAACAAAATATAAATGTAATTTGATCACACATAAGGACACAACATATGCATTACAATAAAATTCCAACACCATAACAAATTCGGCTGAAATAAACTCGAGCAATCCAATAGTAGAAAAACAAAGACCATGGCACAATATTTATTTAACCTTGATGTGCAAGCGTGAGGCTCAGCCTAGCTAGCGTCTGTGAATACGTGATTAGGGGAAAATTAAGTACATTAGATATTATGGAGACCCACTTGCAAATTTTTTATGGGTACATAGGTACACAGGTATGGGATCAAAGATCCCTTATCCTCTCCCGCTTTACCCGATGTCTATGATATTTTCCTATTTATATATCTATGGGTAATTTTCTTTGTCTCATACCCGTACTCCTAATGTGTTTTTAACCAGGTACATAGGTAATGGATACCCATTGTCATCCCTACTTAGAGTCCACGTTGTCCTCAATAGGTGCACGTAGAACTGACTCCTACCTCAAGACATATATATGTTGTACTATTATCTGCATTTTATGTCACATGATACTATCATTGCATTAAAAGAATATTCTCCCAGCTACATATGAACGCCCAGGTCTTCAAAAGAAATTATGAACAAATTGGTGAGATATGCGATACACCCTATAACTACACCCCTAGTGCTACATTAAAGATATTTCTTATGATTAATTTTTGTAGCTTTATCTTCATAAACCTGCAATTGAAAATTTTCTCATTAGCTACTATGAACATTTCACTTTAATGAGAAGCTTTCAAAGATATAAATTGCTTACATCCATGCTAATCAAATATTATGCCAGTTGAACCTAGCTATCAAACAATGAGAAAAAAATGATGGTATCCACTTGACCTTTTTAAGCAGGGAGAGAATGAAATGACCATAATAAAGACACTTACTATCTACTCTTGATTCAATACACTTCCACCATACCTACTCAGACATCATGCGCTGAATTCTGCCTTCTATAGGCTTAGTTACCCTCATCACTTCAGCTGCTTAGGTTCTTGATCGTTAGAGTGCATGTCCATAAAGCTCTTAACAACTTGTAAGGTTGTCAAGTTTGTACATTTCTTATCTTGCATTGTTTCCTTACCGGAGCCATGGATGAATGTTGAGATGTTAAAGTCTGAGTTAGAGATGAACACACTAAAAGTCGTATAGCTTCATGTCTTACAAAGCCTCTTTATTTGTTGTGCTTTCTTAAGTTTTTTTAGCGAATTCGGTATTTATGTTTCAGCTGTGCATTTGCAACACATATTACCCCATTTAGTGAAGATTTTACTAGATTACCACATCTAGGAAACTCTGAACCTGGTTTTACCCCATTTTAGCATCTTACCTTTTTTTGTTAGTCAGGACCGACATGTTAGAATTGTGGTGCAGCAACAATGTGTAAAACTCAGAGGGTGTGATTGACTATCATGTCCAACAATTCTGTGGCAATCCATGTTATAGTATTGTACGTATACAGTTGTTATGGTAGTTTAGGATAGTTAGGACTCTAGCCTAACTTGATTTGTACTCCAAGATGGTCCTTGTACGTCTATATATACTCGTCTATGAGGTTCAATAATACATCCAACATATTCCGCCAATCTTCTTCCCTATCATTCTACATGGTATCGGAGCGACAAGATTCTTGATATAGCCGTCGCCGCATCCACCTACCGTAGCCGCCGTCACTTCCCAAACCCTAGCGCCACCGCCCGCCATGGCGCCGCGCTAGCCGAGCCACACGCTTCCGGCGTGCCGTCCCCGGGGAGGTAGATCTCCATGATCTCCGCCGGGGGCCGTGCAATCCGTACGCAGGGTTCGTCCGCCTATCCGTGATCGGCTGCCATGTAAGTCTTTTTTTTTCCGATCTCTTGATCGGTTTTCTTTTTTGGTTTACCAATCTTAGATCGAATTGAGTCACCCACCACCATCGTTATTGCTGCGCCTCTACTCCGACCATTGGCACCGACGATCTACACCGCGCTTGTGCACCTGCCCTCTCCGCTGCCGCGCCTATCTCGGCAGGCTGTTGCGGCCTCACGACAGGCTTCCACGCACCACGGACGGTGCACAAGGATGGCTGATACGCCTTCCTTGGAAGGCTGCCATGGCTGCCCCCCTCGGATCGTCTTCGTCGTCATAGTCTGGGACTTCACCGTGTTCGACGCTAATTTGTTCCAGAATTTAGCTATTTCTAAGCTATGTATATTCATCTATGGAGCTGGTCATTTCGATGGATCAGCCCAAGTATATATACATGAAGCTAGTATCCATCAAAGTGCATGCATGCCTCGTTCTAGACCACCAACACGTGCACTAGCGCCTAAGCAAGCCGCGAAAGAAAGCAAAGGCTACTAATCAGGCTTTAATACTAGAGTTATTTCACAGGGATATATCATATGGCGTATGTACGGTCCGGGCCGGCCGCACGCACACGTATGTGATGGCTACCGGATCGATCGGGTGTAACAAGTTTTTTTTAGACTAGCTGATGTCGATCCGTTTGAAATGATAAGCACAGACGCGGCTATTCCGTCGATCAGGCGCATGCGCGGGCGATAAGATGAACATTTACACGAAACCAACCCAAAGAATCGCTCCTTATTGTGATCCATCCGGCGGTTCCCGGCTATAAAAGAGGCCCAGACTCACGACGCCGCAGAGACCACAGGCCAGCTCCCAAAGTGAAAGCTCTCGCCGGCCGGAGGCAGAGCTCTCGCACCTTGCACCCAGGAAATCCCATACCCACGTACAGCTAGCCAAACTCCAATCTCTAATCTCCAATTATCACACACACACGCTCTACAAAATCTACGAACATCCGCCATCGATCAGCACCCATACACACACACGTACACCCGATCGGGAGCAGAGGAGCCATGGAGCTTTCTAATGGTGAGAATCATGGTTAAATCTCCCTCCTTTTCTCTTTTCCTCTCTACAGCATACACGCACACATGCACATGAGCCGCGCCCGAGACGACGGCCTCGAGGGCGTGCGGCTGTCCGTGCCGCCACCAAGACGATGGACCCGGGGGCGCGCGGCTGCCGGCGTGCAGCCCGGCGCCATCTCCATCTCCAACGCCACCAAGAGGACGGCCTAGACGACGCGGCTACCGTCGTGCAGCCCGGCGCCATCTCCATCTCTGCCGCCACCAAGACGACGGACCGGGGGCGCGTGGCTGCCGGCATACAGCCCGGCGCCACCTCCATCTCCGCCGCCACCAAGGGCACGGCCTCGAGGACGTGAGGCTGCCGGCGTGCAGCCCGGCGCCATCGCCATCTCCATCTCCGCCGCCACCAAGACGACGGACCCGGGGGTGCGCGGCTGCCGGCGTGCAGCCCGGCGCCATCTCCATCTCCGCCGCCACCAAGACGACGGACCCGGGGGTGCGCGGCTGCCGGCGTGCAGCCCGGCGCCATCTCCATCTCCGCCGCCACCAAGACGACGACCCCGTGGGCACGCGGCTGCCGACGTGCAGTCCGGTGCCATCTCCAACGCCACCAAGAGGACGGCCTAGACGGCGCGGCTGCCGTCGTGAAGCCCGGCGCCATCTCCATCTCCGCCGCTACCAAGACGACGGACTCAGGGGGCGCGGCTGCTGGCGTGCAGCCCAGCGCCATCTCCCTCTCCATCGCCACCAAGACGACGGCCCCAAGGACGTGAGGCTGCCGTCGTGCAGCCCGGCACCATTGCCATCTCCACTCTGGTGTGACGCGCCAAAGACGGCGGCCTTGCGACTGTCGGCGTGCCGTAGCGGCGGGCATAGGCGAAAGCGCCGCCGACTTGCAATCCGGCGACATACGCCACCTCCATCTCTTCCCCCATCGAGCCATGCTCTACGGCGGCACTGAAGACGATGGAGGCGTGGAGCCCGGTACCTCCTCACGCCGGAGAAGTGTGCTGAAGACGACGGTGATAAGGCGGTCGGCGTGCATACGGCGCCACGTCCATCTCGACGAACCATGCTTCCCAAGACGGCGGCGGGGCTGCCAGTGTGCAGCCCAACCTTTCTTCACCTCCTACGAATGCCAACAAGACGACGACTCCGAGGGCATGAGGCTACCGGCGTACAGCCCGGCGCTATCTCCGCCTCCGCGAGCCATAGGCGATAGCATCGGGGTGTCCATCGTACAACCCGGTGCTAGCTCCATCTCCGTGAAGCCGGCGAGCATAGGCGAAAGTGCTGCCGACTTACAATCCGGCGTCATACCCACCTCCATCTCCACGAGCCCGTGAGACGACGCTCTTGTCTAGGACGACAGCCGTGAACTCGCGTCGGACCGAGACGAGGTGTCGACCACGTTGGCTGCACCGACTTGTAGGCACGTGTCGGTTTTACACCGACGCCGATCTCCACCAACACTTACTCCTGCGAGGCATACCCCTTGCGCACCCCGACGAGGCTGCTGGTCGTCGAGAAGTCCCAGCTGAGCGGACCCATGCTACTCCAACTCCAACTACATCGACGCCGTCAATACCGACGAGGCACGATGGAGAGGGCGGCCATGGCCGGAGCAAAGGCCATGCTACTCGCGGCGCGTGTACCGACGAGGACACGGGCTCTGCCGCCGCCCACACACACACCACCACCACATCATGCATGGAGAACGCGAAGCGAAGACGACGAAGACGACCACACGGCTTAATCGGAGGTGTCTCGCGGCGTAACCCGCGGGAGTAATTAACCGGGTGCCTTCCGAGGCCCCGGGAACCATGAGATCGCAATCGCCATAGTCAGGCTGTCCGCGCAGGCAGGCCACGAAGCGCACTGTATTAGGGATTTGTACTTTATTTCTCCATGAGAGATTAATGAAATGCATCTTCCCTACCTTTTGTTGTGTACTACGGTACACTGGCACGCCCGCATTTCTTTTTCTTTACCCCGGCGCATGAGAAATAACACGCTACCATCCTTCTTCCCTCGAGTAGCCTACGTTCGACTTTTCCAGAACGTTTTTCTCGTGTCAAACAAATTGGCACGCCCGGTGGGACGTGGTTCTCCTCCCATCTTTGCTCCGCTGTGGTCGTCAGAATCGTCTTCGCCCGTTCACCCAACCCACACAGCATCCTGCACGACAAGCCAACGTCGAGGACCTCCGCTGATCAAAGGTCATCTTCATGCAGGAGGAATCCCCCACGCCATCAACACGGAGCCCTGGGTGATCCACTTTGGATCATCCTTTCCGCCCATGGTGGTCGTCGAGGTCGGCACCAAGATGTTCATGCACCAAGCCCAGGAGCCAGCGCAGTTCCAAACTGCGCGATCCAAGAAGGCGCAAAGGCGGGCATCCGCCATGGCCAAGAAGGAGCGCCGCGAGTTGATGCTCGAGGCGCGCGTCCTGTTGAAGGAGTCAACGGGACATGACGTCAAAGGGGACATGGGGGCGCCCCAACGCCTCTCTTCCAACGTCGCCGACAAGCGGGCGGGAGCGGTGTCACTTCGCGCCCCTACCCCGCCTTCGCACCCGGAGCTGCCGACGCCAACACCTAGGCGCACCGGAGTGGAGCTTCTTGGAGGCTTGGAAGCCGCCTCCGGTGACCTGCGGAGACTCATGGCAAACGCCCGTTTGTCAGAAAGCCCGCATCCACTAAGGAACTACAGGAGGAAGTGCCGTAAGGTACAACGCCTTCACCAGCTATTAAGCTCCCGCATCACCAGGAGTACGGTTCTTGCGGAAGATTGGTCCCTCGGCGCAAGGGACCTCGCGGATGAGGTGTTCACATGTACTAACACTGAACCATCAGAGATCAAGTTGGTGGTGAGAAGAGCCATCATGAAGGAGTTCTGGAAACGGTACTCCCGAAAAGAGTCCGTCTTGCCGGGCCCAACGCTCTCCATCAACCTTGAAGGTCCTCGAAGAAGCATGTGTGCACCATGCTGCCACACTTCGGCGATCAATGGCCGCACCATCCCCAACGACAACAGGTTCGCCGTTCTTCGGAACGAGGTACCTGCACCACGTGGAGAAGACCTGCGGCAGGAGTTCCGCCGCTTGCAAGATCAAATGAATAGCATCCAGAGGCGGCTCCATGAGCAAGGAGCGCCAAGTTCTTCATCAGCAGAAGCTGGGGGCAGGATTAGGCACCAAGCCCCTAGTCACCGTCCTCAACATGAGCGCCCTACCTTGGCGCCCCGACGCCAACCTTCACCCATTAGACATGCACACCGGGGGCATCCTAACATGCCCCCACGTTGGAACCGTTGGTCACGACATCAAGATGACGAGAGGGACCCTCGTCCCACTCAACAGTGGCGACCTAGGGATCCTCCACGAGATGCACTTCCACTACGGCCTTCATCCCCGCCTAGGCGTGGAGAGCGACTTCAAGTGCGCCCTACAAGGGACGTGCCTACCACATCAACACCACGAGCTGCGCCGCCTCTTCTACCAACGCCACTAGCACCCTCAAGAACCCGGCAGGTCCTCACAGAGAACCAACGCAAGCGCGAGAGGCGCCGGAGGAATCGCCAAGTTCTATACAAAGAACTCGAAGACCTGGTGCTCCGCCATACCCAAGTTCGGGTACGACCCGATGGTGGGGTCATTCAAGAAAGTGATAGGATCGGCTTCCGCATCTCTCCAAACCTGGAGCGGCACGAGCGGTACAATTACTTGCTCAGCCGCCTCGCTCCAAAACCACGCAAGATGCCCTTAGGGGGTGTCGAACAAAAGGGCGAAGCGGTTCCACCACCGCTTCCTTCAGCAAATCCTCAACAAGGCGATGAACAGGCGATGGACACATCGTCATCTTCGCCTCCCCGGAGGCAAAAGACACCGACATCGACAGCCACGCCAATGGAGGGCGTCGAGGAGACTCCAACCGCAACTGCCTCCAACCCCGAGGCGGATCTTGGGGCTTCAACCTCCGTTGCCCCAGGAAAAGAAGAGATGCCTCCCACAAAACCTCCGCTTACCTCTCCGCAAGGGGACGAGAAGATCGGAGATGATGCCCTTCAGCAGGGGGATGGAAAGGAAAAGGAGGCAACACAGAAGAACCTTGCTTTGTGCGGCACTGTTGCAGTGCGCCCAAGGCTTGAGCCAAACGACGGTTGGCAACCTCCTCAAGTCACCCACGAGTTTGGCTATCCCTCGGACGAGGAGATCGTGCCGAACCCCAAAGCTGACTTCAAGAAGGCTTTCTTGCCACGCCTCGGCCATGTACGTTCATGGTTCAAGGGCACTGACGCGGAGGCCAAGGCCAACGCTTCTACAAGGGAAGAGGGAGCAAGATCCACTGCCCCATGCCTTCCCATCATGGCAGGGAAAGGCTCACTTTCTGATGGAGACTCGGGATATCACCCGAACATTTCGCCGCGACTCTACACCGACATCACCTCAAGACTCCCACGAGATCCCGACGAGTTGTTGCAGGTTGCAAGTCGACCTGGAGCCAAGACACGGCTAAGGTCTGTCGCACTTCGGAGTGTGACGGACAGATCAACCAAAGAGGAAGGGATTGACGACTACGCCGACGATGAAGAGAGCTTCTCCGACTCTTCTTCCACCTCCTCGTTGGAGAAACTTACAAACTCCCCTCCATACCACGAGCTCGCCCCTTCGGTCCTATCGGACTGTGAAGATGGCCTTGAAGATCTCCATACTGCACCAGCCCACATGGCGGTAGACGGTGGAAAGAACGACGGCTCTGCATCCGCGCAGGCTAGTGCATCGGCGGGGAGAGAAGCTGCACTGGAAGAAGAGATGAAGGAGCAGCGCCAGAAGATTGATCAATTGACATCAAAACTCGACCAGTTCATCGAGCTCATGATGAACAACAGCAACAACAACGGTGGCCCGCCACAAAGCGTACCACCAGGAGTGGTAGACCCACAAGTGGAGGAGTTGCAGGCGGGCGCTCTAACAAGTGCGCCACCCCATCATGAGCGCCAACACGAAGAAACAAGCACACATGCTCGCCAATGGGCTAGACCCTCTGGTCCAGCCGACACAACGCCACAACAAAGCATGCTGAAAGGCTACCACGACATGCTTAAAGACATGGTAGACAAAAGATTCGAGCAATTGAAGGTCGATAATGCTCCTCGCACCATGGGGAGCGAGTTGGAGAAGCCCTACGAATCATGGCACGACCTGGTGTCATTCCCTGCAGGGTGGCACCCACCAAAGTTTCGTCAATTCGACGGGACGGGTGATGCAAGGGAGCACTTGGCGTACTTCGAGGCGGCGTGCGGGGACACTGCAAACAACGCGTCACTTCTCCTTCGACAATTTTCAGGGTCGTTAACCGGCCCTGCCTTCCACTGGTACAGCCGCCTGGCGGTCGGATCCATCGAAAGTTGGTCAGGCATGAAGGAGGTCTTCAAGAAGCACTTCGTCGCCATGAAGAAGGACTTCTCTGTCGTCGAGCTTGCGCAAGTTCGTCAACGACGAGATGAGTCCATCGACGAGTACGTCATTCGCTTCCGCAACAGCTATGTGCGGCTCGCCCGGGAGATGCACCTTGAGGACGCCATCGAGATGTGTGTCCACGGGATGCAACAACATTGGTCACTCGAGGTCTCTCGGCGCGAGCCTAGGACCTTCAGTGCTCTTAGCACGGCGGTGGCGGCAACGAAGCTAGAGTTCGAGAAATCACCACAGATCATGGAGCTCTACAAGAACGCCACTATATTCGACCCGTCCAAGCGCTTCACATCAACATCCAAGCCAACCAATAATGGGGCCAAGATGAAGGCACCGGCGGAGGCAAATGCCACTAGGGTCTTCTCCTCCACTCCCCAAGGCAATGTGCCAATGTTGGGCGCAAGAGGCGAGCAAGCGGGAGTAAGGCAACGACCCACGATGCAAGAGCTCCTCAAGAAGCAATACATCTTCCGCAGAGAGCTGGTGAAGGACATGTTCAACCAGCTGATGGAACATCGAGCTTTGAACCTTCCAGAAGCTCGAAGACCGGATCAACTAGGGATGACAGATAATGCTTTGTTTTGCCCATATCATAGGTACGTGGGACATGTCATCGAGGACTTCGTCGCCTTCAAGGAATGGCTCCAGAGAGCCGTCAATGAAAAGAGGATCAACTTGGACCCGGAAGCTATCAATCCAGATTACCAAGCTGTGAACATGGTGAGCGTAGTGGTGCCCTCTTCATCAAGGAAAGGCGATGAATATGAAGATGGATGGGCGCCCCTCTCACAAGTTGAGGGCCAACTATCCAACCTCGTCCTGGCGACAGCATCAACACCTCCCCTTCACCAGGATTCTACACCAACCATGTCCATGGAGAAGCCTTGGAGCACGGTCCGTCGGAAGCCATACCCGAGGGACCTTCCAACTCGACCTCCTCGTCCGACATCATCAACACGCGCTCCCCCAACAATTCTAAGGCGAGTTGATCCAAGTCAACGCCGTCCCCCACCGAGGTTCGTCCCCAAGTCCGAGGGAGATGAGTCATTCCCCCGACCAGGGCGGGGACTACGCACTTTGGCGCAGTTCCTACCCCATGGTTGGGACCAAGGGCCAACGGAGGGTGTCGAAGGAGTACAAGATGAGGCTCGCTCCTCTCAAGCACGAAACATGGCGAGTTGCAACGTCATCCTCGACTACAAGGACGTGCCCAGCTCCGAGTCGGACGACATGTTCACTCCTGAAGAGCACGAGGCGTTCCACGCCGAAGGCGCCACAAAGAACCCGTAGGTGGAAGAGGTGAACATGAACCTGCGTGGGGGAAAGGTCTTACCCGACCCCCTGAAGGCCAAGCAAACGAGAGTGGACAAGCCGGCGGCCCAGAAGGAGGCAACACCGCATGAAGAGGCACCAGAAGCGCATGATGGTGGGAAGGCGAAACCACAGGACATCGACTACAACATCATCGCCCACCTCAAGCGAATTCCAGCGCTCTTGAGTGTGCACGATGCGCTCATGCTGGTGCCAAACCTGCGTGAAGCCCTCATCAAGGCGCTCCAGGCTCCAGAGATCTATGAAGTGTGCATGGCGAAGCATCGTCTCTTTGCCAATCCCTTATTCGTGAATGAGATCACGTTCGATGAAGAGGACAATCTCATAGAGGATGGTGCCCATAACCGCCCACTTTACATGGAGGGAAACATTGGGGCCGCGCATCTTCGTCGGATCCTCATCGACCTAGGGTCTGCCGTGAACATACTGCCCGTCCGGAGTTTGAAACGGGCAGGTTTCACGGTGGACGACCTGGAGTCCACCGACGTGATGATATGCGGCTTCGACAACCAAGGGAAGCCAACACTGGGGGCCATCACGGTGAAGATCCAGATGTCTACATTCAGCTTCAAGGTGCGGTTCTTCGTCATCGAAGCGAACACCTCCTACTCGGCTCTCTTAGGGAGGCCTTGGATCCACAAGTATTCATGTGGTGCCTTCTACCCTTCACCAATGCCTAAAGTTCCTCGACGGCAACGACACACAACAACGCATCATCGGCAACACCAACCCCTACACCGTGCAAGAGTCGCATCTTGCAGATGCGAAGTACTACTTCCCCGTCGAAGACAGTGACCAACATGTCGGGCGGACAACACCAGTGGCTGATGTCTTAATCAAACCGGGTGTTGCGCCAGTCGCCGAAGCACGACAGCTCATCGTACCATGCTCCCCCGCGGACGCACGGGGTTCCTCCTCTCGCAGCCGAAGGAACCCTAGGCGTAGGCGATCTTCCTCGACTGTGCAACACGACTACAAGCCCTTCCTCCAGGACGGGATGGGGAGCTCTACCCCGATATTGCTGGGGGCAAGCTCTTCTACGCCTGCCCCGATAGCCCCGTTGCTATTGAAGGCAAGGTACCAGAAGCCCACGCCAATCACGTTGAGGTCGGCAATGACGCCTCTACAAGAGGCTCCTACATCTTCATCGACTTCGGCGCACCAAGAGCCTAGTTGTTTAACACTTGGCGGCTTTGCAGGTGCCCAGGAAGGACCGAAGGCATTGATCGGCAGCAGTGATGCGCCCCCTACGATCACACTGCGGGTACGTAACACTCCAAAAGTGGAAGGTGCACCCACTCAGCCGGGGGTGGTTAGGAGGAGAATAAAGGAGATAGAGGAAGCTGCGCGGGGAGCTCATGTCATGCAGCCCCCATCCCTCTACATATCCACGGCTTCTCCATTGGAGGTTTGGGCTATCCCAAGTTCATCTGGGTCTAGAACCCAAACCATTTTCTATAAAGTTCCACAGGTACAACATTGTGACTCCATATTTGAGCTTCCCCAACCTCGCGGTGATACAGAAGAAGCGCTATCCACAATGAAGGCCGAGCCCAAGATGGCTCGCTTGCTGGAGAAGGCGGGGTTCACGCTTCGGCAAAACAGTAGAATACCGTCGCCACCCGCGGTTTGCGAGGCATGGTGGAGGCAAGCCGAGGACCTCATCAAGCAGAAGGGCAAGACTCGGACCAAGTTCGGGCTTGGGTACACCCACCCGGGTGGCCACGACGATGAGGAAGAAGGAGGACTCAACGACGTCGCACAAGTCACGTGCCATGCTACGTCTGTCTCTTCACGAGACGACATGGAACTGCCACGTCATGGCCTTCACCGCCAAAACTCTATCGACGACGCGCCGGTCAAGGAAGAAGAAGAGGTCAAACCCACGCTGGCTCCACAGGAGATGGAAGACGGTGGTCAGCCCACCATCGATGAACTTGTCGAAGTCAACCTCGGAACCGAGGACGATCCACGTCCCACTTTCGTCAGCTCCACGCTGACGGAAGAGGAACGGGAAAGCTATCGACGCTTCTTGATGGAGTATCGAGATTGCTTCGCTTGGAGCTACAAAGAGATGCCGGGGCTCGACCCTCGTGTCGCTACACACAAGCTGGCGATTGACCCGCAACACCGCCCCGTAAAGCAGCCTCCGCGGCGCTTGCGTCCGGAGTTTCAAGACCAAGTCATCGCCGAGGTCGATAAATTGATCATTGCAGATTTCATCAAAGAGGCGAAATATACCGAGTGGCTCGCAAACATCGTCCCCGTGGAGAAGAAGAATGGCCAGGTACGGGTGTGCCAAGACTTCCGCGACCTAAATCGAGCATGCCCCAAAGATGACTTTCCCCTGCCAATCACGGAAATGGTCGTCGACTCCACCACGGGCCATGGTGCGCTATCCTTCATGGATGGTTCGTCAGGCTACAACCAAATCAAGATGGATCCGGACGACGCCATCAACACCGCGTTCAGGACCCCGAAGGGCAACTTCTACTACACCGTCATGCCATTCGGCTTGAAGAATGCTGGTGCGACGTACCAGCGGGCCATGACATACATCCTCGGCGACCTGATCCACCATTCGGTGGAGTGCTACGTTGATGACATGGTGGTGAAGACCAAGGACCGCCGGGATCATCAGGAGGACCTCCGGGTCATCTTTGAGCGCCTACGTCGACACCAGCTCAAGATGAACCCATTGAAATGTGCCTTCGCCGTTCAATCGGGCCTCTTCCTAGGCTTCGTTGTCCATCATCGAGGCATAGAGATCGAACCGAAGAAGATCAAGGCCATCCTCAACATGCCACCACCTTGTAATCTCAAGGAATTGAGAGGTTTACAAGGGAAGTTGGCGCACATCCGTCGCTTCATCTCCAATCTCTCGGGACGCATCCAACCCTTCTCAAGTCTCATGAAGAAGGGAGCTCCGTTCGTATGGGATGAAGGGTGTCAAAGAGGATTCGACGACATCAAGAAGTACTTACTTAACCCACCTGTTTTGGCAGCTCCTGTAAAAGAGCGCCCTCTTATTCTATACATTGCAGTGCAGCCTACTTCAATAGGTGCTCTTCTCGCTCAGCACAATGATGAAGGGAAGGAGGTGGCTTGCTACTACCTGAGCCGCACCATGGTGGGCGCTGAGCGAAACTACTCTCCAATAGAGAAGTTATGCTTGGCGCTTATATTCGCGTTGAAGAAGTTGAGGCACTACATGCTAGCACTCCAAATCCAGCTCGTCGCTAGAGCGGATCCTATAAGGTACGTTCTAAGTCAGCCCGCACTAATGGGGCGACTCGGAAAATGGGCATTGCTCATGATGGAGTTCGACATCACCTTTGTGTCTCAGAAAGCGATCAAGGGCCAAGCCTTAGCGAAGTTCCTTGCGGCGCATCCCGTCCCCGACGACTCTCCGCTCATTACCAACCTCCCCGACGAGGAGGTTTTCACCGCGGAGGTCGAGGCTCCATGGGAGCTCTACTTCGATGGTGCTTCGCGCACGGAGGCCGACCCTGATGGCACACCCAAGCGGCGAGCAGGAGCAGGATTGGTGTTCAAGACTCCACAAGGAGGGGTGATGTATCACTCATTCTCCCTTCTCAAGGAAGAATGCTCCAACAACGAGGCGGAGTACGAGGCGCTCATCTTTGGCCTCCTCCTAGCACTCTCCATGGAGGTCCGTTCTTTACGGGCCTATGGTGATTCCCAGCTCATCGTTCGGCAAGTCAACGACATCTACGAGGTACGCAAGCCGGAACTGGTGCCATACTACGGTGTGGCCCGAAAGCTTATGGAGAAATTCCAACATGTTGAAGTTCTCCATGTCCCGCGAAGCAGGAATGCACCTGCCGATGCCTTAGCAAAACTGGCGTCGGCACTGGTGCTCCCAGGTGATAAATCCACACAAGTGACGGTGGAAGAAAGGTGGCTTCTTCCCGCTGTCCTAGAGCTCATCCCGGAGGAAGAGGAAGTCAACACCATCACGACGAACGTCGTGGAGGAGGACGAGTGGCTACAACCCTTCCTCAACTACTTCAAGCACGGCAGCCTCCCTGACGACCCTGTCGAGAGGCGCCAACTCCAACGGCGACTTCCCTCCTATGTATATAAGGCCGGCGTCTTGTACAGACGGTCTCACGGGCAAGAGATTCTACTTCGGTGCGTCAACCAAGATGAAGCCAAAAAGATCTTACAAGAGGTGCACCACGGGGTCTGCGGTGGACACCAAGGTAGAGCCAAGATGTACCATGCCATACGCCTGGCTGGGTACTATTGGCCCGGCATCATGAAGGACTGCCTCCAGGTGGCCAGGTCATGCCATGGTTGCCAAATCCATGGCATGACCTGGCCACCTGGAGGCAGTCCTTCATGATGCCGGGCCAATAGTACCCAGCCAGGCGTATGCAAATCCATGGCGACTTCAAGCATCAGCCGCCAGTTCCTCTACACCCCACCATTCCCTCATGGCCATTCGACGCCTGGGGGATTGACGTCATCGGACCCATCGACCCGCCATCATCCAGGGGCCATCGTTTCATCCTTGCAGCGACGGACTACTTCTCCAAGTGGGCGGAGGCTGTCCCGCTGCGGGAGGTGAAGAGCGACAACGTCATCAACTTCCTAGAGCGAAATATCATACATCGCTTTGGGATACCACACCGTATCACCTCCGACAACGGCAAGGCATTCAAATCCAACAAGATGTACAGGTTCATGGCAAAGTACAAGATCAAGTGGAACTACTCCACCGGCTACTACCCTCAAGCCAATGGAGCAATCGAGGCCTTCAACAAGACGCTCGGCAAGATACTCAAGAAGACGATGACAAGACATAGAAGGGACTGGCCCGACCGTCTCTTCGAATCTCTATGGGCGTACCGCGTTACAGTCCGTACCCCAACTCAGTCTACACCCTATTCCCTTGTCTATGGGAGTGAGGCGGTACTTCCATTGGAGGTCCAGCTACCCTCCCTTCGTGTCGCCATCCAAGATGAACTCACCAAAGATGAACAGGTACAACTGCGATTCCAGGAGCTTGACGCCCTGGAGGAGGAGCGTCTCCAAGCCCTGCAGAACTTGGAGCTTTACCGTCAAAACATGGTGAGAGCTTACGGCAAGCTCGTGAGGCAACGCGTCTTTCGGAAGGGCGAGCTAGTGCTTGTCCTCAGGCGCCCCATCGTCGTCACACACAAGACGAAGGGGAAGTTCGAGCCAAAGTGGGAAGGACCCTACGCCATCGAGCAAGCCTACGACGGGGGTGCATACCAGCTGGTCGATCCTCAAGGAGCCCGGCCCATGCCTCCAATCAACGGAAGGTTTCTTAAAAAATATTTCTGCTAAATATTTGCTTCTTCCGTTGCCTTTCTTTTTCCGTTTTTTTTTCTATGGGGAGTCCTTCAGTCGGCTCAAGTCCATGATGCATTCCCCTTTGCATAGTGTGGATCGTCTGTTTTCCTCCAATAACAAAAAAAACTGGCTTTCCCTAAACATACTGTGCTGGTGATTGAAGATTTGGCCGCCTTAGGACTTGTCGGAGGGCGACACGAGCCGCCAAATTGCAAGTGGAGCAACACCTACACCCACAAAGCACGACACGTACCAAGTGCATGCTTCTAGAGGCAGTGGAGAAGATCATTTGGGCACTTCAGCGTACCGAGACTCCACACCCCTCATGCTCCCCGGCGTGCCTCGCGTTCGCAGAGGCTCACACCCTGGGGAAGACCATAGGAAAAGATCATGAAAAGGCTGCCCGACTCGGTGCGTAGCCGCGTGACAACCCTGGGGTGTGCCACAAAAAGCTCCAGATAAAGTGCCAAGAGGGTTCCTTAGTCCACCAAGGTGAACGGTGCCTTCCAAGTTCCCGAGATGGTTTCCCAAGCGAAGAAAGAAGAAGAGAACCTCAGAAGGTGAAGCAAAAAAAAAAAAAAACACAAAAAAAAAATATCTCCAAGAGTGCAAGCAATCTCATGAAGTCCATGGTCGCCCAAGTGGACTTCGCAAGCAGTCCCGTAGGAGGGCAAAAATAGATAAACTCCAAGAAGCAAGTCTAAACCGTCCCAAGCATAAGGGAACCATTCGAAGGAAGGCGGAAGGTAGCTGTTCACCACCCCTCAATAAGGCGCGAAAGTTTCAGAGCTGTTGTCCCAAAGCCTTACTCCCTCGTTTTACCATGCCCAAGTCTCTGGGTTCGCGGGGTATCGTGCAGGGGGCATGGCTGAGCCGTGGGGCTCCTCGATACCCGGATGGGCTAGAGTATGATTCTCTACTGCCTCTTGGAAGCATCTCCGCAGACACATACACGGAAGGACGAAGTTGTAATAGTCATGGTCTTGCGACGATTCTAGAAGACAAGTCCTTCGGCGGCCTTTTCCAATATCACACATATAGCTAGTGTATAACGGGAAAGCCAACATTTTGAAAATCCAAAACCAAAACCATGTTTTTAAACCACGTTTTTCTCTCGATTTCGTGTTTTCCCGGCTCTTGTGGGTTTTATTCCATGAGCAAATACTTGGCCATATGCTTGGTCATATGCTTTTACAAGCGCCTTCAACTTCAAGTGTCTCTACCAGCCTACCGCGGCAACACCAGGGTGGTGTCGGTGCTGATGTCTTTCCGGCGTCTCATCAACACTGACACATGAAGATGGAAGCAGTGAAGTGCGCCAGTGCGGCTAACATGAATCTGTGAAACCCTTCGATCTAGTCGGTGGGCACTACTACAGCTATGCGGTCGCGACTAGGTCGATAAATTTCCTCCCCAGGACACGGCATGATATTGCGTTGTGCAACGGAGGAACCGACAATATTTTGCTGGTTGGTGCCATGGCTGCTATATGGCCCAGCAAATTTCATCAAATGTATATGAAAGTGGAAGGATTTACCCATGTTACCCCTATGTGATAAACCAAGGCAGCAACAAAATATTTGCGCCAAATTGGTTTCTCGCCAAGTCGAGTCCGATTCGCTTTGCGCTCGAACTCCACTTGGCGGGGGGCATTTGTTCGACGCTAATTTGTTCCAGAATTTAGCTATTTCTAAGCTATGTATATTCATCTATGGAGCTGGTCATTTCGATGGATCAGCCCAAGTATATATACATGAAGCTAGTATCCATCAAAGTGCATGCATGCCTCGTTCTAGACCACCAACACGTGCACTAGCGCCTAAGCAAGCCGAGAAAGAAAGCAAAGGCTACTAATCAGGCTTTAATACTAGAGTTATTTCACAGGGATATATCATATGGCGTATGTACGGTCCGGGCCGGCCGCACGCACACGTATGTGATGGCTACCGGATCGATCGGGTGTAACAAGTTTTTTTTAGGCTAGCTGATGTCGATCCGTTTGAAATGATAAGCACAGACGCGGCTATTCCGTCGATCAGGCGCATGCGCGGGCGATAAGATGAACATTTACACGAAACCAACCCAAAGAATCGTTCCTTATTGTGATCCATCCGGCGGTTCCCGGCTATAAAAGAGGCCCAGACTCACGACGCCGCAGAGACCACAGGCCAGCTCCCAAAGTGAAAGCTCTCGCCGGCCGGAGGCAGAGCTCTCGAACGTTGCACCCAGGAAATCCCATACCCACGTACAGCTAGCCAAACTCCAATCTCTAATCTCCAATTATCACACACACACGCTCTACAAAATCTACGAACATCCGCCATCGATCAGCACCCATACACACACACGTACACCCGATCGGGAGCAGAGGCGCCATGGAGCTTTCTAATGGTGAGAATCATGGTTAAATCTCCCTCTTTTTCTCTTTTCCTCTCTACAGCATACACGCACACATGCACATGAGCCGCGCCCGAGACGACGGCCTCGAGGGCGTGCGGCTGTCCGTGCCGCCACCAAGACGATGGACCCGGGGGCGCGCGGCTGCCGGCGTGCAGCCCGGCGCCATCTCCATCTCCAACGCCACCAAGAGGACGGCCTAGACGACGCGGCTACCGTCGTGCAGCCCGGCGCCATCTCCATCTCTGCCGCCACCAAGACGACGGACCGGGGGCGCGTGGCTGCCGGCATACAGCCCGGCGCCACCTCCATCTCCGCCGCCACCAAGGGCACGGCCTCGAGGACGTGAGGCTGCCGGCGTGCAGCCCGGCGCCATCGCCATCTCCATCTCCGCCGCCACCAAGACGACGGACCCGGGGGTGCGCGGCTGCCGGCGTGCAGCCCGGCGCCATCTCCATCTCCGCCGCCACCAAGACGACGGACCCGGGGGTGCGCGGCTGCCGGCGTGCAACCCGGCGCCATCTCCATCTCCGCCGCCACCAAGACGACGACCCCGTGGGCACGCGGCTGCCGACGTGCAGTCCGGTGCCATCTCCAACGCCACCAAGAGGACGGCCTAGACGGCGCGGCTGCCGTCGTGAAGCCCGGCGCCATCTCCATCTCCGCCGCCACCAAGACGACGGACTCAGGGGGCGCGGCTACTGGCGTGCAGCCCAGCGCCATCTCCCTCTCCATCGCCACCAAGACGACGGCCCCAAGGACGTGAGGCTGCCGTCGTGCAGCCCGGCACCATTGCCATCTCCACTCTGGTGTGACGCGCCAAAGACGGCGGCCTTGCGACTGTCGGCGTGCCGTAGCGGCGGGCATAGGCGAAAGCGCCGCCGACTTGCAATCCGGCGACATACGCCACCTCCATCTCTTCCCCCATCGAGCCATGCTCTACGGCGGCACTGAAGACGATGGAGGCGTGGAGCCCGGTACCTCCTCACGCCGGAGAAGTGTGCTGAAGACGACGGTGATAAGGCGGCCGGCGTGCATACGGCGCCACGTCCATCTCGACGAACCATGCTGCCCAAGACGGCGGCGGGGCTGCCAGTGTGCAGCCCAACCTTTCTTCACCTCCTACGAATGCCAACAAGACGACGACTCCGAGGGCATGAGGCTACCGGCGTACAGCCCGGCGCTATCTCCGCCTCCGCGAGCCATAGGCGATAGCATCGGGGTGTCCATCGTACAACCCGGTGCTAGCTCCATCTCCGTGAAGCCGGCGAGCATAGGCGAAAGTGCTGCCGACTTACAATCCAGCGTCATACCCACCTCCATCTCCACGAGCCCGTGAGACGACGCTCTTGTCTAGGACGACAGCCGTGAACTCGGCGTCGGACCGAGACGAGGTGTCGACCACGTTGGCTGCACCGACTTGTAGGCGCGTGTCGGTTTTACACTGACGCCGATCTCCACCAACACTTACTCCTGCGAGGCATACCCCTTGCGCACCCCGACGAGGCTGCTGGTCGTCGAGAAGTCCCAGCTGAGCGGACCCATGCTACTCCAACTCCAACTACATCGACGCCGTCAAGACCGACGAGGCACGATGGAGAGGGCGGGCATGGCCGGAGCAAAGGCCATGCTACTCGCGGCGCGTGTACCGACGAGGACACGGGCTCTGCCGCCGCCCACACCCACACCACCACCACATCATGCATGGAGAACGCGAAGCGAAGACGACGAAGACGACCACACGGCTTAATCGGAGGTGTCTCGCGGCGTAACCCGCGGGAGTAATTAACCGGGTGCCTTCCGAGGCCCCGGGAACCATGAGATCGCAATCGCCATAGTCAGGCTGGCCGCGCAGGCAGGCCACGAAGCGCACTGTATTAGGGATTTGTACTTTATTTCTCCATGAGAGATTAATGAAATGCATCTTCCCTACCTTTTCTTGTGTACTACGGTACACTGGCACGCCCGCATTTCTTTTTCTTTACCCCGGCGCATGAGAAATAACACGCTACCATCCTTCTTCCCTCGAGTAGCCTACGTTCGACTTTTCCAGAACGTTTTTCTCGTGTCAAACACACCGACAATGCAGCCATCGACTCCGATCTACACATCGTCCATTCCATGGCGCATATGACGCACCGTCGGTCTGATTAGCCAATCCCGCGCCTGTCTACGCCAAGCACGTCTCTAAGCACGCGCCTACCACCGATCGAGCTACGGGTTTCCGCCTTGTCACCTCGTCGGGCCGCAGCGCCGCCGCCTTTGGTCCACGCTACCGGCTTCCAACGTGCCTTCCTTGGCATGTACGTTGCTGGTGGTCTCCCAACCATTGCACCGACTTGCGCCTGCAGCTATGCCACCCCCTCGGGTCGTAGCATCGCTGCACGCAGTCTACTTCGCTGTCCTCACGCATCGACCTTCCCGGTTTCCACCGCGCCATGTACTCCAGCGCGGGTCACCGCCGTCTACGCATGGTCTTCGTCACACCGCCGGGTTCTTCCTCGCCTACTTCGAGCACCGCACTTCACAAGGTAACCTGCAGGGCGATTTCACGTCGTCGCAGGTCCCGCCGACTACCCCATCGCCATTCTAGGCATCCAGCATGACTACCCTAGGTCGCTGTTTGTTTTTACCGCCTTCTACGTCTTCGTCCACTACAACTTCGTCGTCAGCGTCATCGCCTCATCCCCGACTACACCACCTTCTACTCTACTCCGACAACCGTCAACAGCGCCGGTATCTCTCTCTTTTCGGCTATGCGCGTCGCAACCGCTCTAGAGGGTTCCTCTGCTAGTCTCTCTGACATGGCGACAAGTTCATGATGGTCCCTGCCCCTGCACGCCTGGTACTGGCAACACCGGGAGTGCCTTCGTCCCCGAAGCGTTCCTGAGTCTGGCAAGCTCGGATCAGCGCCTCGTCTTCATCGGCTTCGACAACATCTTGTTCGGCATCGACCCCTCTACGACTGCCTTGACCGCGTCACCGACGAGTTCTTCTTTGCATACTCGGTTTTGGCAAAACCGGAGTGTGCGTTCGTCCCTGATGTGCGCCTAGTTCTGGCAAAACTATGGCCGCACGTCATCCTCGACGGCTCGGACTGCATTAGCTTCGGCATCGACATTCTCGACGACTGCCTCGACGCGTCTCCATCGTCCTCCTCACGCACTATGCGCATGCGGCTTCACGTTTGGTTACCTCGACACCGGCATCCCCAACCACGACATCGACCACGGCGACTCCCCGCAACGACTACTCCGACCTCGGCACTACCCAACTCTCTCGGCTCCCTCGACATCGGCACAAGGGCTACCACCTCGCTTGAGCATCATCAGCTTCCTCTACAGTCCAAGCTACCGCGACGCGGCACCGTCCACGACGTTCCCTCTCCTACCGCGGGGGGATGTCAGCCCACTGGTTCTACTTCAGTTTATCTCCAGTCTGACCGTCCACGATGTTCCAGTTGTTCACGACGCTACCGCTACAATTGCGGGGATGTTAAAGTATTGTACGTACACTAGTGGAGAATGGGGCATTAGTCCCGGTCCTAGAGGGCCTCTAGTCCCGGATACGCAGCCGAAACTATGGAAACGGGACTAGAGGTCCCAGCCTCCAGTCCCGGGTCGGTTACGGTACGAACCGGGACTAGTTATTTTCTGCCGCGGTAGAATTTTACCAATTTGGCAGCCGCGGCAGAGTTTTGGGTCTGTTTTGTGCCGCGGCAGCCAATGCGGGTTTCTGTTGCGGCAGAATTTTAGGGCCGATTTCTGCGGCGGTTGCCGAATGCGGGTTTCTGCCGCGGCAGGAGAATAGGTAGAGGAGGGTTGCGTGTGGCGTAAAGTGAATGCAACTAAGAAACCCATTACACACAACATCGTCATGATTATATAGATATAATTCTATATTACATATATATATAATTTGATTAAATGGAGATCATAACCCGTCTATTCGGTTACAAGTTCATTAAATCACTAGTAGCCGGAGGTATGGTATTTTCCTTCTGGGTTTATGACATGGTCAACAAGAAATCCCGCCAATTCCTCTTGAATTGCTACCAGACGCTTTCTTGGTTCGAGATTCTCCCGCAATCTTTCCAACTATATATAAAAGAAGGAGGTCAATATGAATATCAATAGTCATAAAAAATATTATGAATGACACTCAACAAAAATTGTGAATATATTGTTCACGTACTTTTAAAAATGTCCCTCCGTCCCTCTTACTGACCTTGGAGCGAATGTACTCGCACACAAAGTATCCACATAGATTAGGACCTGGTGTCTGCCTCTCACACTTTACGAGAATAGAATTCAATCAAATAATAAGCAAGCATGACATAATGGTATTGAAACTAGAATTAAAGAGATGCGTGGATCTTCCTCGTACTACTTACATTGATCCGATGAAAACTAAGCCCGTCTTTAAATCCACCAACCGTAGCATTGGTGAAAGCTTTCCAAACCCTGCCCGGGAAAAAAAGAATAATTGAGTTATTAGTTACTTGATATCTCAGGATATATATGAACGAAAGAGACTGATATAGTGCGATAATGACTGAAATTACCTCTGGAGCGCATCTTTAATGAATGTGTACTCTGATTCGTCTCTCATTAGCGAGTCCTTGATTTCAACTCTTCCAGCGTCAACTTCAATGGTTAGCAGAATCCAGTGATAGCTGCGCAAGTTTATATACGTCAGTAACTCATCAATTACACTTAGCAGAATCAATTGATCTGTACAAGGCAGTAACACTCTTACCTGTAGTTGTAGGGAAACAATATTCTTCGTTTGTAAAGTTGCCTCAATAAGACCCTTAGCAAGTTACGCTCCGTATCCTTGGGGTATTCCTTTAGCAATGCTTGATTAAACCAGTGTAGATCAATGAACCTAGTGTCAAAGATTTTTTTCTGGTCACATTCATCGCTCTTCATTCTACATAATAGCATATAGTGAAGATAATTACATGCAATGAAAGAGCTGAGTTAGAGACTTTATCATAGAAATAAATGAACCACTTACAGACAATAGGTAGCGAGGAGACTCAAGTCAAGGGCATCTTATTTGAATAACATGTAGAATTCCTCAAAATAAATTTGCAACTGGTCTTCACCATTAAAATGCTCACTTGTAATTCTCACAAGCAGCGCTGATAATCGATCTTCTTTATCGCATGTAGAGACTTTCACGTACCACTCATGCAGTCTTCGCATTTGAGTTAGTAGAAGTTCGACCTCATTAGGTCTGACCAGAGTCTTCCCATATTCATATCTCCATGCAAATTCCTCCTATTTGGGGATATGGCCGCCTAGCACTTGATCAACTGTAATACTAGCACTTTTGGAAAATTCCATTGCTATAATATTCTAACGATTAATATTAGATAACACCTTGAGCGGGGAGATCGATTTGTTTACCTGCATTCCGAGTTGCGCAACATCTCTTTTCCCACTGCTTGCAATAGTATTTCCTGGAGTCTTCCTGCTGCTTGCAGTAGTATTTCCTGGATTCTTTCTACCAATTCTCAGCAGACAGCGTTTGTAGTCATCAGCCTTATTTATCTCATATTGCGATGGTTGCTCAAGAAAACCCTTAGCCCACTTTTTGGCTTTCGGATCAAATATTTGCTTTTGCTCGGGAGCTTTGGGTGCAAAGAAGGCTTTCACTTGGGCATCGCTGATCGCTTTGGTTTCCTCATTAGTCATTTCGTAAGGTAACTTGGGAGGAGGCGGCGGAATTTTCTTCACCTTTTTACCTTTGGCTTTCTTCTGACTAGTATTATTACTAGTTGACTGAGAGACCGCCTTCTTCTTCTGACACGGCGGCGGCGGAGTGGGCTGACGCGGCAGGGGAGTGGGATGATGTGGTGGTGGACTCGTGCTATGGTGGTCGTCCCACTCCTCATGTGGACTTCCTGGAGGCGGCAGACTCGGCTGGCGCGGAGGAGACAGTGGTGGCCTGGGTGCAGAGCCTGGAAACACGATGTATTTCTTGCGCCATAGAATGATAGAGCCCCTTACTTCTCCTAGTGTGCTCTCATCTTCAGGTCCAGAGATGTCAAGTTGTAGTGATTCATATTGAGGTAGAACCTCATCCACCCCGACACGAGCATAGCCATCTGGAATCTCTTTGCAATGCTAGCGTGCTTTAGGTTCACAAAATAAATCATAGCCGAGAGCTGCCTTGAAGGATAAGTTCATCACTCCCACATGCAGCTCACAGCTTGTCTTCTCACTGATATTGTCCATGCGATAGCAATCTATCGGATCGACCGCCATGGAAGCGACACTGCTTCTCCGCTGAGATGGGACACTGGCACTTTCTTCTAGCCGCTGATGAGTTGGCCCTTGCTGGCGCATTTCGTCCAGTTGCTTCTGTTGCTCCTTTAGCATGGCATGTATTTCCTTGTTCTTTATTTCTGCACTACGCAACCTGTATGCCTCCTCTATCTCCTTCCGCTTCTTTGCCCTCGCTCGACTTCTGTAGGATTCAGTGTCCTCAGGAAACCCGGTCTTCCACGGCACAGAAGGTCCAAAGCCTCGTGTTCGTCTTGGTTTTTTAGGATTCCCGAGGGCCTTTGTCAGCTCGTCGTTCTCTCTATCGGGTTTGAAGTTACCCTGTTTAACCTCCTCAATTGTTTTTACAATTTCTACATGGGGTGTAGCAACTTTTCATCGAATATTAACTGGCATGTTTCCATGTCATACTTTGCCCCATGGGCAAGTAACCAATTCCTTACTTTGATGGGCTAGTCCTTTGTAGCTGGAGTGAGCCCTTGGGCACGCAAGGCTTTCTCGGCTTCCTCCCACTTAGGAACGGAAGTCCTGTAGCCACATGTCCTCATCGTATGGTGATATTTCTTTTTTGCAAATTTTCTTTATTCTTTTCGGACCTTTTTTTTGCTATTGCTGTTTTCTTGTTGTTCAGAAATCTTTCCCAGTGAGGCCACTGCTTCTCTAGTGTGTCAGCGAATTCTGGAACTTTTCCTTCCTCGAGATATTCATTGTACAATCTTTTTTTATATTTATTGAAATGTTGGGCCATCTTCTTAAGAGCGAAACGCTTAACTTTGGACCTCATATCATCTGTGGCCTCCTTAGTGAAATGGCGAATGAGCTTCTCCCAAAGTATGTCTTTGTATCTGTTCTCGACATAACTCATAGAATTTTCATCTCCCTTTGCTGGCTTATTCCAGTTGATAATGCTGATCGGGACATTTTCCCTAAAAACAAATCCACATTGATGAATAAATGTGTTCGCTTTCTTTAAGGGAAGCAACGGTTGGCCCACTGGAGAGACCTCAACAATTGTGAGATGCGCATCTTCGGGCATTCCTTTGGTCGGTCCTCGTTTACTATTTTTAACTAACTTGGTCGATGTGGAGGTCTAAAATAAGAAACAACATTCGTTAATATATATATACACACACAAATCAATTAATGCATCTATCTAGTGATCAAGAGGCTTAATAATATACCTCGCCAGACTTTGTCAAGGCCGGTCCGTCATTTTCCAAGCCATCATCGAAATTAAAACTAGTCTGTGCTTTGACTAGAGTTTCTATCTCTATTCCCTCACCGGAGTCATTCAGAAACTGTGAGCCATCTTCTGCTCCACAGTCTTCTTCTCCACCCTGATCGACGAGCGCTCCATCCTGATAAGGGAGCTCTCCACCCTGATAGGGGAGCGGTTCATCACCTCGTATCATATCGAATAAAGGTTCTTCACCTTCTATACCGTTGAAGTCCATAGAATAACTGCACTATGACATAATATGCATATAGGAGTAATAAAATTATATAACATCTTGAATGACAACAAAGTATTAATATCATATAACATCTCGAATAACATCTCAAAAAACAACAAAGTAGTCATAATACATCTCGAATAACATCTCAAAAAACAATAAAGTAGTCATAATACATCTCGAATAACGACAAAGTAGTAATATCATATAAAGAACGACATCTTGTCTGATAACATCGCTCATACTCAACGTCGACTCCCGGATCCTAAGCCACGGGATGTGACCAACTGTTGGTCCACGTAGAAATAAAACAAAACTTTTCCCCTCTAACGTGGTGATCCCAAGATCTAGCTGAGGTAGAAGGCCACGAGGTTTACCACTAGACGCGTAGTTGCTGATTACTGATGTAGCACGTCAGTTGATGTAGTGCAGTCCTTTTCGATCCGATCGTCCTGATGTTGATCGTACAACACCTCTGTTGGTATCCACACGTACAAGGAGGAGCACCGGCGACGAACTGCTAGGTTCGTTACGACGGCAGGACTGCTGTGGAGCTAGGGTTTCTAAACCATGGAATGACCTAACCAATCAACGATTAACCCTTCTGGGTTACTTTGCTCCACTATATATAGGGAGTGAACATGGGTTCCTCACGTGGCCCATTCACTAAAGCCCATATAACACTAGTCACCGTGAGGCCGACTCACTGACTCAGTCCTAATCGGCTTGGGTCCAACCCAACCGGATTTCCAGTTTAGATCCAATCCGAATTTGCTCCCGCTCTTTAGTGTGTGACCCCGCAGGCTCATGGCTACTTGGACACGATTAGAGTCTGACTCTCAATCGATCAGTCGGTAGCGGATCCTAGTAGAACATGCCGACTCCCAAGTACCAAAGAGTCATGACGATTTGACTTTCCAATGTGACTTACATCCGAGTCCCTTTTGCCTCACGATATACCTTGTCAGACTATAGGCAAATAATTGTCGTCCCTTAAATAGTCCGACTCTCTTCTCGATCCGAGATAAGTGATTCACCCGACTAACTCTTAGTCGATAGCCTCGGTTAACACTTAACCGAGTCGTGCATGGCCATGCTTTCCGAATCATATATTTCGAGAGGGCCCAAAGAATATATCTCCGAGTGGAGGGGCAAAATCCTGTCTTGGTTATTCACATCATGCAACTTGATTCTCAGTCGACCGAACTCTGCCTTTATAACTGCCCAGTTACGGATCAACGTTTGACAGAACCTAAGTCGGTGATCCTCAACTCGGACTATGCAACAACCTCAGGTCTAAGGATTACATTGATTGAGATATACAAATGAAAACTTGTTCGTTGTACCTCAATATGGGTCAATCCGATTCGCTAAACTCTTTAGTCGAATCTGTGTAAGTCGGAATAGCATCACCATGCCCATGACAAGTGGAACCGAGTCATCAAGCCGACTTTCACATTGGTCTAAGTTGTGTGTCCAACACAACCTCAATGACCAAGGACATCTAGTACAAACAACATGGATGTATAGTTTCACAACCGAATCACATATTCAATGATATACATCAGATGCTCATACAAGGACAGCTTAATAACTTTATGAATACAATGGGAAATATCATCATACATGATTGCCTCTAGGGCATAATCCCAATAGTCTCCCACTTGCACTAGAGTCAATCTTCCGACATCACATGTCTAAGCATCTAATGCCCATGGCTCTCAGGTGCGCCTCATGCTTCGGCTATGGTAACGACTTTGTCAATGGATCCACAATATTTGCATCCGTGTGTACCTTGCATAACTTGATATCACCTTGATCCACGAACTGGCGAATCAGGTGGTACCGCATGAGTATGTGCTTGTTCTTCTGGTGTTGTCTAGGTTCCTTGGATTGTGCAATAGCACCATTATTGTCACAATACGTCTAACGGATTGGACGAGCCCTGAACCACACCAAGACCCATGAGGAAATTCCTCATCCAAACACCTTCCTTTGCTGCCTCCGACGCGGCAATATACTCAGCTTCTGTTGTAGATGCAGACACAGTCTCTTGCTTGGAACTCTTCCAGCTCACAGCACCTCCATTTATAATAAACACGTATCCGGATTGCGAACGAGAACCATCAGAGTCGGTAAGATAACTCGCATCCGTGTAACCCTTTACACTGAGTTCATCTTCACCACCATAAACCAAAAACATATCCTTAGTCCTTCTCAAGTACTATAGGATATTTTTAGCCGTTGTCTAGTGGATTTCTCCAGGATCAGCCTGGTATCTGCTCACAACACTTAGAGCATAGGAAACATCCGGCCTAGTACAAATCATGGCATACATGATGGATCCGACTGCAGAAGCATACATAATCACACTCATCCGACTTCGCTCATCAGTTGTTGAAGGACACTGAGTCTTGCTAAGTTTTACGCCATGGGACATCGGTAAGAACCCCTTCTTAGACGATTCCATGTTGAACTTCTTCAACACTTTGTCAAAATAAGTACTCTGACTCAATCCAATGAGCCGTCTTGATCTATCTCTATAGATCCGTATTCCAAGAATATATGTTGCCTCACCTAAGTCTTTCATTGAGAAACTCCTTTCCAATGATTCCTTGGTATCTTGCAACATCTGGATGTCATTTCCAATCAGTAATATGTCATCCACATATAAGATTAGAAAGTTTACTTTGATCCTACTAAACTTCTTGTATAAACAAGAACCATGATCAATCTTGATGAAGCCAAACGATTTGACTACCTCATCAAAGCGAATATTCCAACTCCGAGATGCTTGCTTCAACCCATAAATGGATTTCTGAAGTTTGCATACTTTGTTAGTATTATCCGGATCGACAAAACCCTCAGGCTGTATCATATACACGTCCTCGATTAAATTTCCATTAAGGAAAGCCGTTTTGACATCCATCTGCCATATCTCATAGTAGAAATAGGCTGCTATAGCTAACATGATCCGAACTGATTTAAGCATCGCTACAGGCGAGAAAGTCTCGTCGTAATCAACTCCTTGAACTTGTCGGAACCCCTTCGCAACAAGACGTTCTTTATAGACAGAAACATTTCCATCCATATCAGTTTTCTTCTTAAAGACCCATTTCCACTCGATGGGTTTTGCACCGTCTGGCAGATCAACCAAGTTCCAAACTTGATTTTCATCCATGGACTTTAACTCGGATCTCATGGCTCCAAGCCATGACTCGGAATCTGATCCCACCATCGCTTCCAAATAATTTGCTGGCTCATCACTATCTAATAGTAATACATCACGAACACTTTGTAATCTTGCCGATCTTCGTAGTACATGTGCTGCTGTCGGCTCAGCTACCACGACCGGCTCAACCTCCAAGGTTTTTGCCGACTCGCCAATAGCCGATTCCTCTCGAACTTCTTTGATCTGCACCATACTCCCACTTACTCCCCGACTGAGAAACTCTTTCTCAAGGAAGACACCGTTCTGAGCGACAAACACTTTGCCCTCTTCTCGGTTGTAGAAGTAGTAACCCAAGGTTTCCCTCAGATACCCCACGAAAATACACTTATCCGACTTGGCCGTAAGATTGTCCAACTGAATCCGCTTGACAAATGCTTCACAACCCCAAATCATAAGAAAAGACAAACTCGGCTTTTTGCCTGTCCACATCTCATGTGGTGTATTCTCTACCGATTTTTATGGTACTCTGTTTAGTGTGAACGCCGCTGTTTCTAGACAATAACCCCAAAATGATAAAGGTAGATCTGTCTAACTCATCATTGACCGTACCATGTCCAACAAGGTCCGATTCTGCCTTTCTGAAACACCGTTCCTTTGCGGCGTTCCTGGCGGAGTAAGTTGGGAAACTATTCCACAACTTTTCAGATGGTCATCAAACTCATGGCTCATGTTCTCGCCTCCTCGGTCCGACCGAAGAAACTTTATTTTCTTGCCGAGTTGATTTTGTGCTTCATTCTGGAATTCTTTGAACTTTTCAAAGGCTTCCGACTTATATTTCATCAAGTAGATATATCCATACCTACTCAAATCATCAATGAAGGTAATGAAGTACTCATAACCACCCCTGGCTGTCGTGCTCATTGGTCCACATACATCACTATGTACTAGTCCCAACAAGTCGGATGCCCTTTCGCAACTCTTTGCAAAAGGTGTCTTGGTCATTTTGCCGAGTAGGCAAGATTCGCATGTCTCGAACGACTCCCAGTCGAACGAAGTTAGGAGTCCATCATGGAGCTTCTTCATGCGTTTCCAACTTATATGACCAAGCCGACAATGCCAAAAGTAAGTCATATTCAGATCATTTGCTTTCAACCTTTTAACATTTATGTTATAAACCGACTCACCATCCAGATTCAAAATAAATAACCCACCCTGAACGGGTGCAAAGCCGTGAAACATATCATTCAAATACAAAGAACAACCATTATTCTTCATATTCGACTCATAGCCTTGCCTCATCAAACATGAAGCAGAAATAATGTTTCGACTGAGAACTGGAAAATAATAACAATTATTTAGTACCATAATGAATCCGGAAGGTAAATGAAGTTGCATCGTGCCGACTTCCAACGCAACAACTCTTGCTTTATTGCCGACTCGAATATCAACCTCGCCTCTTGCTATGCTCCTAGTTCTTACCAGTCCCTGCAACGAGTTGCAGATGTGAATAACTGATCCAGTATCATATACCCAAGAACTATTAGGTGCATCAGCAAGATAAATGTCTATAACATTGCATACAAGTGTATCTGAGTCGGAAGTCACACCTCCACTCTTGGCTTTATTAGCCAAATACTTGTTGCAGTTCCTCTTCCAGTGGCCATCCGCCTTGTAGTAGAAGCAAGTGGATCCGGCTGAAGGAGATGGCTTAGTCCCTGAGGAAGCGCTTGGGACCGAGTCCTGAGCCTGCTTTCCTCCCGACTTAGCCTTCTTCTTAGTCCAAGAACTCTTCTTGAACTTAGCCTTATTCTGCACCATCAACACTTGACTGACGCCCTTCTTGAGATCCGCCTCTGCCTGCTTGAGCATCCCATGCAATTCAGTGAGCTTCTTATCCATACCATGCATGTGGTAGTACGAAATGAACTGCCCATATGCACTAGGAAGAGAGTTCAGAATTATATCCGTAGCGAACTCTTCGCTAATAGGGTAGCCAAGCCTCTCCAGAGACTGCATGTAACCAACCATTTTGATCACATGACGACTCAGTGGATCACCATCCATAATAGGGGTGAGTGTCGATATTATGTCGTGAGTGTCGACACTATGCTGAGCTACTTGTACTATAAATAGGCATCCTTGTGAGTCCAGTCCTCCAGCCAGTTTGAGGCATATCCAAGATCGATGGTTTGCGAGAGCAGGTATACCACTACGGCCAGTTTCAGGGAGATGCCGCCGGAGCCCAGTCCTCCGGCATCTGCAAGAAACTGGTCATAGAGGCACTCCCTAATAAGTGAAATTAGTTTTCTTTCAGGCGTATTGGTCTAGTTATAGAAGTTACAATCTGCAAGATGGTTTGCGAGAGCAGGGACACCACTACGGCCAGTTTGAGGGAGATGCCGCCGGAGCCCAGTCCTCCGACATCTCCAACAAACTGGTCATTGAGGCACTCCCTAATATGTGACCACGCGTGTTTGGAGATCACATCTTTCATAGTTTGGGAAAGTTGTAGTACAAATTGGAACTAAAGGCCCCCTATGTTATGTGCCGAATCGCGGCATAGTTTGTGATAGATGAGCCAAAACTCCACATAGTTCTTTTAGGAAAAAGAATACAACTCAGGACATTTATTAATACATCTTCATAGTTTGTTATGACTAGCTAACACTCAGACTAAAGTCGCCCCCTTTAGTCATAATCATGTATAGTCCTATAGTACACAGCTTCAAGGTCTTCTTCGTCATCGTCATCATCATTGTCTTCGTCGTTGTCGTCGTTGCTAGGCGCACGCGACTGGATCCTCAGCCCAGCCATGGCATATTGTGGGGGCACCCGCCACTCCGGAATCGGATTCACGACGCGTGGGGGAGGGGGCTCCCGGATGACGACGCCTTCAACACCTCCACCCTTATTATGGCTCTATGACTGCTGCGGGCATCGCAGGAGAGGATGGTCTACCCCGGCGATGTAGCGCATCACGCCGATGATAGTCCGGTTCACCCACCACAGGCGGCGGCCGGCTTCGTTGTGGTTCACCGGGGGAGGGCCGTCACCCTCGTACCTGGAGAGCTCTCTTTCTCGCCGGTTAGCAAAAAAGGCATTCCAGGTGTCATAGTTGTCGGGATCCCACTGGGGATCCATCCGCTGCTCCGGCGTGAGCTCGTGGTAAAAGTGGTTCGTGATGGCCGCCTGGCGTGCGGAACCTTGAGGGATAGGAGGGACAGGAACCCTCGAGCGCTCAGCATCCAGCCGGCGGGCGGCCGGTAGCCCAGAGGACAAGGGTAGCTGGAGGCGCATAGCGCCTCGGTCTCCTCGAGGGTCAGAATGGACCAGTAGGCACTGCCCATTGTTGTGAGACAGGAAGGTGTGGATGTGTGGATAGCGATGGCGCGGTCGGCCTAGATATAGAGGAAAATGGCGGGAAAACAAGGCGGGAAGCGGTGGGAAATGTTGGGAAATATCTACAACCGGGACTAAAAGCTTTGGTCAGAGGAAAAGGGCGGGAAAAAAGGCAGGAAGCGGTGGGAAATGGCGGGAAATATCTTTAGTCCCGGTTAGTGGCTACAACCGGGACTAAAAGCTTCGGTCAGAGGGAAAGGGTGGGAAAACATGGTGGGAAGCGGTGGGAAATGGCGGGAAATATCTTTATTCCCGGTTAGTGGCTACAACCGGGACTAAAAGCTTCGGTCAGAGGGAAAGTTAGTATAATTATTTTTATAAAACAGAAAAAATAACAAACTTGGTAAAAGCTTCACAAAATGATATACATATGTACATATTGATTGCATCTAAAAAACGGCCGAAGGCAAAATTCAGAATACATCATATGACTTGCTTATGACTGTGTGGCCTTAACCATGGAGCATCTTCATCAAGTAACATGATGCTTGGGTCATCCTTCACTACAAACGGCGGAATTTCATGAAACTTGTCATAATATTCTGACATCTTTGTCTTGTCCTCCACTCCTACAATGTTTCTTTTCCCTGAAAGAACTCTGTGGCGCTTTGGCTCATCGTTTGATGATGTATTCATTTGCTTATATTTTCTTTTTCTTGGTTTGGTAGACATGTCCTTCACATAGAAAACTTGAGACACACGTTGGCTAGGACGAATGGTTCGTTCATGTATGCAAGTTTGTTGAGATCCACTGTTGTCATTCCATATTTTTTGTCTACCTCAACCCCGCCTCCTGTTAGCTTGACTCATTTGCACCGAAACAAAGGGACCGTCAAAGCAAGTCGATAGTCAAGTTCCCATATCTCCTCTATATAACCATAATATGTGTCCTTTGACCCATTGTCGTTTGTTGCATCAAAGCGGACACCACTATTTTGGTTGGTGCTCTTTTTATCTTGGGCGATCGTGTAAAATGTATTCCCATTTATCTCGTACCCTTGGAAAGTCCATATAGTCGAAGATGGTGAGATGGCTAACAAGTACAACTCATCAAAAATAGTGTTGTTATTCATGAGATGTGTTTGCAACCAACCGCCAAAAGTCTTCATGTGTTCATCTCTAATCAAGGAGTCATGCTTTCCCGAGTTGTTTGAGCATACAATATTCTTGTGTTCCTTTATATACGGAGCTGCCAGGGTGGAATTATGCAGAACCGTGTAGTGTGCTTGAGTGAAAGAATGTCCGTCCCTACATATTATAGATTTCCTTCCTAGTGTGCCTTTTCCACTTAGTCTCCCCTCATGCCGTGATTCAGGAACACTAATCGACTTAATGTCAGGAATAAAGTCAATACAAAACTCAATGACCTCCTCTGTTCCATAGCCCTTCGAGATGTTTCCTTCTGGCCTAGCACGGTTATGGACATATTTCTTCAAGACTCCCATGAACCTCTCAAAGGGGAACATATTGTGTAGAAATACAGGACCCAAAATGGTAATCTCGTCAACTAGGTGTACCAGTAGATGCGTCATAATATTGAAGAAGGATGGTGGGAACACCATCTAAAAACTTACGAGACACTGGACCACATCATTTTGTAACCTCGGTAGAATTTATGGATCGACTACCTTCTGAGAAATAGCATTGAGGAATGCACATAGCTTCACAATGGGCAGTCGAACATTTTCCGGTAGAATCCCCCTCAATGCAACCGAAAGCAATTGTGTCATAGGCACGTGGCAGTCATGGGACTTTAGGTTCTGGAATTTTTTCTCTGCCATATTTATTATCCCCTTTATATTCGACGAGAAGCCAGAGGGGACCTTCATACTTCTTAGGACTTCAAATTTTTTCCTTTTCTTCTTTGGTAAGATCATAGCTGGCAGCACTTAGATGTCCTTTATATGTCTTTATTGGATGCACGCCGTCTCGGTCTTTCATACCTTGCTGGTCCTGCCGTGCTTCTGGCGTATCTTTTGTCTTTCCATACATGCCCATAAAGCCCAGCAGGTTCACACAAAGATTCTTCGTCACGTGCATCACGTCGATTGCAGAGTGGACCTCTAGAACTTTCTAATAGGGTAGATCCCAAAATATAGATTTCTTCTTCCACATGGGCACATGTCCGTCAGCGTCATTTGGAACAGATTGACCACCAGGGCCCTTTCCAAAGATTACTTCTAGATCCTTGACCATACCAAATATATCATCACCATTACGGCGGATAGGCTTCTTCCGGTGATTTGCCTCACCATTGGAATGCTTGCCTTTCTTTCTTGCGGGATGCCTGGCCGAAAGAAATCGACGATTCCCCTGGTACACATTCTTCTTACATTTATCCAAATATATACTTTCAGTATCATCTAAACAATGCGTGCATGCATTTTATCCCTTGTTTAATTGTCCTGAAAGGTTACTAAGAGCAGGTCAATCATTGATGGTTACGAACAACAATGCAAGTAGGTCAAATGGCTCCTGTTTGTGCTCATCCCACATACGAACACCTTCGTTGCACCACAACTGTAGTAGTTCTTCAACTAATGGCCTTAGATAGACATCAATGTCATTGCCGGGTTGCTTTGGGCCTTGGATGAGCACTGGCATCATAATGAACTTCCGCTTCATGCACAACCAAGGAGGCAGGTTATATATACATAGACTTACAGGCCAGGTGCTATGACTGCAGCTCTGCTCTCCAAAAGGATTAATGCCATCTGTACTTAGACCAAACCTTAAGTTCCTTGCGTCATCTGCAAAGCTCAGGTACTCTCTATCGATTTTTCTCCATTGCGACCCATCAGCGGGGTGTCTCAACATCGAGTCTTTTCTGTGCTCTTCTTTGTGCCATCGCAACAACTTGGTATGCTCTTTGTTTATAAACAAACGTTTCAACCGTGGTATTATAGGAGCATACCACATCACCTTTGCAGGAACCCTCTTCCTAGGGCGCTGCTCACCCTCAACATCACCAGGGTCATCTCGTCTGATCTTATAATGCAATGCGCCGCATACCAGCATCCAAATTCTCGTACTCCTCATCGCGATATAGTATGCAGTCATTAATGCATGCATGTATCTTCTGTTCATCTAGTCCTAGAGGGCATACGACCTTCTTTGCCTCGTATGTACTGACAGGCAATTCATTATCCTTTGGAAGTTTCTTCTTCCAAATTTTCAGTATCTTCTCAAATCCTTTGTCAGATAAACCATTCTCTGATTTCTATTGCAGTAATTTTAGTGTGGTATCGAGCTTTGTGTTGCCATCTTCGCAATTTGGGTATAACAATTTTTTGTGATCCTCTAACATGTGCTCCAACTTCTTCTTCTCATTTTCATTTTCGCATTCTCTCCGTGCATTAAGAATGGCCTGACGAAGATCATCAGCAGTCTCATCTAATGCCCATTCTTCACCTTCTTCTTATTCATTGTCTTCTAGTGCAGTACCACTGTATTCAGGAAACATTGGATAGTTATCATTGTTCTCTTCTTCTTCATTCTCTTCCATCATAACCCCGCTTTCTTCATGCTTTGTCCAACAAATATAGCCGGACATGAAACCTGATTGAATCAGGTGGATGTGAATGGTTTTAGATGAAGAGTAATCCTTCTCATTCCGACAGACACGACACGAACAACACATAAAACCATTCCGCTTGTTTGCCTTAGCCAAATCGAGGAAAGAATGCACGCCTTTAATAAACGCGTCAGACATTCGGGGAGCGTCGTACATCCATTTTCGGCTCATCTGCAGTATAATTAAAATTTTCTATCATATAAAAAGTTTGGATCATTTTTACTACAATTACTTTTACATGCACTAATTTTTGAATTAAAATTTTCTATCATATTAAAATTTTACATGTACTAATTTTTGAATTGGACAAAACTGTTAACATAAAAATGTTGACTATTAAATTATTGCTCTAGCAGTGAAAACCTTATTCAATTCTGTGATCCGAAACTCTTAAAATGCACATATCAACTTTCAGTAACTTTTTGTATAATCAAACTATGCTTAAAATTACACATCTAAAATTCCCTCTACACTTCTAAGCATGAAATCCCTCATTCTAGTTCTAGAGCATTGAGCTAAACTATAACAATAAGAAATAAAAGATTGAAGTTGCTAACCATTTTAGAAGCTTGAATTGATAGATGATGCCACCAAATCTTAACAAAGCTTGAATTGAAAGTTGCCACCAAATTAGACAAAAAATGAGGATGAACTTGAGTTGTTCCTTGGAGGAAATGGCCATGCTTTTGTACTGGGTCGAAGAGGGATATATAGTGGTAATATATTGTCCCGGATGGTAAAAAGAACCCAGACTAGAGGTTGATCTCTAGTCCCGGGTGGTAACAAGAACCCAGACTAAATATAGTCATGGGTCCCACAGGTGTTCTAGTCCCGGCTTGTGTTACCAGCCGGGACTAGAGGTTGCCCACGGCCCGGGACTAGTCATGTGGCGCCATCTAGCCGTTGCAAAGTTCACAGACCGGGACTAGTGCGGTTTCAGACAGGACCGGGACTAGAGGCTGGAGTAGCTCCAAACGAAAGGTCGTTTTTCTACTAGTGGTATACGGTTGTTATGATAGTCTAGGATAGTTAGAGGACTCTAGCCTAACTTGACTTGTACGTCAAGATGATTCCTATATCTATATATACTCGCCCATGAGGCTCAATAATCAATCCAATATATTTCGCCAATCTCCTTCTGTATCGTTCTACAATCCACTCTGTTCACCAAATGTAGGATTATGCTGCCTGAACCTGAACCCGTGGTGTGAACGACGAAGGTGACTCAACTGGAAGAAGGAGAGACGGAGGATTGGAATTGAGCCCTGCTGGTGTAAAAGTAAAAGGAGAAAATGACTGACTGGATGGAATACTTGTTGGGGCCTTAATTGGTACCGTTGCATCGATCATTCGTGACTCACGCGTCACTGTCCAAACAATTTCTGCACGCGCGCGCGCGCCCCGCAAGTTTGCGACGCATGCAAAACCCAGTAGTAGGCAGTAGTCCAAACCAAACGAGTCTCTAGCAGCCATCCAGGCACCCGGCCGGCCGGTAGACTCGAGTCCTCCTAGCTACCCAATTTCTCGTTGGTCTCCGGTGCTCAGCTCAGCCGGCTGCCATCAATCCTTCTCCGGCGCGCCTTTCCGCCGCATTTTTCTATGCACTATTATGAGCAATCGCATCCAAGAAAAGCACTTGGAAAGTGGCTTATTGTTCACCAACGAGGAGACACATTTCAATATAATGGCCCTTTACAATTATTATCATTCATGGTCTTAGTACTGGTGGCATATGCACAGATTATAATTAGCATGTGAAGCTAGTGCGCCTTGGAAGTTGGAACGATTCCTCTCACACAGGCCACACACACACGTAGCATCCTCGCAGCTGCATATTATCGACGTAACGTGATGCAAGTCTCTATGTGCTAGCGCACCATGCATCCAAAAAAAACATCACCACGGCGAGGGCGAAGAAGCCTGTGGAGCTTAATTATAGCTAGCTAGCTACCGTTGCGATCACTATATATACGCATGGGCACCCCAAGGAACGTCTCATCCATCGTGTGCAAGGTAATTTGTTCAGCCAACACACACAAGAAGCGAGTCAGTGATCCATCGTGTGATCGTAGAAGAGGATGGTGAGAAGGTCCGCTGGTATGCCGTTGGTTCTACTCATCATCTTGGCGTTCTTCGCGGCCTCCGGCGCGGCTCGGAAGCTCGGCGGCGACGTGTGGAAGCCGGCAGGGGAGGCCGTGCTCCCCGGCGGCGACAGTACTGTGATGGCGCAGCTTCTCCGGCAAATGTACCTGCAGCGGCTGGGGGCGGGGCCGTCGTGCGGCACCCACAGCGCTAACGGTGGCTGCCCACACTGATCATGTCATCCGTGATCTATTACGTACAAGATTCCACGGGCGAAATGGACGTGAAAAGCATATGAATATGTTCATGCACTTTTCAGGCGTCCTCATCATGCATGATTCGTCGCCTGTATTTTATGTATACGATGTAGTAGTGGCGTTTTACTGGATTAACGAGCGCCTTTACAACTTGGTTCCTTGTATATTTTGGTTCATTCGTTGCTATTCCATTCTATATTCAAATATCTTTTGACCTGATGAAATATAACTACCTACTCCTTAAGCTAGTATTACTTTGGTATACCATATCTCTCTTATGTCCCCCCCCCCCCCCCCCCCCCACCCCAAAAAAGTGGAGCATAGCCAAGGCCTTGATGCATGCAGCATTTTATTGCAAAGTTTGATCATTCAAGTTTACATCAGCTAGGACATCGACAACCTTTCGTCATAGTGGTTCGTATTATCAACCAGGACTAAAGGGGTGGAGACGGGTGGACGTGGGCAACACACTTTAGTCCCGGTTTATGTCTCCAACCAGGACTAAAGATAGACTTTTAGTCCCGGTTTGAGACATCAACCGGGACTCAAATAAATTGGCAAAAAAACTTTGGCGGGTTCTGCCACGGCAGAAAAATGGGCAAAAATCCTGCCGCGACAGGATATTTCTTTCCACCACACACCCCTAGATCGCCTTTTCTAGTTTCGAAAGCATGCCACAAAATTGTAAAAAACAAAAAAAAAATCCTTCAAACTATAGTTATATTAAGTGATTTGGTTGTTACGAAAATTAACAAACATGAATTTTGACATATTTTACCAAAAACTGTCATGAAAACTTCAAACGGCTATAATTTTTGCGTATGATGTCGGGAAAAACATACAGCCTATCAAAATGTGCAGAAACAAAATTTGGAGTTCGATTTCAACGGCCTTAGGCCGTTTGAGATTCTTTTAGAGTTTTAAAATTCGAAAAGGAAAAAAGTTATTTAAAAATTTAATTTTTTTAGCAAATTTTTTATGCCATATTTGGATTCCTCACATTTTCTGATAATAATGGATATATTATTTGTCGAATTTCGATTTACAGATTTAAAGATATTATTTATGACATATTAAATGAATAATTGGCAAAAAATGAATATAATATTATTTTAATTAGTTTTTTACTTTCATTGGATTAAAATATTATTATTACTTATTTATTTTTGTTTACTTAAATAATTGTTTGTAGTTTCGAAACATAAAGACGTATTGGGGTGGAGTAGTGGTAGTGTTGACAACAAGGTACAAATGAGATTCATGCAAGGACATCTTGATGGAACATAAAAGATAAGTGTGCTGGGAGTGTAGTAGTGCTAGGATGGATGACCGATCGGGAAGTCTGACCATGAGTGCAATTTAACCTAAGATTAAGTATAGTTAGTGTTAAAAATATTCCAAGTGAGAAGAGAGATATTAACAAGTCAAACAATTAAAAAGTTTTAAAAAATTTAAAACAATTTGATTTTTTTCGAAAAAAATATAATTTTTAAAAATACAAACCGGGACTAAAGGTCCCGCGCTCGACCGCAGCCCCGGGAGGGCCTTTAGTCCCGGTTGTCCATGTATAGATCAAGTGGATAACCATATGGATGGCCTGTGAAAAAAGTACATTCCAAACCTTGTTAAAATAACGCCATCCCTACGGTTGCATAGAGCCAAAACCCAGTGCAAATCCCTATACAAATATTTAGCTTTAGTCTCTTTTTCAATCCCATTTAGCTAATGTTCGGACACATTTGGTATATTGGATGGGGGGAATATTAAATGTAAAATAAACAGCTATCAAAATAAAGGGAAAGCGACAAACAAATGGTGAATAGATCACAAAACACACATTTCTTACAACCATTCCATTTTCTCTTAGCGAGGTTAACTTTTGTGAGTAATTTTTTTTATGTAAAAAGCACATAAAGATCTTAATCTTCAATGGTACTTTAAGTTTTCAAAATGTACTTTCATAAAAATATTGTGTGTCCATTCATCATGTCTAAATATATCTATTTTACCGTAAACAAACAAGAGTTTGTTAGCTTCCACACAAACATACCGGGTCGATGGTTAGTTACACCCACATTAACCTTTCAACCTAATGGATCCATAAAACCCAATTTTTTCCCATTAAAGTCCTTCTGAATTATATACTCGGTGGTAGTTCTGAGAGTATACTAGTATCAAAAACATTTTTTCCATCGCACAATGTTCTAAATATATGGGTATTGATGCGATAAAGGAAGCTCTCCAATCCAAGTGTCTGCCAGAAACTAGTTTTTAGACAATCTCCTACTTTAAATGATCCTCTACTAAAAAAATCATCTTTCACTCCCATGAGTCCTTTCCAAAAAGGAAATAGTCGGTTTCACTTGAACTAGAGATAAGGTTTTATCTTTCAAATACTTATTATGTAGCAATTCTTGCCACACTCCCTCTTCCTCATTCAAAATCTCAAATACCAATTTGCTAAGTAAGCATTTGGTTTGTATCTCAAGAACCTCGACCCCTAACCCACCTTGGTATTTGGGTGATAATCAATACTTTTATTTAAGTTGATCAATTTACCAGAAGAAATGTGATCAATGAAAATCTGCTCTTTTCTGTACCCCTTTTAGGTATCTTGTGTACTCATGTAAAACATAATGGTGCTGCCGTACATTGGAAAAATGCTGAGGGTAGGTTAGATCTCTTGGTTCATGCAAGCATGTGAATGAAATACGAATAAATTTTCTTACAGTTGTACCTTCTATTATTTTCTCTCGATGAAGATATCTTTTATTAAATCAAATCACCCATGAAGCTGATAAAATATTTATAGTTTACATCCTGTTTCTGCACAGCTAGGAGGCACAACCATACAAAATTAAGATTTCCAAATGATTCCGAAACAAAGAGGAATAAAAACAACCTAGGGTGATGGAAGGCCAACACGTTGATTACTCCTCCATCCATGATGGATTGTCCGTCACCACGTGGATACACATGCCTCCTTGAAAACATTCTTGTGTTTTGGCAGTTGAATATGAGACCATGTAAGAAGCCAAATTCTTATACGAGTCCGTTGTGGAGATGTAATCTTCCTTTTATCAAACACAAAATAATCCTACATAGCAACCAACATCAACATAGGCCGCCACGATAAGAATTTGGCTTTGAAATTTTGAAGGAATGCCCTGAAGCCAATTACCCAACATATTAGTAACACTATGAGTTTGTTATAAATTATTAAATCTGAATTGTAGACCAAAAAGCACGAGCAAAGATGCATTCATAGGAAGATGCTTAGTTATTTCATCATGTAATAAAAAAACAACACTGCCTCTATCATGTGTCAATTACACTGTGCTAGACTGAGTTGTATTAAAAAATATCCTTGGCTTTAGATACCATAGGAATATGTGACATTCTTTTTCCAACATTTTCTTGTTTTTTATCATTGCATCAACACATCCTCTCAATGGGCTTATGCAACATTGGTAGCCTTCTTGTAAGGGACTGCAGGGAAATAACTGCCTAAAAGAAATATTGTGTGGGGATAACTGCATTTTTGATAAATTGGCTTCCGAACGAAGCTAGTATTAATCTTCATATTGCACTTGAGTGTTTGTATCATGGTAGAATGGAGTATTTGTTTTTATCTTTGTATTCGCCATTTCTTCATCCCAATATAATTCTGCAAAAAGTGGTGTGCTTTTCCTGTTTAGTTATCTTCAAAAGGACAATGAATGTCTTGATATGTCAACGGGTCATGTTTACCACGTGTGCTAAATGAATGATTTCCCCCTTTTTCTCGGCTTGATCCTAGTGTTACCGTCACATCCGGACATTCCAATTCAAAATAAGCAACCTGAGAAACTAAAAGTGTTAATGCAAATTTTCATGAATTTTATTGACCAAATGACATCTTCTCAAACGGAATAATTAGCAAGGGAGCTATATACGTGCCTATGCAGTCGTGTTGAACCTGCAGCATGTACACGTGTACATGCTGGTTGCGTGTGTCGATCTTTAATGCGGAGACTGGAATCCAAATTTCTTTAATTTTATGGTTTATATCGCCGAGATACATGACACCGAAGAATCAATAAAAAATTTCATTAGCGCACAAATAACCACTCCATTCCACCTTGAAACAGAGAAATATTTCTTCCCATGCATCTTAATTAGTTATTTGTGCGCCAATGAGTAATAAGGCGCTCTTTGGTGGAAGTAAACGATAGGCACGACATCATCCACTTGGAGTAGGCGCGCACGGCCGGTACCAAATCCACATCGAAAGTTTGCGACGCAAACCAAGTCCAAATCAGACGACTCGAAGCAGCAGCCATCATCTGAGCTACCACGCCCAATCCCACGTTAGTCTTTCTTCCCGACCGTGCTGGCTGCGGGTCTCCGGCTTCCCGCCGCAATCACTAGATGCGTACATACTATTTTCAGCCATTTGTATATAAATCAAATAAAAACACCTTAGAAAAGTGGCTGTGCAGCAGACCAAACAATATATAATAGGACATGAACAGGTCCTGCCAAAATGATCAAGCATAATTCTCCCCATCTTAGTTATTAGTTAATTAGCATTAGCACCATGCAAATCAATATTGAGCATGTGAAGCTAGTGCGTCTTAGAATCATTCCCCTGTAATTAAACATGCATCCTCGCAAGTGCTGAAGTGCATGAGCCATGGTGTAATCTATCGTCACCTCAGCTGCCATGCCTTCCTCGCCACGACACACGTGAACATAGAGACATCGCGTCAGAGAGGCCTATAGCTACAGGTGGCCTTTATATACGCATCGGAGCCTCAGAGACCGTCTCACCTCGATCAAGCGTAGCTGTGTCATCTTAGTTGACTTGATAGAGAGAAGCACGCACTTGAAGAAATAAGAGCGGAATAGTTGTTTCTGTGTTGATATATGATGGCAAGGTTTGCAGCTGTGCCGTTGATACTCCTGGTGATCGTCGCCTTCTTCGCCGCCTCCGGCGCAGCTCGACTCCTCGGCGGCGACGTGTGGGAGCCGCCAGGGGAGGCCGTTCATGGCGGCGACGGTGTGATGGTACAGCTTCTCCGGCAAATGTATCTGCAGCAGCTGGGTGCGGGGCCGTCGTGCGGCACCCACAGCGCAAACGGTGGTTGCCCACACTGACCATCCGTGATCTATTACAAGATTGCAGGGGCGAGATTGACATGAAAAGTGTATGAATATGTTCGTGCAAGATAACGACGCCTCACTAGATGAGCGGGCGCCTTTATTGTAGAGTTTGGTTCTTTGTAAATTTTGGTTCATTCTTTTATTTCATTCTAGTCATGTTTCATTTGATCTAATGAATAATAACTCTATATTCCTTATGCTAGTATTTGATACCATGACTCTCTTGTGTACTCGTGCACAACAAAATGGTTCATGCAAGCGGCATGTGTCCATGAACAATGGATACATCTTTATACAACCAAATTTTAGTTTTCTGTTCTCTCGGTATATTAAATCAAAACTCGCATCAAGGCAATAGATATAACCAAAAAAGTTTACACCCGATCACTGCACACCTAACATATACAAAGGTGATGGAAGGCCAACGCGTATCTTAAACCTCCATCCATACTGAATAAACACCTCATTCGCCGTTGTCTCCACTTGGATACATGCCTCCATGTAAAGCTGCTTCTGTTCCGGCCATTGAACATGAGTTCACCATGTACAAAGCCAAATTGCATATACGAATATATAACCTGATATGTAGATATAATCTTCCTTTTATCAAACACAACATCATCCTACATAGCAACCAAGATCAACATAGGGTAACCGCTGCATTGCTGCAATACGAATTTGGCTTTCAAATTTTGAAGGAATGCCCGGAAGACAATTACCCAACATATCAGTAACACTTCAGGTTTCTTATAAATTTGACTAAACCTGAATAGTAGACCAATTAATGCGAACAAACTTGCATTCAAAGAAAGATGATTAGTTAATTCATCATAATGAAAAAGCAACACTATGTTTCCCATGTGAGTTACACTCCGCCAGACAGAGTTTTGTTAAAATAACCCATGGCTTTAGATACCATAGGATTATGTTGATCTTTAAAGTGGCCTTCTTTTTCCAAATCTTCTTATTATTTATAATTGCATCGACAACTACTAGAGTGTGATATAGTCGATTTAAATGAGAAAATATCATTATTATTATGAAGATTTTAACAGAAAATGTCACTATTATACTCAATTAATGCTAGGAGGGCCACGAGCTGGTGATAGCAACATGTACGAAAATGATCCTTTTAGTAATGTGATCATAAAAGATTATTTATCTATTTATCAGCATCTGCTGATAAATAATGTCGACTATAGGATGCATAGTTGCCACATGCTTGTTATTTTTTGCCGGTTGATTCATATTTCAACTTTAAACGATCAATGAGTCTGTAATAAAACGGTAGTGTGCGTCAATCGATGCAGAGGCCGGGGTGCTATCCCACTTTTTGAAAAAAGCATATGTTGAAAAATAGGAAACAATATGAAAAAAAACTCTTCTTAGGACATTATTACAAAATTTGTCCTCCTTCACAAAATGCATAGGAAGGACGCTAAATTCTTTTATGGTTTATTTTGCTCGAGATACTTTTTTTTAGAAATGAGCATATATTGATATCACACGGATACCAATTACACATAGTCTCTGCAACAACGTATACCCTATTGGCAATACGGATGCACACAGCCGAAAAAAAGGAAAAATAATTAAAAAAAAAGTCCCGCTACAGCGATTAGATCCTTAGTTGCAGCGACACTAACCCCACCAGAAGTCCAATATCTCCAATAGCGGCGCATTCAAGAAGGAAACAGAGCACACACACCGTCATCGCCCGATGAAAGATCATAGGTTTTCACCCTGGGGAAATCCTTGCTTACAAAACAATGCCTTCTACAAGGTCATTGTCAGACACAACCAATTAAGGCCAGGCCTTGGATTTTCACCCTGCAAGGTAAGACTATGAACTCCTCCTGTGCTGCCGCCCCCACTTTCCGATGCCGCTGCTACAATTCACGAATCACCAAGCCATGTCTCTCTTGTGTACTCGTGCACAATAAAATGGTTCATGCAAGCATGTGCCCATGAACAATGGATACATATTTATACAACCAAATTTTAGTGGTTTGTTGTCTTGAAATATTAAATCAAAACTCGCATCAAGCTGATAGATACAACCAAAATATTTTACATCCGTTCTCTGCACAACTAACATATACAAAGGTGATGGAAGGCCAACGCGTATCTTAAACCTCCATCCATACTGAATAAACACCTCATTCGCCGTTCTCTCCACTTGAATACATGCCTCCATGAAAAGCTTCTTCTGTTCCGGCCATTGAACATGAGTTCACCATGTACAAAGACAAATTGCATATACGAATATATAACCTGATATGCAGATATAATCTTACTTTTATCAAACACAACATCATCCTACATAGCAACCAAGATCAACATAGGGTAACCGCTCCATTGCTGCAATAAGAATTTGGCTTTCAAATTTTGAAGGAATGCCTCGAAGACAATTACCCGACATATTACTAACACTTCAGGTTTCTTATAAATTTGACTAAACCTTAACAGTAGACCAATCCATGCGAACAAACTTGCATTCAAAGAAAGATGATTAGTTAATTTATCATAATGAAAAAGCAACAATGTGTTTCCCATGTGAGTTACACTCCGCCAGACCGAGTTTTGATAAATAATTTCGACTATAGGATGCATCATTGCCACATGCTTGCTATTTTTTGCTGGTTGTTCATTCATATTTCAACTTTAAGCGATCAATGCATCTGTAATAAAATGGCTGTGTGCATCAATCGATGCAGAGGCCAGGGTGCTATCCCACTTTTTAAAAAAAAGCATCCGTTAAAAAATAGGAAAAAATATGAAAAAAACTCTTCTTAGGACATTATTACAAAATTTGTCCTCCTTCACAAAATGCATAGGACGGACGCCAAATTCTTTTATGGTTTATATCGCCCGAGATACATGGGCAATGAAGAATCAAAATAAACTTTCATTAGGGAAAAAATAACTAAGGCGCTCTTGGTCGAAGTACATGATAGGTACAACATCATCCACAAACCCACATCAAAAGTTTTTGACGCAAACCAAGTCCAAATCAGACGAGCAAGTTGAACCAGCCATCATCCGATCGAGCCCTAAGCTACCATCCAATCCCATATTGGTCTTCCGACCGTGCGGCTGCCAGTCTCCGGCTTCCCGCCGCATTCATACAATACTATTTTTAGCCATTTCATAGAATAAACCACACCTAGAAAAGTGGCAGCGCAGACCAAACAATAGGGGCATGATGAACAGGTCCTACCAAAATTATCAAACACAATTCTCCCCATCTTAGTTAGTTAATTAGCATTAGTACCATGCCAATCAATTAGCATGTGAAGCTAGTGCGTCTTAGATTCATTCCTGTAAACATCCTCGCAAGTGCATGAGCCATGGTGTAATCTATCGTCACCTCAGCTGCCATGCCTTTCCCTCGTCACCACACACGTGAACATAGAGACATCGCGTCGGAGAGGGGCCTATAGCTACAGGTGGCCTTTATATACGTATCGGCGCCTCACAGACCGTCTCACATCGATCTCGCCCAAGTTCCAACTGTCAGCGCGAGTTGTAGCGGTCACCAAGCCAGCAGTAGGATCGAGGCTACCTAGCACTTGAAGAAACAAGATCGGAATAGCTGTTTCTGAGTTCATGATGGCAAGGTTTGCAGCTGTGCCGTTGATATTCCTGATGATCGTCGCCTTCTTCGCCACCTCCGGCGCAGCTCGGCTGCTCGGCGGCGACATGTGGGAGCCGGCAGGGGAGGCCGTTCATGGCGGCGACGGTGTGATGGTACAGCTTCTCCGGCAAATGTACCTGCAGCAGCTGGGTGCGGGGCCGTCGTGCGGCACCCACAGCGCTAACGGTGGCTGTCCACCTTGACCATCCGCGATCTAGTGCAAGATTTTGTGATGATTAGAAAAAGGCAACGTATCATTCTTGTACCTATAGAAATAATGTAGTACTGACTAGCTATGTGGTGTTGCGATCATGGTCCGTCGCACTCGAGCTTTCAGATGATCGTGGCCACGCACTATGGTGCTCCTATATATTCTTTATTTTTTTATTTTTTATCTTCTTTGTATTGTTCCTTTTCAGCACTTCAAATTCGATTCATTATGTTCAGCCTGCTTGTAATTAAAACAATAATTGTAGCTCTAATTTTGAATATAAGTGATATTGTCACTCGTAAGTTTGTGCCGTTAGATTTGTTTTTATGTGTTATGTGTTTCCACATGTTCTTTAGTTTGTTTTTAATACATGGATTTTTCCTTGTCTTAATACCTAGTGTTAATACGATATACTCCCTCAGTCCCCATTTCTCGAGGTGTCTAATTCGATCACCGATTTGACTAACGAAACATGTGTTATGCTTCAAGAAATTTGTACCATTGGATTCGCTAAGGCAGCGCCTCTCCGGAACGCTGAACTCACACACCAGCGCAATTTCGACGGCAATCCTAGTTCAAGACTTAAATCAAGTCGAATTGACAGGTTTGGGTATGAAATTTCGTAATCGCTGAGTTAGAGGACTAAATCAAAGCACCATAAGAACGATTAGTGTGTTTATCTCTGGTCCATGCTGTAGTCATGGGCACGTGCCGTAGAAGTGGAAACCACTCTGTGTTTGTTGCTCTCCGAAACTGAAGTTGCTCAGTTCCTCCTTGTCTATTAGTTTCTCCAAGTCCCTCCCTGGCAATAGATATAAGCCTGCTAAATTGGAATCCCCGGGTCGCAATAACGCAGCCAGAAGGAAATCTATCCAGAGATTCGTTGACAAGAACAAGTGCAACATTGTGGTCTTCGAGACAGAAATTGCTAATGTTACTGCCTCAATTATTGCCAAAGCATTTGGTGTGCGTTTTGTTAATAACTTTATTTACAAGGTTGCGGATGGAACTAGAGGGGGACTTCTCATTGCCTGCTCAGATGACTTTTCCATTGAGATTTTCCCCACAACATCTTGTGATTACTTCACCACTGGTAGCATCACAGATAAGACAAACAATTCATCTTGGTCTATGACTGCAGTTTATGGACCCTAGAGCGACCAAGACAAGATCACCTTCCTGTAGAAATTTCAGAGAATTCAACACCTCACCTTACCTGAATGGGTCATTCTAGGCGACTTCAACCTAATTAAGTGTGTTGGAGAAAGCAATCCCAACCTCAATCTGCGCATGATGGGCAGATTCTGTAGAACAATTGAAGATCTTGAGCTCAGGAAGACTCATCTCAATGGAAGGTGTTTCACATGGTAAAACGAGAGGGAAACCACGGTGCACACCAAGATTGACCGTGTACCAATGACCAAGGCATAGGATCTTAGCCACCCGCATTACCATCTTATCCCAGCATCCACTTCCATTTCTGACCATTGTCCCATGATTCTCAAGAAAATGCAAATCTAGCACTACAAGGGATTTAGATTTGAAGCTTGCTGGCTACACCACACTGATTTCCTTGAGACTGTGAACAAAGCTTGGTCCAAGCCAGTCCTCTCTACTGATGGCATCAGAAGTTTCCACACCAAACTGTCTAGAACAGCTTCCGCCCTGAATAATTGGTTCTCAAGTTCGAAAAAATACATTGCAAAGGAAGTTATCTTTTAGTTGGATCTGGCTCAAGAGGAAAGAAACCTTACCCCTGATGTGAGATTGCTCAGACAATTCTTGAAGACCAGACTATTGGGCATTGCAGCCATCGACTGCACTAGATGGAAACAAAGAGCAAGAATTTCCTGGATAAAGGCTAGAGATGCAAACATAAGATTTTTTTTTCACCTTAGAGCCAATGGTAGGCACAGGAAAAGTCACATTCCCTCTCTTCTCACCTCCTCTGGCAATGAAGTATCTGATCATGATGCCAAAGCCAGTGTACTGCACCAGCACTTTTCAGCTCTCCATGGCTCTACTCTGCAAAGACCTTATGGTCTCAATTAGGAAGCGCTGCAAATCAATCCATCTAACCTTGAGCATCTAGGCCTTTCTTTCTTTATGATGAGCTTAAAGATGTAATCTTCTACCTAAATTCTAAAAAGGCACCTGGAACTGATGGATTCACTAGATTCACCTGGACCTGAAGGAACTCTTGGCTGCTGTCAATAGCATCTTCGCAAGGAAGAGCAAAAATAGAATCTACTTAACACCGCAAACATCACACTGATTCCCAAGAAATCTGATGCAAACTCAGTACTAGGCTATAGGCCCATCAGCTAGATGCATAGTTTTGCCAAAATCTTTGGAAAGTTAATGCCATTAGACTTGGCCCTGAGCTCAACAACTAATCAGCAAGTCTCAAAGTGGACTCATAAAAAATAGAGCCATCCATGACAATTTTGCCCTTGTAAAAGGAATCTTAGAGCAAGAAGAATATAGTGTTGTTCCTTAAGCTCGACTTCGCCAAAGCTTTTGACTCCGTCCATCAGGAATTCCTCCTTGAGGCTCTTCGTGCTTATGGTTTTGGTCATAATTGGCGGAATACCATCATGCATGCGCTATCCTTAGCCTTCTCTTGAGTTCTATTAAACGGACAGCCCGATGCCCCCTTCTCTCATCACCGCGGGCTCATACAAGGCGATCCCCTGGTCCCAATGATCTTCATTCTATCTCTTGAGCCTCTGAAACTCATCTAGGAACAGGCCTACTGCCGGGCTCTGATGACCCACAAGTATAGGGGGTGTATCGTAATACTTTTGATAAATAGGAGTGTCGATCCCAGCGAGGAGCAGAAGGTGCTGAACAGTGGTATGGAGCAAGAAATCCCTGTGAATACTTAGCAAACAGATTTTTAGTGGTTTTCTGATAAGGCAACAAAACAAGGAGCAAGTAACAAAAGTAACGAACAAACGGAGCAAGTGGCCCAATCCTTTCTTAGCAAAGGACAAGCCGGTGGAAATACTTATAAGGACCAAACATTCTCGAGGACACATGAGAATTCTGTCAAGTGCTTTTGCTTCAAATAGCTGAGTACTCTTCTCTGGTGTTTGTAAGTGTTGTGTGGGTGAACCTGTGCTAACATACCGCCCTTCCTAGGACTAATACATACTTGTGATTAAACCCCCTGCAAACATCTGTAACTATAGAAAAAATTAAGATATAAATCTAACCACAGTTTTAAACTCTGAGATCCTACGCTCCCTTGTACAAAGGTTTCCTAACGGGGGTTCAGGTTTCTGTCACTCCGGCAACCCCACAATTAGTAGCCAAATACACAATGCGTCCCCCTAGGCCCATAAATGGTGAAGTGTCATGTAGTCGACTTCACATGACACCACTAGAAGAATAGCACCACAACTTAAATACTAAACCATTGAATAATAACTCATCACAGATTCACTACTAACAACATGACTTCTCCCATGTTCTCAAGAACTAAACGAACTACTCACAAGACATCATATGGATCAAGATCAAAGATGATATGGTAATGGATAACAATCTGAACATAAACAATAATCCAATGGTTCCACTCACAAGCATCAACTACAATAGTAATCAACACCAGGAAAGTTTCCCCTAAGAACTAGAGCAATATCCAACACAATTGTTACATCGGGACGAAGTGATGATGATGGTGCTGGTGGAGATGATGGTGTGGATGATGATGATCCCGATGAAGCCTAGCTTGATGACGGTGTTGATGGCGATGGTCTCCCCTCTCCGGGAAGGAATTCCCCCATCAGAAATTTGTCTGCCGGAGAGATCTTTCTCTCTCGGTGTTTTCCGCCCCCAGAGGCTGCGGAAATCTATCGGTGGTCGCTCCCCGAGGCTTAGGGTTCCGTAGGGAAGATTGATGTCTACGCACTTCTATTCTTATATACAGTTTTTGGGCCTCCAAGTGCAGAGGTTTGTAGAACATCAACAAGTTTTCCTTAAGTGGATTACCCAAGGTTTATCGAACTCAGGGAGGAAGTGGTCAAAGGTATTCCCTCTCAAGCAATCTTGAATCAAGATACAAGAAGGCTCTTGTGTCCCCAACACACCTAATACACTTGTCAGATGTATAGGTGCACTAGTTCCGCGAAGAGATAGTGAAATACAAGTGGTAATAGTGCCAGAAAATAGCTTCTGACTTGTTGTTGACGGGGGGTAACGGTGCCAGAAAAGAGCTGATGGCGCGGAGGAAAGGTAAAAGCCCAAAACCTCCCCGGCAAACGGAACAAATATGGAAGCAAGCAAACATGCAAAAGATCTAGATTCAAACGATGTTTCAATGCTTAGAAACAAGTCCTAGGGATCATACTTTCACTAGTGAACACTATAACATCCCAGCATTAGAGCTTAGAAATAAGTTGAACACAGATGTGTGCATTGCATTCATGCATAGCAAATCTGAATAATTTTCACGCTTTTAAATAAAAACTTGTCAAAGTGATTGAAGCTTCTCTCACCTTGATGGAATTGAAGTAGATCATGAAGTTGACTACGATAAGTTTCAATATGACCTTTGCTAAAATCATTATTTTGGATAATGGTAATTTGATCTAAGGGTAGATCAAATATAATGTAACTAAACCATTACACATTGATTAATGATTGTAAATTGATCCTTATGTGATCATATCATAGTACTCATTATAGCAACTCATGAATACCAAGTTATAAATATAACTTAAGTAATAAGAATGAAACAACTAATTCTTGATCTATCTTAATCTCATCTACTTATACCATGAGTATCATGGTAACACCTAACCTTATCTCTTTAGTGAGATTGAGTAGGAAAGAAACCATGTCAAGATCATTCACCACATATCTTTATTTCCATATCAATCATTATGGAATTATTTCAATATCTGTTGTTCATCAATGTTGAGTAATCAACTATTGATTCACCAATTCTTAAACTATCCATTCTTGATCTATTAACTCTTGTCCTTATCATAACAATCACTCTAAGTCCTTTAGAGAATAAAGTAAGAAGAGGTAAATAGTAATGCTAGATTTAGATATCATCTTTAGGTTGGGAGTGTTGGAAGAGAATAAGATCAATGTGATAATTGATGGAGTTAACTCACTCCTGAAATAATAGAAGAGTTATTTGGAACATATATTTATATGGTAACAAAGAAGATAACAAGGATGAATCGTGAAGAAAGTTACCAGGAGTAATCCTATTGGATCAAGTTGGTATAGTCAATGAATAATATCTCTTAATCCAATAGAGATAAACAGAAGATAATTATAATACAACTGTAAGGTTGTATTGATAAAGGCCTTGATTAGCCAACTGGAAACCTAAACTATACATGATCAAAGGATTATAATGATCATGCTTAAGTCACCAAGATTGAATGCTTATATCTTGTATAAGTGACATTGGTGGGTAGAACATGATTAAACCCTAGTCTAGATATATTATCCTAGATTAGTCATCATAAGTCACATTAATATAATGTGAGATTGGAATATTAGATACTGGAGTTAAGTAGAGACAAGATAGTATGATTAAGATGATGCTAAAGCAACATTGGATTAAAGGAGTAGTATTTTTCTCTTTGAAAATACTAAGAACTTGAAGTGAAGTAGAATTTGATGTATACATATATTGAAGTGATATTAGTGATGGATGATTAAAGAAGATTATGAATGGAGTTAAAAGTAACCACTTGTTGGATTGGAGATTATTAATAGTAGAATAGTTTGGTATAACCAAGTATGGATATGAGAAGATTATGAAAAGCTTTAGTGTCAAGCTCATTAGATTTATAAATGGATTTAGAAGCATAAAAGGTGGATAAGAATATTTTTGTGAAGTAAAGTTCATCATGTTAACACATGATGATGGATAGGAAGAAGTAGTATATCCCTGAAATGAATTCTTTAAGTAGAAGTCAAGAATTATTGAAGAATGGAAGATCGGAATTCTGGATAAAACACTAAACCCTAAATCTTTAACAAAACATAAAATCCATTTCATCTGATTGATCTATCATCTTGTTTCCACAATGGTTTATAGGAATATTTTCCTATAGCAAATCATTTAAACACATCTCTGTCATTTCCAAACATCATCACCATAGGTGCTTAGAAGTTATCTTTATCAATTCTTTTCCATAAGACCTTCTAGAAAATGACTTTCTATTTTAAAAGGGGATATCATTAAAGATCAAACACATGAAGACAATTCATTTAGCCATTAATCTTTATTCACATCAACATAAGAATATAAGTAAATTAAGAACCCTAAACCTAAGGTAAGCATTTACAATTCAAACCCTAACTCTTTTGTTAGTTATAATAAAATATATATACTTTGTTATTCCCTAGATTCATGGGAATAATATTAACCATGTTAAATCCTTATGATATTATGCATTTAATAACAATAAAGGATCGCCATATAAAAATTTCCTTAACATTATAAGTTAATGAGAATAAAATCTCATGAGTTAATAGTAATGCATTCTATAATAAGTTTGTGGATATTAGCCCAATTATATTCATATCAAAGGCCCTCACAAATAATAATAGGAAAAGTATATATATAAGGAAAATAAAGAAAATATAACAATATATATTAAATCTTCCAGAATTCATGGTAAATACTTATAATTCAAAACCCTAACTTCTATTCCAATCATGACTATCAATATATAAGTAATGTCATAACCAAAATTATATAAACATTATTCACCACCCTGTTAAAGTTATTAACTATATTCTCACCTACATCTCACAAATCAGTAGTAGTATATATTTTAAAAGGCTTCTGATATATTATATAAATTGAATTCATAACAAAATATCCTACTAATATTAAAGGAAAGGCATTTATATAAGAAAATAAATAAACTCTAAACAAGATTCAATAAAAGCTTACAAAAAGTATTTTAAATACACTTCATTTTTGCTGCAGTTATTTAACAAGTAAATTCTAAAAATAAAAGTGTAAACAAATGTGGAAATATAAATCTGAAAAGCAAAACAGAAAATAGATAAACAAAACAGAAAAAAGAAAAAAGGAACCAGGCCCGAGCAGCAGGCCGACCCAGATCTTCTCCTCCCCTATCTACCGCCCAGCAACAACACCCTTCGTCCTCCACTCACTTCACCACGGCCCAACAGAAGCCCGAACCAGATACCGTTTTGTCCCTCCTATCCGTCGTCTTCTACCTTGAGCAAGCAGCTCGGTGACAGCTTCGCCGCCGCTCGCCGGCGCTGCAATACGCGTCGCGTGCCAAGATGAGCGCCACCGCTCTACGCCGTCTATTTAACCCCAGCGCCGCCGCCGGAAAACCCTAATCCCCTTCCTCCTCTCAAATTCCCCTTCTGTGAAACCCTAACCCGACATGGCTCGAGACAGAGCTCGCTTCCGGTCGTCCCGAGCCACGCCATGATGCTTGGAAGACTCGCCATGTTCGACTCCGTCGATTGCCCTCGTCAGCACAAGCCGGTGAAGTCCCATATGCTCGGATTGAGACCCCGTTCCCAACTCCGGCCGCCGTCCTCCCCATTGATTCCATCTACCCCGAGCCTTCCCAAGCTCACCAACGGCATCCTGGTGAGCCACTGATTCTTCCAGTACCTCTTGTACTCTGTATTTCACCTTAGTTTGCTTCCACCACAAGCACCATACACCACTACCGTCGGCCACCGTCGTGCACTGCACTCTAATGACCAAAAACTAGCCGCACCGCCACTATTAGGTTCGCCGTCGCCGCCTCTTTCCAACAAGCCTAGTCTCGGCCGTGCGCGTGCACTCAATCACCCGATCGTCGATTGATCTGAGAGGATCATCCGTGGATGAGGTCAGGATGACAGCATGCTGATGTCACCCCCAGCCCACTCAACGAATTTGACTTGGTCTGTGCCTATGTGGCAGATGAGGTGTACTCGACCCCACTGGTCAGTGACCTTGGGTAGGTTCTGTACTGGTATAAAAAGATGTTCTTGAAGGAAATATGCCCTAGAGGCAATCATAGAGATGATTATATTTCTTATGTATCCATGAGTTATTGTAATGTTCCTTGAATATCCATATCAGGCAACTTGTATTGATTGGAAATTATGTGAATTTTTTGTGAAACTCTTTACTTGTATGGTTATTTAAGAGTTGTCCCTAGTTGGAGTTCATGTGAGGACACACTTGAATATTATACTAGCACATCGATTGGTTGATGACTATGTTTCGCAAGTCATAGACATGGAGATGTCAAACCAATAATGTGGACACATGTTATGAACATGGGGTTGGACTGACCGAACTTGAGACTGGCAATTAGTTGCAGCTCTCTCTCTACACATCGTGTACGTTTTGTCCTTAGACCTGAGATTGTCGCATGTACTTGAGATGTGGATTGACCTACTTTGGGGCTATCAAACGCTGCACCGTAACTGGGTGGTTATAAAGGTAGCTTTCGGGTTTGTCCTGAAGCATGCTGCAAGGCATGGTCAATCAAGATGGGATTTGCCCCTCTCTACTTGAGAGAGATATCTCTGGGCCCCTCGAGTAATCGGATCCAGAAATGCATGGCCATGCTACATAAGGTTAATAGTTAACATATTAAAGGGATTCCGAGTTACGGTATCGAGAAAGAGAGGTCAGCTTGGAGCTAGACCAAATATCGTGAGGCAAAGGGAAAAACATGTACTAAACCTTGTGATGGTTCGTCCGATATGATCTTTGTATGCGTTTAGGAGTTGGCACGTCTTGCTAGAGGCCTCTACCAACTATTGACAGAATAAGTGTATTCGTGTCATGTCTATACGTGTATGAACCTATAGGGTCACACACTTAAGGGGCTGGAAGCCTAATGAGGATTGAATCCGAATTAGACCAGGCTTAGGCTACTAATGGGCTGCTAATATAGAAGCCCACTAGGGACGCCTATATAAGAGAGGTTGGGGCGAGCTAACCAGGGTTTGACCTCAGACCATTCTCCTCAGCTGCCACTCCTCACGCCTGTGTTACACGCGCAGACCTAGTAGTCCGGCGTCTGACGCTTCCACCCTGTACGTGTGGATACCTCGGAGGCGCTGCATCTGTAGAGCTTGGACGAGCCGCGCAAGAGGAGCTTCTCATGGGACGAGATCAAGCATGAGACGTGGAACGTCTGCACTGCCTTGATGCGCTTCATCAATTCCGCAACTGCGCGTCTAGTGGTAATCCCGTGATCTATGACAACAGTATTCCTGGTTTACGTGGTAGAAAATTTTGATTTGCGCTAGTGTAGCCTACCCGTATCCCTTCAGTTCTCTGTTTAGAAATTAGATAAAACATTATAAAATCAAATATAAATATTTCCTGAAATGTAATAAAGTGATTAAATCTTGTTTAATTAATAACTTTTGATTTATAATTCAGAAAAATGTGTATAATATATGAAAAACTGTAGAAAAATAAAATCTATAACTTAAAACTATTATTAAACATTATTATGTTAACAATTTAAATAATTTTTATTTAATAAAGAATTTATAAGTAATAAAACTTTGAAAATTCATCTTTTAATATTGGTTAATGTTAAAAATAAAAATAAAATACCAAAAACCTTAGAAAATAAGAACTATAATCATAAATTATTGCTTCATTTAATTAAATATTTATTATTTATTAAGTAATTATTAAGAAGTAAATCTTATAAAAATCATATATTTTTATTTATAAATCACAAAAATAAATGTAATATACCAAAATGATCATAAAAATAATACTACATGTTAAAAATATAATATTCCACTTTTGAGTTAAATAAAAATTTAAATACTTTAATAACTTGAATTTAAACCCATTTCTTTAGTTAAATAATTCATATAAGGGTAAATAAAATTTGCTAATATTCTAAAATTAACTAATTAAAGTCTAATAAATAGTATTAGTCTTGAATATTGATAATATGAAGTCAAAATGGTTCAACACATTTTAAATACAATTTTATCGAATTGTCCTTTAACAACAAGTGTAGATTATTTTATAAAAGGATCCTTATCCAATATAAAATCTCCAAGAATAATTTGTTGTGAAATAAAACCTATTCCAATACTTCAACTACAAGTTTATAAACATAACAAAACACTATATTGAATCCATAAGTAATTAAGTAATATTAATTCCTTGTCCACAAACCATAACCACTTAGTTATAAAAAGATAAATGATTTTATTCCATTATAAAAAATAAGAAACCACTACTCAAATAGAAGTAATGCCATTCTTAAGTAAATTTTAGGAAACAATATAACGTGAACAAGATACAAGTATCATAAGTAATACACCATAAGTCCATCTATGTCTTTAAAGCTAACTTTAGTCTATAATACTTTAAATTCTATTCTAAAAGACTATGTTATGTATTTTATAGTTAACTTTGGTCTGTTATAATTAAGTTATAAAGCATCTTAACACCAAACTAACCAAGTTAAAAAAATCAAGATAGATAAGTCTCAAATACTACTAATATCATTATTCAAAATAAAGCAATTCTTTCTGACTTAAAGACTATAACTTGAAAGAACACCTAATAAGGTTAACTTAAAATTTAAATACTTCTCTTTAAATAAGTAAGATTTTGTTTGACAATTATTCTTTTAAGGTACATTAAAAGCAAGACATAAGCATTTTTATGAAATCTTTAAATGATGAAAAAACATTATATACATAGTCTACATATACATTTCCCACTTGAGTATTCCATTATTGTGTGTGCTTTACTATAATCACATGTTGTTTCACACACAATCACAAGCCTTAATAAGAAGCACAAATATGAAACTTATCTAAAAGGACAACACATCCCAAAGAAAGCATTTCCAGCATTCAAACCCTAGATCAACGTTATCCCCGGAATTCGAGTTTATCAAGTGCATTACATTACTTATGCATAAAAGCATCTTGCTTCTCTAAACATTAGTCCTTACCAGACCAATGATGCTGATTTTAGATATTAGATCTTATATTGTCTTGAAGACCGTGAGTGAATAAAATCTTGCAATCACAAAAGGCAAGTTCACACTTGCTCATGTCCTTTGATTATTTTCTGTATAATATTTTGCAAATCCAGTGTTGTCATCACCTGCATTTGAAAAAGTTCAGAAAACACGATTTTTGATAATAATGTGAACTATTGGTTCTTGATCCAGGGTGATCAGCTAATCTATTAAATCTGGCAGTTGCAATACCGCTGTTCAGGAATATAACACCTAGTATTTAACAACCAATGTCGCCAGTGATTCTCGTGCTGTATATTACGCGTTGACCATGAGATTTGGAATGGGACAGAGAAGTCAGCTGTATCTTCTTCCTCTCGCATGTAGCCGGATGTGCAGGTCATGGCTGGTATCACTCGTAGCGTGCATATTAATTGGTAATTCATAGAGGATATGCAGCATATGGGTTGGAACCCTCAACGTCCCACGATAGTTCTGGCATCTAACGGTCTGTACAAACCATTGTCGTAATTCAATATGTGGGCATGGTGTACACCAAGGAGACATGTGAGGTTGCGAAGGGGGCAGTGATTGGCTTGGATCTTAGGTTGGGCCTCAAACCAAGGAAGTTTGAACGGGAACATAATCCCGGCCATGCAACAAAGCCTAAGTTCTCTCATGGGTAAAGTGACGCACCTCTGAAGAGTGTAAGAACTGTAACTTGTTACTCCCTGTTCCGAGAAGGAGCTATGAACGCTGCGGGAAAGGAACTCCATGAAAGTTCTGGTAAACCCGTGAAGTCTAATGGACATAGTTTTTCAGAATAAAAGCAACCTTTAAAAAATGTTTATGAAAACTTGCATTGCCTACGACCTATGGTCTATGGCTGTAGATATAGTGCATCAAACACTCCTTTATAGTGAACTTGCTGAGTACACTCGTACTCAACGTATCTTCTTAACCCTTGCTAGGTTCTAAAGCCAATACAGACGATGTCTACATCACGTTATGCTCCAGGAATCATCATCAAAAGCTAAAGCTCTTTAATAAAATCAAGAAGGTCAACATACACATCAACTCAAGTGAATACGAAGTTACTGTTTAGATAGGAATATAATCTCTAGCCATAGAACATATTTCTGTAGGGTATTGCAATAGCAGTAATACAAGCCCAATAGTTCAGCTACTAGTCTATTAGTAAGTTGGTTATGAGTTGTTTATTTCTGATTCTTCTTTGTAAGAAGTTTCTTTCTCTCTCTTTAACCTAGAGTGTTCTCTGGATCTTGTGTAAAGAGTCGAGTTGTAACCTATAGTCATGTCTTGGACCTGCTGTGTTTCTGTTGTACCACTCTGAGGGATGTAATACTAGTGAACGGTGTTTCATTGGTGTTATGTACACGACTATAGTGTAGTACATCATGCAGTGGTATGTTGGGTCACCGCAAATAATCTCTCATATAAATATCCTCTCTTCATGATACTACTCTTAACTACTCTCCGGTTGGACACTATAATCATCAATAGGGCTATAACAGCACACCTCAAAGTCCGCCTTCCCCAATCTAGATAACCCCACACTATCACCTTGAGCGCTAGATGGTTCTAACAAACACCACAATTTCATAGAGACATCCAACTCCAAATATAACTCATAAAAAATATTCAATCTAGCCAAAGTGCCCCACACGGTATGCATGCTGTCACTTTCACACACATGGGGAAAAGCATAGATTTATTAAAGCACAAAGAGTATTTATGTAGACTCAAACCTAAGTGCCACCATGGCGTGCACGCTGTCACTTTCACACACATGGGGAGAGCAGAGATCTAATGAAGCACTTGAGTAGCAAAGGTAGATCTACTTGATTACAAACCTCATGACCACAACATGATCATGCATAGAGAGAGAGAGATGAACACATAGCTACCGGTAGAGCCCTTAGCCTCGAGGAAGAACTACTCCCTCCTCATCATGGTAATCAGCAACGGTGATGAAGATGGCGATGGAGATCGATGGATATGGCTCCGGGGGCACTTCCTCGTCCCGGCAGGGTGCCGGAACAGAGACTTTCTGTCCCCCGAATCTCCCTTTTGGTGGCGCGGCGCTGCGGAGGTTTTCGTGGATTTCTTCTGGATTCTTTAGGGTTTTTGGGTCGGAGGCTTCTTATAGGCGCATGAATCAAGGTCGGTGGGGGTCCAGGGGGCCCACACCCCCTCTAGGTGCTTCCAGGGCTTGCCCGCACCTAGGGGGTGCGGCCACCCTGTGGCCCCCCTCCGGCTCTGCTTCGTGGTTCCGTGTTGCTCCGGGAAAATAATGACTTTGGCTTTTGTCCCGTCCAATTCTGAGAATATTGATTTTCTGCCTTTCTGGAACCAAAAAATAGAAGAAAACAGGCAACTGGCACTATGGCAACTTGTTAATAGGTTAGTTCTAGAAAAGATATAAAAACACCTCAAAGTATAGACAAAGCAAAGCAAACTAGATACAAAACAGGCATGGAGCATCAAACATTATAGATATGTTTCCGTCATATCAAGCATCCCCAAGCTTAGCTCCTGCTCTTCCTCGAGTAGGTAAGTGATAAAAAGAATAATTTTTGAGGTGACATGCACCATCACAACCAAAATCAAACCATTTGCAAGCATTGAAAGCTGGGATCAAAGAACTCTAAACATGTGCATGATGGAGTTCTAACAATAGGACATAGTAACTATGCATGCAACATGAAAGGATACAAACAAAGATCATGAATAACATGCATTGAAAAACATTTGTTTGTTTCACATACAGAAAACATAGCATAGTGGCAATTAGCTTGTCCCTCATAGAATAGCAATAATGATGCATAGGATACCTTCAAAGTTCACAAGGGTGACTAGCAACAAATAGCACAAGAACAAGTAATATCACAATATGCATCAATCAATAAACTTTGGAACACTGCACACAGAATGACAACTATGCTCTCTTAATGGTGCCTAAAAGTAGAAGGTGGAGACTCAAATAATGGTGGAAGAAAGGCCTTTTATAAAGGAAGCATGGATTACAAGTTTCAAAAAGAGCTTCCAAAAATTATGGTACTTGTTAGCTTTCAGCCATCATTGCCCCTATCATAAGAATCTTGAAGTGGTTAAGGTTAAAGTGGAAAAGATGGAGTATATGCTTGACGAAGTATAAGTTGGAAATCTCAAGTCCCTCGAATACGAGGGCCAAAACTCATGCATACTCAACTTTGGGTCCAGGTAAGTTCTTGTCATTGTAAGTATTTGCATATCATTGAGAACCGCCAACGGGGTACCCCTTGCACATGGTACAAGAGCTTTCCCATAACCAAAATGACAAGGCAAGCAAACAATGAGCATCTCAGCAATCTTTTTATTTACCATATGCATAGCTTTTTATTGAGGATGCTTCATAGATAGCTCATTATGGTGATGCTGCAAGTTTCCACCATGATTAGGCATGGCTTAGGCTAGCAGCCCAGGCGTTTCTCTAACACAGGATACAAACTCCATGGGCTTACAAGTTCCCTCTTTATTTCACATCGGTGACATCCATAGACAAAAGAACATGATATCAACTGAGTACAAAGTACAAGTACAATGTCGAAAACGTTCCTCGTGACAACACAGTTCTGCTAATTCCAACTTATAAGTGCAAGCATATACAACAAAGTTGTCACAATGGTTCAAGTTTATTAGGGGAAAAGAATATAAAGTGTGCCATCAAGTTCGTGAGGGCTTTAATCACTAAGTTTTCACATAACAAAATAGTTTTTAATTGGAAGATAGTTGAAAGAAAGAATATACTTGGAATGGTGTACCACACCATGCATAGGAGTCTATAGTGGACACTTTGGAATAACTTGGTTTCTTGGGAGTTGGAAGCATGAGTATAACTTACTCATACAAGTGGAGGCTAGCAAAAGACTGGGAGCAACCAACTAAGAGAGCATAATGGCCATAATCATGCAGTGCAACAAAGCATACTAATCAAAGCAAAGTGTGGTACTACAAGTCAAGGACTAAATGATAATAGAGGCTAATGGTGACTTGTCATAGTCATAACATCGTGTGAGCATGTGCCAAGTCAACCCAAGCAAAGCATCAAAGGAGAATACCACAATACTATGATTTTGCATGCTAAAACAACGCATAATTTCTTCAAGGCACACTAAGCAATCCAATTGTTTGGAACAAGACATGATACAACAATAATCACTAAGCATAAGGTCAAAACAACACCTAGCATGTCATTCTAAAGTCTAAGTCACAGTCAATGCAAGCTCATCTTGCACTTACAAGCAAGAACTTACTACTCCTTTCCAACACCAAGCAACTTATTTGAAACAAATCACAAAGATAATAATCAATAAAGATCAGTGAGCTTGTATCACAAATCCACAAATAAGAACTAAAAAGTTCTAAGCTGAAAGCACAAGAAAACTAAGGTTGAACGCAGTGCTAGAAAAAGTGAACACTCACAAAACAATAAGAGTGAAAACTAGAGTGTTCTAGGCAATGGAAACAGAGTGTGTCTCTCTCCAAAATAAGTGTGTTGTGACAACCAACTTTGTTCAAGAAAACTAAGCAAATTAAAACTAAAAACAAAAACAAAGACGCTCCAAGAACAACATAACTGTGCATGAACAATAAAAATGAAGTGTCTAGATAGACCTGAGCTTTTTATTGATGAAGAAGGGGATGTCTTGGGCATCCCCAAGCTTTGACGCTTGTACCTCTTGGTTATTTCTTGGGGTGACACCATGGTGGCATCCCCAAGCTTGAGCATCTGTCCATTATTCATCTCATTACATCATTCTTTCTCTACACCTGAAATTTTTCTTTCATACAAAACTTCACACAATCTTCATTATTAGCAACATTAGTGTATTCAAAAGATAATAGACCTTTAGGCAAAGCTTTGGAATAGCAAAACTTTTCACTAAAAACAAAATATACTGTAGCAACTCCTTCAAAAAGCTCAATTCCCCAAAAATAACCCAAAAAGGAATCAATAAGAAGCAAATGCAAATAATGGCAGAAATCTGTCAAAACAGACCAGCAGGTAGAAACCGATTTTTTTGAAGATGTTCTGTTGCTCAAATCAAAAAGTGTTGAACTAATGAAAGTTAGATAACATACTGGAGGATTCATTAGTAAATTTTGAGCTCAATCCGAGTTACAGAGACTCCTCACGAATTTTGATGGTAGAGGACAGAAATCTGTTTCGGGACAGCAACTCCCCAAATCTTACTCCCCTCTCATTAGAGGTCATTCTTGGCACAAAAAGCAAACAAAAAGGATAAGGAGAGGTCATTACTGAAGTAATAACTTCCAAGACTCAAGAAAACTCTTGGGTTATCTCCCAACAAGTACTTTTCTTTAATGCCTTTAAGTTAGGCTTTATAGCTTGAGAAGATGCTCACATAAGAAATATGAATTGAAGTAAAAGAGAGCATCAAGAAGCAAATTCAAAACACATTTAAGTCTAATTCACTTCCTATGCATAGGAATCTTGTAAATAAACAAGCCATGAAAGCACAAAGCAACAAGCATAGGAAAGCAAAACAAGTGCAACTTCAAAACTTTCATCACATAGAGGGGAAACTTAATATTTTTTAGATGCATAAGACCATGTTTCCCTCTCTCATAATAACTTTCAGTAGCATCATGAATAAAATTAACAATATAACTATCACAAGAAACATTCTTATCATGAGCCACATGCATATAATAATTATTACTCTCCATATAAGAATAGTCATTCTTATTAATCGGAGTGGGAGCAAATTCAACAACATAGCTATCACTATTATTCTCATCACCATAATCATCAAATATAGGAGGCATATTGTAATCACAATTAATTTTCTCCTCAATAGTAGGTGGACTAAAAATATCATATTCATCATTGTAATCATCATAAATTGGAGGTTTGCTATCATCATAAGCAATAGAATAGCTATCTTCCAAAGCTGGGGAACTAAAAAGATCATTTTCATAAAAACTAGCTTCCCCAAGCTTAGACTTTTACATAGCATGCTATTAGCATGCAAAAAAGCTCCATAGGTTTTTTAATTTTCTCTTCAAACACTTCATGTCCTAACTCAAGATAGATACTATAAAGATCTCTAATTTTGTTGTTGTTTTTCATTAAGCCTAACTAGTGAAAACAAGAAACAAAAAGACAAAACTACAGAATCTAAAGGAAATAACTTCGAGCACTCACACCGGAGGATGTGAGTACCTTTTACCTTACCTCCCCGGCAACGGCGCCAGAAAAGAGCTTTCTGGCTTACTGTTGTCGTGGGGTAAGGTGTGTGAGTGCTTTTTACCTTTACTCCTCGGCAACGGCGCCAGAAAATAGCTTGATGTCTACGCACTTCTATTCTTGTAGACGTTTGTTGGGCCTCCAAGTGTAGAGAATTGTAGAACAGCAGCAAGTTTCCCTTAAGTGGATTACCCAAGGTTTATCGAACTCAGGGAGGAAGTGGTAAAAGGTATTCCCTCTCAAGCAATCCTGCAATCAAGATACAATAAGTCTCTTGTGTCCCCAACACACCCAATACACTTGTCATCTATATAGGTGCACTAGTTCGACGAAGAGATAGTGAAATACAAGTGGTAACGGTGCCAGAAAATATCTTCTGACTTGTTGTTGGCGTGGGGTAACGGTGCCAGAAAAGAGCTGATAGCGCGGAGGAAAGGTAAAAGCCCAAAACCTCGCCCGCAAACAGAACAAAGATGGAAGCAAGCAAATATGCAACAAATATAGATTCAAACGGTGTTTCAATGCTTAGAAACAAGGCCTAGGGATCATACTTTGACTAGTGAACACTCTCTCATATAAATATCATCTCTTCATGATACTACTCTCCGGTTGGACACTCTAATCATCAGTAGGGCTATAACAGCACACCTTAAAGTCCGCCTTCCCCAATCTAGATAACCCCACACTGTCACCTTGAGCGCTAGATGGTTCCAACAAACACCACAATTTCATAGAGACATCCAACTCCAAATATAACTCATAAAAAATATTCAATCTAGACAAAGTGCCACACACGGTATGCACGCTTTCACTTTCACACACGTAGGGAAAAGCATAGATTTATTAAAGAACAAAGAGTATTTATGTAGACTCAAACCTAAGTGCCACCATGGCGTGCACGCTGTCACTTTCACACACATGGGGAGAGCATAGATCTAATGAAGCACTTGAGTAGCAAGGTAGATCTACTTGATTACAAAGCTCATGACCACAACATGATCATGCATAGAGAGAGAGATGAACACATAGCTACCGGTAGAGCCCTTAGCCTCGAGGAAGAACTACTCCCTCCTCATCATGGGAATCAGCAACGGTGATGAAGATGGCGACGGAGATCGATGGAGATGGCTCCAGGGGCACTTCCTCGTCCCGGTAGGGTGCCGGAACAGAGACTTTCTGTCCCCCGAATCTCCCTTTCGGTGGCGCGGCACTACAGAGGTTTTTGTGGATTTCTTCTGGATTCTTTAGGGTTTTTGGGTCGGAGGCTTCTTATAGGCGCATGAATCAAGGTCGGTGGGGGTCCAGGGGGCCCACACCCCCTCCAGGCACCTCCAGGGCTTGCCCGCGCCTAGGGGGTGCGGCCACCCTGTGGCCCCCCTCCGGCTCTACTTCATGGTTCCATGTTGCTCCGGGAAAAATAATGACTTTGGCTGTCCCGTCCAATTCCGAGAATATTGATTTTCTGCCTTTCTGGAACCAAAAACAGAAGAAAACAGGCAACTGGCACTGTGGCAACTTGTTAATAGGTTAGTTCTAGAAAAGATATAAAAACACCTCAAAGTATAGACAAAGCAAAGCAAAGTAGATACAAAACAGTCATGGGGCATCAAAAATTATAGATACGTTTCCGACGTATCAAAGATATAGGCGAAGGGGCAGAGATGGAGGCCGGGCAGGTGGGCCACACCTGCCCTAGACGCGGGGTCAGGTGGGCCCGCGCCTAGGGGATGTGGGCCCCCTGAGGCCCTTCTTCATCCCTCCTTATGGCTCCCTCATTCTTTTGGAGAAATAATATGTTTCCATATTTTCTGGTATTTTTATGATCTTTGTGAAATTGCACCGAAACGCCTTCTTTTCCATCAGAATCCAGACTTCGGCAGTCCATCCTCCAGGAATCATCGAACATGAATAAACAGATGAAAAGCCATAAGTAATACCTCATAATAAGACAAATATCAATGAACAGAGGTAAATTATGATATAGAATGGTGATGCAAATTGGGCGTATCAACTCCCCCAAGCTTAGACTTTGCTTGTCCCCAAGAGAAAACTGAGCTCAGTAAACATGTCCACGGGTTTATGGAGTGAAGTGTCGATAAAAGAATATGAACAAGAAGCATCACACTTACCATTGCACAACTCATAGAAGAAAGCAACTCACCATTATAAAACTTAGCTTGCAACCAAGTACAACAGTAACAATAGAGATGCATAAATATAAATCATAATTGGAATTAGCAAACTTGTTCTTTTTCAGAGAACAACTGGCAAACAGTTTCACAAAAGCTTTTTGTAGAAGTTTCAAAATAGGAGAACACTTTGCTCAAAAAGGTTTTTCACAAGTGAAGGATTTCAAAGTAATACTCAATAGATAAGAGTTTTGTGCATACAAGGAAGATGAATAACATGATTGAATAAATCACCATATGAATGCTTGAAACACAACAACTCAAATGCTTGCTGGAGATAGAGAGGAAGTAGGTTTACTGACTCAACTTGGAAGTGGGAGAAAGGTCCCTTCTTAGAGGGTAGCAGGGATTACAAGTCATAAAGAGCTTCCAAAAGATTATGGTACTTACTAGCTTTGAGCCCTCATTGACCCTATCATAAGCATCTTGAGATGATTAAGGTTAAAGTGAACAAAGATGGAGTATATGCTTGACGAAATATAAGTTCGCAATCTCATGTCCCTTGAATATGAGGGCCACTCCTCATGCTACTCAACTTTGGTCACAGGTAAGTTCTTGTCATTGTCAGTATTTGCATATCATTGAGAACCGCCAACAGGGTACTCCTTGCACATGGTACATGAGCTTTCCCATAACCAAAATGAAAAGGCAAGCACACAATAAGCATCTCAGCGATCTTTTTATTTACTATGTGCATAGCTTTTTTATTGAGGATGCTTCATAGATGACTCACTATGGTGATGCTGCAAGTTCCCACCATGATTAAGCATGGCTTAGGCTAGCGGCCCAGGCATTTCTCTAACACAAGATACAAACTCCATGGACTTACAAGTTCCCTCTTTATTTCACACCGTTGACATCCATAGACAAAAAAGCACGATATCAACTGTGTACAGAGTACAATTGCAATGTTGAAAACGTTCCCCGTGAAAACACGGTTCTGCTAATTCCAATGTATAGATTCAAGCATATACAACTTCGATGTTCACAATGGTTCAAGTCTATTAGGGGCAAGTAAATAAGGTGTGCCATCAAGTTCGTGAGAGCTTTACTAACTAGTTTTCACATAACAAAATACTTTTTTAATTAGAAAGGTAGATGAAGCTTGAGAATTTGCTTGGAATAGCAACGGCTACTAGGTAGATATGGTGGACACAAATGTAAAAAAGTTTTGGTTCAAAGGGTTTTGGAAAACATGAGAAGTATACCTTCTCAAAATAGGTTTTTGGCTAGCAAGGCTGGGTAGCAAGCAAGAGAGTTGAAAGAAACAAGCAAACATACAAGTAATAAAGACAAACATGCAATCTTCCTTGAAGACACAAAAGAATCTTAAATAAAGAATACTAAGCTTATGAGCCAACAAGAAACAAAACAAATGATACAAAATACCTGTAAGCTTTTTTTCTTTCTCTTTTTCTTTCAAACCTCAAAAATTGTTGCTACTAACTAGAGCTCGGTTTGCCAAAATCAATTTAGATCCACTTGATGATCCCAAAGTGGTGCCAATACTGATAAACAAGATCCATCATATAATAGAGATTGCAGACTAAAATAAGAAGTGCAAAAAGGTAAAAGATGAGACTTCTCATTAATATTCCAATAAAGGCACTCACACCAAGGGATACAAAGATGATCAACTAAAGGAGAGATACTTCCACATGCAAACTAAACTATAAGATAACCCCTCTACCACAGATATGAATCCACTAAAAAGGTAAAAGATAAAAGATAATGGTGGTGATACCGCGGCACTCCCCCAAGCTTGGAACAAGCCAAGGGGATGCCAAACCTGATGACGAATTAATCCTTCGGTGGTGGTGGTGTTCTCTTGTCATGGGTCATAAAATCTTCCAGCATCTTACGAAGCCTGTTATTCTCCTCTTGAAGCATATCCACCTTCATCCTCAAAGCACGGTACTTATCACAAAACTCGTTGGTGGTTCGAAGGGCTTCCGCTGCCTCAGGGAAGTATATGAGTTCTGGACCGAAGGCTATGATTCCCTGCATGTGACGAGAAAAAGCATCCACAGTGTTAATTGCTCCTACAAAAGTACGTTTCCTCCCCCTTGTTCCTGCGGAGGTTTGTTCTTCCAACTCTATCTCCACGGGCTTCTTGCCTTTGTTGTTGGCGGAGGCCATGGTGCTCTGAACTTGAGAAGATTTCCTGACAGAAATAGATTGAAATGAAAACTGTAGGGTTTCGTAGCATAGAAAACAAAAAATTTCTATCGCATACAAACAAACAAGCCAAGATCTATCTACTAGATTGTAGCAACGAGTCGATGGAATAACTCACCCTCGAAGATTCCAAAGTGTTTAACGAGAGCGGATTCTCGTGGGTGATGTAGTCGTACTCTTCCCGATCTCAAGATCACGTAGACGATACTTCCGGCGCTGCGTTCCGGCAGCGCTCCCGCAGTCGGTCACACGTTCGGTACTCGACAAAGACCTTCCTCTCCCTTGTTCCAGTAGGCAGCGGAGGTTGTAGCACTCTCCTCGCGATTCCGGCAGCACAACGGCGTGGTACCGGAAGTAGAGGGGAGATCTCGCAGGGCTTCGCCTTAAGCCGGAGCGAGTATGGTGGAGTATGAGAGAGTCCCCCGACGATCTAGAGTTTAGACACGCCGAGGAGGGGGGCAAGCCGGCGGCTAGGGTTTAGCTAGGCGGCGGCGGTTTGCCCTAGGGCCGGCGGCGGCTATGGAGGGCGGAGGCGGCTTGGTGCTAGGGTTTAGAGGTGTAGGAACTTGTGTGTCTAGGAGGGGAGCCCTGCCCCTCCTTTTATAGGTGGAGGGGCCGGCCGGCCAAGGGGAGGGGAGTACCTCCCCAACTCGGCTTGGAGGTGGGCGGGCGGTGGAGGAGGGACTCCTCCCCAACTCGGTTTCCTCCTCTTTCTCCACTTCCCAAAAATAGCCGTTTGACTTTCAAACTTAGCGTTTGACTTTTCAAACTAGGATTTGAATAAACCCTCTATTTTGTTCAGAGATGACACCAAGTACATGATGCAATCATACCAAATTGATATAACACATTCATGTACCCTTCCCCTCAGGAGTGCCGGACATTCCGGAACCTTCTAGAACATTCCCGATGAAAACACCGGAACCATTCTCCAACTCCGAAACGGGACTTTCCTTATATGAATCTTATTCTCCGGACCATTCCGGATCTCCTCGTGATATCCCGAATCTCATTCGAGATTCCGAACAACATTCGGTCTCTTTCTCATCATTCCATAACTACTCAAACAACGTCGAATCCTTAAGTGTGTCTCCCTACGGTTCGTGAATTATGCGGACATGATCGAGACACTTCTCCGAACAATAACCAATAGAGGAATCTGGAAATTCATATGGCTCCCACATATTTCTATGATTACTTTGCGATCGAATGAACCACTTACATAAGATACCAATTTCCCTTTGTCTCACGATAGTTTACTCATCCGAGGTTATGCTCGTCGGTATCTCTGCATACCTAGTTCAACCTCGTTACCGATAAGTACTCTTTTCTCGTTCCCGTGATATGTGATCCCTTGTGAGCCAATCACATGCTTGCAAGCTAATTGTATGACATTCCACCGAGAGGGCCCAGAGTATATCTATCCGTCATATGTATGGACAAATCCCACTCTTGATCCATGTGTTTCAGCCAATACTTTCCGAACACTCAATGCCACCTTTATAGCCACCCAGTTACAGTGTGGTGTTTGATGTCATCAAAGCATCCATCCGGTAAAGGTGATATGCATGATCTCATGGTCGAAGGAATTAGGTTACTATGTATCAGAAAGCATATAGCAATTGAACTATTAAAAATGACTTGATCTTTATGCTACGCTTATCTATAGGAGTATGTCCACCATATCATTCTCCTAACGATATGATCTTGTTGTTAATAACATCTCAATGTTCATGATAGGGAAACCACAATCATTTATTAACCAACAAGCTAGTATTATATAGAGGCTTTACTAGGGACTCTTATTTTAGTTTACAAATCACACAAGTATTAATGTTTCCTTGTTAATACTATTATAGCATGAATGCAAACATTTATCATATACACAAAGATATAATAATAACTACATTTATTATTGCCTCTAGGGCATATCTCCAATAAAGGCACTCACACCAAGGGATACAAAGATAATCAACTAAAGGAGAGATACTTCCACATGCAAACTAAACTATAAGATAACCCCTCTACCACAGATATGAATCCACTAAAAAGGTAAAATATAAAAGATAATGGTGGTGATACCGCGGCACTCCCCCAAGCTTGGAACAAGCCAAGGGGATGCCAAACCTGATGACGAATTACTCCTTCGGTGGTGGTGGTGTTCTCTTGTCATGGGTCATAAAATCTTCCAGCATCTTACGAAGCCTGTTATTCTCCTATTGACGCATATCCACCTTCATCCTCAAAGCACGATACTTATCACAAAACTCTTTGGTGGTTCGAAGGGCTTCCGCTGCCTCAGGGAACTATATGAGTTATGGACCGAAGGCTATGATTCCCTGCATGTGACGAGAAAAAGCATCCATAGTGTTAATTGCTCCTACAAAAGTACGTTTCCTCCCCCTTGTTCCTGCGGAGGTTTGTTCTTCCAACTCTATCTCCACGGGATTCTTGCCTTTGTTGTTGGCGGAGGCCATGGTGCTCTGAACTTGAAATGATTTCCTGACAGAAATAGATTGAAATGAAAACAAGACGAGAACACGGTGCACGAACCTCGGGGGAACCGGGGGGTTATATATTACGAAGTTTCAAGGAATAAGGAAGGTTTTGACATGGAAACGAGGCAGAGACGGAGTTCGAGGGGGGAACACCCCCCTCAGGCGCAGCCAGGATGGGCCCGCGTCTGGGGTGGGTTTCTCCACCCCAGACTTCGTTTCCTCTTTAGTTTCGTCTCGCAACTTCCCTTATGTATTAAAAACATCAAAAATATAAAAAGATTGGGGTTTCACGAACCTTCTATTTTCACCACTTTTACCTATTCAAAGATGAACTCTGCAGATTCCTTTTCTCTTTCTCCTGGAAATTTCCTTCTTACAAAACCCTTGCACAAACTCAATGACAACATTAGTGTAAGCAAAAACAATAAACCATTGGTACACACTTCAACTGAAAGCCCATCAAAACAAAAGCTTCAGTAAGAGGCAAATGCAAATGATGGCAGAAATCTGTCAAAACAGACCAGCAGGTAAAGATTGATTTTTTCGAAAACCTTCTGTTGCTCAAATCAAAAAGTGCAGAACTGATGAAAGTTGGGTAACAACTTGGAGAACAATCTCAGAAAAATGCAGCTCCCTCCGAAGTAATGAGATCCCTCACGAATTTTTACAATACAGAAAAAAATCTGTCCCAGGACAGCCACTTTTCACAACTCCTCCACTTCACAAAAGTAGTTGAACTTGACACAAAAACCAAAACAAAAAGGATAAGGAGCAGTTATTACTGAGGTAGTAACTTTCAAGACTCCACAAAACTCTTGGGTTATCTCCCAACAAGTACTTTTCTTTAATGCCTTTAAGTTAGGCTTGAAACTTCCAAAGATGCTCACATAGGATATATATATCTGGAGTGAAAAAGAGCATCAAGAAGCAAATAACCAACACACTTGAGTCTAACCCACTTCCTATGCATGGGGGTATCATGAGAAAACGAATTGTTGAAACAAAAAGCCACAAGCATAGGAAGACAAAACAGATGCAACTTCAAAGCTTTCAACATAAAACGGGGAAACTTAACATCATTGAGATGCATAAAACCATGTTCCCCTCTCTCAAAATAACTTTCAGTAGCACTTTGAATAAAGTTGACAATATAACTGTCACTGGAAACAACTTTATCATCAGAATAAGCATACTTACAGTCATCAAAAAGAGGTCCAAGGTCATAGACTGGATCAATAGAAGCAAGTTGTTCCATCCTGAAATCTTTATTAGGCAAGCTATTTTCACAAGGAGCTTTAGCAAATTTGGAAATTTTAAACTCATAAGAATCTCCATCAAACTTAGTTAAAACCTTTTCCATCTTACAATCAATGATAGCTGCACAAGTGTTCAATAAAGGTCTACCAAAAATGATTGGACAAGTTTTGCTAGCTACTGAATTGAGCACTAGAAAATTAGCAGGATATTTAATCTTACCACAGAGAACCTCCACATCTCTTACAATGCCAATGGGGAAATGGTCTCCTTATTAGCAAGGTGGATAACCACATCAATGTCCTCAAGCTCACAAGGACCAATCTCATGCATAATTTCCCTGTAAAGCTCATCAGTAATAGCACTAGAACTAGCACCAATATCACATAAACCATAGTAGCAATGATCACCAATTTTAACAGAAATCACAGGAACACTAGCTTTTCTAGCCTTACCAGGATGAGAAATAATATTAGAAGCGTCTTCACAGAAGACAATATACTCATCCTCTATATTTCTAGTGATAGTTTCTTTCACAATAGCTACCACATGTCTAATATTCAATTGCTTACCAGGCTCCACGGTTTTTATTGTACCTTTGTTATTTGCACTAATAATCATATAATACTCCTTTACCTTAGCTGGGAAAGGCATTTTCTCAACATGAGGTTTAGGCACAATATGATTAGTAGTACAAACTTGAGTACTTCTAACAGGAACATGACTAACAACATCTTTATAAGGAGCATGGTACGTATTCCACTTTTTCTTGGGAATTTCTATGTAAGAGAAAAAGGCTTTAAAACAGTTGGCAATACTTTGGAAATCAAGACCAAACTCATTACTAATATCGCGGAAGTCATCAGTTCCCATAAAAGATTTAATGCATTCATAATCATAGTTTATACCTGACTTTCTTCCTTTGTCATTCTCCCAAGCTTCAGTATTATCTTGAATACGGTCTAAGAGATCCCATTTATCTTCTTCCTTCATACGTGTGAATGATCCAACACAAGTAGTATCTAGTAAATCTTTATCATGAAGGGAAAGCCTAGCATAAAAGTTATTGAGAATAATATTGTTAGGGAGTTCATGAATAGGACATTTAAGCATTAGTAACTTCAATATCCCCAAGATTGAGTTGTACTCTATCCATCAAGAGGCCAAAAGTTATATACAAGATTTCTATCCTTATGAATTTCACTGGGAGGATAAAATTTAGAGTAAAAGAGAGATGCCATCTCCTCCCATTCCATGGATTGTCCATTCTTCAGCAGCTTATACCATTCTTCAGCTCTCCCTTTCAAGGATATGGAGAGTAACTTCTTCTTCACCTGTTCAGTTGTGATACCTGCACACTTAAACAACCCGCATAATTCATGTATAAAAAGCAAGTGATCACCAGGATGGACAGTTCCATCCCCAAAATAATAATTATCCATAACACGATTAACAATACTTGTAGGTATCTTAAAAGGATCTATATCAACTGGTGGTGGTTCATCTACTACCCTAGCAGTGGTAGTAGTTTTCCCAAACAGAAAACCAAGTGGGTTATCCATATTGGAAACAAAGTAACAAGCAATAACAAGAGCAATACTCATAGTAAAAGTTTCCCTTACCAGTTCCACTCTTCAATAGCGCTTCACTCCCCGACAACGGCGCCAGAAAATAGACTTGATGACCCACAAGTATAGGGGGTGTATCGTAGTACTTTCGATAAATAGGAGTGTCGATCCCAACGAGGAGCAGAAGGTACTGAACAGTGGTATGGAGGAGGAAATCCCTGTGAATACTTAGCAAACGGATTTTTAGTGGTTTTATTATAAGGCAACAAAACAAGGAGCAAGTAACAAAAGTAACGAACAAACGAAGCAAGTGGCCCAATACTTTATTAGCAAAGGACAAGACGGTGGAAATACTTATAAGGACCAAACGTTCTCGAGGAAACATGGGAATTCTGTCAAGTGCTTTCGCTTCAAATAGCTGAGTACTCTTCTCTGGTGTTTGTAAGTGTTGTGTGGGTGAACCTGTGCTAACATACCGCCCTTCCTAGGACTAATACATACTTGTGATTAAACCCCCTGCAAACATCCGTAACTACAGGAAAGTAATTAAGATATAAATCTAACCACAGCCTTAAACTCTGAGATCCTACGCTCCCTTGTGCAAAGGTTTCCTAACGGGGGGTCAGGTTTCTGTCACTCCGGCAACCCCACAATTAGTATCCAAATACACAATGCATCCCCCTAGGCCCATAAATGGTGAAGTGTCATGTAGTCGACTTCACATGACACCACTAGAAGAATAGCACCACAACTTAAATACTAAACCATTGAATAATAACTCATCACAGATTCACTACTAACAACATGACTTCTCCCATGTCCTCAAGAACTAAACGAACTACTCACAAGACATCATATGGATCAAGATCAAAGATGATATGGTAATGGATACCAATCTGAACATAAACAATAATCCAATGGTTCCACTCACAAGCATCAACTACAATAGTAATCAACACCAGGAAAGTTTCCCCTAAGAACTAAAGCAATATCCAACACAATTGTTACAGCAGGATGGAGTGGTGATGATGGTGCTGGTGGAGATGATGGTGTGGATGATGATGATGATCCCGATGAAGCCTAGCTTGATGATGGTGTTGATGGTGACTGAGGGAAGATATAGGCGAAGGGGCGGAGTCGGAGGCCGGGCAGGTGGGCCACGCCTGCCCTAGGCGCGGGGTCAGGTGGGCCCGCGCCTAGGGGGTGTGGGCCCCCTGAGGCCCTTCTTCGTCCCTCCTTCTGGCTCCCTCATTCTTCTGGAGAAATAATATGTTTCCATATTTTTCTGGTATTTTTCTGCTCTTTGTGAAATTGCACCGAAACGCCTTCTTTTCCATCAGAATCTAGACTCCGACAGTTCATCTTCCAGGAATCATCCAACATGCATAAACAGATGAAAAGCCATAAGTAATACCTCATAATAAGACAAATATCAATGAACAGAGGTAAATTATGATATAGAATGGTGATGCAAATTGGGCGTATTAGGCTCCTCTCGGCCATCTCTCCCCATGCATGTTGATCGTATGTATCCAAGCTTTTATGTTGATGATGCGGCAATATTCCTAAACCCAGTTAAAGAGAAGGTGTCAACAATCTTCCACCTTTTAGATTTGTTTTGCAACGTGTTTGGCTAAAGATTAACCTCAGCAAATTTACAGCCTATCCAATCTTCTGCGAGGACTAATTGACAATATTGCTAGTAAGTTGAAGCCTTGGAAGGGGAAATGTTGTCTAGAAAGGACATACTAAATTGGTCAACTCTATGCTGACTTCCAGTCTCACTTAGTTCCTAATAACCTTTTAACCACCTAAGTGGCTAATCAATAAAATTGGTAGAATAAGAAGGAATTTCTTATGCAGTGGGGAAGAAACTGCTTCGGGAGCCAAATGCCTAGTAAATTGGCAGAAAGTTTGTACCCCCAAAAAAGTCTCTTCTCTGCATCTTCGATGGATCTGGCTAAACTGGAATGACCTTGATCACCCTTGGCATGGCTTACCCCTTCCTACAAAGTCCACTGCCTACGTCTCTTCACAAAGTACACAAAGGTTCAGATTGGCAATGGTTCTAAAACCCTCTTATGGAAATACAACTGGCTTAGTGGAATGCCACTGCATCATAGCTACCTTGGCTTATTCCATCTAGCTAGAATAAAAAACATTGTTGTAAATGACGCCCTCTCCAATGTCATATGGATGAAAGGCCTCGAACGCATATCTGACGCTACAAGAATCAATCTTTTGTGGCTCTATGGTACTCCATCCAAGAAATGTAGTTGGATGAATGAAGATACCATCTCCTGACTGTTGGAGATATGCCCAAGAGGCAATAATAAAGTGGTTATTATCATATCTTCACACTTATGATAAATGTTTACATACCATGCTATAATTGTATTAACCGGAAACATTAATACTTGTGTGATTTGTAAACTAAAATAAGAGTCCCTAGTAAAGCCTCTTGTTAAACTAGCTTGTTTGTTAATATATGATCATGGTTTCCTGATCATGAACAACAGGATCATATCATTAGGAGAATGATGTGATGGACATACTCCTATAGATAAGCGTAGCATAAAGATCAAGTCATTTAAATAGTTCAATTGCTATATGCTTTCTGATACATAGTAACCTAATTCCTTCGACCATGAGATCATGCATATCACCTTTACCGGATGGATGCTTTGATGACATCAAACACCACACCGTAACTGGGTGGCTATAAAGGTGGCATTGAGTGTTCGGAAAGTATTGGTTGAAACACATGGATCAAGAGTGGGATTTGTCCATCCATATGACGGATAGATATTCTCTGGGCCCTCTCGGTGGAATGTCATCCAATTAGCTTGCAAGCATGTGACTGGCTCACAAGGGATCACATATCACGGGAATGAGAAAAGAGTACTTATCAGTAACGAGGTTGAACTAGGTATGCAGAGATACCGACGATCATAACCTCGGATAAGTAAACTATCGTGAGACAAAGGGAAATTGGTATCGTATGTAAGTGGTTCATTCGATCGCAAAGTAATCGTAGAAATATGTGGGAGCCATATGAATTTCCAGATTCCTTATTGGTTATTGTTCGGAGAAGTGTCTCGATCATGTCCGCATAATTCACGAACCGTAGGGAGACACACTTAAGGATTCGACGTTGTTTTGAGTAGTTATGGTATTATGAGAAAGAGACCGAATGTTGTTCATCCGGGATATCACGAGGTGATCCGGAGAATAAGATTCATATAAGGAAAGTCCCGTTTCGGAGTTCGGGAATGATTCCGGTGTTTTCATCGGGAATGTTCTAGAAGGTTCCGGATTGTCCGACACTCCGGGGGGGGGGGGAGGGTACATGAATGTGTCATTGCATATTGGAATGATTGCATCATGTACTAAGTGTTCTCGCTGTTCCAAATAAAGGATTAAATTGAATCCCAAACAGAAAAGTCAAACGACCAGTTTGAAAGTCAAACGGCTAAAACAGGAAACTGTGGGAAACAAGCAAGAGGTGGTTGGAACCGACTTGGGGAAGGAGTCCCTCCAAGCCGGCGCACTAACCAAGGCCGACTTGGGGAGGGACTCCCCTCCCCTTGGCCGCCCCTCCCACCTATAAAAGGAGGGGCAGGGCCTCCTCCTCTAGACACACAAGTTCCTATCCTCTAATCTCCGGTTTAGAGCCGTTTTGGTTTAGAGCTTCTAATTGCTCTAGCCTTCGGTTTAGAGCCCTCTAATTGGTGTGTCTAAACCCTAGACCACTAATAGCTCTCTCTCATACTCCACCATACTCGCTCCGGCTTAAGGCGAAGCCCTGCGGGATCTCCCCTCTACTTCCGGTACCACGCCGTTGTGCTGCCGGAATCGCGAGGAGAGTGCTACAACCTCCGCTGCCTGCTGGAACAAGGGAGAGGAAGGTCTTCGTCGAGTACCGAACGTGTGACTGACTGCGGAAGCGCTGCCGGAATGCAGCGCCGGAAGGATCGTCTACACGATCTTGAGATCGGAAAGAGTACGACTACATCACCCACGAGAATCTGCTCTCGTTAACCGCTTTGGAATCTTTGAGGGTAAGTTATTCCATCGACTCGTTGCTACAATATAATAGATAGATCTTGGCTTGTTTGTTTGTATGCGATAGAAAATTTTTGTTTTCCATGCTACGAACCCCTACAGTGGTATCAGAGCCGTGTCTATATGTAGATCTGTTGCACGAATAGAACACAATGGTCATTGTGGGTGTTGATGCTTTTATTGTCGATTGCTTCTTGTGTACTTTGCATCTTGGGGTATGTTGGGATGAAGCGGCCCGGGCTAACCTTACATGACATCGTTCATGAGACTTGCTCCACGCTTGACATGCAACTTGTATTGCATAAGTGGCTTTGCGGGTGCCTGTTTCTCCTAGCATAGTTAAGATCCAATTTACAACGGGTGATTAACAATACTAGTATCAATGTTGTGGTTCTTGTTCGTAAGTTAGAACGACACTTATTGAAAGCCCCAAACCACGTAAAATATGCAAAGAAAGTAGAGGCGTCTAACTTTGTTTTACAGGGGTGTGCTGTGATTTGATATGGCCAGATTGTGATTATATATGATGTATGCAATGTTCCTTATTGTAAGTTGGCAACCGGCAGGAGCCATATGGTTGTATTTAATTTATGTTAAGACCCGCGTGTCTATTCAAAGTAGTTGTAATAGTTGAAGCCGGTGGACGACAACCATGGAGAAGCGTCATTGACCTTGATGCAATGCCGATGATGATGTAGATCATGTTCGTGCTTGAAGATGGAGATCGGAAGCACAAAGAAGAAAGGCCATATCATATCACATATTATTGAATTGCATGTGATGTTAATCCTTTATGCATCTTGTATTGCTTAGTAGACGACGGTAGCATTATAAGATGATCCCTCATGCACATGAATTTCAAGTCATAAAGTGTTCACCCTTAGTTAGCACCGTTGCTAAAGCTTGTTGTTTCGAAGCACCACGTGATGATCGGGTGTGTTAGATTCTGCAAGTGTATACAACGTGAGCAAGCCAGATTTGCTCATGCAGAAACTAAGGTTTGATCTTGACGAGCCTAGCATGTACAGACATGGCCTCAGGAACACGGATTACCGAAAGGTAGAGCATGAGTCATATAGTAGATATGGTGAACATGTTGATTGTTCGCCATTGAAGCTATATCAACTCTCGTGATGATCGGTTTTGATGTGGTGGATTTGGTTCGTGTGATCACTAAAACAATGTGAGGGATATTGTTTTGAGTGGGAGTTCACCTAGATTAATTTAATTATTAATTAGAACTCAATTTATAATAAACTAAATCAAAGTGAATTTGCATAGTTGTTGTAGTCATTGGCATCCGTTTACCACCTTGTGCTTAGTTATAATTGAGATGATAGAACTATAGAATTCTAGTTAGTTAATTTACGAACTGGTATCGTATTGTTTTGAAGTGTTAATCTAAAGTTTAAAAGTCCTATTGCAAACTTTCAGTAAGTTCCGGTTACTCCATGAAGTTTAATAATTAGTATTAAATCAAGAGTAACGATTCCAAGTGTTAGTATATAAGTATCATGTTTGTCTCCATGATTCTTGATATTCAAAGGATTGTCTTAATATCAAGGTTATCTAGGATCTGAAAGAGTTGTTTCAGAAACCATGATGTGTGGAAGATATTGTGATATCTGAAACGAAGTTTTGGTTGCAACATGATAGAGTATAATATGGTTAAAGTCATGTTCTCATATTTGATGAGAATTTGTGAAAGGTTGGAGACACTTGTTGTCCTAATCCTCCAAAAGGTTTTGGATAGCAACATTATACTCATAATTCATCGTTATAAGCTAACACTAGCTTGATCATGGATGATTCCATGATAAGGGTGAATATTTGATGTAGGTAAAATGTTTACTACACCAAGAGATTACTAAAGAAAGGAATTTGAAAGAACACCAAATATTTGATGATGGTGATCTACTTCAAAGTGCAAGTCCAAAGACATTGGTATTTAATCATACACGCTTTGGACTATATGTCATATGTATGACTCCACTATTGATGTTGATAGATTCTTTCAAACAGAAAAGGAAATACTGAAAGAGAATCTCATAAATATATGGCAGAAAGGAAAAGACTAGAATTGTTCAGATTAAGTATATAGATGATATACATGTTATGGCTATATTCTTTGCTTATTAAACAATGTGGTTCTCAAGTATTTGATACTGAATTTGTTGGTGTGAATCGTCATACGAAACAACACAATTCATGAACTACAATGGCCTAAGTAACTAGCAAAAGAATATGTGATGATGTTTATCGAGAACAAATAAAGGGTTATTGTGTTGCTCGTTAAACATCAAAGCTTGCCTTCAAGATTTGTTTTATCAGGTATTATGAGAACAAAAGGGTTGTTCAAATAAATTACCGTAATCCATAAAAGATGGATGATTCACAAATCTCGTTGGAGAAATCACATCCATAAAACTAGTGCTAAAAATGTCGAAAGACAAATTGATTGAAAGATCACTTAGGAAGTGACATCGCCGTTTAAATTATAATGGAAAGAAAACATGAAGAAACTCCATGTGGATGGAATTTTGGAGTCTTCTGATTTTTGATCAAATGACGCTTGTGAAACTTTCCTAGAGATAATTAAAACTTCGTTCATAGGCCAAAAGGGAACGAATGACTAGCTTATTGGAACTTGTACATATTGTTGTACGAAATCCATTATGTGTAGTCAAGAGCGATGGATTTCAACTTCATATGCTTTCTCCGAAAATTTGAGTGAATATATGAATATTTACTTAATAAGGATGAAGTGTGAAATATTTGAAAAGTTCAAAGACTTTCAAGATGAAGTGCAAAATCATTGTAACAAGAATATAAACAGTTTATGATAAAGATCATAAAGGAAGATATTTGAGTTACAAAGTTTAGCATAATACCTAAGATTTAAGGAATCGTTCCGTGGATTTGCATTTCCGAAACACCATAAGAGTATGGAACGTTCGAGATATGTAATTAAACCTTGTTTGACATGGTAAGATCAAAGGTATAATTCATAAAACTGTCATTATATTTTAAAGATTAAAAGCTTTAGAGATTACCGTTTTTCCACTGAAAAGAGCTCCATCATAATCCGTTGAAATGACACCATATAAAGTTATGGTTTGGGATAAAACCCAAGTTGTCCTTTCTTAAACATTGGTATGCTATGCATAAGAAAGATGTTTGCAACCAAAGTCGGATGAACCTGTCTTTGTATGTTATTTCGAATAACTGTTAAGTAATCCTCCATAACATCGGAGACAAAAGTGTTTGTCACTTAAAACGTCAAGTTTCTTTGAGAAGGAATTTTTCGTGAAAAGTTAAGTGGGAGGACAATAGAACTTTGATAAGGTTAAAAGAACCTTAGCTGTATGTGCAGAGTTGCGCAGCGCCGAAAAGTGTTCCGGAGCCAGCAACAAAGCTCATGGCTCACGTACCTCAAAGGTTGTGGTCACGGAGATCCAAGTTCCTATTGAAACAAGTAGGTAGGATAAACAATCAAATACCAAGATTTGAGGGTTGAATCATTATTTGAGAATAATGAACCGACTACATGTAAAGAAGCGATGATGGGCCCTGACTTCGTCAAATGGCTTGAAGCCATAAAATCCGTGATAGTTCCATTCATGAGAAATCAAGTTTTGAACTTGAAGGACCCTCGAGAAAGGTGTAAGACCTTACAGTTGTGTTTGGATATATAAGAAATAGACATGGATGTTTCATCTATGAAATGGTCGACATGTTGGGAAAGAGTTCACAACAATGTTCAAGGGTTGACTATGACAAGATTTGATCTTTCTTAGCGATATTTAGTCTAGACGGATTAATGTAGCAACCACGACATATAATTTTGTTATGTGTTGGATAAACAAAAACAAGTTCTTCTAATAGAAGGGTTACCAAGGACGTGTGCATGACACGGTCCAAAGGGTTTTTGTTAAATTGAAGGGATGCTAAAAACATATGCAAACTTCAATGGTTGAAGTAAGCATAGCGGAGTTGGAATCTTCACTATGATGAAACTGTTAAAAGAGTTTAATTTCATCAGAGACAATGAAGATGCTTGCATTTGCAAGAAATTAAGTGGGAGCGCTAAGACATGTTTCTAATACATTATGTGGAAGACATATTGTTGATTGGAAATAATGTATCTTTTATTAACACATATTAAGAATTTCATCCCGATGAAAGACTTAGGCAAAACCCAAATATTAGGCATCAATAGACGCTAATACGGTTGTGCCAGAAGTACATAGACGAGATATTGAATGAGTTCAGTATAGAAACTACAAGAAAAGGTTCTTGTCGCACAGAAAGGATTGAAAGATTTCAATGTTGATGATATATTCAAGTGTATTGACATTTGGTAAAGTGAAACAATTAATCAAGTATAGATTGATACTTGATGTATGAAATCACAAAGAGTATTTATATCAATCATACTGTGATATGTACAAATCCAGATATGTCCCATGCTCTATATGTTGTGAGCATATACCAGAATGATTCGTAAGATGATCATTGGACAATAGTAAGGATATTCTTATGATCTTTTGGAAGAACTAAGAGTATATTATTTGTAGAAGTGACAAATAGATGGTTAGTTCATTGTAAAAGTACTGCATTGATACTAGTTTTGTCACAAAGTACAAATTAAGTTTATCTCAATCTAAACTAAGGGTGGCACAATATAATGGAAAGTGAGTTCCATAATGGATTTGGATGAGTTCCAAAGTTAAGACATTGTGACAGATACTACAACAAAAGGCTAAGTATATGAATGCTATTATAGTAGCAAAAGAGGGCATTTGTGTCAAGTAGTTTGTTATCAAACTAGGTGTAGTTCATAGAGGGATAATACTATGAAGATATATTGTACGACAATATTATCAACATGTTTTAACCCCAAAGAACTAAAGGTCACACCAAAAGACCAAATTTATACAAAGCCATCTCATTAGAGAATGAGTGATGCGCAGAGACGCAAAGACATGCAATTACACACGGACCTGGAAGTGTCAGATCCGGAGATCAGTTGACCACTAGCAATCGTGTACATACAACACCGGAAAGCCATAGGTGTTATATACACAAAGGTTTGAAACTAGATTATTGACTCTAGTGCAAGTGGGAGACTGTTGGAGATATGCCCAAGAGGCAATAATAAAGTGGTTATTATCATATCTTCACACTTATGATAAATGTTTACATACCATGCTATAATTGTATTAACTGGAAACATTAATACTTGTGTGATTTGTAAATTAAAATAAGAGTCCCTAGTAAAGCCTCTTGTTAAACTAGCTTGTTGGTTAATATATGATCATGGTTTCCTGATCATGAACATAGAGATGTTATTAACAACAGGATCCTATCATTAGGAGAATGATGTGATGGACATACTCCTATAGATAAGCGTAGCATAAAGATCAAGTCATTTAAATAGTTCAATTGCTATATGCTTTCTGATACATAGTAACCTAATTCCTTCGACCATGAGATCATGCATATCACCTTTACCGGATGGATGCTTTGATGACATAAAACACCACACCGTAACTGGGTGGCTATAAAGGTGGCATTGAGTGTTCGGAAAGTATTGGTTGAAACACATGGATCAAGAGTGGGATTTGTCCATCCATATGACGGATAGATATTCTCTGGGCCCTCTCGGTGGAATGTCATCCAATTAGCTTGCAAGCATGTGACTGGCTCACAAGGGATCACATATCACGGGAACGAGAAAAGAGTACTTATCAGTAACGAGGTTGAACTAGGTATGCAGAGATACCGACGATCATAACCTCGGATAAGTAAATTATCGTGAGACAAAGGGAAATTGGTATCGTATGTAAGTGGTTCATTCGATGGCAAAGTAATCGTAGAAATATGTGGGAGCCATATGAATTTCCAGATTCCTCTATTGGTTATTGTTCGGAGAAGTGTCTCGATCATGTCCGCATAATTCACGAACCGTAGGGAGACACACTTAAGGATTCAACGTTGTTTTGAGTAGTTATGGTATTATGAGAAAGAGACCGAATGTTGTTCGGAGTCTCGGATGGGATCCGGGATATCACGAGGTGATCCGGAATGGTCCGGAGAATAAGATTCATATAAGGAAAGTCCCATTTCGGAGTTCGGGAATGATTCCGGTGTTTTCATCGGGAATGTTCTAGAAGGTTCCGGATTGTCCGGCACTCGGGGGGGGGGAGGGTACATGAATGTGTCCTTGCATATTGGAATGATTGCATCATGTACTAAGTGTTCTCGCTGTTCCAAATAAAAGATTAAATTGAATCCCAAACAGAAAAGTCAAACGGCCAGTTTGAAAGTCAAACGGCTAAAACAGGAAACTGTGGGAAACAAGCAAGAGGTGGTTGGAACCGACTTGGGGGAGGAGTCCCTCCAAGCCGGCGCACCAACCAAGGCCGACTTGGGGAGGGACTCCCCTCCCCTTGGCCGCCCCTCCCACCTATAAAAGTAGGGGCAGGGCCTCCTCCTCTAGACACACAAGTTCCTATCCTCTAATCTCCGGTTTAGAGCCGTTTTGGTTTAGAGCTTCTAATTGCTCTAGCCTTCGGTTTAGAGCCTTCTAATTGGTGTGTCTAAACCCTAGACCACTAATAGCTCTCTCTCATACTCCACCATACTCGCTCCGGCTTAAGGCGAAGCCCTGCGGGATCTCCCCTCTACTTCCGGTACCACGCCGTTGTGCTGCCGGAATCGCGAGGAGAGTGCTACAACCTCCGCTGCCTGCTGGAACAAGGGAGAGGAAGGTCTTCGTCGAGTACCGAACATGTGACCGACTGCGGAAGCGCTGCCGGAACGCAGCGCCGGAAGGATCGTCTACACGATCTTGAGATCGGAAAGAGTACGACTACATCACCCACGAGAATCTGCTCTCGTTAACCGCTTTGGAATCTTCGAGGGTAAGTTATTCCATCGACTCGTTGCTACAATCTAATAGATAGATCTTGGCTTGTTTGTTTGTATGCGATAGAAATTTTTTGTTTTCCATGCTACGAACCCCTACACTGACTACATTCCCCGTCACATGAGTACAGTGCTGCCTCTCTGTATTCTGCCTGTTTCACTGAGTTGGCTCCAAAGCCCTAGCTGGATGCAGTTTCGGGTTGCAAATTGAAGGAAAATCAAATCTTTCTTTGGATCTTGCTGCAAAATCTCCTTTGGATAACTGACAGACTAGGTGGCAACATGATAACCACTGTGCTCTCTATGGTCAGGAGGCTGAATCTGCCAACCACCTGATGATAAATTGCCTGTATGCTAAACAACCGTGGCATGGCCTCAACTCCTCCCACAAAGTGCCAGCATTGCAGGTAGATCGACAACCTTAAATGGCTGTTGGAAGAAGATTGCATGATTCGAAAAAATAAGAACATACAACATTTGGCGATGGCTGCATCTTATGTGGTTTGGCACCTATGGAAGGAAAGAAATAATAGATTTTTTAGCATATTTCAAGTAGTCCTGAATGTTTATTGGTTTATATTAGAGAGAGCCTACTGAACCAGAATGTAGCTTTTGGCGAGAGATCTATTTTCTCTCTCTAGTTTTTTATGTTCCTCTACTTCTTTTCCCGGACATGCCATTATACGGTATTCCCCCTACTTAATGCAAAAGGAGATCTCCTCCTGGTTCACGTCAAAAGTACTACGTTTGTGATCATACAATTATTATAGTAATTCAAACATTTATTATTGTAAAATTAGTTGTCAAAATGAAAACATAAATAATTTGGCAGCACATGCATGTGGTGCATGTGGCAAACAAACCGAGAAACATGGTATAGTCAATACATGAAGTCTAGAAAAGAATGGAGTTGCATATGATAGTTTAACTCATAAATAAAGACACACCATCAAACATAGATAAAATTGATCATAATCACATATGATAACACATATGGTCTAGAAACATTGAACCATGGATAGAATATATTAAAAGCTAATACAAAATCCCAGTCGATGTGGTGAATTACTCCTTATTTTGGGAGGAATAAAATGCAAGATACCAATGAGGTTGGTGGGCATTATCGTCGATGATTCTGGATTTGTACTCTTCCAATTTCTTCTCATCGTGATTTGTATATTTGCCTCATCCCATCTTCTTGCTCCCTCGTGTGGAAAAAATCTTAATAAATAGGATGTGAGAATTAGGGTTGATTGAGTCACTTGGTTAAAGAGGAGTGACCGTTGTCGTATGTGGGTCTCATGCCTTCCTATGGAGCGCCCTGCCAATAGAGGGCATGATCTTCTCCCCCCCTTGCGAGTCAAGTCAATTCCGCCCATAATAGTGGATGATTTTCCAGCATTTTATCTTCTCCAGAATGTTCCTCTATAGTAAGTTGAGATTTTACCTTCTAGCAATTATTATTGTTTTTTCAAATAATTAATAAAAATTTCTCAATAGCATTGAGATTATGACTAGAAACTTCAAAATAATATATAAATTAATATAATGTATCAACATGTCTAAGCTTAGTCCATACCCGTCCTTAATTATTTAGGATGAAAAATGACATTGACTTCTGAAGATTACAAAGTTACCTACATTGGATGATTATCTTAACCCTTTGCATTCACATATGCTAGTTAAAGATAAAAGATCATGTAAGGAAATTCTCCCTACTAAAACTTCATCAACATGATGTATAGTAACATTAAAACCTCCTATGCCTAAAATAAATCTCATTGTAGATTACACAAGATAAGAACTTAACTCTATTGTCCATTCACATAAACAAAAGAGATTTTTTTGTTTCAAATGAGAGAGAAAGACCCTTGACAAAGACAAGAGGAGATTGTTATGTACTCTCTCCGTTTCTAAATATAAGACACTTGGGAATTCATTTTGAACTTCCAGCACCTTTTATTTAGTAACAAAGGTAGCACTAGTTAATATTTTTTAAAATAAAGACAAAATAGATCTTTTATACACATATTTCTCTTGTCTGATTATAAGAGAAAATTCACGAGTTTCAAGCCAATTGACTAATATCATGGGCATATCCGTACGACACTTCATGATAATGTTCCCATTATTGTTTCACAATGGTGTATCTTGGCATGCCAAGCAATATTGCCAAAGATCTTTCGAACATCTAATTTTAAAATACTTTTGTATTTTATGAATGTTAGAAATGAGGTTCTTTGAGATGGTCATAAAGAATATCAGACATATTAGTTTTCTCTCTTATATCTCAATCTCTATCAATTAAATTGAAGGAAAAGAAGGAGGATTGAGGCAGAATAATGAGGATTGGAGAATGGAGTGGGGAGTAATTACTGAGAGCTAATTGGATCGGTAGTGTCGATGTCCATTTTCTTTTGAGATTTTTAATGTTCACTAGTAGAAAACAGTCATATAGTCCCGGTTTGTAAGGGCCTTTAGTCCCGGTTTTCCAACCGGGACTACGGAATCGGGAAGGTCCACCCCTTTAGTCTCGGTTGGGCTATAAACTGGGACTAAAGGCCCTCCTGGGCCGTGGTCGGACGCGAGACCTTTAGTCCCGGTTTGTATCACAAACCGGGACTAGAGATTTTTTTCCGATTTTTTTTTCATTTTTTTCAATTTGTTTTTCGTTTTTTAAAAACTTTTGAATTATTTGACTCGTTAATATTTCTCTCACTTGTAACATTTTTAACACTAACTATACTTAATTTTAGGTCAAATCACAGACTTCTCGGTCAGTCATACATCCTAGCACTACTCCATCCCCAGCACGCTTAACTTCTTTGTTTCATCAGGATATATTTGCGCGAAGCCCATTAGTATCTTGTTGTCAACACTACCATATCAATCATATTAGCTCATATCAATACGTCACACGCCTTTATATTTCGAAACTACAAACAACTATTTAAGTAAACAACAATAAATAGCTAATAATAATAATATTTTAATCCAATGAAAGTTAAAAAACTAATTAAAATAATATTTTATATATTTTTTTCCATTTTTTCATTTAATATAGCATAATTTTTTTCTAAAATAAAATTAAATTTTTAAATAACTTTTTTCCTTTTTGAATTTTAAAAATCTAAAAGAATCCCAAATGGCCTAAGGCAGTCGAAATCGAACTAAGATTTTGTTTCGCACATTTTGATAGGTCATACGTTTTTTCCAACATCATATGCAAAAGTTATAGCTATTTGAAGTTTTCATGACAGTTTTTGGCAAAATATGTCGAAATTCATGTTTGTTATTTTTCGTAACAACTAAATCACTTAATATAACTACAGTTTTAAATATTTTATTTTTATAATTTTTTATCATTTTGTGGCATGGTTTTGAAACTAGAAAAGGCGATCTCGGGGTGTGTGTGTGTGGTGGACAAAAATATCCTGCCGCGGCAGAACCCGCCATTAGTCTGTTTGCCTGCCGTGGCAGAACCCGCCAAATTATTTTTGCCAAAATTTTTTAGCCCTGGTTGATGTCTCAAACCGGGATTAAAGAGTCTATCTTTAGTCCCGGTTGGAGACACCAACCGGGACTAAAGGTTTGTTGCCCGCGCCCGCAACTGTTCCACCCATTTAGTCCTAGGCCGTATCACGAACCGGGACTAAAGGTGTGAAACAACGCGGAACGAAAGGTTGTTAACGTCTTAGCTGTTGGAACCGAGACTAATGCATCCGGGACTAATGCTCCGGAGGGCTCTGGACGGCCATATTTTCTACTAGTGGTTGCATGTATGCTTAGAGTAAGGGCCTCTTTGATTCATAGGAATAGTGGAGGAAAAACGTAGGAATAGAAAATTTTCAAATTTATTTGCACTATTCGTCAATTTGATTCAGAAAAATGAAACATAAGAAAACGGGAGGATTTTCCTTTCATTTAGGTTCCATAGGAAAAGCAAACGAATTTTATAATTCAGAAAAACATCATTTTTACATCCCACGCATAGAACAACGAGTGTCAATTTTTGCATATTTGTCACACCTTTTCTCTAAAATATGCATATTTGCCACATTACCACCATATTTCAGTGAGACATAGAATGGCAAATATGCAAGTTGTAATGTAAAACGTGGAAAATATGCAAATCCCTCAAGTTTTCACAATTCTCATTTTGCACATGAAACCCTATCATCATGTGTTCTTCTAATTCCAACATTTTCAGAATCATGCGAATCAAAGAGGCCCTAAAGACAATTTTTAGAGACAATTTATAGGGGTGTAAATGAACTTATGATGAAAAATAGATAAAATTAAACTGTAAAATGTATAAAAATTCTGATAGAAAATTTTGTGTGTAGATCTAGACATTTTATGTCCACACACAAGTTTTCGGGAAAAAGGAATATTTTATGTGACTTGTGTAAAAAATATATAAAACAAATGTCCAGAAATATTAATGTTGGAGCATCCAAATTTGTCTTTTCCCCAATGACACAAATATTGTTACTTTTTCCGAAAATTTGTGTTCAAAAATAGAATGTCTGGATGTACATACTATTATTTTTTCTATTCATTTTAAATATTACAGAATATGTTTTCAAATAATGTGCACCGAATTGGACTCCACAATTTATAGATACTGCTCACATGAATTACTGTGTAACGTTGGGAGCCGTTGCTCCAATCATAAATAAGCTTCCCGTCATTCTTTAAGAGAGGTCGAAGCTTTTACCATGTGCTGGCTATCACCTTCATTCGATTGTTTCTTGGAGTTAAGCTCGCTAATGTTGTGACTACACCACAGAAACGGTCGCTATTCCGACGGTCCGAAGCCGTCGGCATAGAAAAAATTGCCATCACTTTGGGTTAAAAATATTTTTTTCAGAAAATCATAAGCATTGGATCGTTTACCTGTAGTTTAAATCTGATCCACTTCCTGCCGATTAGACATGAATTTGTCTTTTTTCACGAGGGGTGGACGGAAAGGTTTAAGATATCTTAGTTGGAACATTGTTTATAGAAGGTGGTCTAGTATTTTTGAAAAATAGGATGATACCATTTTAAAACTTTCATTTGGTGATCACTTCGCAAAACACCCGTTTTTGGCACTCGGAAAATGAAAAATATGTTATACGAAAGTATATATAATGTTTTTATGTTTAATTAATTTTTATTCAACGCAAATGTGTAATATTTGAGTTTAGATAGATAGATCTTATCTTTCTGCATAATTTGATATATTATTTGTATTTTTTTAAATTAGAATAATTTAGTTATGAATTTTATAGGATTAATGTGGCAAAAACGAAAAAGATATGACATTGCCGTTGGTGTAGTTATAAAACCTGGTACGAGGGCTAAGTTGTCGGCGTAGGTTTGATGCCGTCGCATTACCTTTACGGCCAAGCCTGACACCGACAGCCTGGTCCACACCGACTGTTGCCGTTGGCCTATCCTGCCTTACATCAAGACTGACGGCCGGTTCGCTCGGCTGTCTAGCTCACGGCCTACGCCAACAGCCCCGACAAATAGTCGTTAGCGTAGCCTTTGGTCGTCACGTCTTGAGAATGTCATGGACGGACCAATTAATCTACCAACGATCCTAGCGAACACCACGCACACAAATCAGGTTTGCAATCCCAAACCCGGTCCAAACGGGGAATCGCCAACCATCCAATCTTCTCGACTTGGTCTATACCAAGCTCAGATAGCGGCCGACTCGTGTAAGTGGAACTATCCATAGTGCCGCCGGCGCGCCTGTCCCTCCTTTTTTTTTGCCGTACTCCCCAAGGCCATACGCATACCATTTCGAGCCGCGTCGCATAAAAAAAACACTTCATGGTTGTTCCTGTACACCAAAAGGGGCGACACGAACGGGTCATGGCGAAATTAAAACCTTAGCTTTTCTCATTTAGCTGGTTTAGTAGTAGTACTAGCATAATAGCATGGCAATTAGCATGTGTGAAGCTGCTAGTGCGTCTTAGAATCATCAATCTTGTCCAATCATGCAGTAGCAGCATCCTCGCAGGTGCATCGGCCGTGACGTGCTCTGTCGTCACCTACCTGTTCCTCCTCCCTAATTGTCACGACAGACGTGAACATGCATGCAACGACACCTCGTCTCGTCGGAGAAGCTAGCCTATATATATGCATCCGTGGCCCATGAAACGTCTCACATCAATCCTTCCCAAGTTAGTCTGTATCCCGTCACCTGCAGCCCATCACAAAGGAGATCGTAGGCAGCGACTCCTGTGTGATCGTTTCAGCGGACGGGCAGTGGTCGAAGCAACAAGACAGATAGAAATACATAAGCTGTGCGTGCTCTAGGATGGCAAGGTTCGCAGCTATGCCGCTGTTGTTCCTGGTGATCCTAGCCTTCTTCGCCGTGTCAGGCACGGCGCGGACGCTCAGCGGCGACGTGTGGGCGCCGGCAGGGGAGGCCGTCTCCGGCGGCGACGGCGTGATGGCGCAGCTTCTTCGGCAAATGTACCTGCAGCGACTTGGGGCGGGGCCGTCGTGCGGCACCCACAGCGCTAACGGTGGCTGCCCACCACACCCATGATGATCTAGCGAAAGGTTTCAGGGGCGATACAAAAATCAACAACTCATTCGCTGCGCTTCTAGATAGATATCCTAGTGCTACCTTTGAAACTTTGAGGCGTCGGCCGCTATCATGGTCATTTCGCCGCACTCCCTTCACACAGGCTCTCACGTAGAAGATGCCATGCTGACGCTAGCCGAAGTGGTGACTGTATTCTTTATCTCGTTTGATTATTCTTCCCATCTGTATATGTTCTCTTTTTTTTTAGGGTTCCTACTACTGTACATGTTCGATTCGTTGTTTTCAGTTTGGTAAAGCAACACCGTGTATTCGTGATGTGAATAAATGGAAATTATTTTTTGTCAACAGCTCCTATCCCTTGGTCTTTCTTGAATGCTTAAAGGAAAAAACATCGACCTCTGGGTATCATTTAGTCACATCACACCATCAATGGTGAGTTACGTCAACCTCTGAGTTTTTTTTTAAGCAAAACATCGACCTCTAGGTAACCTATTTTCTTTTATTATGAATCACTAAAATCTTCGTTGTTCGAAAAAGATAAAAATCACTAAAACCTCCATCGTTGTTCTTCATACTGTAACGGGCCCTGCAATGGTCGATCGTCGCATTTATTGGGCTGGGCCAGTGCGGAACAGAAACAGGAGTCATCGATGCTGAATTAGAATTTGGCGCTGCTCTTCTAGTAGTAGAAAAATAAATTGAACTGTTCGGATCATGTGATCCCATTTTCTTTCAGAGAATTTCGAACGCTGAGTTTAGAAGATTCAGATAGTATCAAAAAAATCTCATGTGTGGATATTAGAACGTGAGGCATGTTCATGGACCTTCAATTCTTGGTTAATAATAGTTGTTCATTTGTAGTCTAGGGACGCAGGGAGTATCTCTGGGCTGCGTTCGGAGTACAGGGTCAGAAAACAAAGGATAAATAAACTGTACGGGAATGGGTTTCGGTGGCAAGAGAGAAACTACGGGATTCTTAAACAGAGGAATGGATAAAATGGAGCTGTTCGGATCACAGGCAGAAATTCCCAAGGAAACTTAGGGAGAGTACATCTAAATTGATATACAGACAAATAAAGTAAATAAAATATTGTATGGGATGTGCACGTATAGGGTCAGTGACAAGGTGCATGCAAGCATCGGGGCTTAGTGTCTGAGCTCTTTCGTCCCTCCGTTTCCTTTGATTTAACCAGATGTTTTTTCACCCGTGGAATGTGGAGGAAATCCTAACTTTCCAAAGGAATCCTGACTCACAATTCCTTCAAACCGAACAGCACCAAAGGAAAAAATTCCAAGGGAAATAATGCCTTCAAAATTCCTTCATTTTTCCTTTGGATCGAACGGTGCCTGAACGGGCCTAAATTAACTAGCGAAACCAGAGATGTGTGGACGGCAATTGACCCTGGTGCCAGTGGCTCTGGGATTGCCATCTTCCCTTGCTCCAGCGGCGAGCCCACGGTCGCGATTCTAGTGCCTAGGTTCCGACTTGAGGTCAGACGACGATGAGGCGTTGGCTGCAAGGGAGGCGCTCGAGGATCTGGAGGATCCCTCCGGCGAGCTGGGGTGGATCACAGTTAGCCGCCGGCGGAGGAAGTCTGACGACGAGCTACGGCAGGCGTTCTGGGAAGACATCGGTTTTCCGACGCCGGCATACCACTTTTGGGAGAAAGGATCGTCATCGACTCCACCTCGGGGCTCTAGATCTCCGCCGCGGTGAGATCGTCTTCTCCGCCTGAGGCGCGGCATGGGCCTACTGCTTTGCCTCATGGGCTACTCCTCCGTCGTGGCCCTCGTGTCTGGCCCTGGAGGAGGCCTCTCCCGCCGTGGAGGGATTCTGCTCCGTCGGTGCTGGGGACGTTTGTGCCGGCCTCCGTAGATCGCATGCAAGGTGGGCGCCGGGATCCGTTTTCTACGCGGACTGCTGAGGTGGAAGATAATGTGGCGGCAGATGCGGGCCCACTGGGACGTCTGGGTCCGTGCCGGATTTCACGTGGGGTGCGATTGCACCGAGGCTGGGCTTGACTAGATATCGGGGTGCCCTAGACGATTTGTCTGGCAATCCCATGTCGCGAAGTCCGCTAACCTCGCTCGTGTTTTGATCTCCGACTGCAACACTAGGCCGCTCATTCATCGACACCCTCCTCAGCCCTGCTTCGTTGGCAGCTACAAATCCCAGGGGGCCACTGGTCAATGCGCCTCCATCTTCCGCCTTGCAACCTCGCGCCAATGCGCCTCCGCCATCTGCCGCGCTTCCTCGCGCCTCGGTGCCGACGCACGGGGCACGGCCCCTACCGTCGCGCCGCCCCCTGTTTGGCGCTCCGGGCCACGGGCCTCCACCCTAGTCCGGGCCACCGGGGATGCCCCACTCGGAGCATTTCACCAAGGGATGGTAGTGAGGGCCCCATCTCAGTTCCCTCCCGTCACTTACTACAGCATGTAGGCTCCGCCGTTCGTATATCAACCCTTGCAGCAGCCATACCGAGGACCCCTGTCGGGGGGTGTTGTTGTTCCTCAAGTTCATGGGATGACGCCGCCTCTCATTACCTTGGGAGGTTTCCCGTCGGGTCAGTAGTTCGATGTTGGTGTTGGTGTTGTGGTTGCACCTGTTCCGAAAAGGAAGAAGAAGAAGTAGCATCCTCAGGTGCCGATGATTCAGGGGATGGCTCATCAATTCCAGCCTGATCCAGAACTTCAGCAATAGACTACCGGACAGTACGGGTACCCCTCCCTGGGGCGTTCGGTGCTCCCTTCCCGACTCAAGGTCAGCAGGCACACCAATACGGTATATAGGGACACCCGAGCACTCCAACTCCGCCGCCTGTTGTCACTTCGCATGTAAGAAATACTACACCTTGATACGTCGAAAATGTATCTATAATTTTTGATGCTCCATGCTTGTTTAGTATCTACTTTGCTTTGCTTTGTCTACACTTTGAGGTACTTTTTACATGTTTTCTGGTACTAACCTATTAACAAGTTGCCACAGTTCCAGTTGCCTGTTTTCTGTTGTTTTTGGTTTCAGAAAAGCTAGTAAAGAAATATTCTCGGAATTGTACGGGACAAACGTCAAAGTCAATTACTTTCCATGGGGAACAAGAAGTCCAGAGGGGAGATGAAGAAGCGGGCCAGGGCGGCCAAACCCCCCTAGGCGTGGGTGGGCCCTTCCCTGCGCCTGGGTAGGGTTTGACCCCCCTGGTCGCCTCCTCGGCCTCCCCCTTCGCCTATAAGAAGCCCCCGATGCAGAAACCCTAAGTACCCGATCAAATCTGCACGAAACCTTCTGTAGCCGCCACCACCGTCGTCCCTAGATCGGGGGATATGAAGTTCTTCCCGGCACCCTGACGGAAGGGAGATCATCCCGGAGGCCTTCTCTCCGGTATGATGCGTGAGTAGTTCCACCTTGGACTATGGGTCCATGTAGTAGCTAGATGGTTGTATCTCCTCCTTTGTGCTTTCATGTATAGATCTTGTGAGCTCCGTTCATGATCAAGATCTAATCTATTTGTAATCATGCATGTTGTGTTTGCGGGGATCCGATGGATATTGATATTATTATGTTGGTTTGATTAATGGTTTTGTCTTTATGATTCTATCATGTCTTTGTTGTTTGTGATCTTGCATGCTCTCCGTTGCTAGTGGTTATCTTGGCCAAGTAGTTGCTAGTGACTCCAAGAGGGGGTATTTATGCTCGATAGTGGGTTCATGCCTCTAGTTTCCAAGGGAAGTGACAATAATCTCTTCGGTTGTAGATGTGCTGTTGCTACTAGGAAGAAAACAACGGTCTCTTTTTTATGGAACATGTGGACTATTTACCTTACACACTTTGCTTAAAGCAGTTGTCTATTGCTTGCAACTTAATACTGGAGGGGGTTCGGATGATAACCTGAAGGTGGACTTCTAGTCATAGATGCAGTTGGATGGCGGTCTATGTATCTTGTTGTATTTCCCAATCGAATATCATAGGATGTTTTTGACTAGTAATTGCATTGTTATGCCTTGCTCAGTTCCTGTCAATTGCCCTGCTGTAATTCGTTTACCCTTCATGCCATGTTGTTTATCTAAGGAGAGCACCTCTAGTGAACTATGGACCCTGGTCCAATCTTTACCATTGATATATCTTCCACTGTTACTTGTTTACTTGCTGCAAACCATTAACTTCCACACCATACGTTTAATCCTTTGATACAGCAAACCGGTGAGCTTGACAACCTCGCTGATTAGTTGGGGCAAAGTCTTGAGTTTGTGTTGTGCAGGTCTCCGCGTTGCTTGCAACACCTGTATGACATTTACTTCCTCCTTTTTGTTCGATAACCTTGGTCTCTACTGAGGGAAAGCTTGCTGTTGTGCTCATCATACCTTGCTCTTGGGGTTCCCAACAAAGGCCTCTCTGACAAGCAACAAGCTTTCAAGCGCTGTTGCCGGGGAGTCTAAGGACGTCTTCACTAGGGGAGTCCTTCACTTCCTTTCTCTTTACTTTGTTTTTAGTTTGCTTTGTTTTTTTGCTTGGTTTTGTTTGCCTATTTTCAAAAAATCCAAAAAATAGTCTAGTTTGGTTTGCTTGCCTTATTCAAAAACACAAAAATATTAGTTCCTGCTCTAGCTGTTGTTGCTGTTTTTGGCTTGCCCACCTTTGCCAAAACGAACTCTGCTGAGAACACCAAGTTGTGTGACTTTACTAGCACCAACAACAATGATTTCCTTAGCACACATATTGCTCCACATGCTCCTGATGCTACCTTTTATGAAATTAAGCCTGCTTTGTTGAATCTTGTTATAAGAGAGCAATTTTCTGGTGCTAGTTCTGATGATCTTGCTGCCCATCTCAATAGCTTTGTTGAACTTTGTGAGATGAAAAAGTATAAGGATGTAGATGTAGATATTATTAAGCTCAAGCTTTTCCCTTTCTCCTTGAGAGGGAAAGCTAAACAATGGTTGCTATCCTTGCCTAAAAATAGTATTGATTCTTGGACTAAGTGCAAAGATGCTTTTATTGGAAAATACTATCCTCCTGCTAAGATTATATCTATGAGAAGTGACATTATGAAATTTAAACAATTTGATAGTGAACATGTTGCTCCTGCTTGGGAAAGAATGAAATATTTGGTTAAGAATTGCTCCACTCATGGACTCACTGCTTGGATGATTATCCAGACTTTTTATGCAGGTTTGAACTTCTCCTCAAGAAATCTGTTAGATTCTGCTGCTGGAGGTACCTTTATGGGTCTCACTTTGGGTGCTGCAACAAGGCTCCTTGATAATATGATGGTTAACTACTCTGAATGGCATGTTGAGAGAGCTCCACATGGTAAGAAGGTAAATTCTATTGAGGAAACTTCCTCTTTGAGTGAAAATATTGATGTTACTATGGATATGCTTCTTGATGGGAAAGCTCCTCTAGATCCTAATAGTGTTCCCTTAGCCTCTTTGGTTGCTCAAGAAGAGCAAGTTGATGTGAACTTCATTAGAAACAACAATTTCAACAACAATGCCTATAGGAATAATTTTGGTGGTAACAACAATTATAGGCCTTATCCTCCTAATAATGGCAATTCCTATGGAAACTCCTACAATAATGCTAGAAGTGCCCCCTCTGAACTTGAAGTCATGCTCAAAGACTTATTAGTAAACAAACCACTAAGGCTATAGAGGAAAAGATTTTAAATGTTGAGAAAAATATATCCTCTTTGTTTGAAGCTCAAACTTCCTTGGTTAATAAAATGGCTGCTAAACCTGAAACTATGGAAAATACCTTTGCTACTGCTCATGTCATACAAGTTACTATTGATGAAAATGTTAGGCGGTTAGCTCAACTTCATGCTAAGTGGGAAAGGGAAGCTGAAATTGATAGAAACAATAGTGTGTGCACCATCACCACTAAACCTCAAGTAGTCCCTATTCCTACTCCTACTATGCCTACTAGTAGTGATGCTAAGTTTGATTTTGATATTGATGGTTGCAATATTTATGAAGTGATTATGTTCCTACAAAATCTTGCTAGAAGTCGTGATTCTAGTGATATGCATGTTGCTTTCACCAAACATATTACAGATGCTCTTGTGAAAATCAAGGAAAAGAAGCTAAAACACAAAGCTTCTATTCCTACGAAAGTAGAAGATAGTTGGGAACCCATTATTAATATGCAAGTGAATAACTTTGATCTCAAAGCTTCATGTGATATTGGTTCTAGTGTCTCTATTATGCCTAGGAAGATTTATGAAATGCTTGATTTGCCACCTTTGGAAGATTGTTATTTGGATGTCCCACTCAATGATAATGCTAAGAAGAAACTCATGGGGAGTATTAATGATGTTCTCATTATGGTTAACAATGCTTATGTCCCTGTTGATTTCTATGTTTTGGATGTTGAATACGATGCTTCTTGTCCTATCACTTTGGGAATACCTTTTCTTAGAACAGTTGGTGCCATCATTGATATGAAAGAAGGCACCATTAAATATCATTTTCCATTCAAGAAAGGTATTGAACACTTCCCTATGAGGAGAGAGAAGTTGCTTTTTGCTCCACCTTTGAAAGCAAGGTTTGATGTTAATGCTTCTTCATTTGAAAATACTTGATTCTTCTTGCTTCTTGTGCCTAACTTAAAGGCGTTAAAGAAAAGTACTTGTTGGGAGATAACCCAAGAGTTTCCTTGAGTCTTGGAAGTTATTACTTCAGTAATGACCTCTCCTTATCTTTTTTTTTGCTTTTTGTGCCAAGAATAACCTCTAAAGAGAGGGAAGTAAGATTTGGGGAGTTGCTGTCCAGAAACAGATTTCCGTCCTCCACCAAAACAATCGTGAGGAGTCTTTGTAACTCGGATTGAGCTGAAAATTTACTAATAAATCCCCCAGTATGTTAGATAACTTTCATTAGTTCAACACTTTTTTATTTGAGCAGTAGAAGATGTTCGAAAAAATCGATTTCTACCTGCTGGTATGTTTTGACAGATTTCTGCCATTATTTGCATTTGCTTCTTATTGATACCTCTTTTAGTTCTATTTAGGTGAATTGAGCTTTTTGAAGGAGTTACTACAGTAGCTTGTGTTTTTTAGTGAAAAACCTTGTTGTTCCAAAGCTTTTCCAGGGGTCTAATATCTTTTGAATAAACTAATGTTGCTAATGAATATTGTGTGAAGTTTTTGTATGAAGGAAAAATTTCAGGTGTAGAGAGAGAATGATATAATGAGATGAAGAATGGACAAAAGCTCAAGCTTGGGCATGCCACCATGGTGTCACCCCAAAAAATATCCAAGAGGTACAAGCGTCAAAGCTTGGGGATGCCTTGGGCATCCCCTTCTTCATCAATAAAAAGCTCAGGTCTATCTAGACACTTTATTTTTATCGTTTCATGCACAGTTGTGTTGCTCTTGGAGCGTCTTAGTTTTAGTTTGCTTTGCTTTGTTTGTTTAGTTTGCTTGAGTAGTTTGGACCCCCGTTATCACTGTGTTGTTTTGCAAATAATTTGCTTGGTGTTGGAAAGAAGTAGTAAGTTCTTGCTTGTAAGTGCAAGAGGAGCTTGCATTGACTGTGACTTAGACTTTAGCATGACATGCTATGTGTTGTTTTGACCTTATGCTTAGTGATTATTGCTGTAGCATGTATTTTTCCAAACAATTGGGATTGCTTAGTGTTCCTTGAAGAAATTATGCGTTGTTTTAGCATGATAAAGCATAGTATTGTGGTATTCTCCTTTGATGTTTTGCTTGGGTTGACTTGGCACATGCTCACACCATGTTATGACTATGACAAGTCACCATTAGACTCTATGATCATTTAGTCCTTGACTTGTAGTACCACTCTTTGCTTTGATTAGTAATGCTTTGTTGCACTGCATGATTATGGCCATTACTGCTCTCTTATTTGGTTTCTCCCAGTCTTTTGCTAGCCTCCGCTTGTATGAGTAAGCTCTACTCATGCTTCCAACTCCCAAGAAACAAAGTTATTCCAAAGTGTCCAGTATAAATTCCTATGTATGGTGTGTTACACCATTCCAAGTATATTCTTGTTTTCAACTATCTTCCAATTAAAAACTATCTTGTTATGTGAAAACTTAGTGATTAAAGCCCTCACAAACTTGATGACACACTTTATATTATTTACCCCTAATATACTTGAACCATTGTGTCATCTATGTTGTATATGCTTGCACTTATACGTTGGAATTAGCAGAACCGTGCTGTCACGGGGAACGTTTTCAACATTGCACTTGTAGTTGATATCATGCTCTTTTGTCTATGGATGTCACCGGTGTGAAATAAAAGAGGAAACTTGTAAGTCCATGGAGTTTGTATCCTGTGTTAGAGAAACGCCTGGGCCGCTAGCCTAAGCCATGCCTAATCATGGTGGAAACTTGCAGCATCACCATAGTGACATCTATGAAGCATTCTTCTTATAAAAAAAAGAGACACATTGAGAAAATAGGAAAGAGAGAAAAAGCACCATATTACCATGGTAAATAAGAAGATTGCTGAGATGCTCATTGTCTGCTTGCCTTGTCATTTTGGTTATGGGAAAGCTCCTGTACCATGTGCAAGGGGTACCCCGTTGGCGGTTCTCAATGATATGCAAATACTTACAATGACAAGAACTTACAGGTGGCCAAAGTTGAGTAGCATGAGGTGTGGCCCTCTTATTCAAGGGGCATGAGATTGCCAACTTATAATTTTGTAGGGTTCGCAGGATAGAAAACAAAAAATTTCCTACGATGTGAACTATATACCAAGATCTATCTACTAGATACAAACAACGGGCAGATGTATATCCGTAGAGAACATACCCTTGAAGACCGACAAAGCTTAACGAGTTCAACTCGTGGTTGATGTAGACGATCTCTTGCCGATCTCAAGATCGAGAGGAAGTCGTAGCGTCGCAAATCAGCAGCGCATCCGTGCTCGCACACACGTTCGAGGCACCGAGCAACCTCCGCCTCCTTGCTCCAGCGATGCAGCGGAAGCACAACTCTTTCTTGCCGAATAGCCACCGGGAACATGTATCTCGCTAGTCCGAGACCATGGGGGATAAATTCTAGAGGGGGAGAGAGATCCTTCACGAGGAGGTGTGAGAGACAAGTGAGGAGGGGGGCTCCTTTTATAGGAGGAGGGGGGACCCCAAGGGGGTGGCCGGCGCATGGGGGCTTCCCCCTTGCCCTCCCCTCTTCATGTGGGTGGACACTCCACTCACAAATCTCCTTTAAATTCCCTCCACTCAAAAGTCCACTCAAATTCCCATTAAATTTCCACCAAATTTAATGCAATCTCTCATTAAATGAAACTCTTTTATTTTATTCAGAATTTTGTCAATTACTTTAATGACAAACATTCACAAATAACCCCTTGCTAGAATTCTATTTCACATGCATAACCACTTTATGCAATTTCACCCGAAAACCAGTTTCGGTATCTAGTGAAATAAATTCCTGCGCTTGTTCATTCTTTCGGCATGAAACATTTGCTCCAATTGGATGTCGGTGTCTCTTAAGTGTGTCACCCTACGGTTCGTGAATAATGTCGACATGATCGAGACCCCTCTCGGATCAATAATCAGAAGCGGGATCTGGAGACCCATACTGACTCCCACACATTCAACGATGACTTCCTTGTGATCGTCGGAACCTTTTACGCTAGTATCTTAATCCCTTTGTTTCACGATATATTACATGTCCGAGATTCGATCATCGGTATCTCCATACCTAGTTTTATCTCGTTACCGACATGCACTCTTTTCTCGTTCCTGTGATATAACATTCTAGTGATCAAATCACTTGCTTGCAAGCTAATCAATGTGATATCACCGAGAGGGCCCAGAGTATATCTATCCGTCATCGGGATGAACAAATTCCACTCTCGATCCATGAGCCTCAACATAACACTTTATTAGTTCTGAATCCATCTTTATAATCACCCTGTTACGGTGTGACGTTTGATGTTATCAAGAAACTCTTCCGGTGTTAGTGATTGAAATGATCTCATGGTCTAAGGATTAGGATCACTTCGTAAGTTGTTATAGCAATATAAACTCAATGACTTTGATCGTAATGCTATACTTCGGATGAATGTTCATCACACCATTACACTAATGTTGTGATTCCGTTATTAACAACATCCAATGTCCATGATCAGGAAACCTTGATCATCTTGTTAATCAACGAGCTAGTTTATGAGAGAGGCATGACTAGGAACTTTCTGTTTGTTTATTAAACACACATGTATTAACGTTTCCATATTAATACAATTATAGCATGCAAAATAAACATCTATCATATACTTGGAATACACATAATAAACACTTTATTATTGCCTCTCAGGGCATATTCCCTTCAGTCTCCCACTTGCACTAGAGACAATAATCTAGTTACATAGTGATAAATCTAACACCCATTGAGTTCTGGTGTTGATCATGTTTTGCTCTAGGGAGAGTTTTAGTCAACGGATCTGCTACATTGAGATCCGTATGTACTTTACAAATCTTTATATCTCCATCCTTGACATGCTCGCGGATGGAGTGAAACCGGCGCTTAATATGCTTGGAATGGTTGTGAGACCTTGGCTCTTTGGCATTGGCAATGTCACCATTGTTGTCACAATAGATCACCATTGGGTCCAATGCGTTTGCCACCACTCCTAGTTCGGATATGAACTCCTTCATCCAAACTGCTTCCTGAGCCGCTTCTGAAGCAGCAACATATTCGGCCTCCGTTGTTGATCCCGCTACCACAGGTTGTTTGGAGCTCCTCCAACTAACCGCTCTGCCATTCATGAGAAATACGTATCCGGATTGAGACTTAGAGTCATCCGGGTCGGTGTCAAAGCTAGCGTCGACATAACACTTAGCGACGAGCTCTTCTTCACCTCCGTATACAGGAAACATATCCTTAGTTCTTCGTAAGTACTTAAGGATATTCTTGACCGCTATCCAGTGTTCTGAACCTGGATCCGATTGGTACCTACTAGTCAAACTAATAGCATGTGCCACATCTGGTCTTGTACATAGCATGGCGTACATTATAGAGCCTATGGCTGAAGCATAGGGGACTTTGTCCATTATCTCTCTTTCTTCCGCCGAAGCCGGACTTTGAGTCTTACTCAATGTCTTGCCTTGCAACATAGGTAAGAACCCCTTCTTACTTCCGTCCATTTTAAACTTCTTTAAAATCTTATCAAGGTATGTACTTTGTGATAGCCCTATTAGGCACCTAGATCTATCTCTATAGATCTTTATGCCTAATATGTATGACGCTTCACCTAGGTCCTTCATTGAAAATTTGCTGTTTAGATAACTTTTAACACTGTTTAAAAGATCTATCATTTTCGATCAATAATATGTCATCCATATATAATATCAGAAATGCCACATTGCTCCCACTCACTTTCTTGTAAATACAAAGCTTCTCCATAAGTTTGGACAAATCCAAACTCTTTGATCACCTCATCAAAGCGGAGATTCCAACTTCGTGATGCTTGCTTCAATCCATAGATGGATCGCTGAAGCTTGCACACCTTATTAGCATCCTTAGGATCGACAAAACCCTTTGGTTGTATCATATATAACTCTTCTTCAATATTACCATTGAGAAACGCGGTTTTGACATCCATCTGCCATATCTCATAATCGAAATATGGAGCAATTGCTAACATAATCCTAACTGACTTTAGCATCGCTACGGGAGAGAAAGTCTCATCGTAGTCAACTCCTTGAATTTGTCGAAACCCCTTTGCGACAAGTCGAGCTTTATAGACGGTCACATTACCATCGGCATCAGTTTTCCTTTTGAAAATCCATTTGTTCTCCATGGCCTTTCGGTCGTGAGGTAATTCCACCAAGTTCCAAACTTGATTTTCATACATGGATTCCATCTCGGATTTCATGGCTTCTAACCATTTGTTGGAATCCGGGCTCGTCATCGCTTCTTCATACGTCGCAGGGTCATCATTTTCATCAACCATGAAATTCATGACAGGATTTCTGTACAGCTCGGGAGCTGCACGCATCCTGTTTGACCTGCGAGGTTCGGTAGTACTCTCTTTCGAAGTTTCATGATCATTATCATTAGTTCCCTCTTCAACAGGTGGAGCCAACTCCGGAACAACTTCCGGCGCTGCGCTACTCGCCATACTTTGAAGAGAAGGTTCCACAACCTCTTGGAGTTCTACCTTCCGACTACTCACACCTTTCGCGAGAAACTCTTTCTCTAATAAGGATCCATTCTTGGCAACAAAAACCTTGCCCTCGGATCTGTGATAGAAGGAATACCCAATAGTTTCTTTAGGGTATCCTATGAAGACGCATTTTTCCGCTTTGGGTTCGAGTTTATCCGGTTGAAGTTTCTTTCACATAAACATCGCATCCCCAAACTTTAAGAAATGACAGCTTAGGTTTGTTTCCAAACCACAATTCATACGGTGTCTTTTCAACGGATTTAGATGGTGCCCGATTTAAAGTGAATGCGGCAGTTTCTAGTGCATAACCCCAAAATGACAACGGCAAGTCCGTCAGAGACATCATAGATCGAACCATATCTAATAAAGTACGATTACGACGTTCCGACACACCATTTCACTGTGGTGTTCCGACAGGTGTGAGTTGTGAAACAATTCCACACTCTTTCATGTGAGTGCTAAACTCGTAACTTAGGTACTCACCTCCACGGTCGGACCGTAGAAATTTGATCTTTCTATTACGATGATTTTCCACTTCATTCTGAAATTCCTTGAACTTTTCAAAGGTTTCAGACTTGTGTTTCATCAAGTAGATATAACTGTATCTACTAAAATCATCCGTGAAAGTAACAAAATAACGATATCCACCTCGCGCCGACACTCATTGGACCACATACATCAGAATGTATGATTTCCAATAAATCTGTCGCCCGTTCCATTGAACCGGAAAACGGCGTTCTAGTCATCTTGCCCATAAGGCATGGCTCACATGTATCAAATGATTCATAATCAAGTGATTCCAAAAGTCCATCCGAATGGAGCTTCTTCATGCGTTTAACGCCAATATGACCTAGACGGCAGTGCCACATATATGCGGATATATCATCATTAAGTTTAATCCTTTTAGCATCAACATTATGAATATGTGTAACATTATCATCGAGATCTAATAGAAATAAACCATTCATCATCGGTGCATGACCATAAAAGATTTCATTCATATAATTGGAACAACCATTGTTCTCGGATTTAAATGAATAACCACTTCGCATCAAACACGATCCAGATACAATGTTCATGCTCAGTGCAGGCACCAGATAACATTTATTCAAGTTTATAACTAATCCCGACGGCAAGTGGAGAGGCAACGTTCCGACGGCGATCACATCAACGCTTGATCCATTGCCGACACGCATCTTGATCTCACCCCTTGCTAGCGGTCGCTTGTTCCGGAGCCCCTGATTCGAGTTACAAATATTAGCAACTGAACCGGTATCAAATACCCAGGTGCTACTGCGAGCACTAGTCAAGTACACATCAATAACATGTATATCATATATACCTTTGTTTGCCTTGCCGGCCTTCTTGTCTGCCAGATACTTGGGGCAGTTGCGCTTCCAGTGGCCAGTCCCCTTACAATAGTAGCACTCGGAATCAGACTTAGGTCCAACTCGGGGTTTCTTTTCAGGCGCGGCAACAGGCTTGCCGCCCTTACTTCCCTTCCGTTTTCCCTTCTTGTCTTTCTTGAAACCAGTGTTCCTATTGATCATCAACACTTGATGTTCCTTTTTGATCTCCACTTCTGCAGTTTTAAGCATTGACAGAAGCTCGGGGAGAGACTTCTTCATGCCTTGCATATTATAGTTCATCACGAAGCTCTTATAGCTAGGTGGCAGAGACTGCAGAACACGATGGATGCCTAAGTCAATGGGAATCGATATTCCCAAGGACACAAGCTTATCGGCGTAACCCGACATCTTGAGTACATGCTCACTAACGGAGCTGTGCTCTTCCATCATGCAGCTAAAGAACTTTTCTGAAGCGTTGTAGCTCTCTACAGCAGCATGTGTGTCGAAAATCATTTTTAACGCACCCATTGTATCAAATGCATTGCCGTTTTCGAAACGCTTTCGAAGTTCCGGCTCTAGCCCATACAATATGCCGCAATGAACTAAGTTGTGGTCCTCCTGAGGAGTCTGATAGACATTCTTCTCCTCGTCAGGGGTATCATCAAAAAGTGGGGGGCCTAACGGCGCTTCTAGCACATATTGCTTTTGTGCAGCAGAGAGGAGAATCCTCAAATTCATGGCCCATTCGGTAAAGTTGCTACCGTTCGTTGCTAGTTTCTCTTTCTCCATGAACACATTGAAATTAAAAGCAGGTGGTGCCATCTACAACAGAATTTGTAAAGTTTATACTAAGTGTATGATAGATTGAGTTCAACTAATCGAATGAACTCCCACTCAAAAACGACATCCCTCGTGCCTTTTTGGTGATTACATGAACCAAATCCACTACACCAAGTCCGATCATCACGTCACGTGAGTCGGTATAGCTTCAAAGGCGAGCATCAAATGGGCATCATATCAACATATGACTCATGCTTAACCTTTCGGTCCGTGTTCCGAGGCCATGTCTGTACATGCTAGGCTCGTCAAGTTAGAACCTTAGTATTTGTGTGTGTAACTGTTTTACACCCGAAATATGGTCGTGGATCCAAGAACACCCGATCATCACGTGATGTCTTGGAGCGACGAAAACATAATCGGTGCATACTAAAGGAAGAACACATTCTTATCTTGATATTTAAATGTGGGATCATCTTATTATGCTAACAAAGCGCTAAACAAGCAATATAAGATGCTATCAAACATCATATGTTTATTAGTGAAATTATATGGTTCCCGCAGATGATCTCTATCATGTGCATCGTGGTATGATCACTATCATACTTATATGTGTAAATCCTAGGTCTATGGATTTTACACGCTATGTGTGTTGTAAGAGTATCATCTCATACTTCTACTTACAACACTACCATATCATAACACTAGCCCAGCAACAATCTAAACTAGACGCCTCTAATTTATCCATTGCAAGTTTTACGTGGCTTAGGGCTTTCGAGATAGAACCGTTCTTACCTACGAACATGAACCACAACGAGGATAATCAAATTGTTGACAACTCGTTTGCAAAATAGATATTGACTATAGTAGGAGAGACAGACACCCGCTAGCCACTTATGCAAACTAGTTGCATGTCAAGCGTGGAACAGGTCTCATGTGCGAGGACATGTAAAGTTTGTCCGGGCCGCTTCATCCCACTATGCCACCAATATCCAAAATTACAACAAAGGATCAACAACATGATCATCATCGCCCACATACTCATATGTGTACTACCCGTGTAAAGTATCTACGCATAGATCCGGCTCTGATACCACTGTAGGGTTCGCAGCATAGAAAACAAAAAATTTCCTACGATGTGAACTATATACCAAGATCTATCTACTAGATAAAAACAACGGGCGGATGTATATCCGTAGAGAACATACCCTTGAAGACCGACAAAGCTTAATGAGTTCAACTCGTGGTTGATGTAGACGATCTCTTGCCGATCTCAAGATCGAGAGGAAGTCCTAGCCTCGCAAATCAGCAGCGCATCCGTGCTCGCACACACGTTCGAGGCACCGAGCAACCTCCGCCTCCTCGCTCCAGCGATGCAGCGGAAGCACAACTCTTTCTTGCCGAATAGCCACCGGGAACATGTATCTCGCTAGTCCGAGACCATGGGGGATAAATTCTAGAGGGGGAGAGAGATCCTTCACGAGGAGGTGTGAGAGACAAGTGAGGAGGGGGGCTCCTTTTATAGGAGGAGGGGGGAACCCCAAGGGGGTGTCTGGCGCATGGGGGCTGCCCCCTTGCCCTCCCCTCTTCATGTGGGTGGACACTCCACTCACAAATCTCCTTTAAATTCCCTCCACTCAAAAGTCCACTCAAATTCCCATTAAATTTCCACCAAATTTAATGCAAACTCTCATTAAATAAATCTCTTTTATTTTATTCAGAATTTTGTCAATTACTTTAATGACAAACATTCACAAATAACCCCTTGCTAGAATTCTATTTCACATGCATAACCACTTTATGCAATTTCACCCGAAAACCTGTTTCAGTATCTAGTGAAATAAATTCATGCGCTTGTTCATTCTTTCGGCATGAAACATTTGCTCCAATTGGATGTCGGTGTCTCTTAAGTGTGTCACCCTACGGTTCGTGAATAATGTGGACATGATCGAGACCCCTCTCGGATCAATAATCAGAAGCGGGATCTGGAGACCCATACTGACTCCCACACATTCAACGATGACTTTCTTGTGATCGTCGGAACCTTTTACGCTAGTATCTTAATCCCTTTGTTTCACGATATATTACATGTCCGAGATTCGATCATCGGTATCTCCATACCTAGTTTTATCTCGTTACCGACATGCACTCTTTTCTCGTTCCTGTGATATAACATTCTAGTGATCAAATCACTTGCTTGCAAGCTAATCAATGTGATATCACCGAGAGGGCCCAGAGTATATCTATCCGTCGGGATGAACAAATTCCACTCTCGATCCATGAGCCTCAACATAATACTTTATTAGTTCTGAATCCATCTTTATAATCACCCTGTTACGGTGTGACGTTTGATGTTATCAAGAAACTCTTCCGGTGTTAGTGATTGACATGATCTCATGGTCTAAGGATTAGGATCACTTCGTAAGTTGTTATAGCAATATAAACTCAATGACTTTGATCGTAATGCTATACTTCGGATGAATGTTCGTCACACCATTACACTAATGTTGTGATCCCGTTATTAACAACATCCAATGTCCATGATCAGGAAACCTTGATCATCTTGTTAATCAACGAGCTAGTTTATGAGAGAGGCATGACTAGGAACTTTCTGTTTGTTTATTAAACACACATGTATTAACGTTTCCGTATTAATACAATTATAGCATGCAAAATAAACATCTATCATATACTTGGAATACACATAATAAACACTTTATTATTGCCTCTCAGGGCATATTCCCTTCAAATTTGTCAAGCATATACTCCATATTTGTCACTTTAAACTAAATCACTTCAAGATGCTTATGATATGGGCAATGAGGGTTGAAAGTTAACAAGTACCATAATTTTTGGAAGCTCTTTTTGAAACTTTAAATCCCTACTTCCTTTATAAAAGGCCTTTCTTCCACCATTATTTGAGTCTCCACCTTCTACCTCTAGGCACCATTAAGAGAGCATAGTTGTCATTATGTGTGCAATGTTCCAAAGATTATTGATTGATGCATATTGTGATATTACTTGTTCTTGTGCTATTTGTTTCTAGTCACCCTTGTCAACTTTGAAGGTGTCATATGCATCTATTTTCTACTCTATGAGGGACAAGCTGATTGCCACTATGCTATGTTTTCTGTATGCGAAACAAACAAACGTTTTTCAATGCATGTTATTCATGGTATTTGTTTGTAGCTTGTCATGTTGCATGCATAGTTACTTTGTCCTATTGTTAGAACTCCATCTTTCATGCACATGTTTAGAGTTCTTTGATCCCAACTTTCAATGCTTACAAATGGTTGGATCTTTATTGTGAGGGTGCATGTCACCTCAAAAATTATTCTTTTTATCAGTTACCTACTCGAGAACGAGCATGGGTTAAGCTTGGGGATGCTTGCTACGCCCAATTTGCATCACCATTCTATATCATAATTTACCTCTATTCATTGATATTTGTCTTATTATGAGGTATTACTTATGGCTTTTCATCTGTTTATGCATGTTGGATGATTCTTGGAGGATGGACTGCCGGAGTCTGGATTCTGATGGAAAAGAAGGCGTTTCGGTGCATTTTCGCGAAGATTAGAAAAATACTAGAAAAATATGGAAACATATTATTTTACCAGAAGATGAAGGAAGAAAGAAGGAGGGACAGAGATGGGCCTCAGGGTTGTGGGCCCACCTAACCCCGCGCCTAGGGCAGGTGTGGCCCACCTGCCCGGCCTCCGACTCCACCCCTTCGCATATATATTCCCTTCGGAACCCTAACACCAGGGGAGCGACCACAGATAGATTTCCGCCGCCTCTGGTGGGCGGAAAACACCGAGAGAGAAAGATCTATCCGGCAGATAGATTTCTACTGGGGAAATTATTTCCGGAGAGGGGAGACCATCGCCATCAACACCGTCATCAAGCTAGGCTTCATCGGGATCATCATTATCATCCACACCATCATCTCCACCAGCACCATCATCACCACTCCGTCCCGCTGTAACAACTGTGTTGGATATTGCTTTAGTTCTTAGGGGAAACTTTCCCGGTGTTGATTACTATTGTAGTTGATGCTTGTGAGTGGAACCATTGGATTATTTTTTATGTTCAGATTGTTATCCATTACCATATCATCTTTGATCTTGATCCATATGATGTCTTGAGGACATGGGAGAAGTCATGTTGTTAGTAGTGAATCTGTGATGAGTTATTATTCAATGGTTTAGTACTTAAGTTGTGGTGCTATTCTTCTAGTGTTGTCATGTGAACGTCGACTACATGACACTTCACCATTTATAGTCCTAGGGGAATGCATTGTGTATTTCTCTACTAATCGTGGGGTTGCCGGAGTGACAGAAACTGAACCCCCATTAGGACACCTTTGCACAAGGGAGTGTAGGATCTCAGAGTTTAAGGCTGTGGTTAGATTTATATCTTAATTACTTTCCTATAGTTACGGATGTTTGTAGGGGGTTTAATCACAAGTATGTATTAGTCCTAGGAAGGGCAGTATGTTAGCACAGGTTCACCCACACAACACTTACAAACACCAGAGAAGAGTACTCAGCTATTTGAAGCGAAAGCACTTGACAGAATTCCCATGTGTCCTCGAGAACGTTTGGTCATTATAAGTATTTCCACCGGCTTGTCCTTTGCTAAGAAAGGATTGGGCCACTTGCTCTTTTTGTTCGTTACTGGTGTTACTTGCTCTTTGTTTTGTTGCCTTGTCAGAAAACCACTACAATTCCGTTTGCTAAGTATTCACAGGGATTTCCTGCTCCATTCCACTATTCAGCATGTTCCGCTCCTCGTTGGTATCGACACTCCTATTTATCGAAAGTACTACGATACTTGTGGGTCATCAAGATTATTTTCCGGCGCCGTTGCCGGGGAGTGAAGCGCTATTGAAGAGTGGAACTGGTAAGGGAAACTTTTACTGTGAGTATTGCTTTTGTTACTTCTTGTTACTTTGTTTCCAATATGGATAACCCAGTTGGTTTTCTGTTTGGTAAAACTACTACCACTGCTAGGGTAGTAGATGAACTACCTCCTGTTGAGATAGATCCTTTTAAGATACCTACAAGTATTGTTAATCGTGTTATGGATAATTATTATTTTAGGGATGGAATTGTCCATCCTAGTGATCACTTGCTTTTTATCCATGAATTATCCGGGTTGTTTAAGTGTGCAGGTATCACAACTGAACAGGTGAAGAAGAAGTTACTCTCCATATCCTTGAAAGGGAGAGCTGAAGAATGGTATAAGCTGCTGAAGAATGGAAAATCCATGGAATGGGAGGAGATGGCATCGCTCTTTTACTCTAAATTTTATCCTCGCGGTGAGATTCATAAGGATAGAAATCTTATATATAACTTTTGTCCTCTTGATGGAGAGAGTACAGCTCAAGCTTGGGGGATATTGAAGTTACTAATGCTTAAATGCCCTATTCATGAACTCCCAAACAATATTATTCTCAATAACTTTTATGCTAGGCTTTCTCTTCATGATAAAGATTTACTAGATGCTTCTTGTGCTGGATCATTCACACATATGAAGGAAGAAGCTAAATGGGATCTCTTAGACTATATTCAAGATAACACTGAAGCTTGGGAGAATGACAAAGGAAGAAAGTCGAGTATAAACTATGATTATGAATGCATTAAATCTTTTATGGGTACTGACAGCTTCCGTGATATTAGCAATGAGTTTGGTCTTGATTCCCAAAGTATTGCCAACTATTTTAAAGCCTTTGCCTCTTACATTGAAATTCCCAAGAAGAAGTGGAACAAGTACCATGCTCCCTATAAAGATGTTGTTAATCATGTTCCAGTTAGAAGTACTCAAGTTTGTACTACTAATCATATTGTGCCTAAACCCCATGTTGAGAAATTACCTTTCCCAGCTAAGGTAAAGGAGTATTGTATGATTATTAGTGCAAATAACAATGGTACAATGAAAACTGTGGAGCCTGGTAAGCAATTGAATATTGAACCTGTGGTAGCTATTGTGAAAGACACTGTCACTAGAAATATAGATGATGAGCACATTTTCTTCTGTGAAGACGCTTCTAGTATTATCTCTCATCCTAGTAAGGCTAGAAAAGCTAGTGTTCATGTGCTTTCTGTTAAAATAGGTGATCATTGCTACTATGGTTTATGTGATATTGGTGCTAGTTCTAGTGTTATTCCTTATGAGCTTTACAGGGAAATTATGCATGAGATTGGTCCTTGTGAGCTTGAGGACATTGATGTGGTTATCCACCTTTCTAATAAGGAAACCATTTGCCCCATTGACATTGTAAGATATGTGGAGGTTCTCTATGGTAAGATTAAGTATCCTGCTAATTTTCTAGTACTTAATTCAGCAGCTAGCAAAACTTGTCCCATAATTTTTGGTAGACCTTTCTTGAACACTTGTGGAGCTATTGTTGATTGTAAGAAGGAAAAAGTTTTAACTAAGTTTGATGGAGATTATTATGAGTTTAACTTTTCCAAATTTGCTAAAGCTCCTTGTGAAAATAGCTTGCCTGATAAAGATTTCAGGATGGAACAACTTGCTTCTATTGATCCCGTCTATGACCTTGGACCTCTTTTTGGTGACTGTAAGTATACTTATTCTGATGCTAAAGTTGTTTCCAGTGACAGTTATATTTTCAACTTTATTCAAAGTGCCACTGAAAGTTATTTTGAGAGAGGGAAACATGGTTTTATGCATCTCAATGATGTCAAGTTTCCCCGTTTTATGTTGAAAGCTTTAAAGTTGCATCTTTTTGTCTTCCTATGCTAGTGGATTTTTGTTTCAACAATTTGTTTTCTAATAATACCCCCATGCATAGGAAGTGGGTTTGACTCAAGTGTGTTGGTTATTTGCTTCTTGATGCTCTCTTTCACTTCAAATATATATATCCTTTGTGAGCATCTTTGGAATTTTTAAGCCTAACTTAAAGGCATTAAATAAAAGTACTTGTTGGGAGATAACCCAAGAGTTTTGTCGGGTATTGGAAGTTATTACCTCTGTAATAACCGCTCCTTATCCTTTTGTTTTGGTTTTTGTGTCAAGTTCAACTACTTTTGTGAAGTATAGGAGTTGTGAAAAGTGGCTGTCCTAGGACAGATTTTTGTGCTACATTGTAAAAATTCGTGAGGAGGCTCAGTACTTCGTATGGACCTGCATTTTTCTGAGATTGTTCCTCAAGTTATTACCCAACTTTCAACAGTTCTTCACTTTTTTATTTGAGCAACAAAAGGTCTTCCAAAAAATCAATCTTTACCAGCTGGTATTTTTTGACAGATTTCTGCCGTCATTTGCATTTGCCTCTTACAGAAGCTTTTGTTTTGATGGGTTATCAGTAGAAGTGTTTACCAATGGTTTATTGCTTTTTCTTACACTAATGTTGTCATTGAGTTTGTGCAAGGGTTTTGTAAGAAGGAAATTTTCAGGAGAAAGAGAAAAGAAATATGCAAAGTTCATCTTTGAATAGGTAAAAGTGGTGAAAACAGAAGGTTCGTGAAACCCAATCTTTTTATATTTTTGATGTTTTTAATACATAGGGAAGTTACGAGACGAAACTGAAGAGGAAATGGAGCCCGGGGTGGACAAACCCACCCAGGAGCGGGCCCAGCCTAGCCGCGCCTGAGGGGGGGGTGTTCCATCCTCGAACTCCGTCTCTGCCTCGTTTCCGTGCCAAAACCTTCCTTATGCATTGAAACTTCGTAATATATAACCCCCCGGGTTCCCCGAGGTTCGTTCATCGTGTTCTCGTCATTATTTCGTTTCGATCTGTTTCTGTCAAGAAATCTTCTCAAGTTTAGAGAACCATGGCCTCCGCCAATGACAAAGGCAAGAAGCCCGAGGAAGAAGAATCTCAAGTCCCCAAGGAGGAGGATATTTCAGTAGGGTATGAAGGTGACATGGAGGAGGACAAGTAACCTGACACCCGCGCTACTGTCGCAAGCATTGGTTTGGTGGCACGACCTACCAAGCTTAAGAGGACAACACAAATGTTTACAGGAGGTAAAACTCGACGTCATACTCTTTCTCCACGATCATATCCTCCACGTAACAAGAGACCCTTCCATACACTTATACATGAATATCAATATCAACATGTGTCCAAAGGGAATTTTCCCTTGGTTTGGGATATGTCTCGTTCTAAAAATGCAGAGAAGGATCATGCTAAGGATGAAGAGTGGGGAAAGAATAACAAGAACATGGATTCTCGGACTGACATGATGATGAACCGGATAGAGCAAAACTCAGAGCTAATCCATACTCTTACTTTTGAGTTCAAGGAGTTGAGGAAATTTATTGAGGATCTTATCAAGAGAACACCACCACCACCGAAGGAGTAATTCGTCATCAGGTTTGGCATCCCCTTGGCTTGTTCCAAGCTTGGGGGAGTGCCGCGGTATCACCACCATTATCTTTTATCTTTTATCTTTTTAGTGGATTCATATCTGTGGTAGAGAGGTTATCTTATACGTTGGTTTGCATGTGGAAGTATCTCTCCTTTAGTTGATTATCTATGTATCCCTTGGTGTGAGTGCCTTTATTGGAATATTAATGAGAAGTCTCATCTTTTACTTTTTGCACTTCTTATTTTAGTTTGCAATCTCTATTATATGATGGATCTTGTTGATCAGTATTGGCACCACTTTGGGATCATCAAGTGGATCTAAATTGGTTTTGGCAAACCGAGTTCTTTTCAGTGGCATTAGTTTGAAAGAAAAAGCTTACAGGTATTTGGTATCATTTGTTTTCTTTCTTGTTGGCTCATAAGCTTAGTATTCTTTATTTAAGATTCTTTTGTGTCTTCAAGTAAGATTGCATGTTTGGCTTTATTACTTGTATGTTTTCTTGTTTCTTTCAACTCTCTTGCTTGCTGCCCAGCCTTGCTAGCCAAAAACCTGTTTTGAGAAGGCATACTTCTCATGTTTCCAAAATCCTTTGAACCCAAAACTTTTGCCACTTGTGTCCACCATATCTACCTAGTAGCATTTGCTATTCCAAGCAAATTCTCAAGCTTCATCTACCTTTCGAATTAAAAAGTATTTTGTTATGAGAAAACTAGTTAGTAAAGCTCTCACGAACTTGATGGCACACCTTATTTACTTGCCCCTAATAGAATTGAACCATTGTGAACATCGAAGTTGTATATGCTTGCATCTATACGTTGGAATTAGCAGAACCGTGCTGTCACGGGGAACGTTTTCAACATTGCACTTGTACTCTATACATAGTTGATATCATGCTCTTTTGTCTATGGATGTCAACGGTGTGAAATAAAGAGGGAACTTGTAAGTCCATGGAGTTTGTATCCTGTGTTAGAGAAACGCCTGGGCCGCTAGCCTAACCCATGCTTAATCATGGTGGAAACTTGCAGCATCACCATAGTGAGTCATCTATGAAGCATCCTCAATAAAAAGCTAAGAATATGGTAAATAAAAAGATTGCTGAGATGCTCATTGTCTGCTTGCCTTGTCATTTTGGTTATGGGAAAGCTCCTGTACCATGTCCAAGGGGTACCCTGTTGGCGGTTCTCAGTGATATGCAAATACTTACAATGACAAGAACTTACCTGGACCCAAAGTTGAGTATGCATGAGGGGTGGCCTTCATATTCAAGGGACATGAGATTGCCAACTTATATTTCGTCAAGTATATACTCCATCTTTGTTCACTTTAACCTTAATAATCTCAAGATGCTTATGATAGGGGAAATGAGGGCTCAAAGCTAGTAAGTACCATAATCTTTTTGAAGCTCTTTATGACTTGTAATCCCTCCTACCCTCTAAGAAGGGACCTTTCTCCTAGTTACCAGTTGAGTCAATAAACCTACTTCCTCTCTATCCCCAGCAAGCTTTTGAGTTGTTGTGTTTCAAGCATTCATATGGTGATTTATTCAATCATGTTCTTCATCTTCCTTGTTTGCACAAAACCCTTATCTATTGAGTATTACTTTGAAAGCCTTCACTTGTGAAAAACCTTTTTGAGTAAAGAGTGCTCCTGTTTTGAAACTTCTACACAAATCTTTTTTGAAATTATTTGCCAGGTGTTCTCTGACCAAGAACAAGTTTGCCAATTCCAATTATGATTTATCTTTATGCATCTTTATTGTGATTGTTGTACTTGGTTGCAAGCTAAATTATGTAATGGTGAGTTGTTTTCTTCTATGATTTGCGCAATGGTAAGTGTGATGCTTCTTGTTCTTATTCGTTTATCGACACTTCACTCCATAAACCTGTGGACATGTTTATTGATCTCAGTATTCGCTTGGGGACAAGGGAAGTCTAAGATTGGGGGAGTTGATACGCCCAATTTGCATCACCATTCTATATCATAATTTACCTCTATTCATTGATATTTGTATTATTATGTGGTATTACTTATGGCTTTTCATCTGTTATGTTGGATGATTCTTGGTGGATGGACTGACTGATGGAAAAGAAGGCGTTTCGATGCAAATTCGTGAAGATCAGAAAAATAAGGAAACATATTATTTTACCAAAAGACGAAGGAAGCCAGAAGGAGGGACAGAGATGGGCCTCAGGGGGCCCACACCCCCTAGGTGCGGGCCCACCTGACCCCGCGCTTAGGGCAGGTGTCGCCCACCTGCCCGGCCTCCGACTCCGCCCCTTCGCCTATATCTTCCTTTCAGAACCCTAACACCAGGGGAGCGACCACAGATAGATTTCCGCCGCCTCTAGGGGGGGGGCGAACACACCAAGAGAGAAAGATATCTTCGGCAGACAGATTTCTGTCGGGGGAATTCCTTCCCGGAGAGGGGAGACCGTCGCCATCAACACCGCCATCAAGCTAGGCTTCATCGGGATCATCATCATCCACACCATCATGACCACTTCGTCCCGCTGTAACAATTGTGTTGGATATTGCTTTAGTTCTTAGGGGAAACTTTCCCGGTGTTGATTACTATTGTAGTTGATGCTTGTGAGTGGAACCATTGGATTATTGTTTATGTTCAGATTGTTATCCATTACCATATCATCTTTGATCTTGATCCATATGATGTCTTGTGAGTAGTTCGTTTAGTTCTTGAGGACATGGGAGAATTCATGTTGTTAGTAGTGAATCTGTGATGAGTTATTATTCAATGGTTTAGTATTTAAGTTGTGGTGCTATTCTTCTAGTGGTGTCATCTGAACGTCGACTACATGATACTTCACCATTTATGGGCCTAGGGGAATGCATTGTGTATTTGGCTACTAATCATGGGGTTGCCGGAGTGACAAAAACCTGAACCCCCGTTAGGACACCTTTGCACAAGGGAGTGTAGGATCTCAGAGTTTAAGGCTGTGTGGTTAGATTTATATCTTAATTACTTTCCTGTAGTTACAGATGTTTGCAGGGGGTTTAATAACAAGTATGTATTAGTCCTAGGAAGGGCAGTAAGTTAGCACAGATTCACCCACATAACACTTACAAACACCAGAGAAGAGTACTCAGCTATTTGAAGCGAAAGCACTTGACATAATTCCCATGTGTCCTCGAGAACGTTAGGTCCTTATAAGTATTTCCACCGGCTTGTCCTTTGCTAAGAAAGGATTGCGCCACTTGCTCCGTTTGTGCGTTACTGTTGTTACTTGCTCTTTGTTTTGTTGCCTTGTCATAAAACTACTAAAAATCCGTTTGCTAAGTATTCACAGGGATTTCCTGCTCCATACCACTGTTCAGCACCTTCTGCTCCTCGTTGGGATCGACACTCCTATTTATCGAAAGTACTACGATATCCCCCCATACTTGTGGGTCATCAATGCTTGATATGTCGGAAACGTATCTATAATTTTTGATGCTTCATGCTTGTTTAGTATCTACTTTGCTTTGCTTTGTCTACACTTTGAGATACTTTTTACATGTTTTCTGGTACTAACCTATTAACAAGTTGCCACAGTGCCAGTTGCCTGTTTTCTGCTGTTTTTGGTTTCAGAAAAGCTAGTAAAGAAATATTCTCGGAATTGGACGGGACAAATGTCAAAGTCAATTACTTTCCGTGGGGAATAAGAAGTACAGAGGGGATACGAAGAAGCGGGCCAGGGCGGCCAAACCCCCCTAGGCGCGGGTGGGCCCTGCCCCGCGCCTGGGTAGGGTTTGACCCCCTGGCCACCTCCTCGGCCTCCCCCTTCACCTATAAGAAGCCCCTGATGCTGAAACCCTAACTGCCCGATCAAATCTCCATGAAACCTTCTGTAGCCGCCGCCACCGTCGTCCCTAGATCGGGGGGATCTGAAGTTCTTCCCAGCACCCTGCCAGAGGGGAGATCATCCCGGAGGCCTTCTCTCTGGTATGATGCGTGAGTAGTTCCACCTTGGACTATGGGTCCATGTAGTAGCTAGATGGTTGTATCTCCTCCTTTGTGCTTTCATGTATAGATCTTGTGAGCTCCGTTCATGATCAAGATCTAATCCATGTTGTGTTTGTGGGGATCCAATGGATATTGAGATTATTATGTTGGTTTGGTTAATTGTTTTGTCTTTATGATTCTATCATGTATGTGTTGTTTGTTATCTTGCATGCTCTCCGTTGTTAGTAGCTATCTTGGCCAAGTAGTTTCTAGTGACTCCAAGAGGGGGTATTTATGCTCGATAGTGGGTTCATGCCTCTAGTTTCCAAGGGAAGTGACAATAATATATTCGGTTGTAGATGTGCTGTTGCTACTAGGGAGAAAACAATGGTCTCTTGTTCATGGAACATGTGGACTGTTTACCTTACACACTTTGCTTAAAGCAGTTGTCTGTTGCTTGCAACTTAATACTGGAGGGGTTCAGATGATATCCTGAAGGTGGACTTCTAGTCATAGATGCAGTTGGATGGCGGTTTATGTATCTTGTTGTATTTCCCAATCGAATATCATAGGATGTTTCTGACTAGTAATTGCATTGTTATGCCTTGCTCAGTTCCTGTCAATTGCTCTGCTGTAATTTGTTTACCCTTCATGCCATGTTGTTTATCTAAGGAGAGCACCTCTAGTGAACTATGGACCCCGGTCCAATCTTTACCATTGATAAATCTTCCACTATTACTTGTTTACTTGCTGCAAACCATTACCTTCCACACCATGCATTTAATCCTTTGTTACAGCAAACCGGTGAGCTTGACAACCTCACTGATTCGTTAGGGCAAAGTCTTGAGTTTGTGTTGTGCAGGTCTCCGTGTTGCTTGCAACACCTGTGTGAGGTTTCCTTCCCCCTTCTGGTTCGATAACCTTGGTCTCTACTGAGGGAAAGCTTGCTGTTGTGCTCATCATATCTTGCTCTTGGGGTTCCCCACAAAGGCCTCTCTGACAGGCAACACACCTCTGACAGCTGTTGTGGGTAAAAAGAATCAAAAAATTGTTTGTTGCTAGAAGTGTACGGTCAATACACACGCGTCTAAGGATTGTAAGGTGGTTCACTATTGTTACATATGTGATAACTCTGTCCATCCCACCTTGAGATGCCCTGTGCTTCAGCAACCACGCCTCTCTCTATATATGGCTGGTATTGGCAACGAGCAGACTTTGTTTACACAGTTTCTTGATACTGTGGTTTGTGATCACTTTGCGCCTAGTCAGACTCCTATTTATCTTGTGCAATTTTCTAGACAGATAGTATCTACGGATGTTGTTCAACGACAGATTGCCAAGAGATGCTCTGTTCATGATCCATGGAAGTGGGAGGCTTTGCCGTATGGATAAAATTTCTTCTTAGTGAGCTTCCCGTCTCTTGAGGACATAGACAGAGTTGACGGGATTCAGATTTCTGTACCTGTCAATGCATATCAGCTGACCTTTTGTGCATACATGACGCAGGAAGTGCCGCATAAATGTGAACTTAAGCAGATTTGGCTACATGTCGAAGGGGTTCCTCACACTTTGCGCTCTTTTTTGGGTTTGTGAGCTATTGGGGGTCTCATGGGGACTACTCTGGATGTTGATTTGTTTAGTCTAAGGAAGCATGGGGTTGTCCGTATACTTGTTTCTATGTATGACACTAATGTTTTCTTGAAGTTGCATGACTCTTTGGCTATTACATCTTTTCAGATGTTGTGGTTAAGCTTAAGGCATGTGAGTTTCACTTCCGGTTAGAACCCGAGGGATATATTCTAGAGCCTAAGTTTGTTCCTTTCATGTGGAGGAAAGGGGATAACGATACAGATGATGATGCCAATGGGAAGCCCTCAGATGATGTTATGGATACTTCTGATCCTGTCAGTGCTACATAGGAAGCGAGGTCTGGATCTTCCTCGGCCTTGCCTGGGCAGGGAGGTTCGATGCCACCGTCTTCTCGATAGGGGACGCGGGTGGTGTTTGATGTCACTTTATTTAATGCTAATCCATCTACCCCTCGAGGAAGGGAACGATTGGCAATGTCACCCGTGGATTCTCCCATACATGGAAGGGACACATCGTCTTCACCACGTGTTTCTTAGGCGCAGTTACAGGAGGCTATTCTGTCAGCTTTCATGGATATCCAGAGGGCTATATCTGCTTCTCCGGTGAGGTCCAAAACACATGTTATGGGTAGGTCTATTCCTCGTGACCATCCTAGGCCGGTGCTTGAGGAGGTTGTCCCTGTGGAGTGCTCACAGAAGCTGACCTAGGAGGATTAGCCGCCTGCTACGTTGGAGATGGACGCGTGGATGCTGACCTTGCGAGGCTAACCCGGGAAGGGTCGGCCGCCCATGATGTTGGCATCGGGCGCATGGACGGAGTCAGTGAGGACCAGGATCTGCATGCAGACGACCGGTCTCCTTCGGCGGCTCTTGCAACCCAGGTGGGTTCACAGTCGGATGGGGGTGACTAGACCCAGAAGGGGTTAGGGCTACCCCTGTCTCCTATGTGTTCCTTCTCCTATGGCTGCTACACCGACCAATGCTCAGGGGTGGTACACCTTTCAGAAGGAGCTCTCTCCATGGGGTTGATGCCTCTTGTGCATCTATGACGGATGAGGATTCTCTAGTCAAGGCGATGCATCGTAAGGCTGAGAAGAACTTAGATTTGCCTGGTATAATGAGTTATTCTAAATCCTTTCTTTTCTACCCTTGTTATTACTTCTAAGATAGCCATTGTTAGAGTTTGCTTGGGTAGTTCGGTACATGAGGTTCTTCTTTCTTCTAATGTTTTGCGACACATGGAGGTTAACCGTCTAACGGTTACTTCTAAGGTTGATGTTGTTCCTGATTCTTCTCCAATGGAGGAGGAGTTGCATGCCATAGTAGATGGTCAACTCTTTTCTTACTTGGTTGGTGAAGTGTCGGAAGTGGACTTTGATAAGACCGGGCTTGGCTCTGTGTATAAGCTTAAAGCATATAGTCATAGATCAAAGAGCCAGAAGTCTCGCAAAAGACCCTGTGTATCCAAAATTTCTATAGTTCCTCAACGAATGACCTGTTTTCAAATAGCAGAGGTCTTCGGGACTTGGCTAAACATCTATTCTTTGCCGATTGTGTGAGAGATTACAAGTTGGATTTTCTGGGTATTTCGGAGACTGGTGCACATGATTTTTCACATGTCCTACTCAATTGCATGTTTGGTGGAGTGTACTTTACGTGGATATCACGTCCGCCACATGGTCGATCCGGGAGGATCATGTTAGGCGTCCGAGATGAGACTATGGAATTCTTAGCTAGTTCGGTTGGAGATTTTTCATAAAACTCCATATCCGTGACAAGGCTGATGATTTCACATGGTCTCTGGTCGCTATTTATGGGGCTGCCTATAGGATGTCTATAAATCTAACTTTTTACGTGAGCTGGTGAATCTGGCAAAGGGGAATCCATACCCTATACTTATAGGTGGCGGTTTTAATTTGCCAAGATTTCCCCATGAGAAAAGTCAGGTCTGTTTTGACGAACATTGGCCTTTATAGTTTAATGTTGTCATAGATATCTTGGACTTAAGAGAAGTTACGCTATTAGAAAGACAATTTACTTGGGATAATAGTCTTCCGGAGCCAACATATGAAAAACTAGATAAAGTGCTTATGGATATCGAGTGGGAAGAGAAGTTCCCTATTGTAATCGTTCGCGCTTTAGAGCATATTGAGGCTTTGTAGGATCATGCTCCTTTACTACTTTCTGCTGATTTACCGCCACGAAAACCTAAGGATGAGTTCAAATTTGAACTCAGATGGATGATTCGTGATGGTTTATATGAGATGGTGAAGACTATTTGGGAGAAACCTGTTAGTGGTCAAACACTTATACCACGATGGAATAATAAAATGTGTACTTCACTTAAGTTCCTTCGTGATTGGGATAGACATACTGTTAGAATCCTTAAAAAGAGAAAATACGCCTCTCAACTATAATTGATGACTTAGAAGCTTCTACGGAAGTCAGGACGTTATTTGTACAAGAAATTAAGCTTAAAAGTCAATCGAATATGGAGATAGCCCGACTACTGCGTGATGAGGAACTCAAATGGTACCAATGTTCTAAAGCGAATTTCATTCTAGAAGGAGATGCGAATACAAGATACTTTCATACTATGCCAATGGCAAACATAAGAAGAAATTTATTCACTCTCTGAATCAGGACGAGGGTATGATTGAGGGACATGAGAAAATAAAATCTTATTTTACAACTTATTTGAAATCCTTGTTTGGGGCTCCACCGGAAACATATTTTCTATGGATGAGTCCCAAACGACGGATATCCTGCAAGTTTTTGTTGAGAAAAATAACTTCATAACCGCCTCTTACTCCGAGGAGGAGGTTAAGAAAACTGTTTTTCAAATGGAACATACCAAAGCGCTAGGACCGGACGGTTTCTCAACAAAATTTTACCAAAAATTCTGGGAGGTCATCAAGGAGGATCTCATGAATTTGTTTGGATTTTTTCAGGTCAGTTGGATCTTTTTAGACTAAATTTTGGCAATATAATTTTACTATCAAAGGTTAATAATGCAGAACGTATACAACAGTATCGTCCAATCTGCCTTCTTAACTTTAATTTTAAATTTTTCACAAAAGTTGCCACGATTAGACTAAATTCAGTAGCTGACCATGTTGTCTTTCCTTCTCAGACTGCATTCATGCAAGGTAGAAACATCCTAGATGTGTAGTAATCATGCATGAAACAATCCATAAACTACACTAAAAAAACTAAATGACGTACTATTTAAGATTGACTTTGAGAAGATGTATGACAAAGTTAATTGGTGTTTCCTTCAGCAAACACTCCGCATGAAAGGTTTTTCAGAGGAGTGGCATGCTCTCATGCAGTCTTATGTCTCTAGGGATAGTGTTGCCATAAAAGTAAATGATAACATAGGCAATTACTTCTAGACTAAGAAGGGACTAAGACAAGAGGCGCTCACTATCTCCTATACTATTTAATATAGTGGCCGATATGTTGGCTATTCTTACCACAAGAGCCAAAGCTGATGGCTAAATTGAAGGACTAATTTCTCATCTTGTTGATGGCGGAATCTCAATTCTTCAATATGCCGATGATTCAATCTTATTTATGGAACACGATCCGAAGAAAGCTAAAAATTTGAAATTAATATTATTAGAATTCAAAAAGCTCACTTGACTGAAAATTAACTTCCATAAGAGTTATTTGTATTGTTTTGGCGAGGCTCAAAACGAGACCCACCTGTATGCTGAATTTTTTGGCTGTGGTCAAGGGCAATTTCTAATCAACTATCCAATAATATCAATTCACTATTGGCGTCTCACAATTGCTGAATGGAAACTCATTGAGAAAAGACTCCAAAAGCGTCTAAATAGTTGGAAAGGAAAATTGCTACCCCTTGGGAGAAGACTTGTACTCATAAATTCAGTACTCACCAACATGATATTGTATATGATCTCGTTTTTCCGGTTACCAAAAGGTGTTTTGAATAAACTAGATTATTTACGATTTAGATTCTTTTGGCAAATGGATAGTAAAAAAAGAAACATCGACCGGGTAGAATTGTGGTTTGCCGACCAAAATAATATGGTGGACTTGGCATACATGATTTGCAAGTCAAAAATACCGCTCTTCTGAGGAAATAGCTTTTCAAACTATTGACTGAAGATGGCGTCAAGCGAACCATTTATGGAGGAAATATGTGGATTCCAAAGCTGTGTCTAAAGTGGTTTGAAAACCTGGTGACTCACATTTTTGGCAGGCCTAATGACATCCAATTTTTTTTCTTTTGTTTTGGTGCTTTCAATATTAATGATGAATCGCAGATTAGATTCTGGGAAGATAATTGGTTTGGCCAAACTTCTTTTCACAAACAATATCCAGCTCTATATTCGATTATTAGGCACAAAGGGATACACTTTTCCTAGTAATAAAATCTAATCATCCTAATGTGCCTTTTAGAAGAAGTCTTATAGGTCCTCGACTAGTATCTTGGAATAATCTTTTATTATGATTATACACGATTTAGCTGTCGGATGGTGTGGACGATTTCTAATGGAAAGTCCTAGAAAGCGGTAAATTTTCAGTTGGCTCATTGTACAAAGCATTGATTCAACCTGATATTTTGGTCGATGATAATAGTAAAATTTGGAAAATAAAAATACCCTAAAGACGAAGATATTCGCATGGTAACTCCGTAAGGGTGTAATTCTTACAAAAGATAATCTTATAAAGAGGAATTGGCATGGAAGTACACAATAAGTTTTTTGTCATCACGATGAGACAATCCGTCATTTATTCTTCCACTGTAAATTTGCTCGCTCTATATGGTCATTCATCCAAATAGCCTCTAGTTTTCTCTCCCACGTTCGGTGGCCAATATTTTTGGTAACTCATTGCATGGGATAGATGCTAAATACAAGACTTTGTTTAGGGTGGGAGCGCTTGCCATTATTTTATCATTATGGATATGTAGAAATAAAAATATTTTTAATAACATTGTGTCTTGTCCCCTGCGGGTTATACATCGGGCCATGGCTATCCTCCGCTTATGGACTATTCCACAACGTATGGAGTTTCGCGACTTGTTTGTGAAATGATATATGCAAATGGAGCACACGGCGAGGGATATTTTCTCCCGACATGGATGGCCGCGTGATTTGCGGATTGATCTGCCATAGCTAGAGGTTGTTTATTTTGTTTGCGATTTTTGTAATTTTAGTCTACTTTCTTTATTTTCTAGTTCTAAGAATTGTGTGGCTGTTTGCATCTTAATTATGCAGAGGTCAGGTGTAAACATTACTCAAAGTAATAAAAGTGTCCATTTCCAAAAAAAAAGTAAAAAAGCTAAGGGAGAATGACCTATATATATTTAGGTTGTAAAAAGGGCTTTTTGTTTTGCTTTTTACACCGCTAACAAACCAGTTGGGAATTTCATGAAACTAAAGATATATATTTAGTCATTTACAGGCAGATTTATTTTTTAGGATTTCTTGGATGGATACAATTTTTCTTTTGATCATGTGGTCTGGGCGGTAGTTTTAGCATCCCTTCTCTACTACACCACCTCGATCGTACCAGAGAAGGAAGGATTTACGCAACAGTTTGCAGCATACCTCTTTTAGCAAGGCATTTTTAGTTGACAATTTTATATTTACACTATCTTTAATATTATTTTTTATTTTATATAGCATTATAGATATCTTTATATATATCTGTAACTAGACTTCGGTTCTAACTATTTGCACGTACATTAAAAATGGTTTATTTATAACTGAGAAATATTGAATATAGGCTCCACACCAAAAAATAATATTTGACATCCTTACAAATAGGTTATTGAAGCCTTTTGTACATATTCAATCATAGATGGGATAACAAATTGTTGATGGTTTTGACCCATGTGGTATAATTTAGTTAACTTAAGTTCTTTCATTTTTTTTCTTCAAATTTTGTTAACTTAAGTTCTTCATTTTTAAGTTTGTATATAATGGTATTAACTAATATGGACGCGGCGACATGACCCCGCTAGTCGACCCAAGATGACGCTAACCATAGACGTGTTGACCACCTCCAAAAGATCTGCTTGCTGTCGAAAGCGTCCACTCGGTTCTCAAAAGAAATGATGACTCACATTCATACATGCGCACATAATGACAAAATAGTTGATCTCATAAAAAAGAAAAATAATATATTTATTCTCTTATACTACAAATCTTATGCACAGTATGGTTTCAGAGTATTGGAATAGCTCGATGAGGGATTCTGAACCTGATCTCATTGTACTTGGGGGAGGTTTTGATGACAACAGAAGTTGTCAACAATCATAAAGTGTATGGTGTCATTTTTTTACCACTAGAATGAGATCTCACTGTCAAGTTGTCATTGAAACATATTTTTTTCTTATGTTTATCTATTTTCATGTTACGTTCTCAACAGTCAACACTAATAATGTTTTGCTCCAATATTTCTAAACATCTATTGAAGAATAGTGTATATGCATACTTAAGCGACCTATACTATATTCTTACCATATTGCATATTATAGTTATCAACAAATAACATAAATAACTATAACACATATTTCTAAAATAATCTGTTAACATTGTGTCGATACATATCCAGTCATTTACAATATTATGAGACTATTTATGTTTTGTTATCAAACTTTGTATTCTTAAGTACCTCCAATAAACAAAAACCTCGGGAAACCTCGATGGTTTGCGTGATGGTTTGCTGCTATGATATTCTTATCCTTTGGGTCCTTAGCACGACGACTTCATATCTGCCTACTATAACAAGCTCTACTATGACAAGCTTGTCCGGCTCCAGCGATGGAGGTGTGAGGATAGCGGCGCATCTTGGGCCCGCGTTAGTGTCTGTAGTCATCTGTAGGTGGTACAAGGACCTATTTATAATTTTTATTACTTTTAGGACTATTTGGACTATTGTTGATGGTTATTAATAGATGGGTGAAATATTCGCCATAATTTTTTTGTGTTTTCATAAGAATTTGGTATTATATATTTTGATATTTTTTCTTACAGTACAAAAATGACTTTGAATAAACCCAAAACACGGAGTCATTTGAAAGAAGTTGTAGTTGAAACGAACTGTTGCAAGTTTTTCTTTTTTAAGTTGCGAACTGTTGCAAAGCTGTTTTAGAAAAATCAATTTTTTTGAGAAATATTAAAGAAATAAAAGTTACTGCTGTAGGTGTACGTGCATCGATCCTGCAGCTGAATTTGGATTCATCAAAGATGGAAACAGACAGAACTACATGTGTTTATTTATTAGTCCAGCTAGCTAGGTTCTCCGTGCAGCTTCCCTGGAGCAAAGCAATACATCTAGCTACGATGTATACACTCTCAGAGTACAGACCGCGTATTCCTGCGTGGCCGCCGTGTATAATATATCGGACAAAAAACCGTTGGATGGACTGATCCAGCTGCAAGGTTCAGGCCACGTCCGCGTCGGCCCTTACCACCCAGGCTTCCCCGCGGCGTGCACGTACTCCGATCCCAGCCACACACACGTACTAGTACCTTACACGCAAAATACGTATACATGCGACCGCGCGATAAGCTAGTAGGCTGGCATATATTCAAACAAAATGCAGCAGTCGCCAGCCGGTCGATCATCATCGCTCGCGGCCCTTTTATACGTACGTACACAGGCGCTTCACCATGATCCCCAACATCGATCTCGCTCGCTCATGAAATACGTACGATCGACATATCAAATCTCTCTATCTCTGCTGCCCCCCACTCTTTCTGACCTCCTTGATCTGCAAAAGATAGATATCCGCAACGAGAGCGTTCGATCGATGATGCGATCGACGTGGGTTGCGCCGGTGATCTTCTTGATGGTGGTCACGACGTTGATCCTCGTCGCGCCAAGCTCGGCACGGGTGCTGGGCGGCCATGGATACGCCGGCGAGCACGCCGTCCAGCTTATCCGGCATTTGTATCGGCGGCGGCGGCTGGCGGGAGCAGGAGGGCCAGGGTCGTCCTGCGGTACGCACAGTCCGCACGGTGGTTGCCCGCCCGCCCGCCCGCCGGTTCCTAGCTACTAGTGGCTTGTTTGCACGCAGTTTACAACTATATATTTCGCTCAAATAAAATGAAATGAAATCGCCGATACATAGCTTCATCCGATGACTACAGTGCTTTAGTCATCTTTTGGATGAACTTGTACTGTAGTACGACATTCTTTTTTTTTGGCATGTAAAGCTTTATTTATATGGCGAGTGAACGTACACACATCCGTTGCCTCACCGCACACCGCTTTGATCACGCCTGTGGCGTACGTCTGCAAGCAGCCGCATGCATGAAAAAGAGGACAAAACAGGAAAAGAACAAGATGGCACGGGCCCACCAGTGTAGCTATCTCTCCCGTCCTTCTCCCCGGCCTCTCGGTCCCTAGCTAACGAAAAGTTTGTGATTTTATAAAGTTTGAATATGGACATACTTGTTTGGCAACATTTCGGGAACAAAATAAAGACAACTAGCAAGTGCACGCATCACATCCTCAAGCGCATGGAATGCCCAACTTGATATCATTTCACTATTTTTATACCGTACCTTTTGTCAGCCACAAAAAAAATCAACTATTCGTTTACGATGTGTGAGTCGTCAGAGAGTGAGCCCTCTGCCAAGTTATCATTTAAAAAATAATATGTGTACATTTATCTATATTATCATGTTATGTTATTAAGGGCGTGTTCGGAAACTGTCCAACTTCTCAAAATCCTCAGATCCGGCTCCGTGCGCCAGCTTCCAGCTTCCTGGACGGAGCACCAAATGTTCGGTGATGCTCCATAGTTTTCAGAATGCGTTGGGAGCCCATTTAGCTGTTTGGGCCTGTTTTAATAAGCCGACTGAGCCCACAAGAGCAATTTTTCTAGCCTCGTTGGTCCTCGTCATCTTCCTAGCGTCGCAGGTCCTCCCTGTCGATTCCCTTCAAACTGCTTCTGGAGGTCGGGGCCAGGGAACCCAGATGTTGCTTCTACTTCAGGGGGAGGGGACAAGGACGTCGTCGAATCCCTCTACCACTGCCGGTTGACGCGGGCGGAGGAAGCAGATTGTGCTGGTTCACACAGGAGGCGGACGCGGAGCAACTCAACTTGCGGGAAGAGGCGGAGGAGTAGCTGCGGACGGAAGGGTAGGGCAGGGGCACGACGCCGCATGGTTGCCGGAGGACAGGGAGGTCGGGCCGGTGGGATGCCTGGCGGCGGCTGGTGGGGGCGTGAGGAGAAAGGCGAGGGCGACGACTGCTTGCTCAACGCGCAGAGTTGAGCTCGGGCGGCTCACGATTGAGCTAGTGGGGAGGCAACATGACGATAGGATTCGTGGGGTTGGTGCGGGTCAACAGGTGCAAGGCTAGTCGATTGGGTATTTTGCACACAGAGAAACGGTACTTTTTGACTTGACGGTGGCATACTTCGGTAATTTATCGCTGCTCCACGCTTTTGCTGATCCGGGAATCACAGAAAGTGGTGCTCCGCGGCGTGTGAAGAAAATTTGGTCAGCTTCTCGGATCGGGCTCCGTGGAGTTAGGGTGTTCGGTGCTGCTCTGTCCCGGATTTTCTAAAAGCTGGGAGCTGGCGAGTGCCGAACACGCCCTAAGAGTACTATGAAGTTTACTGTCGGTTACATGTGGGCCGCTACTAGGCCCCTAGCCGCTACCCCATGGGCATGTGACTAGTTCCTCCTCTAGGTACTCTCCCCTACATTTATTTAGTTGAAAGTATTGAAAGTTATTTTAAAAAATATATATATAATTTTCATATCATTGAAAGTTCCAAAATTTGAGGGTTTGAAATTATGAATGTTTGGGAACTTTTGGAAGATGAATATTTTTTAAGTTGAAATTTCTGAAAGATGGAGCTCTATTTTCCTAAAATTTATTGATATATTTTCCAAAACATACTAAAAAAGGAAAGTTACCAAGAAGAAATTTTTAACTTAGTACCAAAAAAGAAATATAACCTTTGTTTGCAACTCATGGATGGTTCCTTGTCAGGTGACTGACATATAGCATCCCCCACCTACTATAATATGCTTCCTTGAATATTTATAAACATGTACCTCGGAATAGTATATGTGCTAGTTATTGAACAAACTTGTCCTGTCATTTCTTTATAATTATCAACAAACACTATTAGTTAATCCAAGCATTTCTGAACTACACAGCATATTTCCGAACGAATTAGTTGAAAATTGTGTGAGTGTTTATCCAAGCATTTTTTATGAAACAATTTATCTATTATTATTTCACATCATAATGATTCCTCTTGTTTCCTTATGTTCCTCTCGAAAAGGGTGGAAGTTTCATGCAGCCTCTCCTCATTTGAACCTCAGATATAAATGTGATGCACAATTCTTTTAACATCAATTGTGATCATCGTTAAAAGTGTTGACCATGTATGAGAAACACATTGAATATGCTAACAAGATAGGGCCGAGATCCTAAATATTTTAATCTTTGGTACTTCCTGAGCCGCTAAAAATATTATGAAAGTATACTATTTGTGTGAGGTCTATCTAGGTTTCATTGGAAGGAATTGAAGATTGAGAATATTCATGAATCACATAAAACAAAAATTCAATTTCTTATTTCAACATTAATTTGCTGATATCAGTTATTTTGGCCGGTTGTTGTCGAAAAAGTGTCATGTTTTGTTGACCGTATGCATGCATCCCGCCCGCATGCTTATGTCACGCCCCAACATCCATCCAAATATGTGTAGGTAGGTGTATTGTGAAGGTATAATAACAAATGATTCCTACTAAGGGCATATAGGGTGGTTAAGTAATCAACCTTATTTTAGCGATCCATGTTATCTAAAGATGATATCATATACTGTACATGATATGAAGGTTACATTTTGTGTATTATATGTAACAGTTTATATTCCCAGCGTTTCATTCCCCACACTGTTTTGTAGTATTTTATTGTATATGTTGCATGAGGACACCACCTCTGGCCCCATTGTTTCATTGCCCACCATTTGGATTTGTGGCTAGCTGATGCAAAGCACTGCGTTTGGCGGCCCACGTAAGGCACGATATGGAAATATTGCACCCCTATGTGGTTAGCTTACTAGTTACCAGTTCAGGGTTTAGGGTCTTACATGCGTTCACACACGGATAGAGCAACATCAAATACACAATCAACACGACCAGGCTCATGATAATGAAGTCTTTGATCCTACTTTCGTCGGCTTAGTTGTGACCTGCTGAGCGACATAGTTGTGACCTTGTTGCTCTAAGAACTCCGGGTAAGCCTTTTCCGTGTCATCTCTAATCTTATACCCTTTATGGAGTTTGTGCTGGACTCATGTCATTTGTTCACTACATTCATCTCGTGTCTTCTTGTAGACTCCTGCAACCTTCCCGTAGAACACTAAATAGCAGCTGTATTTTACCAACACGGAAGATATGCATATTATGGAACACAAGTAGGCAAATTAAGTGCATAACACAAGATAATCAATATAAGCATGCATACCATATAAGGAAAGCCATCACATGTTCTCTCTACCAGCTACTGTCATCCTAGCGATCATAGTAGCTCATATGGTGGAATCCTACCACCACTTCAAAAGAATTTGTAATCTTGCCACCGCAAGCTCACCATCATTTGAGGGGTTAATATATACCATCTCACAAGATACATGTCTTGGAATCAGTTTTCATCAAGTCCTATCTAATTCAAAATATACAACTAACATCATCATCATCATCATGCATGCATCAGCACGAGCACCATCGACATCACGAGGGAGCTCTATACGAAGTAGTGCTTGGTCAGGAAGGTCCTAAGTAAGAGATTTTGGTGGTTCTATGCCATATGAATAAAGCCATTATCATGGGACATGTTGTTGAAGAGGTGTCCCAGAGCCACCATCAGAACTTCGGGGTTGTACTCGCCGAAACCCATGAAGGCGTCATACATACCTGGGTGCATATCGGGAGGGGAAGAACTAGTGATGGCGACCACCACCTATTTCATGGCCTCTATTATGCAGGTGATGGTGAAGACGTTCTACTGTCCTAGTATCCCCATCTTCCTCTTTATAATAGGATCACCAAAGCCAACAATACTGGAACCAACACAAATTCGGACACCAACGCTAGCACTAGAAGTAGGGACGTTCTTGGACTCGTCATCAACGACGAAGGTCTCAGACTCCTGGGTCTGTATATTGTTAGCAAAGGCCAAATAAGACGATTTTTTGCATCTAGGCATAGTTGGCGATTGGCTTGTTTAGGTGCTCGACATCCTTGGGGTGATCTTTAGGTAGGGGAGTGAAAATGTGTTAGTACTGGCAAGTTAGAAGAACTAGAAGGTTAGATGAACTGAAACATGAGTTAGTACCGAGACATGGCCTCTATAGTGCTCAGCATCCAGGATGATGGTGCATCTCTCCTCATCCCACAAAGCACCACTATGGCATCTAAGCTTGGATAAATGTAGGGATGAAAGTGGAGAGGAAAGTTTCCGACTTTTCCGCGGAAAAACGGAAACGGGGTGAAAATACGGAAATGGAAACGGAATTTTGCAAAATAAAAATGGAAATGGAATTGGTTTGGCGAAAATGGAAACAAAAACGGAACAACGTTTTCCGGTGGAATAGACGTGGAAACGGAATTTCCGTTTTTGTCTAATATGAAATTTCTGTTTTAGGATTTATGTGCATGAACAAATCTAATATACCCATTACATGACCTTGTCAAACCAAATTTGCAAAGCTGCTGATCTTAGAACCGACAACCATGTAATCTCTTCACGCATTCTCGTAGGCTTCCATGATTTGATTTTTTCATTATTCCCATGTAAACCTTGAACCATGCTATAATTAGGGAATACCTTTGTTGGTTTTCATAGACGCTTGAGATTTGTTACACGATTTCAAAGTTCTATTGGTTCCGGGTAAAATTTTCATTTGTTTCGAGTCTGCACCGTATTTGGTCCATATCTGTTTCCGACAATATCTACTTCTGTTTTTGTTTCCGGGGTTTCTATATTCGTTTCCGCTTTCGCCAAAAATATGAAAACAAATATGGCACAAGTTCCATCCTCTTTCGCTCCATTTTCATCCCTAGATAAATGCACCCACCTGGTTCTCCACTTACATAGGTGGTTGTACACCTGCTGTCAAAACACCTTAGCACCATAGAACTCAAACATCTTCTTGTAAATAGTGTTTACTTGCACCTCCTTTAACCCCTTTTTTATATCCATGCCTCTATTGATGATCTCACACATCTTGTTGAGCACGAAGGTAGACAGGAAAGGTTCCTACTTCATCATGGATTTAACTCCCTTACCTATGTCTGTTGTGTGGGCTTTGCCAACCTTGATGGCCTTCTTGTTGGCTATGATGGCGAAAAAATGCTTTGCAATCTTCTCCTCCATAACCTAACTCATGGAAGGCACAAGGACAATCTTTCCATTTTGCGGATAGGAGAGCGACATAGGCATGGGCTGAACCGGCTGGGTCTCAGGAACAAAGGAGGGACAATCCTGGAAATCGATAAGGGTCTGGGCAAACTAATCTTGGGTCACGTCCCTTCACCAGCATGCATACATCAGAACCTAAATAAGAACACACTACACATTAGCACAACCATACCTTCAACATATGCTACAAACTACCCGCAAAAAAACATACGGTACAAACTAAGCAAAACATGCCATACAATCACAAAATCTTTGATCTATAACTGCATGGTGCACATCATGAGCAATGTTGCAATATATCTACCACATCCTCTACTTAGATCTAGCATGCGCTCAAAGATATTTGCTACCGGATCTAGAGATTGCAGTACCCATCACTGACATGAGAGGACCGAAGAAGGCAGCAAAGATATCAAAGAAGAGGAGGAAAACTGCTTACCTCCACCATGCTATAGCGACTGAGGTAGATACTTTTGCTTACCTGCTCATCGGCATAGGTCCTTAGAGGGAAAGAGATCTCGAACTGGGGGGAGGGGAATGGTTGCGCGCCTTTTGGTGTGCCAAGAGATGATACATAGCGCTGAGAATCAGCGGGGGGTGACGAATTACTCCCAACGATTTTTTGAGTCACCGCCCCTTCACTAGTGAGACACAGCTTTCCCTCGTTCTGTATGCATGCATCATGTACCTGTAGAAGCAGTCGATCAAGACTGCAAGCGCGAAAATATGTTTTAAGAAACATATGGGCCGAGATTTAGATATGTTCTCGGGGCTTCAACCTGGTGTGGACACCTCCAAAATAATCGTTGTCAAGCCGCAACCTCTCGCTCCTGAGAAAACGCATCTAGGGGCGCAGCCCGTCTGCCCCCAACTCCAGCCGCCGCTGGTCCCTACCTCCTCCGCCGACCGCTTCGGCCATGGGAGGGGGTAGGGACCCCGGTGCTTTAGATCCAGTTGTAGTTAGGGTTGGCCTAGTGCTTCCTTGGGGTGCTGCTTCCATGGAGGAGACCGCGTCGCATTGGAATAATTTCCCCCTGATCTTCCTCCATCTTGGCGTCGCTCCAACAGGTGGCGTCGGGAGACATGTGGCCTGGTCTTCTCGCCGGTCTCTAGATCCGGTGAGATTCGTGTATGGTGGTTGGTGTTCAGCACTCTTCCGGTGGCGGTCGCGCCGGCTGCTGCAGTTGTGTTTGACGTCTTGCAGTTGTGCGCGTGGAAGACGGCAGGCGGCATCGTTTCTCTTCTTCGATTGTGTCGGATGAAGATGACGGTGTTAGGATCTGGTGACCACGGGAAGATCCTCGGCTGACGTGCCACAAAGTCTCGGGCTCGTCACTTGCGACGACTCAGTTCATCGGTTCAAAAAGCATCCTTATTATGCGATGGTGATGTCCCAGATCTACGTATGGCGGTTGATCCCCTCTTTTTTCGGCGCTACCATGGTAGCGGTGGAGGATGATGGACGACGCTTCGGCGAGATACAAGTTTCTCCAATGATGGAATTGTAATTTTACTTGCGAAGTTTTTTGTGTAGAGTTGCTTGACAAATATGTTTGTCTTAGGTGTTGACCATATATGTATTGGACTGAATGGACCGGAAAAAGCTCAGGAGAAAGGTCGGATTATTGAAATGAAACCGGCGATTACTAGCGATTCCTGTTTCATGCAGGCGAGTTGCAGGCCTGCAATCCGAACTAAGGACGGGTTTTTGGAGTTAGCTCACCCTCGCATCTCTGGATTGTCTAATGAAATATATGGTTACTTTAAAAAAACTGCTCAGCTAAGATGCATGCATATAGTCCCAGACATCGATCGTCAATTCGTCATAGCATACGTATTCCGTATGCGGTCTCCTCGCGATGGGGTGTGATTCAGCGGAAAAGGTGCACGGTCGGAGCAGCCTCCGCGTAGGCTCCTCACACGCAGGGTCTCTCCCAGCCGCACACGCGCGCATGCGTACGTATACATATGTGAGCGCGCTGCGGCTCCGGCTGCTAGCATTCAAACAAACGCAGCTGCAGATCCTCGATGATCTCTTCCCGTTTATACTTGCAGGCGGGTGTGTGCTCTTTCTAGCTAGCTATAAATTCCTTGGTGCGATAACGGGCGTTGCCTACGACGGCCGGCGATCGCTCAGCGACGCGGGTTACATCGATGATGCGGTCGAGTATTGTTGCACCGGTGGTGATAATCCTGATGGTGGTCATGGCGCTCCTCGCCGCAGCGAGGCCGGCGCGGGTGGTGGGGGGCGACGGATGGGTCGGAGCGCCCGTCGTCCAGCTCCAGCAGCCCCGGCATTGTCATGCGCGGCGGCTGTCCGGAGGGCCAGGGTCGTCTTGCGGTACACATAGCCCACACGGTGGTTGCCCGCCTCCGCCTCCGCCTCCGCCTCGGCCTGCCGGATGATCGAGTGGCGCCCTGCCCGCCGTACGATATGGCTGGGCTGATTCCATGTAGACCTACGTTAGTTAAACTGAGTCGTCATGCATCATCATCCATGCTGCTAGCTGAGCACAGCCTCCTTGTAGCTTGCCGTTTCTTCGTTTATTCTTTTATTTTGATGAATAAAACTCTGGAGCTACATACATCATATATAGCATTGCTTTATCTGTTCTTTTTTGGGAATTTGCTCGATCTTCTTTTGTTTCTGTTTGACCTGACGTTCTTGGTTCATCTTCCCTTACTCGGCTAGTGATCGAACGCACTCTTTGCAAAGAAAATTCTAATGCATCTCAAAAGAAAATTTTCTAATGAGTGCGGCGCCCATTACATCCTAATCTAGCGGGAGGAGGAACCACCTGTACTGTACAACGAGTCTTCGGTTCCTCCCGTCTCTTTCCTCTCGTATACTGTACCTATCTTCTTCCCACCTCAAGGTCTGCTGCTCCTCCTGCATGAAACCCTCCTCACACGCCGCCCCTGCCCCTTCTCTGTGCACTGAGCTACTCGCCGTCGCAGCCATGGGCATGCATGGCCAGCCTTTCCCCGTTCGTTCCCCGCCACACCTCGCCGCCGGCCGTGATGTCGGGCTGCAGGCCAAGGTGGTTTTGGAGAAAGTGGGGTCAGAAAATGTAGTTGCGAGAATCTCCGCGAATCAATCCCTGAACCTGAACCAAGAGGTTTCTCTGAAGAAACATAACGTGGTTGTACGCAGACTGAAGCTTTGGTAGATTAAGCCACTTAATTACAGGCCGGCCGGCTGGCCGTCGGCGTAGTGGCCCGGAGGCCAGTCCGGCTGTCGGCGTAGATGAGGTGCCGAGGATAGTCCTCGTCGTAGCGTGGCGGTCGGTGTAGCTAAGAGGGTTGTGCCGACGGTGGTCTTTAGCGTATGTCCCGCCGTTGGCGTAGCCCCAGTTCAGACACGGTGACGAAAACAGTGTTAGGTAGCTAGGCTGTGTCGATGGCCAGGCCGGCGTAGCTTTTTGGGAGAAATTGGTTGGTGTGGACCGTCGGCGTAGGTTTTCAGATTTTGTTTTCCATTTAATTTTAGCCATAGCTATTTTTTCTTTTATCTCATTAATTTTTAAAAAATTATAACTAAATCATTCTAATTCATAAAAATACAAATAATATATTAAAATTTACAGAAAAATAAAATCTATCTATATACACTCAAATATTACACATTTGTTAATAAAAAGTAAGTAGAACATAAAACATTATATATAGTTTAAAACGGGCATAAGAAATTTAAAAACGATACAAACAATGTGAAACCTTCGCGTGATGTCATATTATGTGACATAGTTAGAAGGAAAAATATCAAATTTGATATATTGATTATGTCTCAAAAAACCTTCATAAAATGACCTATCTCATTCGAGGTTTCCTGGCTTTCGGGACAAATGACCAATATTATGGCTAGAAACAAGGCATAGTTTGTGATAATGTATCCATATTATGCTTACATGTGCATCATGGGATGACGAATAATGTTGCAGGAGGAAATTTTTCTTTTTCGTCGCACCAAAAAGTCATTTTCTATTTTCTAAATGCAAAAAACGGGCGATTTTGTGAAACAACTATCAAATGACTAATTTAAAATGCTACCACCACATTTTTCAAAAATACTATACCACCTTACATGGATAATGTCCTAACAGGGGGATCTCAAACCTTTCCGTCTATCTCTGGTGAAATACAAATTTGTACCGAATAGATAGAAACTGGGTCAAATATGAACTACGGGTAGATGATCCGATGCTCATGATTTTATATGAAAATCATTTTTATGTTCACAATATGATATTTCATTAGAGATCCACTTCATGTTTAGCGAGTCTCAGTCCCGAGCTAAGAATCTCCATGCCCGCTGTTCGACAAAATTTGACGATAGTTTAAAACGGGCATAAGAAATTCAAAAACGAGCCAAACAATGCGGAACTATCGCGTGGTGTCATATTATGTGACATAGTTAGAAGGAAAAATATCAAACTTGGTATATTGATTATGTCTTAGAAAACCTTCACAAACCTATCTCATTGGAGGTTTCCTGTCTTTCGAGTCAAATAACCAATGTTATGCCTAGAATCAAGGAATAGTTTGTGATAATGTGTCTATATTGTGCATACATGTGTATCATGGGATGGCGAACAATGTTGCATGAGGAAATTTTATTTTTCGTAGCACGAAAAAGGCATTTTCCATTTTTCGAGTGCAAAAAATGGGCGGTTTTGTGAAGCAACCATCAAATGGATAATTAAAAATTCTACCATCACATTTTTAAAAAATACTAGACCAGGTTACATGGACAATTTCCTAACCGGGGGATCTCAAATCTTTCCGTCTATCCCTGGTGAAAAAGAAAAATTTCTGCCGAATCGATAGGAACTGGGTCAAATATGAACTACAAGTACATGATCTGATGCTCATGATTTTTTACAAAAAATATTTTTAGGTTCACAATATGATATTTCATGAGAGATCCACTTCATGTTTAGCGAGTCTCAGTCCCGAGCTAATAATCTCTATGCCCGTCGTTCGACAAAGTTTAACGATAGTTTAAAATGGGCATAAGAAATTCAAAACCGATCCAAACAATGCGAAACATTCGCGTGATGTCATATTATGTGACATAGTAAGAAGGCAAAATATTAAACTTGGTATATTTATTATGTCTCAAATTTTTTTTCACAAAATGACCTATCTCATTCGAGGTTTCCTAACTTTCGGGTCAAATGACCAATGTTATGGCTAGAATCAAGACATAGTTTGTCATAATATGTCCATATTGTGCATACATGTGCATCATGGAATGGCGAACAATGTTGCAGGAGGAATATTTTTTCGTCGCACCAAAAAACCATTTTCCATTTTTCGAGTGCAAAAAACATGTGGTTTTGTGAAGCAACCATCAAATGGCTAATTCAAAATGCTACCACCAAATTTTTAAAAAATAATAGACCATCTTACATGGACAATATCCTAACAGGGAGATTTCAAACCTTTTTGTCTATCCCTAGTAAAAACGACAAATTCCAACCAAATCGGTAGGAAGTGGGTCAAATATGACTACATGTACATGATCTGATGCTCATGATTTTTTTTAAAAATCATTTTTATGTTCACAATATGATATTTCATCAGAGATCCACTTCATGTTTAGCAAGTCTCATCCCGAGTTAAGAATCTCCATGCCCGTCGTTCGACAAAGTTTGACGATAGTTTAAAACAGGCATAAGAAATACAAAAACGATCCAAACAATACGAAACCTTCGCATGGTGTCATATTATGTGACCTAGTTAGAAGAAAAAATATCAAACTTGGTATATTGATTATGTCTCAAAAAAACCTTCACAAAATGACCTATCTCATTCGAGGTTTCCTCGCTTTCGGGTCAAATGACCAATGTTATGGCTAGAATCAAGGCATAGTTTGTGATAATGTGTCCATATTTTGCATAAATGTGCATTATGGGATGGCGAACAATGTTGTAGGAGAATTTTTTTCCTTTCCGAAGCACCAAAAAGCCATTTTTCCATTTTTCGTGTGCAAAAAAAGGCGGTTTTGTGAAGCAACCATCAAATGGCTAATTTAAAATACTACCACCATATTTTTCAAAAATACTATACCACCTTACATGGACAATATCCTAATAGGGTATCTCAAACCTTTCCGTCTATCCCTGGTGAAAAATACAAATTTCTGCCGAATCGATAGAAACTAGGTCAAATATGAACTACATATACATGATCCGATGCTCATGATTTTTTACAAAAATCATTTTTAAGTTCACAATATAATATTTCATCAGAGATCCACTTCATGTTTAGCGAGTCTCATCCCTGAGCAAGAATCTCCATGCCCGCCGTTCGAAAAAGTTTGACGATAGTTTAAAACGGGTATAAGAAATTCAAAAACGATCCAAACAATGCGAAACCTTCTGATGGTGTCATATTATGTGACATAGTTAGAAGGAAAAAAATATCAAACTTGGTATATTAATTATGTCTCAAAAAACCCTTCACAAAATGATCTATCTCATTCGAGGTTTCCTAGCTTTCGGGTCAAATGACCAATGTTATGGTTAGAATCAAGGCATAGTTTGTGATAATGTGTCCATATTTTGCATACATGTGCATCATGAGATGACGGACAATGTTGCAGGAGATAGTTTTCTTTTTCATCGTACCAAAAAGCCATTTTCCATTTTCCGAGTGCAAAAAACGGGCAGTTTTGTGAAGCAACCATCAAATGTATAATTCAAAATGCTACCATCACATTTCTCAAAAATACTAGACCACCTTACATGGACAATCTCCTAACCGGGGGATATCAAACCTTAGCTCCTATACCTGGTGAAAAAGACAAATTCCTACTGAATCGGTAGGAAGTGGGTCAAATATGAACTACAGGTACGTGATCTGATGCTCATGATTTTTTTAAAAAATCTTTTTTAGGTTCACAATATTTTATTTTATTAGAGATCCAATTCAAGCTTAGCGAGTCTCAGCCCCGAGCTAATTATATTTATGTGTGTCGTTTTGAATGGGCAAATGAGATTATGATAAGAATCATGGTATAGTTTGTGATAAGTTGATATTGATATCATATTTGGATTCCTCTCATTTTTCTGATCAATTTAGACATATTATTTGTCCAATTCCAATTTACAGATTTAAAGATATTAATTATTTCATATTAAATAGAAAATACAAAAAATAAAATCATTATATTTTTATTTGAATTCAGTAATATTTTTACTTATTCATGGTTGTTTACTTAAATAATTGTTTGTAATTTCAAAAAATACAAACGTGTGACATGATGATATAAGTGTTAATAGGATTGATATCATAGTATTGACAACTGTTGGAGATATGCCCTAGAGGCAATAATAAAAATGGTTATTATTATATCTTTGTGTTTATGATAAATGTTTACATTCATGCTATAATAGTATTAACTGGAAACATTAATACTTGTGTGATTTGTAAACTAAATTAGAGTCCCTAGTAAAGCCTCTTTGTAATACTAGCTTGTTGGTTGATAGATGATCGTGCTTTCCCGATCATGAACATTGAGATATTGTTAACAACAAGATCATATCATTAGGAAAATGGTGTGATGGACATACTCCTATAGATAAGCGTAGCATTAAGATCAAGTCATTTCGATAGTTCGTTTGCTATAAGCTTTTTGATACATAATAACCTTATCATTTCCAAACTTCGGAATCAGACTTTCCTTATATGAATCTTATTCTTCGGACCATTCCGGATCTCCTCGCGATATCCCGGATCCCATCCGAGACTCTAAACAACATTCGGTATCCCTACTTACATTCCATATCTACTAAACAACGTCGAATCCTTAAGTGTGTCTCCCTACGGTTCGTGAATTATGCGGACATGACCGAGAAACTTCTCCGATCAATAACCAATAGAGGAATCTGGAAATTCATATGGCTCCCACATATTTATACGATTACTTTGCGATCGAATAAACCACTTACATACGATACAGATTTTCGTTTGTCTCGCGATAGTTTACTTATCTGAGGTTTGATCGTCGGTATCTCTGCATACCTAGTTCAACCTCGTTACCGATAAGTACTCTTTTCACGTTCCCATGATATGTGATCCCTTGTGAGCCAGTCACATGCTTCCAAGCTAATTGGATGACATTCCACCGAGAGGGCCCAGAGTATATCTATCCGTCATATGGATGGACAAATCCCACTCTTGATCCATGTGCCTCAACACATACTTTCCCAACACTCAATGCCACCTTTATAGCCACCCAGTTACGGTGTGGTGTTTGATGTCATCAAAGCATTCTTTCGGTGATGGTGATTAGCATGATCTCATGGTCGAAGGAATTAGATTAGTATGTATCAGAAAGCTTATAGCAAACGAACTATTGAAATGACTTGATCTTAATGCTACGCTTATCTATAGGAGTATGTCCATCACACCATTCTCCTAATGATATGATCTTGTTGTTAACAACATCTCAATGATCATGATCGGGAAACCACGATCATCTATCAACCAACAATCTAGTATTACAAAGAGGCTTTACTAGGGACTCTAATTTAGTTTACAAATCACACAAGTATTAATGTTTCCGGTTAATACTATTATAGCATGAATGTAAACATTTATCATAAACAAAAAGATATAATAATAACCACTTTTATTATTGCCTCTAGGGCATATCTCCAACAGTCTCCCACTTGCACTAGAGTCAACTAATATAGATTACATGGTAATATACCAAACACCCATGGCGGTTTGGTGATGGTCATGTTTTTCCCTCGGGAGAGGTTTAGTCAACGGATCCGCCACATTCAGATCTGTGTGTACTTTGCAAATCTTTATGTCACCATCTTGGACATGCTTTCGAATAACGTGAAAATGTAGCTTGATGTGCTTCAGTTTCTTGTGTGACATTGGTTCTTGCGCATTGGCTATGGTGCCCATGTTATCACAATAGATAGGCATTAGGTCCAGCGTACTTGGAACCACACCGAGCTCTGTACTGAACTCCTTCATCCATATCGCCTCTTGTGAAGCCTCCGAAGCAGCTATGTATTCCGATTCAGTTAAAGATCTCGCCACAACGCTTTGCTTTGTACTCCTCCAGCTAACTGCTCCACCATTCAAAGTAAATACGTATCCAGATTGAGATTTAGAATCATCCGGATCGGTGTTCCAACTAGCATCAGTGTAACCATTAACAACGTGCTGCTCATCACCTCCATAAGAATTAATCGTATCCTTAGTTCTTCTCAAGTACTTAAGGATGTTTTTGACCGATGTCCAATGATCCACTCCTAGATCACTTTGATATTTGCTAGTCAAACTAACAGCATATGCAATGTTGGGTCTACTACATAGCATGGTATACATAAGAGATCCTATGGCTGAGGCATAGGGAGTCTTACTCATCCTTTCTCTATCTTCTGTCGTTGCAGGACTTTGAGTTTTACTCAAGGTCGTATTGGGCAACATGGGCAAGAACCCTTTCTTTCTATCTTCCATTCCAAATCTCTTTAGAACTATGTCCAAATATGTACTGTGTGACAATGATATTAGGCGTCTTGATCTATCTCTATAAATCTTTATGCCTAATATGTAAGCTGCTTCGCCAAGATCTTTCATTGAAAAACTATTATTTAAATAATCCTTGACACTATTAAGATGGTCTATATCATTCCCAATCAACAATATGTCATCTACATATAGTATTAAGAATGCTACAGAGCTCCCACTCACTTTCTTGTAAATACAACCTTCTCCATAAGTTTGTATAAAACCAAAGCTTTTGATTACCTTATCAAAACGTTGATTCCAACTTCGGGATGCTAGCTTCAATACATAAATGGACCGTTGAAGTTTGCATACCTTGTTAGCACCTTTAGGTTCGACAAAACCTTTGGGTTGTACCATATACAACTCTTCATCAATGTCTCCATTGAGGAACGCCGTTTTGACATCCATCTGCCATATCTCATAATCATAATATGCAGCGATTGCTAACATAATCCTCACAGACTTTAGCTTCGCTACTGGTGAGAAAGTCTCATCGTAGTCAACTCCTTGAATTTGTCGAAACCCTTTTGCGACAAGTCGAGCTTTATAGATAGTAACATTACCATCAACATCTGTTTTCTTCTTGAAAATCCATTTGTTCTCGACAGCCTTTCGGCCATCCGGTAAGTCCACCAAAGTCCATACTTGGTTTTCGTACATGGATCCAATCTCGGATTTCATGGCTTCTTGCCATTTATTGGAATCTGGGCTCATCATCGCTTCCTCATATGTCTCGGGGTCATCGGTGTTGTCCACCAACATGACATTCATAACGGAATCATACCAATCTGGAGTGGTACGAGTTCTCGTTGACCTCCGAGGCTCTGTAGCAACTTCAACCGAAGTTTCATGATCACCATCATTAGCTTCCTCTCTTATTGGTGCAGGCACCACGGGAACTTCTTCCGGTGCTGCGCTACTCGCAATTTCGAGAGAAGGTTCGATAACCTCGTCGAGTTCTACTTTCCTTCCAGTCACTTCTTTCGAGAGAAATTCCTTCTCTAGAAAGGATCCATTCTTGGCAACGAAGATTTTGCCTTCGGATCTATGATAGAAGGTATACCCAATGGTTTCCTTCGGGTATCCTATGAAGACGCATTTTTCCGCTTTGGGTTCAAGCTTGTCCGGTTGTAACTTCTTTACATAGGCTTCGCATCCCCAAATTTTAAGGAACGACAATTTAGGTTTCTTCCCAAACCATAATTCATACGGTGTCGTTTCAACGGATTTAGATGGTGCCCTATTTAAAGTGAATGCGGCTGTTTCTAATGCATAACCCCAAAATGATAGCGGTAAATCTGTAAGTGACATCATAGAACGAACCATATCTAAGAGAGTTCGATTACGACGTTCAGACACACCATTACGCTGTGGTGTTCCCGGCGGTGTCAATTGTGAAAGTATTCCGCATTTCTTCAAATGCTCGCCAAACTCGTAACTTAGATATTCACCTCCACGATCAGAACGTAGAAATTTAATCTTCTTGTTACGTTGATTCTCTACCTCACTTTGAAACTCCTTAAACTTCTCGAAAGTTTCGGACTTATGTTTCATGAAATAGATATACCCATATCTACTCAAATCATCCGTGAAGGTAAGAACATAACGATAACCACCGCGCGATGCTACACTCATTGGACCACACACAATTATTTAAGTATAAAACTAATCCTGATGGTAGATGAAGAGGTAGCGTGCCGACCGCGATCACATCAACCTTTGATCCATTTCCAATGCGAATCGTCACCTCGTTCTTCGCTAGTTTCCGTCTATTCTGCAACACCTATTTCGAGTTATAAATGTGAGCAACCGAACCAGTATCAAATACCCAGACACTACTACGAGTACTAGTGAGATACACATCAATAACATGTATATCGGATATACCTTTCTTCTTGATGTTACCGTTCTTCAAATCCGCCAAATACTTAGGGAAATTCCGCTTCCAGTGACCTTCTCCCTTGCAGTAAAAGCACTCAGTATCAGTCTTAGGCCCAGCCTTGGTCTTCTTCGCCGGTGCGGTAACTTTCTTATCGCGCTTCTTAAAGTTTCCCTTTTTCTTAGACTTGCCTTGCTTCTTGAATTTGCTGGTCTTATTGACCAACAACACTTGGTGCTCTTTTTTTATCTCCACTTCCGCAGACTTTAACATGGAGAAGAGTTCGGGCAACGACTTGTCCATGTTTTGCATATTTATAGTTCATCACAAAGTTCTTGTAACTTGGTGGTAGTGATTGGAGGACACGGTGAATCCCCAAAGCATTAGGAATCACTATACCCAAGCTTTCAAGGTTGCTTGCGTGCCCAAACATCTTAAGAACGTGCTCACTAACGGAGCTGCCCTCTTCCATCTTGCAGTTTAAAAAACTTTTCAGAAGCATCATTACTCTCAACTGCCGCGTGAACCTCAAATATCATTTTGAGTTCACGGACAATATCATGTGGGTCATGGTTCTCAAACCTTTTCTGAAGCTTCGATTCCAAACCATACAAGATATCACACTGAACTATGGAATACTTATTCTTCCGAGCGAGGAAAATATTCTTTACCTCATCGATAGCATCAGCTGCAGGTGGGTCACCCAGCGGTGGATCCAACACATAGGTCAAATTACCAGCATTGAGGACAATCCTCAAGTTGCGGAACCAATCCGCGAAGTTGCTTCCGTTGTTTTTCAACTTTTCTTTCTCTAGGAACGCATTAAAATTAATGGTAGGGGCCGCCATTGATCTACAACATATTTGCAATAGTTTAGACCAAGTTTATGACATATTGAGTTCTAATTAATAGTTAAATTAATCTAGATGAACTCCCACTCAAAACAATATCCCTCGCATTGTTTTAGTGATCACATGAACCAAATCCACCACATCAAAACCGATCATCACGAGAGTTGATGTAGATTCACTACAAGGAATCTGGCAATATATGACCCTCTATTTTCGTCACAGAATCGTCATAATAGTCTGTTTATGACGATTTTGAGATCGTCGAAAGCTGGGCGTCGCAAATGAACTATAACGACGTTTTTGATAAAATCATCATAACCTTCTATGACGATATTGGATCGTCATAACGTCTATGACGATCCAATATCGTAACGGGCCATCTAGCATGCCAAGTCAGATCCTACGTGGCAAAATTGTGACGAAATTAAATCGTCTTAAATCAAAATCAGCCCATTCCATTTCTGGATTCCACATGGGCTTAGCCCAACTATTCTGGATTGATTTTCTCATCAAATCTGGTTAGCTACATGGTCCAAGCCCATCATTCTAGCATTTTTTTTGTTTCGTTGCATTGGCCTTTTCTTTGGACAGATTTTACTTTGGGCCTTCTTATTTTGGGCTGATCACACCTGGTGTTCCATAATTCATACGGTCCCAGTTGCCAATGTATATTTTCTCAGTAATTAAAATCTAACAATTTAATCAAGACCAACAGAATATACAAAATCATTTTGATTCAAACAGAGCATATTATGATCGGCACATTATGATCATACACAGTTCTACATAGTTCACATCAGTGGAGCTACCAAAATACAATAAAAAAATTATAGAAAGAATAAAATCCAAACTTCTTCACGCTTTCTCTTCCTGGAACTTCTTCATGCTTCCTCTTCCTGGAACTTTCACACTTCCTCTTTCTCCAACTTATTCAGTATGTACTGTAGCTTGTAAAAGAGATGATATATCCAATAAGGTAATATGTGTCAACAATTATAAACAGGAGCAAAAATATATTCAAGATGCAGCTTTCCATTAAAGCATGAATGAGATAATATAACAGTAAATGGATAGTATTAAATTCTTTTAGAACTTCTTAGGGTACCTCAAGATACATGCATCAGAAGGTTAAACTATTTATTAATTCACTCATTTAAGACCAGCAACATTACCACATGATTATTACCAGAACAGGAACTAGAAGTTGAACTCTACAAATTACGGTACTAGTACACCATATCCTCTGTACCACACACATGGTACAAATCCAGGATCCAGGATACCACCTACAGAGAACTAAATTGCACAAACACCATGGCTCCACGGCATAACAGTATGTTGTAGAATAACACAATCGCAGCTAATAAGTCAGTGAATAAGCACCAATAGCACAATAGAAAGTTTATAGTAAATGGCAAACAGATGGTATATAGTAAACGACAAGCAGAAATAACTCTATTGGTTGGGGTTAACGGTCAAAATTATATTAGACAACAACATCTGTTTCTCCAGGAAAAGGCTACACTACATATACAATAGAAGTTCATAGCTGGGAAACACACTCCCGTTACTGGATGAGGGTGGCATACTCCAAGTCTACACAAGTATATTGTCAAATAAAAACAATTCATATAACTCGGCTAGCTTCTTATGCAAGAACCACTGGCTTGGCTGGTTTCTGGTTACACCATGCTCATGTGCAAACAACTATGATATTATGCAAGAACCACAGGCTTGGCTAGTTTCTGGTTACACCATGCTCATGTGCAAACAACTATGGTATTACCAATGGTCATGTGAGAACAGTACACCAAGAATTTGAGCACAACATTCAGGAAGAAATGTAAGCTATTTTCCCTCCCGAGGGATCCTATTTACCACACAAATTCAGGAAGAAATGTATTTCAGGTGGTGAAATCTGCAAGGTGCAAGTAGCTCAGCTTGCGAAGTTCAATCTCAGACTGATTTTAGAAAAGTAATTGCAATTTTTTTGATATATTATAAACCTCAGATATGTAAAGAGGCACAAGCGCAGAAGATATCCCAATACCAACTTCAGCAAGTAATCGACCAATGATAGCAACAGTAAATTGTTATAGCAGTGAACTAAGTCTCAAAACACACTTCAGGAATGCACCTAGAGCAAGAGGGATTGCATCCAAGAGGGATTGCACCTAAAACTACAAGTATCGAAGCATGGCTTCTATATTGAGCAGGTCAAAGAATGCCATACCTTGTAAAGCAGCATTTTCAGCAATCCCAAAATCTTTTGAAAGATATTCAAGTGCAACATTTACCACACTACAGTAACATAGATACAAATGAGATATTCAATTTGCTATACAATAGCATTGGGAAATTACATTGCCGAGTAGAAAACTGTGCTTTATTCCCATGCATGGGATTTTTTTACTCTACGGTACAATGACAAAAAACAACATACCCAAGATGGTATCCAAATAGAATTGCCCCCAAGCAAGTAACACCAACATATGACACAACATTTCAAGAAGATTTGGCTTAAACCTTGTCAGGCAGAATACTGTATTTCAGTTCCCACTTGCGGAAACAAAACTATGAACAACGCATGAGCCGCTACCCAAGATAAATTCAGGTGACACACTGTCAGGGTCACCATGTACAGTCCCCCAAAGAAGATATAACGATTGATGTAACTACCACTTGTAGAACATACCAAAGATAAGTGTAAGCAGAATTGAGATATATTTGTACAAGGAAATCATAGGTACCAATCCAGAACAAGGTAACAGAGTAATTGTGTCGAAGTAACAGTGCCTGGGTTGGACAGAGAGGCGCCATCTCACCAGCAAGCAAGAACACCACCGGTCTACGACCTCGCCGTCAGCGCTGAAGACTAGCAGCAGTCTCCAGGGGAGCATCCAAGACCGGGGCAGCCCTGCCGGCAGCCAGAGCACGCCCAGACCAAGAACCCCAGGTTCCGGTACACACCGGCAGCCGTATAATGGATAGCTGCAAGCCTGCAACCCGTTGGCAAGCCAACCATAACAAAACTGAAGCATATAAACACTAGTGAGTAGTATGACCAAACTAAATATAGGCTAGTGCAAGCACACTATCACCGTTAAATTAGTTTTCCTATGTATAGCAATCTATGCATAATCAGGAAAAACATATAAGCTATTATTGACTACTGCATATGCATAATAATCAGCAAGTATTATTGACTGAAATGGATTTATCTCCCCCATACATGCATGCTTTTCTCTACTGTCTATGCACAGATTTAGTTCAACAGGAAAAACAAAAGACTTTTAGAAAGAATACATGCAGGAGGATAGGGACACCGGACATTCTACACGGAGAACTGGACAATACATGTTTAATGCACAATTAGCAGTCAGATTTCAAATAGCTCGTGGAGAACAATTATATGAACACAACATTAACATAGCTTAAGGAGACACCAACACCGGCAGAACACTACATAATCAATTATGCTGCCTAAAAATTACATGATAAATCAAAACTAACTACAAGCTCACTGGCAGAACAATTACATGTCCAACTAACTAGGAACTACAATAGAACAAAATTTCTCTATTACATAAATAATAATCATCCAAATAGAGGGGATTAGGGCAAGATGAAGACCTCGTCCTTGTCCCTATCTACCGAAAAACCCTAGTGGGTGTCGTTGTCCAGGTTCATGGTCGAGCTCCGAATGGCTGATGATGTTGTCCAGGTTCCCCACGGAAATTGGCCTCATCCTCGCCGAGATCCGAGTCCCTCTTCACTAGAAATCAAAGAAAAGGGTGAAAGTTGAGATTCGAGTCACTCTAGATCGGAAACATAGACAGGAGGACACGGGAGGAGTACCTGCGTCATGGCCGTCCTTGTTCCCGGCGAGCACCTCGGAGGAAACGTCCAGGACAGATCCCAGAAGTTGTGCTGGCCGCCGTCTCCTCTGCTGGTCGGTCCTTCTTGCGAGCAAGTAGACGCATGGAGGACGACGCCCGCCGCCGCTGGAGCATCCTTGTGGCAGAGCGCCACCGTCCCGACATATTGGTCGTCCCCGCTAGACCCAGCGGAACTGTGGATCCGGGAAGTAGCCGTCAAGGACGTCCTCGGGATCGAGCAGGGACATGGTTACTGGGACGGCGGAGGGGAGGACGACCGTGTATTGGGGAGAAGGGCGGCGCGGGAGGGAAGCTGTCGGCCAGGGGAGAAGCGGCGGCAACATTCGATCTGGAAGGAGGAGGAGGAGGAGGAGAAGCGGCGGCCAGGGGAGCTGTCGGCCAGGAGAGAAGGGGCGACCGGAGATGGGCGTCGTGTGGCGGCTGGGGAGATGGGAGTGGTGTGGCGGCTGGGGAGAGATTAGGGTTAGAGGATGGAGGGGTCCTGGGGGCGGGGGATTTTGTGCATGCTGTATGCCAGGTCACCGATCCACAACAAGTTTCCACACTTCAAATCCTATTCGTTTATTACGTTTACATCCTACGGTTGATATTGACCCTCTCTTATATCTCAACCCGTCTAGAAATTATGATGATTTTGTCCATAGAAATTACGATGTTTTTCACGAAATCATCATAGTTTAATAAGGATTTGGCCCTCCCAAATAGCTTACGACCATCTAGTATAGAATCGTCATAAATTTATGACGATTTCATTCAGGGTCACTACCAAAACGTCATAGTTTGACACATTCCTTGTAGTGATTCAATGGCGAACAATCAACATGTTCACCCAATCTACTATATGACTCATGCTTTACCTTTCGGTGATCCGTGTTCCGAGACCATGTATGTACATGCTAGGCTCGTTAAGATCAAACCTTAGCTTCCACATGAGCAAATCTGGCTTGCTCCCGTTGTATGCACTCGCGGAATCTAACACACCCGATCATCACGTGGTGCTTCGAAACAACGAGCTTTAGCAACGGTGCTTACTAAGGATGAACAATTTATAACATGAAATTTTGTGAGAGGGATCATCTTATAATGCTACCATCGCGAACTATGAAATACAAGATGCATAAAAGGATTAACATCACATGCAATTCATAATATGTGATATAATATGGCCTTTATTCTTGTGCTTCCGATCTCCATCTTCAAGCACGAACATGATCTCCATCATCACCGGCATGGCGTCAAGGTCAATGGCGCCGCTTCATGGTTGTCGTCCACCAGCATCAACTATTATAACTACTTTGAATAATAGACACGCAGGTCTTAACAAAATTAAAAGGATAACCATATGGCTCCTGCCGGTTGCCGACTTACAATAAGGAACATTGCATACATCATATATAATCATAATCATAGCCATATCACATCACAGCACGCCCCTGCAAAACAAAGTTAGATGCCTCTAATTTTCTTTGCATGTTTTACGTGGTTTGGGTCTTTCAATAAGTGTTGTTCTAACTTACGAACAAGAACCACAACGTTGATACTAGTATTGTCAATCACCCGTTGTAAATTGAATCTTAACTATGTTGGGAGAAAGAGGCACCCGCAAAGCCACTTATGCAATACAAGTTGCATGTCAAGCGTGGAGCAAGTCTCATGAATGATGTCATGTAAGGTTAGCCCGGGCCGCTTCATCCCACCATCCCGCAAGATGCAAAGTACACAAGAAGAAATCGACAACAAAAGCATCAACGCCCACAATGACCATTGTGTTCTACTCGTGCAACAGATCTACATATAGGCACGGCTCTGATACCACTGTAGGGGTTCGTATCATGGAAAACAAAAAAAATTCTACCGCATGCACACAAACAAGCCAAGATCTATCTACTAGATTGTAGCAACGAGTCGATTAGAGTACTCACCCTCGAAGATTCCAAAGCGGTTAACGAGAGCAGATTCTCGTGGGTGATGTAGTCGTACACTTGTCGATCTCAAGATCGCGTAGACGATCCTTCCGGCGTTGCGTTCCGGTAGCGCTTCCGCAGTCGGTCACATGTTCGGTACTCGATGAAGACTTTCCTCTCTCTTGTTCCAGCAGGCAGCGGAGGTTGTAGTTATCCCCTCACGATTCCGGCAGCACGACGGCATGGTGTCGGAAGTAGAGGCAAGATCCCGCAGTGCTTCTCCTAAGCCGGTGCGAGTTATGGTGGATCTAGGGTTTTTCCGATGATCTAGGTTTAGAAGGCCGGATAGGAGGAGGAGGTGTCGATGGTGGCTAGGGCGACGGCGGCGGCAGCGCACGGTGGGGAGGGCTTGGTGTTGTGGTCTTTGAGGCAGCCCTCCCCTCTATTAATGAGAGGGAGGGCAACCTTGGGAGGGGAGAGTTTGAATCCAAACCCAAACCCAAGTTGGATAGAAGGAAGGACTCTTTCCTTCTTCCACTAGGAAACTATTATTCCAGTTTGACTTTTCAAACCTCCCTTTTGACTTTCAATTTAGAGCTTTAATTCTCTCTCGCAAATGCCCAAACCAAGTGACCTAGGATATGATCTAATCATTCCATTTAGCCATGACACATTCATGGACCATTCCCCTTCCGGTCCGGTGAACCGTCTAGACCCTTCTAAAACCTCTCTCATGAAAACATCGAAATCATTCCCGAACTCCGAAATCAGACTTTCCTTATATGAATCTTATTCTCCGGACCATTTAGGATCTCCTCGTGATATCCCGGATCCCATCCGAGACTCCGAACAACATTCGGTATCCCTACTTACATTCCATATCTACTAAACATCATTGAATCCTTAAGTGTGTCTCCCTACGGTTCGTGAATTATGCGGACATGACCGAGACACTTCTCCGATCAATAACCAATATAGGAATCTGTAAATTCATATGGCTCCCACATATTTCTACGATTACTTTGCGATCGAATGAACCACTTACATACGATACCAATTTCCCTTTGTCTCGCGATAGTTTACTTATCCGAGGTTTGATCGTCGGTATCTCTGCATACCTAGTTCAACCTCGTTACCGATAAGTACTCTTTTCTTGTTCCTGTGATATGTGATCCCTTGTGAGCCAGTCACATGCTTGCAAGCTAATTGGATGACATTCCACCGAGAGGGCCCATAGTATATCTATCTGTCATATGGATGGACAAATCCCACTCTTGATCCATGTGCCTCAACACATACTTTCCGAACACTCAATGCCACCTTTATAGCCACCTAGTTACGTGTGGTGTTTGATGTCATCAAAGCATTCTTCCGGTGATGGTGATTAGCATGATCTCATGGTCGAAGGAATTAGGTTACTATGTATCAGAAAGCTTATAGCAATCAAACTATTGAAATGACTTGATCTTAATGCTACGCTTATCTATAGGATTATGTCCATCACACCATTCTCCTAATGATATGATCTTGTTGTTAACAACATCGAAATATTCATGATCGGGAAACCACGACAACCAACAAGCTAGTATTACAAAGAGGCTTTACTAGGGACACTAATTTAGTTTACAAATCACAAAAGTATTAATGTTTCCGGTTAATACTATTATAGCATGAATGTAAACATTTATCATAAACACAAAGATATAATAATAACCACTTTTATTATTGCCTCTAGGGCATATCTCCAACAGTCCAAGAGAACCTTGGGTGCAGGAGGATGGAACAATCATGGTGTTGCAATAGTAATCTTTAACTTCCTCCAAAACTTCCCTTGTGATTGATCTGTGCCAATTGTTGCATCATGTTCATCCATTCATGGCACAAAGCAATGTATTCTTGTTCGTTGTAGGTTTGTGTCCTTACCATTTTGACCGATGTTTGTGTCTCCACGGGATCATCAACGTCCTCCACATCCAGTTTGTCCTCCATCTCAACCTCTTCTCACCATCTTCTTCATCCACCTCCACCTCGTTCTCTTCTTCCACTCCCAATATCATAGTTCAGGTCATTGATCCCTTCCACATGTTAGGTGTCCAATTGAAACACGAACTTGGCCATGCCAATCTCGGTCGCACCCCAATAATAAAAAGAATTAGTTTTAGAACCACTATACATAAATGTGTTCACCGAGAAGTGAAAGTTTTTACTTTGGCCAGCTCGACATTTCGTTGATCAATTTGTGGTCATGGACTTGGAATCGAGCTGCGACGGTCTCGCACCGGCAGATGGGGTGTAGATACGACAGGGGATGGCTTGCGAGCAGATGGGTGCGAAGGAGGCGTCGGGGTTGACCCTATATCCTTCCTTGTCTTATTTGTCGAATCTGCATTAGCTAGATTCTTTATGGCCTCCGTCGGCTTTCGCGAGTGCGTCCCGTTGAGGGCAGGATCAAGGGAGCGAGCCACTATTACCGACGATGATGTGGCCTTAGGTGCCCTTGTCGGAAGCCTTGCTCGATGACGCGGTGGACCACACCACATTTTTCCCAACTGCTTATGCGGCAACTGCAATATCGCGTGGGTCGCTTCCAGCGGCACTGAGCCGATAGTGAACTCTGGTGGGGTTTCAGACGCGACTTTAGGTTCCTTCCGTTCGGGGTGGGGGCATTGGTGGTGTCTGTGACAAGGGGCGACGACTTTGGGCAGGAGAGATGGGAGGTGCGGGCGGGAGAAAGAAGTGGGGGATTTTTTCCTCTGCGCCGGTTGTCACCGAGTAAAAATGAGAGAGGGCAAGCCGATTTTAGGGGTGGGGGCTCTTATATTTTTACTCCTCTATCCGGGATAGGAGTTCGGCTAGGTGGTTTAGAGGAGGAAACCAGATTTTTTTACTGCTCTAGACATTTTTAAGAGTTCGGCTATGGGGCGACACATTATACAACATCATAGCTTTGAGGTCACAAATACAAGACTGTGTGGTAGTACACAGAGATTACAAAAAGGGGCTGAAAGTCCCTCACATGAGGTGACTATTAGGAGAGTTAGTGATGGATAGCGAGTACAGCTGCTCCTCTCACCCCTCCTCGCTACAGTAAAAGGAAAGCTTCCCACCGGACCGGGCCGAACCTGAGCCTCTCCGGTGGCTTTGCCGGCCGGAGATGGCGGAGGGGAGGCGCCGGAGTAGTTTTAGGTTAGGTTTGGGCTCTATGCCCGTAGTATTGGAGCGTGGTTCAGATCTTGGCGGCCCGATCTGGATCTTTGGTCCTCGCTGCCGCTGCTTCCCCTTTGGCCGGAGGAGCTCGCGTCGGAGAGGGGCGTCGTCTCCGCTTGAATAAGGCTGCTGTGGGTCTCCCTTTGTTGTGGATCTGCGACCCGGCGCTTCTCCACATTTGGCCGGCCGTGGTGGCAAGGAGGTGTGGGGTGCTGGGTGGTGTGCGGTGGTCGTTGTCTCTCCTGGCCGGCCGTGGTGGCGAGGAGGTGAGGTTACGACCCTGCTTCTCTTCAGCGGATTGAGGCGGTTCTTCGGCTTCTTCTTCACGGGGCGTTCTTGGTGTCGTTCGCCTGCTGTCGAGCCATGGAGGCTCTCCTCGCAGGCGGTGGCTTTTGATGGCGTTCCTGAAGTCGAAGCTGCTTGGGAGAATCTCTCCGGCGGTCTTCTGCGGCCTGATCCGTAGCCCCGCCGGACCAATAGGCTGAAGGCCAGTCGCTCCCCGCTGCTGGCTCCGTCCTTGGTAAGTTTCCGGCGGTGCTCTGGCTTGCCGTAGTCGTGGGCGTCATCGGTGTTGGGCAGGTGCTCTGCTGGGCTTGAAAGGCGGTCTTTTCAGGGTCCTCTCTGTAAAATTGCAGGGCTGCTTTGTATTTTTCTATTTCTTTGGGGTTGCTCCTGTAATTTGTACCTTCACCGTTGATTTCAAAGCAGCAAACGCACCCGTAGCCGTTCAAAAAAAAGTCCCTCACATTGAGGAATGGAATATTCATGCAATAATCTTTCCCTTGGTTTTTATGCAAAGAGAGGCTGATCAGTATGTGCCTATATACCATATATTAATGTAGGTAGGTTCAAAATTTATAGCACTTGAGAACGTCATGTATTGGCCATACATACAGATGGTCGATCAACCCTTCAAAAAGGGACTGCTGCCTACAAATCTGAATGCATGCCGGCATATGCCGTATATTTGACTACAAATTGTTGAACACTAGAAATTACCTTTTGTATACGTAAGTATGTGTACATCCGGTTGAATTTGGAGTCAAGGAAATACTGTAAAACAGAACACATGCATGTGTGTATTCAATATTCATCCAGCAGAGCTTTGGTGTCTTCAATTGCACATGTCTAGCTACGGTGCATATATACTCTCGTACACTACACTCTCAGAGTAGGAGTATGTCCTTTGAGTTTTCGGCCTCCCCCTTGCCGGAACTTTGGACGGCTGTTGGATGGATTTATCCGGCACGACACGAATGGTGTACGCGGTGCAGGTAGCCTCCGCGTAGACTCCTTACAAGCAGAACTCTCCCAGCCGCACACGTGCATGCGCGCGTACGTACTCATGCACGCGCGCTGCGGCCGCTAGGGTACAAAATACAAACGCAGCAGGCGACCGATCTCTTCACATTCAAACAAACGCAGCAGCTAGCCGTGGTCTCCTCCTTTTTAAACAGGACCGGAGGGTCGCCATCTCGACCACTTCTCGTGAACACTAAACCATATACTTCTGGCACAAACAGCTAGCACACCCTCTCTCTAAGTTTCTTCTGCAACGTAGACTAGATCGATCGATCGATCATGTGGTCGATTTCTGTTGCACCGGTGGTGGTGGTTTTGATGGTGATCATGGCGCTACTCGTCGTGGCGAGCTCGGCGCAGGTGCTGGAAGCAGGCGACGGATGGGCCAGAGAAGCTGCCTCGGAAGAGGACGTCGTCCTTCAGCTTGCGTGGCATTGTCATCCTCGGCGGCTGCTGGGAGGGGCAGGGCCATCGTGTGGAACACACAGCCCAAACCCTTGAACTTGAAGGGCATGCAGATCGACCAGCCGGGGCTGGCTGAACGTCCACCGAGATGTTATTACATCATTTCTGCATCATCTATATATCGAGCTTAGTTTGGTCAGGCCACATTTTAATTTGCAGTTTCTTTTTCGAGGATGTCGCTAGTTCATTTGAATAAAAGATGGAGCAACGGTGTCGCTTTGGTCAGCATAATTACTTTCCCCGCAAAATAAAGATATTCCGGTTCATTTTGTATAGACAAATTTTGTTTTGCCAGATCTCTCGGTTGGTGCGTCTAGCGCCGGTGCAGGACGGGTGTCCAGCGGATCTCTTGAGACCCGTTTGTTTTTCGTATTCATTTGTTGCTCAGATGCGCTTGTCTATTGGGGTCTTAGACCGACGACTTGTCATCTGTCTATTACAACAATCTCTACTACGACAAGTTTTGTCCGGCTCCGCTGACGTAGGAGCGAGGACGAGCCACGCGGATTCTGCTCATGCTAATGTATGTAGTCATCGCTAGGTGGTCTAAAGATATATTTGTAGTTTTAATTATTTTGTGACTTTTGTACGATTGTTGTTGTTGTTATTGTTGTTGTTGGTGATTATTAATAGATTTGGAATTTAAAAAAAAAAGACAAATTTCCCATCATTATTGGTTTTCTTTGTTTGTGATCGATCTTCATCGGTTTTGTCCGGTTAAGTGTGGGCGGGCCACAACTTCACATAGATCCGTTGATCGGTTCAATATCGCCACGTCTACATTCTCCTTATCTTCTTCCCACTTCTTAGAAGCAAGGTGCTAGGACGCTGCTCCCTATCCAATGTTCCCCGCCGCCGTGGTTCCTAGCAATTCCGCTCTATACTCTATCGCGGGCACGATGGCATGTCCCATCGTTCCACATCGCGGACCCGCATTCCTGCACCCTTATGGCGAGGGTGTCAACCTCCGGATCAGCCGATCGACATACCTTGTTGTCGGCTGGCCATGGTATCAGGAAGCTAAGGATCCGAGGTTAGTTTTTTTTTCCACGCAGGCGTCATGGTGGAGCTAGGCATTCTACAACATGTGCTACTCTCTCTGAATCAATTCCCGAAACTGAAGCTTTATATGAAAAACGTGACTGGGGCTGTGCGCAGATTGAAGTTGGTCAGACGGCTCACATTTGTTAACCTAAGATCCAACGGTTGTGACGCATCTAATTCTTGTTGTTCGATCGTTTCAATGTTGCACTAGTGGAAACGAGGGCTTTTGTACCAGCGTGGCCTCTGCGGCATTAAAGGAGCCCCCCTTTAACACCGGTTCGTGGCACGAACCGGTGTTAAAGGTCCCTGCATTAGTGGCCCGCGCACCCCCCCCCCCCCCTTAACACCGGTTCGGGGGGGGGGGGGGGGTATATAAGACACCATCCCAGCCCACACACCCCCCACTCTTCCATTCTTTCACATTTTGGAGCCTAGCAAGAGGGTGTGAAGAGTACTAGGTTGTGTTTTTTTCATATGCAAGACGAGAAAAGAAGAATGGATCACGGCGCATATAAGAGATCAGATTTTCTTGTGCGGAGACGACGCGATCGACTTCAACATTCAAGACTTGCATTTTCTATTCAATCAGAAGGAACTCGACAAATGTGCCATCAGCCTTTATTGTGTGTAAGTACTATTTCTGTAAATTTTATCTCATCTCATTCACTTCATTAATTGCATGTATATATATATGCTCATCATATATGTATATACTATTATGCAGGAAAAAGGTTATGGAATGCATGAAAGGAGGCCCTTTTGACATTGGGTTCGTTGACCCAAATAGAGTTCATGAAGAAGTGGTAAGAGACAAACCCGGGCAAACAGAAGATTACTTGCTAAAGTCTTTACTGAGACAACAAACCAAAAGGGAAATACTATTGCCTTACAACTTCTCGTGAGTACTGTTACCCTCTCTCTTGTACAGATTCTGTTTCGGCTTACTCGATGTTAAGTGTAACTGATGATGAGTTATGCGTGCGTAGGTTCCAATTTATTCTGCTAGTCATTCAACCCGACTCAGGAAAAGTCCTTGTCATGGACTCGTTACGAAAAGAAAAAGAGCTATGGGCAGACTTTAGAGAGATGCTCCAGAGGTAATTTCAATCATATTATCGCACTAGATCGGCAACTTTCGTGACAATAAGTAATTAATTACTCCTTTATCCATTTTCTTTGTCGGACAGGGTTTGGAAAATGTTCACGGGCAGGGCCGTGGGTGAATGGTCAGAAGAACTAAAATTTGTAGACCAAAATGTAAGTAATACTAGCTAGCTTCCAATTCCATTATATCATGCTTTATTGATTATTATTTTGATTGAACTCTCTATTCTCGTAAAGTGCGCGCATCAGGGATACGGCAATAACTTATGTGGGTACTATGTTTGCGAGTTCATTCGCAACACGATATGTGCGACGGGCCAAGCCGCACTAGAACAACTTAGAGTAAGTAAACAAAGTCCACAACATTATTTTATTACCATCAATTGTGTTGACTTTTATTCTTATATATATTGACGACCCATTCTTCATATATATTCAGATCGAACGGATGCGGGACCAACTCCTACCATTTGAACGCATACGAGCCATTCAAGAGGAATTGGCGGGGTTCATACTTGATGAGGTCATCACGCCTGGCGGAGAACTCTTTAGATATCCACCAAAATGAACGATGACGATGTATGTGCCGATGACGATGTATGTGCTGATGACGATGTTTGTGTATAATAATAGTTGCTTAATTATTCATGTACTCGTATGTACCGATGACGATTTATGTGTATACCGCTCCCGATCTATTCCCCCTCGCTCCCCCCCCCCCTCCCGCAGAAATACCCCCAGAACATGGCAGAGGCAGAAGTCTGCCGCGGCAGAGATTTAGGCCGTTTTCCTGCCGCGGCAGGAAAACGGCCTAAATCTCTGCCGCGGCAGAAGAACCTTTAACACCGGTTTCAGATACGAACCGGTGTTAAAGGGGGGGCTGAGGCCTGCGACAGCCCCACGTGCGCCACCCTTTAACACCGGTTCATATAAGAACCGGTGTTAAAGGCCCCCCCCCCTCTAACACCGAACCCTCAACAGCGGTTGGGGAACCGCTGTTAGAGGGCCCTACCAACCGGAGTTAAAGGGGGGGCTCTGCACTAGTGTTGGAGGACATGTTTGTTTCAAAAGTTATGTATATAACTAGGAAGGTCGACGCGGGCTTGTTTTGGCAGCTCTATTAGTTTTTCTTGCTTTCTGGTTCCTAGTGCACCAATGATCCACAACATCGTTGTCATTATCAGCAGAGAGGATGGCAATATCTGGGCATGGCATTGGAAGGGCAAGACCAGGAGCGGGCTCTGCAATATTATCGGAAGGAATCTGTGGCTCTGGTTTGTCGACAAAGAAAGTGTCAGTGATGTGTGTTGATGTGTGTTTCTTATTCTTCCTCGGAGCCCACCATTGGCAGCCTATTGCTTTCTTCAGGGATGTGAGATATGCACTAGTAGAAAACAGGCTATCGTTCGCGCCCCCTAACTGTATTAGTCCCGGTTTAGACACGAACCGGGACTAATTCTGGCATGCGCCCTCCAAATCTCTACCGCGGCAGAGGGTCATTTGTCCCGGTTCGTGTTACGAACTGGGACAGTTGCTCCTCCCCCTCGCGCGGAGCAGCGACCACGTGGACCATGTTTTGTCCTGGTTCGTGGGCCAACCGGGACTAAAGGGTGGGGGCTTTAGTCCCGATTGCCCCGTCCTGGTTGGGTAACCGGGACTAAATCCCCTTACGAACCGGGATGCATGGAGCTGTTTGCACTAGTGATGCTGACTGGCTGATCTATGTTGCATTCATGGCGATTAGTAGTTGTAGTGTTGTATGAATGGTAAGAAGACGAGGGGAAGTGCATCCTTGGGCAATACAACGAGCTCTCGCGGGTTGTCGTTGGTTGGAATCTAGAGGGGATCTTGATTAGGGTTTGATGCGGGCATCACCTAAGATCGAATGGCTATGACGCATCTAATTCTTGTTGTTCGGTCGTTTCAAATGTGGGAGTACATGTTTGTTTCAAAAGTTATGTATATAACTAGGAAGGTCGACGCGGACTCGTTTTGGAAACTCTATTAGTTTTTCTTGCTATCTGGTTCCTAGTGCACCAATGCATGATCCACAACATCATTGTCATTATCAGAAGAGAGGATGGAAATATCTAGGCATGGCATTGGAAGGGCAAGACCAGGAGCGGGCTCTGCAATATTATCAAAGGGGATTTGTGGCTCCGCTGTGTCGACAAAGAAAGTGTCTGTGATGTGTTTCCTCTTCTTCCTCGAAGCCCACAATTGGCGGCGTATTTCTTTCTTCAGGGATGTGAGATATGCTGACTGACTGAGCTATGTCGCGTTCATGGCGATTAGTAGGTGTAGTGTTTTATGATAGTAAGAAGGCAAGGGGTAGTGCCTCCTTGGGCAATACAGCGAGCTCTCGTTGGTTGGAAGCTCGAGGGGAGCATGATTAGCGTTTGATGCGGGCGGTGTTGGCTATTATCCCCTACAACCTTGCGGAGTGTAGAAACAAAGAATCACACATCCCATGTACATTGGAACCAACGGAACCACGACAAGGACATGTCCAGAGTTAAGCATCTTCACCCCGTCTCAGAAAAACCCTAGACAACACGCACTCTTCATGCTTGCCGGTTATTCTAGTAGTCCCCCTTGCATTTTGACTCAGTTTCAGTTCCGAGAGGCAAGGGAGGACCAACGTTCGATCTTGTGGGAGTCCTAGTCTATTTTTTAGGTTTTTGAGTCCACATGCCATCCGTGAAATGCTTGGGGCTGGGGGAGGGGGCATGGGGTGAAGGTGATGACCCATAGGAATAACTACTACCAATATGGTATCACATGTTTAGGTGACGGGTGAGCTTTTAATGCATACATTGCAACCGAGAATATTTGAGTGCATCTCATATACTTTTTTGTCAACCACAAAACTTATCAAATATTATAAAGCATAGGTCCTCCGCACTGACAATATATGAGCCATCAGAGCATGGGTGCACTACGAAGTTGCCTGTAAGCATAGTATGTGGATAATTATATTTCATATTTCTTATTAACACTAATAATAACATGCTAAAATAGTGTTTCTCCATACTTATTCAACAATTTCTCTCATGTTACAATATTGTTTATTTGTCATTGTCAGCAAGCAATAATAACAATGCTGACTATTTCTAAAATAATTTGTGAAAATTATGTTGGTGGTACTATTTATCTATTCTTGTCAGCACATAATGATGGTGCTCCTATAATATTTTTACGTCCCTCTAGAGATTAAAGAGAGAAAACATAACATGAACCTATCATATTTGTATCTCCTATTGAACTGTGAAAACTCTAACCACAATATGAAGTGTTGAATATATGTGTGAGGAACTCCTCAATGACGCTCACTAGCTAAGAGGCGATAGATTATACAACACGGTAGCTCAGAGGTCCCAAATACTAGACAATATGGTAAGTAACATGAGATAGGTTATCAAAATTAATCTACATGAGATCTAAGTTTTTCTTAGTGCAAAACATCTATCTACCTTCATCCAAAGATGTCCAAGTAGGACCCTGGTGAAGTGCAACAAAACACATGCTTTGTACTAAGGGTGTGTAGGACGCTTTAGAAAGCAACCCTTCTTAATTTTCCCTTAGCATAAAATATGGTACGATAAACAAGCTATAAAATGTTTAATTTTACTAGTTTAGTATTATTATATGTAGCAATTAATAATGGTACTCCACTTTTATAACGGGGGCTACACAGGGTTCATGAATCATGTAATATATTTTTCATATTTTTGATGCATATATTAACATGCCTACTATATGCGTGACATGTGTTGGCTAAAATAGGTGACATGTGTTGTCGACTATATGTGTGCAACCATCTTCCTGGCTTATCTCACCCACCTAGATCTGCATTCAAAGATGTTCAAGTATATCTCTAGTGAAGTAAAACAAAACACATGCATTGTGTTAATGGCATGTAGAGTCATTCGGACAACATCCTTTCTTTTACGCTCCATATCATCTAAAGGTTGTAATATAGGCATGTTGTAGATGATTACATTTTTCCTTACTTATTAATATTCGCGCAACACTAAATTATTTGCAATTAAATTTTGAACATACAAAAGAACATCTACCTTGAGCAGTAAGCACTAATATCTCAACTCAAGAATATAACCATGTTTCTTTTCATTCCTTTTTGCAACTAGCTAGGACACAATCTACTTCATACTATCTCAAGAATTACTAGCATCATTTCTTGTTATATATGGCCTAATGTGAAATATTTTTATGTGAAGCTCAATAGTACTAGGCTCTTCAGCACATTGATTTCAACAACCATAACCAACAAATAGAAGGTGAAGGATCCCTTTGGCGGGTGATAGTGGGCACAGTTCTCACACCCATGCGCTACCTTATTTGATGCACTGCATGCAGACTGAAGTAGGAAAACCCTTGTGCTTTCCTTTCCTAGATGATCTCAATCCACTGAAGTTGGTGCACCATGTGCTTCTCTCTCTCTCTCTCTCTCTCTCTCTCTCTCTCTCTCTCTCTCTCTCTCTCTCTCTCTTGGCAAGTTCAAAATATCTAAAAAATTGAACTGAAAAGAAGTTTGAACATTTTCATTGAAGTTTTAGGAAGTCTGAAATTGCCAAAAGTTCTAAATTCCAAAACAAATGAAAGTTTAGAATATTTTAAAGTTCATATTTTCTTAAAGGTTCAAAATTTAAAAACTAAAAAATATACTGTTTCCAATTATGAAAGTATTTCACCTTTAAAATAATTCAAAAAGTTCCAATGGTTGAAGTTGGAAGTGTAAAATTTCAACTATCTGGAAGTTAAAATTCCAAGAGTTTAACATTCTCTAAAGTAGGGGCAGATTTTCCAAAACTTGGTGCTTAGATCCTTCAAAATAGTACTCCATCCATTTCAAAATATAAGATGTTTTATCTTTTATGAAACGAATGCATCTAGAAATATTTTAGTGTATAGATTCAGAGTAAACTTATACACTAAAAAGCGCCTAGATATATTTCACTACAGGAAATGTTGCAAGCGTCTACGGCCGGTAGGCTACGCCGACGGCCAAAGGTCGGGGCCGTCGGCGTAGCTGCCTCCCCAGGCCAGCCCCCCCGCCAGGCCGTCGGCGTAGAAACGGTCGTCGGCACAGCAACATGTGCCGACGGTGGCCCTCGGCACAGACACGCCGTCGGCGTAGGGAAGAACAGTGTGCCGACGGTGACCCTCGGCGGAATTTTGGCCCTCGGCGTAGCCACGGCTTAGACACGGCGCCGTAAACGCCGTTTGGTGGCGAAGCCGTGCCGACGGCCTAGCCGTCGGCGTAGCCCTGCCACGTGCTCCCCCCACGCGCCTAAATTTGGTGGGCTGTGCCGACGGCTTAGCCGTCGGCGTAGCCCTTCAGATTTTTTTCAAATTATTTTTTCCATTTAATTTTAGCCATATATTTTATACTCCCAATAATCTAAAGTTCGGGACTTATATATAAGGGGGGAAACTCCCCGTTCGGGTGAAACCGGGTAGGATAGTGCCCTCCACTTGTGAAGCACCATGGTTTTACATCATCATATGACCTAAACAAACACAAAACAAGAGAGTGCTACTCCGGTCTACCCCTGTCAGAGGGACGCCTAGGGGGGTAGACGATCCGATGCCCACAGATCAGGGTTCCGCGGGAGACCACGCTCCGGGGCGTCAGAATACCTCAAGGACTTGTATGTGGCCCTAGCACATGCATGGAAGTGTGGTTCTATGTTGAAACATGCAAAACCTAGTCACCGGGTGCATGTGTCCCCCTTCTCATGCGTGCGCTAGGTGTAACCTAAATCTAAGGTTCTGCACTTATATATAAGGGGGGAAACTCCCCTTTCGGGTGAAACCGGGTAGGATAGTGCCCTCCACTTGTGAAGCACCATGGTTTTACATCATCATATGACCTAAACAAACACAAAACAAGAGAGTGCTACTCCGGGCTACCCCTGTCAGAGGGACGTCTAGGGGGATAGACGATCCGATGCCCACAGATCAGGGTTCCGCGGGAGACCACGCTCCGGGGCATCGGAATACCTCAAGGACTTGCATGTGGCCCTAGCACATGCATGGAAGTGTGGTGCTATGTTGAAACATGCAAAACCTAGTCACCGGGTGCATGTGTCCCCCTTCTCAAGCCGCATGCCATCTTCTGCCTTGATAGTGACCAAAAGAAGGAGTCATTCAGGTGGCTCAAGTACGTCGTGATGTTCCCTGATGGTTATTGTTCAAATATGAGTAAGGGAGTCAATCTTGCGACGGGAAAAGTCACCGGCCTAAAGAGTCATGACTATCATATATGGATTGAGCGGCTGATGCCGGTGATGGTTCGAGGGTATCTCCCCGATCATGTATGGTGAGTGCTCGCGGAGTTGAGCCATTTCTTTCGCACTCTGTGTGCTAAGCAGGTATCTCCCGAGCTGATTGAGAGGCTGCAGGAACTAGTGCCAGAGTTGCTATGCAAGTTGGAGACGATCTTTTCGCCAGGATTTTTTACTCCGATGGCACATGTCATCGTGCACCTCACGAACGAGGTACTTTTGGGTGGACCAGTGCAGTTTCGTTGGCAGTTCTGTATTGAGAGAGAGTTTAAGTATATTCGAATGAAATGTGGAAACAAAAGTAAGATTGAAGCATGCATAGCTGAGGCAACTCTGATCGGGGAGATAGCAGACGTCACGACAAAGTACTATGCCGATGATGTTCCCACTCTGCATAACCCGGTCACTCGGTACAATGTCGACAAGCGGGAGGAAGACCCCAAGATCGCACTCTTTCAATCTCCCGGTGGCAAGTCCGGTGCTGGAAAAGAGTACATATTGAAGCCGGAAGAAAAGAAGGGCATAATGTTCTATGTGCTCATGAACATGAAGCATGAACTTATCGGTTTCATGAGGTAAACTGATGAACAAATTACCTATTGCAACTAGTAACTCGATTTTGGTCTAATCCGTGTTTACTCCTTTTAGCCAATTCAAGGATGAACAGTGGTCGGAAACGAGGGATCCCAGTGTCACGGAGCTGGACACTCTTCTAAAATATGGTGCCCCCGGAAAGAAAAATTTTGTGGCTTGGTTCAGGGCCAAAGTAATTTCCCTCTTACCTTGCAATCCGTGACTTGTCCCTATTATTACACATATCCCTCTTACCTTGCAATCCATGACTTGCAGGGAGCTGATCGCAACGTTGAGATGACGAATGAGATTCGATGTGTTTCACAGGGTTGTATCCGTAGAGTCATGAGGTATCAGAAGTACGATGTTAATGGGTACCGCTTCCATACAAAGTTTCACTAGAACAATCGGCCTAATGCAAAAACTATAAATACTGGGGTCTTCACCGGAGGAACTGATGGAGTTGATTACTACGGGATATTAGAGGACGTATACGAGCTAACGTTTGAGACGAACATAAAACTCAAGCTCGTTGTGTTCAAATGCCGCTGGTTCGACCCCATCGATGGACAGAGAAGTACCCCTTCCATTGGGTTAGTTGAAGTTAGGCCTTCAACCACCTATTGCGGAGCCGATGTCTATATAGTGGCTCACCAAGCCAAGCAAGTTTATTACTTTCCCTACCCATGCAAGAAAGAGGAACTTCTGGGTTGGGAAGTCGTCTTCCAGGTATCGCCACATGGTAAGCTACCTAGGCCCAACACCAACGATTACCTCAACATTGACCCTGTGACATACGAGGGAATTTTCTATCAAGAGGAAGAGAACTTCGGGGGTTTTGACATACAAGTGGGTCATGAGGACCTCGAGAACGATGCACAAACTCGTGGTGAGACAGTGGTGGATTTAAAGGACGTTGATATGCTCAACAAGTTTCATGAGGCGAATTTCAACAATGATGAGCCTCCACCGTGCGACGAGCCTTACTACTCACGTGATAGTGATAGTGAAAATGAGAACGCGATGCACCACAACCAAGTAGTTTATGATAGTGATGACTATAGGTGAGGGTCTTTTATGTCTTTATGCTTAGTATTTATTTCTTAACATGCTTCTTAATTGCATTATGTCTTTATGCTTATTAATTTCAACATGTCTATAATGCAGGTGATTGACCAATGCCTCGGGGGAGCAAGGAATCACTAGCCTCCCTTCTCAATATGATGACCCAAGAGAAGATTACCCAAAGGAGAAGAGTACCTCGTCCCAACCCGCGCTACGGTGGAGCTCGAGGAAGGGGATTGGAGGACCCACCTCCCTCGCAGGGAGAACTTCCCGCTGCAGGAGGACGAGGACGAGGACGAGGAGGTGCACCACGAGGACGACCAGGTGCAGCACGAGAACGAGGAGGTGCAGCCTCGGGTAGATACTCATCTCCCCCGTTGTTTATGAATTACGTTTATATTTTTTATGTCTTCATGCTAAATTGGCTACTCTTTATCAATGCAGGTGTAGGACTCGATTCAGAGGATCCAGACTCGTCTCCCCCGCGACGTGTTGCCCGTTTGTCTGACTTACCCTCTGCTTCTGGCACCGTGGCATGACAGTCAGAGTCAGACGAGGAGTTGGGGGGATGTCGGATGGGGAGGCGGAGCCCTGATGCTGCACAGCGGGCGTGCCATATGGCAAGGCTGTGCCGACGGCAATGCCGTCGGCGTAGATGGCGACGTGGCGCCTCTGGGGGCTGCCTGTGCCGACGGTGGGCGCCCTCGGTGTAGCTGGCGACGTGGCCCTCGGTGTAGATGGCCACTGTGCCGACGGCTAGGCCGTCGGCGTAGACGCACACGTGGCGGACCAGGGTGATGCCTGGGCTGGGCTGTGCCGATGGCCAGGCCGTCGGCATATCGGCCCACGCGGCCGTTACCGTCGACGCCGTCGTCTGACACGCGGGTCCCGCTAGGAGGATGATACGCCGAGGGGGAGGACCTGTGCCGACGACCGTGGTCCTGTGCTGACCAGGATCTGCGCCGAGGGCGATACGCCGACGGTTGCCGTCGGCACAGCCTGTGCCGACGGCTTTGTCTGGCTATGCCGACGGCTTCCAGCCCTCGGCGTAGTCACTGTTTCCTGTAGTGTTTGGCTCACAAAGCTAAAACATCTTATATTATAAAACGGAGGGAGTACAGAACTAGGAAATTACTAAAGATGGTAAGTTAACCAAAATGGAAGGTCACGGAATACTATTAGGTTATTTGGTGCATTTGACTAAGCAACTATTAGCAATTAACTAGGAGAAATTTTCGACGTACTTTTCTTTTTCTCCTTTCTACTTGAAAAGGTACCCTATTGACTAGGCATTCCGGTATATGTGACTAGCTCTACCATATTTATTTAGGTAGGTTCAAAACTATAACACTTGAGAACATGTATTGGCCATACATACATAAGTCGATCAACCGTTCCAAAAGAGACCGCGGCCCTCAATCTGAATGCAAGCCGACATATATATGCCGTATATTTGACTACAAATCATCGGGTATAACAGAATACTAGAAATTTTGGCTGAATTTGGAGTCAAAGATATAAAATAGGACCTATGTGTTTACCTACGGTGCATATTCTCATACCCGTGCGCGGAAGAAAATACCTGGGTGAAAGATCATGGATGTCTCCTAGAGAGGGGATGAATAGACATTTTAAAACTTTTACGAGAGTGACTCAATAAAGGCGGAATTAAACTAGCGTTTAATTTGTCAAGCACAAAACCTAGAACAACTAGGGTTCACCTATATGCACCAATAACTTATGCTAATCAAGACAAGCAACTATGTGATATAAAGATATAGACTTCAAGGACGAAGGCTATCACAAAGTAAGGTGCATAAGTAAGAGCTCGGGTATAGAGATAACCGAGGCACGCGGAGACGGCGATGTTTTACCGAGTTCCTCCCAACAATGGAGTACATTTCGTTTGGAGAGGGGGTGGTTTCAAACCACCAATGCCACAAAAGGCCTCCCTTTTTCTCATGTGAATCTCATTCCAACGGGATCGATCCACACTTCCACTATCGGTGCATTTGTCGGTGGCAATCCGGAACCTCTCACAAGATTGGGGAACTTCTCCACAACTAAATTGGAGGCTCCCAAAAAACAAGCTTGGAGAAAGCTCCACAACATAATTGGAGGACCCAAGTAATTCACAAACTTGCAAAACAACTAAAGCGTCTAGGGTTTCAAGAACCCAAGAGTAAAAATCTTCTCAACTTTGCACCCAATTGAATCCTCACCGAGAACTAAACCGATGCACCAAATGCAATGGGAAGAACACAAGAAGTTCTCAAGTCCTTCTCTCCCAAATTCCACCAAAGCTACAAAAGCTTATGGGGGAATAAGAGAGGAAGAACAATGGAGAAATTCCACAAAATACTCCAAGATCTAGATCTCAAGATGTTCCCCTCACTTATAAGAGAAATTGAGTGGTGGGGTTGTAGATCTAGATCACCTCTTTCAAATACCTCAAGTATATGCAAGAATCATAGGAGGGATTGATGGATAGAAAGCTCAAGAAGGTCAATAATGGAGGGTCACACCCCGTTGGGGAAGAAGGGCCCCTTATATAGGTCGGACATTCCAACCAGTTTCCGGAGCGCACGAGCCGAACATTCCGGCCAATTTCCGGATGGTTTCTAATATGGGACACAGAATGGCAATGTCAACGCCCGGATTTTTAATCCCAAATGTCTGTTATGCCATACATCGCAATCCCAGGATTACCATTTTTGCGAGACATAACAGAATTGGATACCACAGTACATCATCCATTACAAACCATACATAAGGTCTTACACAAATAAGGATCTCATGATCCAGTTCTTAATACAACTCAAGCAGCGTAAATACGTAATAAGGTAGCGTAGGCGAAGCTCCATCTTCGGGTTCACAGGCAATGCTGACAATGGGAGATGATCCTAGTTGTCGTAACCTTCCTAGGGTCCATCATCCTAGTACTCCTCTTCATAGTCTGGCCACGGGAATAGCCAGGGATAAAGCCATGAGTACTCTTTAAGTACACTCAAACTAATACTAACAAGTAAAGGGGTTTTTTGTAATAGGACACTAAGCTCTAGGGTTGTTTTGCAAAAAGCCAGATTTACCTCTACTAAGTTCACAAGCAAGAGAAAGCTAGTCAAATTTTATAACACCTAAGTGGGAACTTCTATCTCATGCCACAACTCTGTTGTGGTCAAGTCAAATTCTCAATTCATTTCACAAGTCATTTTGAAAGCATCTGACGGGGGAACAGTATGGCCACTCCAACTGTCCATAACCACGGACGCGGCTATTCGAATAATTTGACACTCTGCAGAGATTGTACACTTTCACCACAACATTCGATACATCCGTCAGGAACAAATCCTGAATTCACCATACTCAGTATGCGGATAATCAATCCTAACCTTTCAATTACACGCCCTAGTATAGGCACCTCTCATGTGAGTTTGGCCTCCCAACCATGACCAACTGTCATCTTGGGTACTGCACAAGTGGACAATCTTCACAAGGTAGCCTCAGCTCAGACCTTGGCCGTGAGGGAACCAATACTAAGGTATATAAGTTTCTAGTCAAGCCCTACCCAATCTTCGGGTATTGTGGTTATACGATAAAATTGGAATGGTATCGCATCCAGACAACCATCAGTTTTATAAAGGGCTAAGGCTCATGCCTCAACATTTTCATCACCAAAAACATCTGGTGTTTGGAAACACATGTCAAAACATCTCAGTAGAATGATCCATCATTCCAAGGTTTTCATAACCATTTTTCCACCAAGTATTCCCATCTAAAGTTGATCAAATTTTATGCTTAGCACTAGCATCTACAAGTGGGAGTGGGTACTAATGAGGGGTGGTAAGCAAGTGGAGTTTTACTAAGTTCAATCTCATGCCTTAGGATGACATCAATATTATCTAGCTTAGGATAAATTTAATGCTCTTAATGCAACCATCAATTATCTTTATAGTATCTACAAATTACTTAAGTAAACTCTAAGGAAAAGCTTTGATAAAGAAATAAAGTAGAAAGCTTGCAAGTAAAACTAGGATTGGGTTATCAAGTGAGTATAATCACATATGCTTAAGGCATATAGTTGGCATTGTACTAGCGTCCTCCTTCCTCCTCGTATCCTTGGTCGGTACTAGCGTCTATAAATAAATATGAGGTACACAATCACCAAACAATACTTAACTACTTTCAATCATCACACAAAGGGGTTCTATAGATGATCTAGTATCATCACTAACATTACAAAACTAAAGCATTTGTCTTATTGATTTTATTTTTAGAAAAGTAATTTCTACTCATTGAAAAACTACTTAAGATTTAATATTCTCCAAACCAAACATGGGATCATGTTGACACATGTCATCACCACATATTTTAGTACATGGAAATGTGATTTAAAGTGGTGTCACAATTTAATAAGGTTTAACCTTTTTATTTTAAATAAAATAAGTGACTAGAAATGCCTATGTGGCATTCTTTTATTACTTGAACATTATTTCTGTAAGTAAACCCATATGTTTTTATATTTTCTGAAAGGTATGATCAAATGTGATTTTTGAGAGTTGGAATGAACTCAAAAGCTATTATGGTTGAAATTTGAAAAATGTTTGAACGCAGAAAAGCTTTTGCCTTGTTATTTTTACCAAGGTTGATCTACAGATCCAAATGATTTGAATCCAACGGGCTTGTATTAAGCATTTCAAGACCTTTCTAAAAAAATTGGTTTCATTCAATTTGGTTCACTGAATCGAGCTGAGTTGATTTTTGAAACTAGGTACAAAACTGTGTTTGAATGAAAATAGAAAAATCTAAATTCAAACGAGTGGGCTGCGCGGGAAGGGTTAACGGGCCAGCCCAGTGTCACTCCACGGCGCGGGGCGCAACTGACATGGCGGGTCTACTGGTCAACGACTCACTAAACGCGAAGCGGTACGGGGCGATGTGGTGCGTTGGATTAGAAGTAAGATCAACGGCTGAGGGTCGTCATCGACGATGAACTAGTCACCGACGAGCTCGAACCCTAGCGGCTCAGTGGGGTTGCATAGGGGGCATACCAGGGCTCCAGTGACGACGGCGAGACAGAAAAACGACGAAGTCGACGACGGCGAACTCAGGGGTGGTCGCGGCAGCTCCGGGGTGGATGAAATCGACGGCTCCTCTTCTCCTCTGCAGCGGCGAGCTCCGGCGCAATTCCGGCGATGCGCTTGTAGGGTTTCGTAGCATGGAAAACAAAAAATTTCTATCGCATACAAACAAACAAGCCAAGATCTATCTACTAGATTGTAGCAACGAGTCGATGGAATAACTCACCCTCGAAGATTCCAAAGTGTTTAACGAGAGCGGATTCTCGTGGGTGATGTAGTCGTACTCTTCCCGATCTCAATATCGCGTAGACGATCCTTCCGGCGCTGCGTTCCGGCAGCGCTCCCGCAGTCGGTCACACGTTCGGTACTCGACGAAGACCTTCCTCTCCCTTGTTCCAGAAGGCAGCGGAGGTTGTACCACTCTCCTCGCGATTCCGGCAGCACAACGACGTGGTACCGGAAGTAGAGGGGAGATCTCGCAGGGCTTCGCCTTAAGCCGGAGCGAGTATGGTGAACTATGAGAGAGCTCCTCGGCAATCTAGAGTTTAGATACACCAAGGAGGAGGATTGGCCGGCGGCTAGGGTTAGCTAGGCGGCGGTGGCTTGCCCTAGGGCGCTGGCGGCTGCAGGAGGGCCGGCGTCTTAGGGCTAGGGTTTGCGGGTGGAGGTGTTGGGTGCTAGGAGGGGCAGCCCTGCCCCTCCTTCTATAGGTGGAGGGGCCGCGCTAGGGGAGGGGAGTCCCTCCCCAACTCGGTTTCCCAAGGGGGCCGGCGGTGGAGGGGAGGAACTCCTCCCCAACTCGGTTTCCACCTTCCCCTCCACTTCCCAAAAAAGCCGTTTGACTTCTCAAATTGGCGTTTGACTTTTCAAACTAGGATTTGATTAAACCCTTTATTTTGTTCAGAAATGACACCTAGTACATGATGCAATCATTCCAACTTGGTATGACACATTCATGTACCCTTCCCCTTCGGAGTGCCGGACATTCCGGAACCTTCTAGAACATTCCCGATGAAAACACCGGAACCATTCTCCAACCCCGAAACAGGACTTTCCTTATATGAATCTTATTCTCCGGACCATTCTGGATCTCCTCGTGATATCCCGGATCCCATCCGAGACTCCGAACAACATTCGGTCTCTTACTCATCATTCCATAACTACTCAAACAACGTCGAATCCTTATGTGTGTCTCCCTACGGTTCGTGAATTATGCAGACATGATCGAGACACTTCTCCGAACAATAACCAATAGAGGAATCTGGAAATTCATATGGCTCCCACATATTTCTACTATTACTTTGCGATCGAATGAACCACTTACATACAATACCAATTTCCTTTTGTCTCACGATAGTTTACTTTTCCGAGGTTTTGATCGTCGGTATCTCTGCATACCTAGTTCAACCTCGTTACCGATAAGTACTCTTTTCTCGTTCCCGTGATATGTGATCCCTTGTGAGCCAGTCACATGCTTGCAAGTTAATTGGATGACATTCCACCGAGAGGGCCCAGAGTATATCTATCCGTCATATGGATGGACAAATCCCACTCTTCATCCATGTGTCTCAACCAATACTTTCTGAACACTCAATGACACCTTTATAGCCACCCAGTTACGGTGTGGTGTTTGATGTCATCAAAGCATCCTTCCAGTGAAGGTGATATGCATGATCTCATGGTCGAAGGAATTAGGTTACTATGTATCAGAAAGCATATAGCAATTGAACTATTAAAATGACTTTATCTTTATGCTACGCTTATCTATAGGAGTATGTCCACCATATCATTCTCCTAACGATATGATCTTGTTGTTAATAACATCTCAATATTCATGATAGGGAAACCACAATCATTTATTAACCAACAAGCTAGTAATATATAGAGGCTTTACTAGGGACTTCAATTTAAGTTTACAAATCACACAAGTATTAATGTTTCCTTGTTAGTACTATTATAGCATGAATGTAAACATTTATCATAAACACAAAGATATAATAATAACTACATTTATTATTGCCTCTAGGGCATATCTCCAACAGTCTCCCACACTTGCACTAGAGTCATCTAATCTAGATTACATGGTAATATACCGAACACCCATGGCAGTTTGGTGCTGGTTATGTTTTGCCCTCGGGAGAGGTTTAGTCAACGGATCCGCCATATTCAGATCTGTGTGTACTTTGCAAATCTTTATGTCCATATCTTGGACATGTTCTCGAATAGCGTGAAAACGTAGCTTGATGTGCTTCAGCTTCTTGTGTGACCTTGGTTCTTGCGCATTGGCTATGGCGCCCATGTTATCACAGTAGATAGACATTGGGTCCAGCGCACTAGGAACCACACCGAGATCTGTAATGGGCTCTTTCATCCATATCGCTTCTTGTGAAGCCTCCGAAGCAGCCATGTATTCCGATTCAGTTGAAGATCTCGCCACAACGCTTTGCTTTGCACTCCTCCAGCTAACTGCTGCACCATTCAAAGTAAATATGTATCCAGATTGTGATTAGAATCATCCGGATCGGTATTCCAACTAGCATCGGTGTAACCATTAACAACGAGTTGTTCATCACCTCCATAAGAAAGAACAATATCCTTAGTTCTTCTCAAGTACTTAAGGATGTTTTTGACCGCTGTCCAATGATCCACTCCTGGATCACTTTGATATCTGCTAGTCAAACTAACAGCATATGCAATGTCGGGTCTAGTACATAGCATGGCATACATTAGAGATCCTATGGCTAAGGCATAGGGAGTCTTACTCATCCTTTCTCTATCTTCTGCCTTTGTCGGACTTTGAGTTTTACTCAAGGTCGTATTGGGCAACATGGGCAAGAACCCTTTCTTGCTATCTTCCATTCCAAACCTCTTTAGAACTTTGTCATATGTACTTTGTGACAATGATATTAGGCGTCTCGATCTATCTCTATAAATCTTTATGCCTAATATGTAAGCTACTTCGCCAAGATCCTTCATTGAAAAACAATTATTCAAATATTCCTTGACACTATTAAGAAGGTCTGTATCATTCCCAATCAACAATATGTCATCTACATATAGTATTAAGAATGTTACAGAGCTCCCACTCACTTTCTTGTAAATACAAGCTTCTCCATAAGTTTGTATAAAACCAAAACTTTTGATCACCTTATCAAAACGTTGATTCCAACTTCGGGATGCTTGCTTCAATCCATAGATGGACCGTTGAAGTTTGCATACCTTGTTAGCATCTTTAGGATCGACAAAACCTTTGGGTTGCATCATATACAACTCTTCATCAATATCTCCATTGAGGAATGCTGTTTTGACATCCATCTGCCATATCTCGTAATCATAATATGCAGCGATTTCTAACATAATCCTCACAGACTTTAGCTTCGCTACAGGTAAGAAAGTCTCATCGTAGTCAACTCCTTGAGTCGAAACCCTTTTGCGACAAGTCGAGCTTTATAGACAGTAACATTACCATCAGCATCTGTTTTCTTCTTGAAAATCCATTTGTTATCGACAGCCTTCCAGCCATCCGGTAAGTCCACCAAAGTCCATACTTGGTTTTCGTACATGGATCCAATCTCGGATTTCATGGCTTCTTGCCATTTATTGGAATCTGGGCTCATCATCGCTTCCTCATATGTCGCAGGGTCATCGGTGTTGTCCAACAACATGACATTCATAACGGGATCATACCAATCTGGAGAGGTACGAGTTCTCGTTGACATGCGAGGCTCTGTAGCAACTACAACCGAAGTTTCATGATCATCATCATTAGCTTCCTCTCTTATTGGTGCAGGCACCACAGGAACTTCTTCCGGTGTTGCGCTACTCGCAAGTTCGAGAGAAGGTTCGACAACCTCGTCGAGTTCTACTTTTCTTCCAGTCACTTCTTTCGAGAGAAATTCCTTCTCTAGAAAGGATCCATTCTTGGCAACGAAGATTTTGCCTTCGGATCTATGATAGAAGGTATACCCAATAGTTTCCTTCGGGTATCCTATGAAGACGCATTTTTCTGCTTTGGGTTCAAGCTTGTCCAGCTATAACTTCTTTACATAGGCTTCGCAACCCCAAACTTTAAGGAACGACAGTTTAGGTTTCTTCCCAAACCATAATTCATACGGTGTCGTTTCAACGGATTTAGATGGTTCCCTATTTAAAGTGAATGCGACTGTTTCTAATGCATAACCCCAAAATGATAGCGGTAAATCTGTAAGTGACATCATAGAAAGAACCATATCTAAGAGAGTTCGATTACGACGTCCGGACACACCATTACGCTGTGGTGTTCCCGACGGTGTCAATTGTGAAAGTATTCCGCATTTCTTCAAATGCTCACCAAACTCGTAACTTAGATATTCACCTCCACGATCAGAACGTAGAAATTTAATCTTCTTGTTACGTTGATTCTCAACCTCACTTTGAAATTCCTTAAACTTCTCGAAAGTTTCGGACTTATGTTTCATGAAATAGATATACCCATATCTACTCAAGTCATCCGTGAAGGTAAGAACATAACGATAACCACCACATGATGCTACACTCACTGGACCACACACATCGGTATGTATGATTTCCAATAAGTCCGTAGCTCGCTCCATCATACCAGAAAATGGAGTCTTAGTCATTTTACCCATCAGACATGCTTCGCATCTTTCAAGTGATTCGAAATCAAGTGATTCAAGAAGTCCATCGGAATGGAGTTTCTTCATACGCTTCATTCTAATGTGACCAAGACGACAGTGCCACATATAGGTCGAGTTATCGCTCGATTTCAAACGTTTAGCCTCAATGTTATTAATATGTGTATTTCCACTATCGAGATTCAATAAGAATAGACCATCTATCAAAGGTGCATGTGCATAAAACATATTACTCATATAAATCGAACAACCATTAATCTCTGACTTAAACAAGTAACCGTCTCACAATAAACAAGATCCCGATATAATGTTCATGCTTAACGCAGGCACCAAATAACAATTATTTAAGTATAAAACTAATCCCGATGGTAGATGAAGGGGTAGCGTGCCGACCGTGATCACATCAACCTTTGATCCGTTTCCCATGCGCATTGTCACCTCGTTCTTCGCTAGCTTCCGTTTATTCTGCAGCACCTGTTTCGAGTTACAAATATGAGCAACCGAACCAATATCAAATACCCAGGCACTACTATGAGTACTAGTGAGATACACATCAATAACATGTATATCAGATATACCTTTCTTCTTGATGTTGCCGTTCTTCAAATCCGCCAAGTACTTTGGGCAATTCCGCTTCCAGTGACCTTCTCCCTTGCAGTAAAAGCACTCAGTATCAGGCTTAGGTCCAGCCTTGGACTTCTTCATCGGTGCGGTAACTTTCTTACCACCCTTCTTGAAGTGTCCCTTTTGCTTAGACTTGCCTTTCTTGAATTTGGTGGTCTTATTGACCATCAACACTTGGTGCTCTTTCTTGATCTCCACTTCTGCAGACTTCAACATGGCAAAGAGTTCTGGCAACTTCTTGTTCATGTTTTGCATATTGTAGTTCATCACAAAGTTCTTGTAACTTGGTGGTAGTGATTGGAGGACATGGTAAATCCCCAAAGCATTAGGAATCACTATACCCAAGCTTTGAAGTTTGTTTGCGTGCCCAGACATCTTAAGCACATACTCATTGACGGAGCTACCCTCTTCCATCTTGCAGTTAAAGAACTTTTCAGAAGCCTCATAGCTCTCAATCGCCGCGTGAGTCTCAAAGATCAATTTGAGATCACGGACAATATCATGTGGGTCTGAATTCTCAAACCTTTTCTGAAGCTCTGATTCTAAACCATACAAGATAGCACACTGAACTGTGGAGTACTGAGTCTTCCGAGCGAGGTAAACATTCTTTACTTCAGCGGTAGCAGTAGCTGCAGGTGGGTCACCCAGCGGTGCATCCACATAGGTCAAATTACCAGCTATGAGGACAATCCTCAAATTGCGGAACCAATCCGTGAAGTTGCTTCCATTGTTTTTCAACTTTTCTTTCTCTAGGAACTCATTAAAATTGATGGTAGGGGCTGCCATTGATCTACAACATATTTGCAATAGTTTAGACTAAGTTTATGACAAATTGAGTTCTAATTAATAGTTAAATTAATCTAGGTGAACTCCCACTCAAAACAATATCCCTCACATTGTTTTAGTGATCACACGAACCAAATCCACCACATCAACACCTATCATCACGAGAGTTGATATAGGATCAATGGCGAACAATCGTCATGTTCATCATATCTACTATATGATTCATGCTTTACCTTTCAGTGATCCATGTTCCGAGACCATGTCTGTACATGCTAGGCTCGTCAAGATCAAACCTTAGCTTCTGCATGAGCAAATCTAGCTTGCTCACGTTGTATACACTTGCGGAATCTAACACACCCGATCATCACGTGGTGCTTCGAAACAACAAGCTTTGGCAACGGTGCTAACTAAGGGTGAACACTTTATGACTTGAAATTCATGTGCTTCAGGGATCATCTTATAATGCTACCGTCGTTAACTAAGCAATACAAGATGCATAAAGGGTTAACATCACATGCAATTCATAATATGTGATATGATATGGCCTTTCTTCTTTGTGCTTCCGATCTCCATCTTCAAGCACGAACATGATCTCCATTATCACCGGCATTGCATCAAGGTCAATGACGCTTCTCCATGGTTGTCGTCCACCGGCTTCAACTATTACAACTAATTTGAATAGACACGCGGGTCTTAATAAAATTAAAGACAACCATATGGCTCCTGCCGGTTGCCAACTTACAATAAGGAACATTGCATACATCAAATATAATCACAATCATGGCCATATCACATCACGGCACACCCCTGCAAAACAAAGTTAGACGCCTCTACTTTCTTTGCATGTTTTACGTGGTTTGGGGCTTTCAATAAGTGTTGTTCTAACTTAAGAACATTGATACTAGTATTGACAATCACCCGTTGTAAATTGAATTTTAACTATGCTGGGAGAAACAGGCACCCGCAAAGCCACTTATGCACTACAAGTTGCATGTCAAGCGTGGAGAAAGTCTCATGAACGATGCCATGTAAGGTTAGCCCGGGCCGCTTTATCCCAACATCCCGCAAGATGCAAAGTACACAAGAAGCAATCGACAATAAAAGCATCAACGCCCACAATGACCATTATGTTCTACTCGTGCAACAGATCTACATATAGACACGGCTCTGATACCACTGTAGGGTTTCGTAGCATGGAAAACAAAAAAATTCTATCGCATACAAACAAACAAGCCAAGATCTATCTACTAGATTGTAGCAACGAGTCGATGGAATAACTCACCCTCAAAGATTCCAAAGTGTTTAACGAGAGCGGATTCTCGTGGGTGATGTAGTCGTACTCTTCCCGATCTCAAGATCGCGTAGACGATCCTTCCGGCGCTGCGTTCCGGCAGCGCTCCCGCAGTCGGTCACACGTTCGATACTCGACGAAGGCCTTCCTCTCCCTTGTTCCAGCAGGCAGCGGAGGTTGTAGCACTCTCCTCGCGATTCCGGCAGCACAACGACGTGGTACCGGAAGTAGAGGGGAGATCTCGCAGGTCTTTGCCTTAAGCCGGAGCGAGTATGGTGAACTATGAGAGAGCTCCTCGGAAATCTAGGGTTTAGATACACCAAGGAGGAGGCTTGTCCGGTGGCTAGGGTTAGCTAGGCGGCAGCGGCTTGCCCTAGGGCGGCGGCGGCTGCAGGAGGGCCGGCGGCTTAGGGCTAGGGTTTGCGGGTGGAGCTGTTGGGTGCTAGGAGGGGGCAGCCCTGTCCCTCCTTATATAGGTGGAGGGGCCGTGCCAGGGGAGGGGAGTACCTCCCCAACTCGGTTTCCCAAGGGGGCCGACGGTGGAGGGGAGGTACTCCTCCCCAACTCGGATTCCACCTTCCCCTCCACTTCCCAAAATAGCCGTTTGACTTTTCAAATTGGCGTTTGACTTTTCAAACTAGGATTTGATTAAACCCCTTATTTTGTTCAGCGATGACACCTAGTACATGATGCAATCATTCGAACTTGGTATGACACATTCATGTACCCTTCCCCTTCGGAGTGCCGGACATTCCGGAACCTTCTAGAACATTCCCAATGAAAACACCGGAACCATTCTCCAACCCCGAAACAGGACTTTCCTTATATGAATCTTATTCTCCGGACCATTCCAGATCTCCTCGTGATATCCCGGATCCCATCCGAGACTCCAGACAACATTAGGTCTCTTACTAATCATTCCATAACTACTCAAACAACGTCGAATCCTTAAGTGTGTCTCCCTACGGCTCGTGAATTATGCGGACATGATCGAGACACTTCTCCGAACAATAACCAATAGAGGAATCTGGAAATTCATATGGCTCCCACATATTTCTACGATTACTTTGCGATCGAATGAACCACTTACATACAATACCAATTTCCTTTTGTCTCACGATAGTTTACTTATCCGAGGTTTTGATCGTCAGTATCTCTGCATACCTAGTTCAACCTCGTTACTGATAAGTACTCTTTTCTTGTTCCCGTGATATGTGATCCCTTGTGAGGCAGTCACATGGTTGCAAGCTAATTGGATGACATTCCACCGAGAGGGCCCAGAGTATATCTATCCGTCATATGGATGGACAAATCCCACTCTTGATCCATGTGTCTCAACCAAAACTTTCTGAACACTCAATGCCACCTTTACAGCCACCCAGTTACGGTGTGGTGTTTGATGTCATCAAAGCATCCTTCCGGTGAAGGTGATATGCATGATCTCATGGTCGAAGGAATTAGGTTACTATGTATCAGAAAGCATATAGCAATTGAACTATTAAAATGACTTGATCTTTATGCTACGCTTATCTATAGGAGTATGTACACCATATCATTCTCCTAACGATATGATCTTGTTGTTAATAACATCTCAATGTTCATGATAGGGAAACCACAATCATTTATTAACCAACAAGCTAGTGACTTCAATTTAAGTTTACAAATCACACAAGTATTAATGTTTCCTTGTTAATACTATTATAGCATGAAAGTAAACATTTATCATAAACACAAAGATATAATAATAACTACATTTATTATTGCCTCTAGGGCATATCTCCAACAGCGCTGCTTGCCTTGCTTCGGCTACGGGGTGGAACGATCAGTGAGGTGAGGAGAGTGAGATGGTGTTCTTCAATCGGCTGGGGGTGGCCTCCTTTTATAGGCCCGACGGCGAGACTGAACGGGATGGGCAGGCGACGGTGGCGACACGGCTATGGGCAGCTAGAGGCATGGCTGAGGGTGGCGATCGATCGGTGGTCTCCTGGCGATGCTCTAAGGTTTAAATGCGCTTGTAGGGGCACTGGCAAACGGTCGGGAACGCACGATGCTCTACAAGGCAGAGGCGGCGAACTCTGCGGCGAGCAGTGGCTACCGGGTACAGGCGATGGAATGGGCATGTCTGGCGGTCTCTTGGGACGGTAGGGTTCATGCTGGAGGGCGGTGAGGGCTCGAGGTGGTCGGGTTGCGTGGGAACGGCGCGTGCTCTGCGGCGCGCGTCGGCATGGTCGACAGCAGCGCGGGCGCGACGTTCCTGGTGGTTCTGGTTGTTGTCCGCGAGGCAGGGCTGGCCGAGAGGGGGCGGTGAGGCATGGGCTACCTCCCAGACAAGGTTGGCACGGCTAGTTTTTATCCTAGCCTGTTGTCCACACTGGCGTGACATGGGTGCTCTCGGCCTATTCACCATTGATGACATTGGCGAGTTTACAGTGGGGCTAGAGCTTAGTTAAGTTTGCTAGATGATCTACTGAGGTTGCTGTGAGCTAGATAGGGAACAAGTTAGGCCAGAATCACTGCACACTATAGTGTTTAGGATTTATTTGATTTGCATCAGCAAGGTGTTTGATGAAATGGCCGCATGAATTCAAGTTTTGAATTTTGAAAAGATTTTTGGTGGGTGTGATAGGCATGTGCTGGTGAGTCTGTGGATGCTTGGGTTTTGAAAGTTGAGCTTGTTTGAGTGGTTTTTGAAAAAGTGGGATCTTCCCATATGAAATAGATTTAATTTTAAACTGTCCTTTAAACTATGCATTTGAATGATTTTGGATGATCACAAAGTGGGCCTTGGTACTTTGTTATGAGTACTATCAAGGGTGCAAAGATCCAAACAAGTTTCTGTTAAGTTCTGAAAGTTAGAGATAGCCAAAGTAGGCATGGGAGTTAAATTGGCCAAAGTGACCATTCACTTAATTGGTTTGTTTTGATTTGTTTGTCTTTGGGAAAAGTTTGGGGATTGTTTAGATGATGTTTATTTCACCTAAGAATCCTTTTACAAGCAAAGAAACACACAAGAATGGCAATTCAAAAGAATCCAAATGTAATGCTTACACATATGCATGCTTTCATATTTTAAATTTGAAAAGTTTTTGTTAACCCTAATTTTGACGATTCTAGTTTAATATTTTTGGGATGTTACAGCACGGAACAGAAATTGGAGATTTCTATGCGACACTGGAGTGTCCGGCGTTTTTACTCCGGACATTCTACCCAAGGAAAAACTGACAGAAACAACAAAACTGAAACAAACATAACTTTTGCATCCGGACTCCGATTAGTAAAGAGCTCTACAAGATCATACAGAGAACCATCATAGTACAGAAAGGGAGGATATAACCAAATGATGAAAGGTTTAACCTATCTATAAAATACAAACCGTTCAGACCTCCAATATCGAAAACACAATAGAGAATACATATAAATTCTGTTTTCGATGAACTTGAGCTTGTCGTGGAGATTGAAACAATATCTAAAATCCTATCATGGATAAGAACCAGGAAATATTATGCCAAGTATGCAAATGTTTGAGCTCTCACCGAGGGATATGATCAAGTTACTTACTCTAGAGCCCCTCTTGATAGTACTGTTGTCTATCCTATAAACTGGTCTCCCCAACTAACTCCACGAGACCGGTAAGAAAGAAACCCTATCAAGATCATACCTTTGCCTTTTGCATATTCCACTTGATCTTGATTATGACGATCTTCTACACCTCGAGATGGAGAACCTTTCTTGATTACGCTATCTTGGTGAGGACTTGGAATTTGCTCCCCCATACTCCACTATGGAAGAGCCTCTCTTTTAGGAATATCCTCATATATCCATGATCACCATAAGGATGGAATGATTCAAGCATATGATCTTCATACGTCCAATTTGCATCACCATTCTATATCATAATTTGCCTCTATTCATTGATATATTTCATATTAAGAGGTGATACTTATGTCTTTTCATCTGTTTTTGCATGTTGGATGATTCTTGGAGGATGAACTGCTGGAGTCAGGTTTCTGATGGAAAAAAGAGGTGTTTTGATGAAATTTTGCGAAGATCAGAAAAATACCAGGAAAATCATGGAAAATAATATTTTCTCAGAAGACGAAGGAAGCCAGAAGGGAAGGCGGTGTTGGGCCACAGGGGGCCCACAGCCCCCAGGTGCGCCCCCCTGGGCCGCGTGTGGAGGAGGTGTGGCCCACCTGGCCGGCCTCCGACTCCGCCCTCTCGCCTATATCTTCTCCTAGAAACCCTAAGATCCAGGGAGCGACCACAGAAAGATTCTGCCGCCTCTACGGAGCGGAAAACACCGAGAGAGAAAGAGCTCTCCAGCAGACAGATTTCTGTCGGGTAAATTCCTTCCTGGAGAGGGGAGATCGTCGCCATCAACACCGTCATCAAGCTAGACTTTATCGGGATCATCATCATCATCCACACCATCATCTCCACCAGCACCATCATCGCCACTCCATCCTGTTGTAACAATTGTGTTGGATCTTGCATTAGTTCTTAGGGGAAACTTTCCCGGTGTTGATTCCTATTGTAGTTGATGCTTGTGAGTAGAACCATTGGATTATTGTTTATGTTCAAATTGTTATCCATTACCATATCATCTTTGATCTTGGTCCATATGATGTCTTGTGAGTAGTTCATTTAGTTCTTGAGGACATGGGATAAGTCATGTTGTTAGTAGTGGATTTGTGTTGAGATATTATTCAATGGTTTAGTATTTAAGTTGTGGTGCTATTCTTCTAGTGGTGTCATGTGAACGTCAACTACATGATACTTCACCATTTATGGGCCTAGGGGAATGCATTGTGTATTTGGATACTAATTGTGGGGTTGCCGGAGTGACAGAAACCTGAACTCCCGTTAGGACACCATTGCATAAGGGAGTGTAGGATCTCAGAGTTTAAGGTTGTGGTTAGGTTTATATCTTAATTTCTTTCCTGTAGTTGCGCATGCTTGCAGGGGGTTTAATCACAAGTATGTATTAGTCCAGGTAAGGCCGGTACATTAGCATAGGTTCACCCACACAACACTTACAACACCAAAGAAGGGTAATCAGCTTTATGAAGCGAAAGCACTTGACAGAATTCCCATGTGTCCTCGAGAACGTTTGGTCCTTATAAGTATTTCCATCGGCTTGTCCTTTGCTAAGAAAGGATTGGGACACTTGCTGCAGTTGTTCGTTGTCTTTATTACTTGCACTTTGTTTTGTTGCTTTATCAAAAAAACCCTAAAAATGCGTTTGCTAAGTATTTACAGAGATTTCTTGCTCCATACCACTAGTCAACACATTCTGCTCCTCATTGGGATCGACACTCCTATTTATCAAAAGTACTACGATACACCCCCTATACTTGTGGGTCAAGACTATTTTCTGGCGCCGTTGCCGGGGAGCGAAGCGCTATTGAAGAGTGGAACTGGTAAAAAGGAAACTTCTACTATGAGCATTGTTTTTATTTCTATTTGTTACTTTGTTTCCAATATGGATAACCCACTTGGTTTTCTGTTTGGGAAAACTACTACCATTGTTTGAGTAGTAGATGAATCACCACCTGTTGAGCCAGATCCTTTTAAGATACCTACAAGTATTGTTAATCGTGTTATGGATAATTATTATTTAGGGGATGGAACTATCCACCCTGGTGATAACTTTCTTTTTATCCATGAATTATGCGGGTTGTTTAAGTGTGCAGGTATCACAAATGAACAGGTGAAGAAGAAGTTACTCTCTATATCCTTGAAAGGGAGAGTTGAAGAATGGCATAAGCTGCTAAAGAATGGGCAATCCATGGAATGGGAGGAAATAGTACCTCTCTTTTATTATAAATTCTATCCTCCCAGTGAAATTCATAAGGATAGGAATCTGATATGTAACTTTTGGCCTTGTGATGGAGAGAGTACATCTCAAGCTTGTGGGAGATTGAAGTTACTAATGCTTAAATGTCCTATTCATGAATTCCCTAACAATATTATTATCAATAACTTTTATGCCAGGCTTTTTCTTCATGATAAAGATTTACTAGATGCTTCTTGTGCTGGATCATTCACACGTATGAAGGAAGAAGCTAAATGGGATCTCCTAGACCGTATTCAAGAGAACACTGAAGCTTGGGAGAATGATAAAGGAAGAAAGTCAGGTATAAATTATGATTATGAATGCATAAAATCTTTTATGGGAAATGATGACTTCCATGATATTAGTGATGAGTTTGGTCTAGAATCCCAAAGTATTGCCAATTGTTTCAAGGCCTTTGCCTCTTACATAGAAATTCCCAAAAAGAAGTGGAATAAGTACCATGCACCTTATAAAGATGTTGGTAGTCATGTTCCTGTTAGAAGCACTGAAGTTTGTACTACTAATCATATTGTGCCTGAACCTTATGGTGAGAAAATACCTTTCCCAGCTAAGGTAAAGGAGTATTCTATGATGATTAGTGCGAATAACAAAGGTACAAAGAAAACTGTGGAACCTGATGAACAAATGAATATTGAACCTGTGGTAGGTATTGTGAAAAATCTGGTCACTAGAAATATAGAGGATGAGCATATTTTCTTCTGTGAAGACGCTTCTAATATTGTCTCTCATCCTAGTAAAGCTACAAAATCTAGTGCCCCTGTGCTTTCTGTTAAAATTGGTGATCATTGCTACTATGGTTTATGTGATATTGGTGCTAGTTCTAATGCTTTTTCTTATGAGCTTTATAGGGAAATTATGCATGAAATTGGTCCTTGTGAGCTTGAGGACATTGATGTGGTTATTCACCTTGCTAATAGAGAGACAGTCTGTCCCATTGGCATTGTAAGAGATGTGGAGGTTCTTTGCGGTAAGATTAAGTATCCTGCTGATTTTCTAGTGCTTAATTCTAAAGCTAGTAAAACTTGTCCTATAATTTTTGGTAGACCTTTCTTGAACACTTGTGGATCTATTATAGATTGTAAGAAGGAGAAAGTTTTAACTAAGTTTGATGGAGATTCTTATGAGTTTAACTTTTCCAAATTTGCTAAAGCTCCTTGTGAAAACAGCTTGCCTAATAAAGATTTCAGGATGGAACAACTTGCTTATATTGATCCGGTTTATGACCTTGGACCTCTTTTTGGTGATTGTAAGTATGCTCATTCTGATGATAAAATTGTTCACAGTGACAGTTATATTGTCAATTTTATTCAAAGTGCTACTGAAAGTTATTATGAGAGAGGGAAACATGGTTTTATTCATCTCAATAATGTTAAGTTTCCCCGTTTTATGTTGAAAGCTTTGAAGTTACATCTGTTTTGTCTTCCTATGCTAGTGGCTTTTTGTTTCAAAAATTTGTTTTCTCATGATACCCCCATGCATAGGAAGTGGGTTAGACTCAAATGTGTTGTCTATTTGCTTTTTGATGCTCTCTTTCACTTCAAATATATAACTCCTTTGTGAGCATCTTTGAAACTATCAAGCCTAACTTAAAGGCATTAAAGAAAAGTACTTCTTGGAAGATAACCCAATAGTTTTGTCGAGTCTTGGAAGTTATTACCTTACTAATAACCGTTCCTTATCCTTTTTATTTTGGTTTTTGAGTCAAGTTCAACTACTTTTGAGAAGTAGAGGAGTTGTGAAAAGTGGCTGTCCTGGGACAGATTTTTGTGCTACATTGTAAAAATTCGTGAGGAGCTCAGTACTTCGGATGGAGCTGTATTTTTCTGTGCTTGTTCTCCAAGTTGTTACCCAACTTTCATTAGTTTTGCACTTTTTTATTTGAACAACAGAAGGTTTTCGAAAAAATCAATCTTTACCTGCTGATCTGTTTTGACAGATTTCTGTCATCATTTGCATTTGCCTCTTTTGTTGATTCCCTTCCATATTCTTTTGGGTTTTTGGAAAGGAGTTGCTACAGTAGCTTTGTTTTGATGGATTTCAGTTGAAGTGTGAACCTTAAGGTTTATTGTTTTGCTTACACTAATGTTGCCATTGAAGTTTGTGTATTGCCTTGTGAGAAAAGGAATTTCCAGGAGAAGGAGAAAAGGAGTCTGCACAATTCGTCTTTGAATAGGTAAAAGTGGTGAAAACAGAAGGTTCGTGAAAGCCTAATCTTTTTATATTTTTGATGTTTTTATTACATACGAAAGGCTACGAAATGAAACAGAGGAGCAAACGGAGGCCGGGGTGGCCACACCCACCCAGGCACGGGCCCCAGCTGGCAACGCCTGGAGGGGGTGTGATCCTCCCGAGATCCGTCTCTGCCTCGTTTTCATGCCAGTACCTTCCTTATGCATTGAAACTTCATAATATATAACCCCCCGGATCCCCCGAGTTTCGTGTATCATGTTCTCGTTGTGTTTTCGTTTCAATCTGTTTCTGTCAGGAAATCTTCTCAAGTTTAGAGCACCATGGTCTCCGCCAACGACAAAGGCAAGAAGCCCGAGGAAGATGATCCTCACAATACCAAGGAGGAGAAGATTTTGGTAGGGGATGAAGAAGACATGGAGGAGGACAAGCATCTGTACTCCCGCGCTACCGTCGCAAGTATTGGAGTGGTGAAACCTATCAAGCTTAAGAGGATAGCATGGATGTCTACAGGAGGGAAACCTCCACGTCTTATCTTTGTTCCATGGTCACCTCCTCCACGTACCAAGAATCCCTTCCATACTCTTATACATGAGCAACAATACCAACATGAGCCCAAAGGGAACTTTCCCTCGGTTTGGGATCTGCCTCGCTCTAACCAAGCAGGGAAGGAACACACTAAGAAGGAAGAGTGGGGAAATAATAGCAAGGACTAGGACTCTCGGTCCGATATGATCATGAACCGCATTGAGCAAAATTCGGAGTTGATACGTACTCTGACCTTCGAGATTGAGGATTTGAGGAAACCGATTGAAGAGCTTATCAAGAGAACACCACCGCCACCGAAGGAGTAATTCGTCATCAGGTTTGGCATCCCCTTGGCTTGTTCCAAGCTTGGGGGAGTGCCACGATATCACATCATTATCTTTTATCTTTTACCCTTTTTAGTAGATTCATATCTTTGGTAGAGAAGTTATCTTATAGGTTGGTTTGCATGTGGAAGTATCACTTCTTTAGTTGATTATCTATGTATCCCTTGGTGTGAGTGCCTTTATGTAATATTAATGATAAGTTTCATCTTTTACTTTTTGCACTTCTTTTTTTTGTTTGCAATCTCTATTATATGATTGATCTTGTTACTCGGTATTGGTATCACTTTGGGAGCAACAAGTAGATATAAATTGGTTTTGGCAAACCGAGCAATCGTCAGTAGCAACACTTTTTAAGGTTTGAAAGGAAAAGAGAAAAAGCTTACCGGTATTTTATATCATTTATTTTCTTTCTTGATTGGCTCATAAGCTTAGTATTCTTTATTTAAGATATTTTTGTGTCTTCAAGGAAGATTGCATGTTTGGCTTTATCACTTGTAGGTTTGCTTGTTTCTTTCAACTCTTTTGCTTGCTACCCAGCCTTGCTAGGCAAAAACCTGTTTTGAGAAGGCATATTTCTCATGCTTCCAACCCCTATGAACCAAACCTGTGCTTTTTGTGTGGACCATATCTACCTATTAGCATTATTGCTATTCCAAGCAAACTCTCAAGCTTCATTTACCTTTCGAATTAAAAATTATTTTGTTATGAGAAAACTAGTTAGTAAATCTCTTACGAACTCGATGGCGCACCTTATTTTCATGCCCCTAATAAACTTGAACCATTGTGTCATCGAAGTTGTATATGCTTGCATCTATACGTTGAGATTAGCAGAACCGTGTTGTCATGGGGAACGCTTTCAACACTTATGGATACATATCCAGTTGATATCATGCTCTTTTGTTTGCGGATGTCGTCGGTGTGAAATAAAAAGGGAGCTTGTAAGTCCATGCAGTTATGTATGTGTGTTAGAGAAACGCTTGGGCCGCTAGCCTAAGCCATGCCTAATCATGGTGGAAACTTGCAACATAACCATAGTGCGCAATCTATGAAGCATCCTCAGTAAAAACCTATACAAATAGCAAATACAAAGATCGTTGAGATGCTCACTGTCTACTTGCCTTGTCATTTTTATTATGGGATAGCTCCTATATCATGTGCAAGGGGTACCCCGTTGGCGGTTCTTTATGATACACATGTACTTACAATGACAAGAACTTACCGGTAACTAAAGTTGAGTACCATGAGGAGCGGCCCTAGTACTCAAGGGACATGAGATTGCCAACTTATATTTCGTCAAGCATATACTCCATCCTTGTTCACTTTAACCTTAAGCACCTAAATATGCTTATGATAGGGGCAATAAGGGCTCAAAGCTAGTAAGTACCATAATCTTTTGGAAGATCTTTATGAACTTGAAATCCCTGCTTCCTTCTATGAAGGACCTTTCTCCTATTTTCTAAATTGAGTTAGTAAACCTACTTCCTCTCTATCTCTAGCAAGCATTTCAGTTGATGTGTTTCAAGCATTCATATGATGATTTATTCAATCATATTCTTTATCTCCCTTGTTTGCACAAAACTCTTACCTATTGAGTATTACTTTGAAAGCTATCATTGTGAAAAAACCTTTTATGTTTGAGCAAAGAGTACTCCTGTTCCAAAACTTCTTCAAAAGCTTTTTGTGAAACTGTTTGCCAGTTGTTCTCTGCCCAGGAACAAAGTTTGCCAATTCCAATTATGATTTATCTTTATGCATATCTATTGTGACTCATGTGCTTGTTGCAAGCTAAGTTATATAATGGTGAGTTTCCTTCTTCTATGAGTTGTGTAATGGTAAGTGTGATGCTTCTTGTCCGTATTCTTTTATCGACACTTCAATCCATAAAACTATGGACATGTTTACTGAGCTCAGTTTTCTCTTGGGGACAAGCGAAGGTCTAAGCTTGGGGGAGTTGATACGTCCAATTTGCATCACCATTCTATATCATAATTTTCCTCTATTCATTGATATATTTCATATTAAGAGGTGATACTTATGTCTTTTCATCTATTTTTGCATGTTGGATGATTCTTGGAGGATGAACTGCCGGAGTCAGGTTTCTGATGGAAAAAGAGGTGTTTTGATGCAATTTCGCGAAGATCAGAAAAATACCGGAAAAATCATTGAAAATAATATTTTCCCAGAAGACGAAGGAAGCCAGAAGGGGAGGCGGTGTTGGGCCACAGGGGGCCCACACCCCCTAGGCGCGAGCCCCCCTAGGCCATGCCTGGAGGAAGTGTGGCCCACCTGGCCGGCCTCCGACTCCGCCCTCTCACCTATATATTCTCCTCGAAACCATAAGATCCAGGGAGCGACCAAAGAAAGATTTTGCCGCCTCTGCGGGGCGGAAAACACCGAGATAGAAAGAGCTCTCCGGCAGACAGATTTCTGCCAGGAAAATTCTTTCCTGGAGAGGGGAGATCGTCGCCATCAACACCGTCATCAAGCTAGACTTCATCAGGATCATCATCATCATCCACACCATCATCTCCACCAGCACCATCATCACCACTCCATCCCGTTGTAACAATTGTGTTGGATCTTGCATTAGTTCTTAGGGGAAACTTTCCCGGTGTTGATTACTATTGTAGTTGATGCTTGTGAGTGGAACCATTGGATTATTGTTTATGTTCAGATTGTTATCCATTACCATATCATCTTTAATCTTGATCCATATGATGTCTTGAGAGTAGTTCGTTTAGTTCTTGAGGACATGGGAGAAGTCATGTTGTTAGTAGTGGATTTGGGTTGAGATATTATTCAATGGTTTAGTATTTAAGTTGTGGTGCTATTCTTCTAGTGGTGTCATGTGAACGTCGACTACATGATACTTCAGCATTTATGGGCCTAGGGGAATGCATTATGTATTTGGCTACTAATTATGGAGTTGCCGGAGTGACAGAACCTGAACCCCCGTTAGGACACCATTGCATAAGGGAGTGTAGGATCTCAGAGTTTAAGGATGTGGTTAGGTTTATATCTTAATTGTTTTCCTGTAGTTGCGGATGCTTGCAGGGGGTTTAATCACAAGTATGTATTAGTCCAAGTAAGGTCGGTACATTATCACAGGTTCACCCACACAACACTTACAACACCAAAGAAGGGTACTCAACTTTATGAAGCGAAAGCACTTGATAGAATTCCCATGTGTCCTCGAGAACGTTTGGTCCTTATAAGTATTTCCATCGGCTTGTCCTTTGCTAAGAAAGGATTGGGTCACCTGCTGCAGTTGTTCGTTGTCTTTATTACTTGCACTTTGTTTTGTTGCTTTATCAAAAAAAAAACTAAAAATGTGTTTGCTAAGTATTAAAGAGATTTTCTGCTCCATACCACTAGTCAACACCTTCTGCTCCTCATTAGGATCGACACTCCTATTTATCAAAAGTACTACGATACACCCCCTATACTTGTGGGTCATCAGATCTCTTCGAGATGGCACATCTTGAACTTGCACTTTATTTCTTCTTTCTTTATTATGTTGGTGTCTTGAAGGTACACATGCGATATCAAATCATCTTGTTATTCAAGATACACTTGCCATAGGCTCAACGTATACATGACTAATCTCCGGATCATTCCTTGAAACCTTGATCAACACTTGATGTTCTTCACTTTCTTCTTCTTCCAACCTTGAAGGCAACATATGGTTTAAGCATTGCCGATGGAGAAATTCTACAAGTAAAAATCAATGCAAACATAAGTCCATAAATATTGTCATTAATTACCAAAACCACACATGGGGGCACACATGTTCTTTCACTTTGTCATATACTCCATTCGCTGGACCAACTCAAGAGGGTGAAACATGGCAGTACGAATCTCAAAGCACAGAGACCACTTTTTCCCCAATTACTGGTCTCTAGTTCGCTTCTCCCACACTGCACGGGCCTGCCCATCCTCGACGGCGCCGGTGGCTCCGCCATACCTACACTCCCCCCGTTGTACCTACACTCGCTCCGCGTTCCTGCACCTGCCCCTCTCACGGATCCTCCAGGAGCTCAGATTGGTCGGTCAGCTGGTCGACGAGGGAAGACGGCGACACACCACCAATGGATGTGTCACAGGAAGGAACACCCTAAACCACCAATGGGTGTGGGTGCGGCTCCCGAATGGGTGGCGATTCCGCAGGTGTTTGCTGTTGTCCGGCACCGTCCATGGCGACGTCACTCACAGCACGACTCCCGTGCTCGCAGACTCACTCGTTCAACGACCACCCTCTGTGATGACATCGTTCCAGCCACGGCCACCCTCGTACTGCCAGGTGTCGGCCTCACGAGTTGGTCCATGGAACGGAGCGTACGACCCACGTGTCGGCCTCCCATGCGCTACTGCATTTGATGCTTACGTGCAACTAAAGTAGGAAAACTCTTGTGCTTTCCTTTCCTAGATTATCTCAATCCACTAAAGTTTGGTGCACCATGCATGTGCTTATCTCTCTCTTGGCAAGTTCAAAATATCTCAAAGCTTGAAATGAAAAGATGTTTGAACATTTTTTATTGAAATTTTAGGAAGTCTGAAAATACCAAAAGTTCTAATTCCACTAGTGGAAAAAGGGCCATCCGTTCGCGACCCCTCAGAGCATTAGTCCCGGTTGCGCCACAACCGGGACTAATGCTGGCACGCGTCCTGGTTCGAGCGGGCACGGGGCCAGGGGGCATGCGTCCCGGTTGGTAATGGGGAATACGTCCCGGTTGGATCCACCAACCGGGACTAAAGGTTTGGCCATAGCCACGTGGCGTGGCACACACCTTTAGTCCCGGTTGCTGGCTCCAACCGGGACGTATTCTCCCACCCTCTATAAATGCAACGCCCCAGCCCCCTCTGCCTCCACTCTGTTTTTTCTCTTGGTGGAAGGTGTGAGGGGTGTGCTAGTTTTTTCTCTTCTATGCATGCATTGAAGGTGTTTGATGAAATGTTTGAGTGAATAATCCCGTTCAATTTCTCATAGAACAAAAATATAGAAGGTGTCCGAGACGCACTTGAGCTTTCTCCTCTTTATTTCCCTCGATCGAGGTTAGCAATCTTATCTTTTCTCTGTCATTGATACAATTCATGTGTCGATGTGAATTGGTTATTTCACTATTTATGATGTCCTATTTTTTGATAAACTTACTTATATGATGCAGATGAACGGTCAGGAATGGATGTACGGTGACCGGCGCGTAGCCGGGTATATGAAAGGCGTGGATAAATTTATCGATGTGGCTACGGCAAACAAAGAGAATGGTTTTATACGTTGTCCATGTGTTCAATGTCGGAACAACAAGGAGTACTCTTCCTCGAAAATCATTCGCTGCCACCTGATTATGAAAGGTTTCATGCCCAACTATAATTGCTGGACCAAGCACGGGGAAAGAGGGGTTATGATGGAAGATGGTGAAGAAGAAGATGATGATAACAACTATCATCATATGTTTCCTGAATACAGTGATACTGCAATGGAAGACAATGGAGAGGAAAGAGGTGAAGAACGGGCATCAGATGAGCCAGCTGATGAACTTGGTAGGGTCATTTCTGATGCAAAGCGAGACTGTTAAACAGAAAATGAGAAGTTGAAGTTAGAGGGCATGTTAGAAGATCACAAGAAATTGTTGTACCCAAATTGTGAAGATGGCAGCACAAAGCTCGGTACCACACAGGAATTGTTGCGATGGAAGGCAGAGTGTGGTCTAACTGACTCCTCATTTGAAAAGATGTTGAAAATAATGAAGCCGAAGTTTCCAAAACATAACGAACTTCCCGAGAGTACCTACGAAGCAAAGAAGACTCTCTGTCCTCTAGGATTAGATGTGCAAAAGATACATGCATGCATTAATGACTGCATCCTCTGCCGCGGTAAGGAGTATGATAATTTAGATAAATGCCCGGTATGCAATGCGTTGTGGTATAAGATCAGACGAGATGACCCTGGTGATGTTGAGGGAGAGCCCCTCCGGAAGAGGGTTCCTGATAAGGTTATGTGGTATGCTCCTATAATACCAAGGTTGAAACGCATGTTCAGAAACAAAGAGCATGCCAGGTCGTTGCGATGGCACAAAGAAGACCGTAAGAAAGACAGGAAGTTGAGACACCCTACTGATGGGTCACAGTGGAGAAAAATCGAGAGAGACTTCCTAGACTTTGCAGGTGACGCAAGGAACTTATGGTTTGGTCTAAGTACGGATGGCATGAATCCTTTTGGGGAGCAGAGCTGCAGCCACAGCACCTGGACCGTGACTCTATGTATCTACAACCTGCCTCCTTGGTTTTGCATGAAGCGTAAGTTCATTATGATGCCAGTGCTCATCCAAGGCCCGAAGCAACCGGGCAACGACATTGATGTGTACCTTAGGCCATTAGTTGAAGAACTCTTACAGTTGTGGGGCAAACCAGGTGTACATGCGTGGGATGAGAACAAACAGGAGCCATTTGATCTACGAGGGTTGTTATTCGTAACCATCAATGATTGGCCTGCTCTTAGTAACCTTTCAAGACAGACAAACAAGGGATATAAGGCATGCACCCACTATTTAGATAAGACTGAAGGTACATATTTGCATAAATGCAAGAAGGTTGTGTACCTGGTGAATCGACGATTTCTTCCGACCAATCATCCCGTAAGAAAGAAAGGCAAGCATTTCAAAGGTGAGGCAGATCACCGGAAGAAGCCTGAACTCCCTGCTGGTGATGATGTATTTGGTATGGTCAAGGACATAGAAGTAATCTTTGGAAAGGGTCCCGGCGGTCAATCAGTTCCGAACGACGTCGCTACAGGACACGCACCCATGTGGAAGAAGAAATCTATATTTTGGGAGCTGCCATATTGGAAAGTCCTGCGTGTCCGCTCTTCAATCAACGTGATGCATGTGACAAAGAATCTCTGCGTGAACCTGCTAGGATTCCTAGGCGTGTATGGGAAGACAAAAGATACACCTGAAGCACGGGAGGACCAACAAATTATGAAAGACCCAAAGAACATGCATACACATAACAAGACGGATAAAGGGCGTCACTTAAGTCGTGCCAGCTATGCTCTTACCAAAGCAGAGAAGGAAATCTTTTTTGAAGTCCTTTACAGTATCAAGGTGTCGTCGGGCTTCTCATCTAATATAAAGGGGATAATAAATATGGCAGAGAAAAAGTTCCAAAACCTGAAGTCTCATGACTGTCACGTGATTATGACGCAGTTTCTTCCGATTGCATTGAGGGGGCTTCTACCGGAAAATGTTCGAGTACCCATTGTGAAGTTGTGTGCATCCCTCAATGCAATATCTCAGAAGGTAATCAATCCAGATATTCTGCCAAGGTTACAGAAGGATGTGGTACAATGTCTTGTTAGTTTTGAATTGGTGTTCCCACCATCCTTCTTCAATATTATAACGCATCTCCTGGTTCATCTAGTGGAAGAAATTTCCATTCTCGGTCCGGTATTTCTGCACAATATGTTCCCCTTTGAGAGGTTCATGGGAGTCTTAAAGAAATATGTTCATAACCGTGCTAGACCAGAAGGAAGCATCTCCAAGGGATATGGAACAGAGGAGGTCATTGAGTTTTGTGTTGACTTTATTCCTGACCTTAAGCCGATTGGTGTTTCTGACTCGCGGCATGAGGGAAGACTAAGTGGAAAAGGCACACTGGAAAGAAAGCAATGATATGTAGGGACGGGGATTCTTTCACTAAAGCACACTACACAGTTCTACATAATTCCACCTTGGCAGCTCCGTATATCGAGGAACACAAGAATATTGTACGCTCCAAAAACCCGGGGAAGCCTGAATCATGGATTACAGATGAACACATGAAGTCTTTCAGTGGTTGGATGCGGACACATCTCTTGAATGACACCACTGTTGGAGATCATCTATACTTGTTGGCCGCGTCACCATCTTCTACTGTATTGAATTTCCAAGGGTACGAAATAAATGGGAATATATTCTACACGATCGCCCAAGATAAAAAGAGCATCAACCAAAATAGTGGTGTCCGCTTTGATGCAATAGACGAGAATGGACAAAAGGACACATATTATGGTTACATAGAGGAGATATGGGAACTAGACTATGGAGTTTCTTTTAAGGTCCCTTTGTTCCGCTGCAAATGGGTCAACCTGAATGGGGAAGGGGTAGAGATAGACCAGTTGTACGGAATGACAACAGTGGATCTCAACAATCTTGGTTATAGAGATGAACCATTCATCCTAGCCAATGATGTGTCTCAGGTTTTCTATGTGAAGGACATGTCCTCCAGACCGAAAAAAAGAAAAAAATATGCAAACGAATACATCATATGATGAGCCAAAGCGTCACATAGTTCTTTCAGGGAAAAGAAACATCGTGGGAATCGAGGACAAGACAGACATGTCAGAAGATTATAATAAGTTTGATGAAATTCCGCCCTTCACAGTGAAAACTGACCCAAGCATTCCGTTAAGTAAAGAAGATGCTCCATGGTTACGTCTGAAGCGATCATAAGGAAGGACATATGCCAAGAAGTTCATGCTCATATTATGTAACTCTAGTTCATGTCTTTCGCGGTTTGTGGCTTGACCGAAGGATATCTTTCGCGGTTTGTGGCCTTTAGTCCCGGTTTTGTAGTCTCAGTTTTTAATATTAATAAATTTCTTGAGTGTTAGTCCCGTTTTGTGGCTGGACCGGGACTATGAAGAAGTTGTCCCGATTCGTACTTACCATTAAGATATGATCTCCAAACACGTGCAGTCACATATTAGGGAGTGCCTCTATGACTAGTTTCTTGGAGATGCCGGAGGACTGGGATCCGGCGGCATCTCCCTGAAACTGGTCGTAGTGGTGTCCCTGCTCTCGAAAACCATCTTGCAGCTTGTAACTTCTATAACTAGATCAATACGCCTCGGAGCTAACTAATTTCACATATTAGGGAGTGCCTCTATGACCAGTTTCTCGGAGATGCCGGAGTACTGGGCTCCGTCGGCATCTCCCTGAAACTGGCCGCAGTGGTGTCCCATCTCTCGAAAACCATCTTGCAGCTTGTAACTTCTCTAACTAGATCAATACGCCTCGGAGCTAACTAATTTCACATATTAGGGAGTGCCTCTATGACCAGTTTCTCGGAGATGCCGGAGGACTGGGCTCCGTCGGCATCTCCCTGAAACTGGCCGCAGTGGTGTTCCTGCTCTCGAAAACCATCTTGGAGATGCCTCAAACTGGCTGGAGGACTGGACTCGCAAGGATGCATATATATAGTACAAGCAGCTCGACATAGTGTCGACACTTACGAAATAATGTCGACATTCACCCCTATCATTAGTGCTGACTCGTGTTTTGTCCCGGTTGGTGTCTCCAACCGGGACTACAGGTTGATCTTTAGTCCCGGTTGGTGACACCATCCGGGACAAGGTACACGCCGCACGACATAATGTCGACATAATGTTGTGCCCATATTATGCATGTGTCGCACGACATAATGTCCCGGTTGGTGACACCATCCTTTTTGTCGCACAGAAAAGCCCTTTTCCATTTTTCGAGCGCAAGAAACGGGTCGTTTTGTGAAGTAACCACCAAAATTCTGTTTCAGAATGCTACCGTCCCATTTTCCTAAAATACTAGACCACCTTACATGGACTATCTCCCAACAGGGACATCTCAAACCTTTTCATCCATCCCGGGTAAAAAGGACAAATGTCTGCCGAATCGGCAGGAAGTGGGTCCGGTTTGTACTGCAGGTACATGATCTATCGCCCGTGATTTTTTGAAAAAATCATTTTTAGACTCGCAATATGTGGTTTCTTCAGAGATCCAATGCATGTTCTAACGATGCTCGTCCCCTATCTTCATGCACACCGGTTCGACCATAGTTAGAAATTCAGATAATTCAAAACGGGCATAATAAATTCAAAAAAATCCGAACAATGAAAATCCTTCGCGTGGTGTCATATTATGTTACATAGTTGAAAGGAAAAATACCAGACTTGGTATATTGATCATGTTTCGAAAAAACCTTCACAAAATGACCTATCATGTTCGAGGTTTCATGGCTTTCGGTCCAAATGACCGATGTTATATGCTGAATCACGGCATAGTTTGTGATGTTGTGCCCATATTATGCATGTGTGTGGACATTGGTATGGAGAACAATGTTGCAGGAGGAAGTTTTCCTTTTTGTCGCACGGAAAAGCCCTTTTCCATTTTCCGACACTCACCCCTATTATTAGTGTTGACTCGTGTTTTGTCCCGGTTGGTGTCTCCAACCGGGACTAAAGGTTCATCTTTAGTCCCGGTTGGTGACACCATCCGGGACAAGGTACACGTCGCACGACATAATGTCGACACGCCATTTTTCCCGCCATTTTTCCTGCCATTTTTCTTCCCGCCAGTTCTTCCCTCCAGTTCTTCCCGCCAGTTCTTCACTATATATATATATATATGTAGGGTTGGCCTCCATTGTCATTGCACATCTCTAGACTCATATCTGCAACCTCATCACACTTTCCCATGGCTTCCACCGTAGCACTAACTCCCAGGGAGGCGGAGGCGCTTTGCGCCTCGAACTACCCCTGCCCGCCGGGCTACTGTGTCCGCGTCGGCTGGATGCTGAGCGCCGGAGGCGTGCCAGTTCCTCCTGTCCCTCTAGGTGTGGCGCGTCGGATGGCCATCACGAACCACTACTACTACGAGCTCACGCCGGAGCAGCGGAGAAATCCTAGATGGCATCCCGACTATTTCCCGACTTGGGAAGCCTTCATCGTGGATCGGCGTGAGAGGGCACTCGCCAGGCACGAGGAGGAGGGCCCACCTCCTCCAAACTTTAACGAGGCCGGCCGTCAGCTGTGGTGGCACGGCCGGACTCTCCAGAGCGTCATGGCCTACGACACGGCCGCCGACTCTAGCCCCCGCCTACGCTACCCTCAAGTCCAGCCCACTCATACTCAACCTTCAAGGTTCAACTATGGCGACCCCGACGACGATAGCGACAACGGCCGCGGCGAGTATCGACTATAGTGGCGAGTATTACAGGTGTAGGCAGGAGCATGACTGAATTATTCCAACATTGCAAAACAAGTTCGGTCGATTGTGGCTTAATCTGGCCATGTATCTTAATTTTCAGTTCTTGTTTGTAACTTTGTGTTAGTTGCGTTATGTACTTTAATTCCAGTTCTATCCTAATCAAAATTTCTTTCCGCCCATTATTTTCCGTCCTTTTTTCCACCCATTAAAAACAGAAAATGGTTTTGAATTACTTATTCAAATCCAAACATTTTTTATGTTTAAAGTTTTTCTAAATTCCAAATTGATATTAAAAAAATATAAGTTAATTCATTTTAAATTGTAAATGGTTCATATTTTAAATGGTTACATTAATTATTTTTTAAAACAGAAAATGGTTTTGAATTATTTATTCAAATCCAAACACTTCTTATGTTTAAAGTTTTTCTAAATTCCAAATTAATATTCAAAAATATAAGTTAATTCATTTTAAATGGTTACATTAATAATTTTTTAAAAATAGAAAATGGTTTTGGATTATTTATTCAAATCCATACACTTTTTATGTTTAAAGTTTTTCTAAATTCCAAATTGATATTAAAAAATATAACTTAGTTCATTTTTAATTGTAAATGGTTCATATTTGAAATGGTTACATTAATTATTTTTGAAAACAGAAAATGGTTTTGAATTATTTATTCAAATCCAAACACTTTTTATGTTTAAAGTTTTTCTAAATTCCAAATTAATATTCAAAAATATAAGTTAATTCATTTTAAATGGTTACATTAATTATTTTTTAAAAATAGAAAATGGTTTTGGATTATTTATTAAAATCCATACACTTTTTATGTTTAAAGTTTTTCTAAATTCCAAATTGATATTAAAAACTATAAGTTAATTCATTTTTAATTGTAAATGGTTCATATTTTAAATGGTTACATTAATTATTTTTTAAAACAGAAAATGGTTTTGAATTATTTATTCAAATCCGAACACTTTTTATGCTTAAAGTTTTTCTAAATTCCAAATTAATTATCATTTAAAAAACAATACAAATTTAAACCCCAAAATAAAAAATAAGGCGGGAACAGAGAGAAAATACCTGAAAAAAATTTAAAACAGGGGAATATGTCCCGGTTGGAGCCACCAACCGGGACTAAAGACCCCCTGCGCGCCAACCCTTGGTCTGCTGAAAAAATTGGAGTACGTCCCGGTTGGTGGCTCCAACCGGGACGTATAACCCTTTAGTCCCGGTTGGAGCCACCAACCGGGACTAAAGGTCCTTTGGTTAAAACTGACGCCCCTCCTCTTCTTCTTCCCCATCTCACTTCTCTGCTGCACCGACACGCGCACAACCGCCCCCGACGCCGGCAGGCTGCCCAAGCCCGCGCGTTCTGTCCGCCAGCACCGCCGCCTCCGTCCGTGCGCGCACCAGCTACTTCCCCCTGCCCGACGCCGCCGCCGCTCTAGCTCGACGGAGGCGACGCTCTAGTGACCAAGAAGGAGCGGCGCCGCCTCTCTCTAACGCGCGGTGAGCCTCTGCACCTCCCAGTGCCCTCCATTTGCCTGCTTGCTTGTTGTAGCCGCCACGCGTCGTGTCGCTGCAAGCACCGCCGCCGCTGCCCGCCGTTCGCCCAGCTCCGGTGAGCTTCTTCGAGCGGTGCCGCCACTTTATTGCCTACCGCGACGCGCTGCTTCGACCAAGCCTAGCCCCATCGCCCCGCACGCCTCACAGCGCCGTTCCCGGTGAGCACTCGACGGTGGCCGCCGAGATGACGTCACCCCGGCGTCACGCTGACGTGGCCCACGGGCCCGCTGACCTTTGACCACCACGGTGGCTTGCTGATGTGGCCTAGGCCCCAGCACTCAGTCACAGTGGCTAGGTTCTGCCTGGGTAAAAAAAAACCAACCCTTTGCTAATGTCATATTGACACAGTAATTCAATTTTAAATGATTTAATAATTCCAGAAATTGATATAAACTTGTAAATTCAATATCTTTTTATTTATAAGTCAGAAAATACAAATAATATATCAAATTGTTCAGAAAAATGAAGCCTATCTATTTAACCTATAATCATGCATTGTTCAACAACTTAAATGACAAGTATAATTAGAAGAACAAATGCACCCCTCTCATATGTTCCGGAGTTTCCCCGAGTTAGGGTTTTCACCCCTCGGAACCCCGATTAAATCGTCGAGCATGTCTTAGGGTTACATTCCAATGCAAATTAACTTGTCATATCATCATACTTGCTTGAGCATTGCATCGATGCCATGTGTTGATTGTTTCCCTTTCTTTTCGGTGTTTGGATTATTAGGTTTATTATTAGTTAGGTATTATTAGGTTTATTAACTAGTTTGGTATTATTGGTCTTCGGCCCCACTGGTCAGTCACTGTGGGTAGCCCCAGACCCGATTCACATTGTCAAGCAACTTAAAAGCCCTATCTTAGATAAGGAATCATTAATACCCCTTAGGTGCATGTGGGTTCGACGATGTGCCTTCGCCAAGGCATTCTGAACCCTCTTAAATCGATTCCAATATGGTATTTTGTTAGTATCTAGTGTTACCTATCTGCTGGATAGTTTCCATTTTGTAGCCTTATACTCATGGTCCCCTCTCATATGCATCCGAGGTTTCTCCGAAGTAGGTTTTACACCCCTCGGAACTCCAGAATATTGATTTTAGTTGATTTTAGCTAGAGTTACCTATCTACTACACGGTTTCCTTTTTGTAGCTAGGTTTAGGGTTTAGGGTTTCTCTTCATTTTTATTATTGTGTATGTATATATTAGGGTTTCTCTGAATTAGGGTTTATATCTCTCAACACCGTACCTAACTTTCTCCTTTAGCCGCTTTGACTTATTCGTTTTTCCACCTATGCAGAAAATATGGACCCACACGTCAGAGACGAAGAAAAGGAAGAGTTGATCCAAGGTGTGATCCGTGGGGAAGAAAATTTAGACGTATCAACGTTTCTGAACAACTCCGGTGAGGGTGATCCTCTTTTTACCGGAATAGACGACTTGTTTGAGGTTGAAGGTGTTGCCTTCCGCGAGGGAGAAGGCAATGCCTTGTGTAATTGAGAAGACGACCGCTCCGGCGAGGTGCATGTAATATAATCAATTCATTAATTAATCATCTGCTATCTATATAGAAATAGTAACGACGATCTTTCTTCTTTTAGCCCTCCGGATTGAAGGAATCTACTGAAAAGAGCAGACGAGGCCCAACCAAAAAGTTGCAAGACCATGAGAGGTTCAGGATCGAAGATATCGCTGAAGACAGCAAACCGACGGCTCCCGAAGTTGTCGCAAACAAATTTGTGGCACAATGCGGAGTAATCATTAGGGACTTAATCCCGATCACCATTAGAAATTGGAACAGGCCTGCTAATGCGGATGAATAGGGAACATGTTTATTTGTCCCTAACCACGCCAAAGATTTACTGTGGAAGAGGCTCATGGTTAATTTCAAACTACCGAAGATAGAGCTGGATCCAAATGCGAAGGATCCAGTTGAGGACGCCTTACAACATGGGAGAGCCATGGAGGCTAAGGTCAGGGAGTGGGCTTTGAAGAAGATGGCCCAGTGTTTCACCAACTGGAAGAAAAGATTGCACCTTGACTATGTCGTGAAAGAGAAGACTCCCGATTTCAAGAATATTCAGTTTGAGAAGATAAAACCATTCTGGGCTGAGTTTGTGGAATACAAGACATCAGCAAAAGCTAAGAAAATGTCTGCAACGAATAAGCTGAATGCTGCTAACAAGAAGTATCACCATACTATGGGGCAAGGTGGCTACAGGGCTGGCATTCCTAAGTGGGAGAAACTTGAGAATGAACTGCGTGCTAAAAAGATCACCCCAGAGACAGACGATTGGGTAGAACGTGCAAGGAATTGGTTTTACAGGCATGGGGGCACGTTGGACTCGGAAGGGAGGTGTATATATAACATACGACATAAAGAAGACCCTTTGCCAATCGAGAGGATGAGAAAAGCAGTAAAGGCTATTAAAGATGGGGACTTCATTCCCGATAGAGAGAATGATGAGCTCACACTCGCCCTTGGAAATAAGGAACATGATGGACGAACACGAGGCACAAGAGGCTCCCAACCATGGAGGACTGGGTTTCCAGAAGAGAGGAAGAAATATCCTGATAGAAGCCATCAGAGGAGAAAGGACAGGGCGGAAGTTGAAGCAGATAGTCAGAAAGAGCGAATGCGTTTAATTGAAGAACGATTAAAGCAACAACAAGATGAAATTAACGCACTTAAAGAGCAAATTACTACCGGCCCATCTCAGCAGCACACTACATTCGATGCTATCGGCCTATCGAATAATCGAAAAAGCAGTGTGGCTTCCACCGAGGTCCCGGGTGATGACAATGGCGATGACGATGGCGCACCAACGATGGCTCCTATTGGCTACCCAGTGGATGATATCACAGAGATGACACACTGCGAGCTACATGTCAAAGTTGTGAACATATCAATGAAGGTGGCGGTCGGCTATGCCTTACCAATTGGACCCACACCAACTTACCACTGTCGTCCGGTTCCAGAGGGCTACGCTGTTGTCGGGGTGGATGAAAGCATGCCCACCTTTGAAGTTTTGGATCTTCACTACCCTGCAGGTGAAGGGGATGTGACTGTACTGGGAGACGCAAAAAACGTCACCATTCTATGGCCGAAGGAATGTATCGTGCTTCGAAATCACACGCCAAGGCCATCTTCGCCGCCGCCTCACCCGTCTCCAGCGAGGTCGTCGCCGCCGTGGCAGCCGTCTTCGTCGCCTCACCCGGCTACGTCGCCTCACCAATCTCCGGCGCAGCCATCACCGCGGGAGCCATCGCCGGCGCCTCGGGACAAAAAGCGTAAGCGTACCGCTACTGTGCGTCATGGTAAGCGATCGCCGAAACGTAAACAAGAGCCTCTTCCAAAAGTACCAAAGGTTCCTCCCAAGAGAGCTTATGACTGTACTGAAGAGGAGACTGTGGCGATCGTTGATGCGGAAACGACAGCGTTTTTCGCTAAGCTGAGGCGGCCGAAAGAGCCAGAGTTCCCCAGCACCAAAGAAGAAAAAGGCAAAGTGTTGAAAATGCTAAGGAGTCTTCATCAACCCGAGCCAAAGCTGTCATCAGACTATGAGCGTTCTATTCTCAAGTCACATGCGGCACAAAAAGCCTCGAAGAGCAGTACTGATGCAAGCGAGAAATCTGTTGCCCAGCTCGGAGAACAAGCAAAACAGACTTGCGCCCCTCTCAAGGTGATTTCCCAAACCAATGTGGGATCGAGCAAATATGGGGCCGAAGAGCAGTATGATCCAGAGGTAGTTGCACAATACGGAGAAGCTGCCGCTGCTCAAGGTATGAGTATTGCCCAGTACTTATCCCGGTTAGAGTTCTTTCCCGTGAGTGAAGTAGCATACAAATACCAGTACGGTAAACCCCTCGTCAAACCTGAGGAGGTAAACAATCTTCCAACAAAAATGCGAAGATTGCATAACTGGTACATGCATGCCACAAAGGCCGGGCTAACTGGATAGTGCTGAGGGTTACAAAAAAGCATCATGGGAAAGAAAAGGATGACATGATATCCATTGAATTTGATGAACTATTTCAATTATTCAATCAAGACGCCTTGGACAAATCGATCGTCAGTGCCTATTGTCTATAAGTACTAATTCTGTAATTAATTTAGTCTCCAGCTATCTCACCTTATTTATTGCATGTATATAATCATACTGTAATATGCAGAATGAAGATTCTCGAATGCAGCAGAGGACAAATCTATGTCATTGGCTTCATTGACCCATATTGGGTTCATGAAGCTAATCTCAAAACAAGCCCCCAGGATACGGAGGATAATATAGTACACGCGTTAAGGTTTTAAGAAACCAGATGGGAAATACTTTTTCCTTACAACTTCGAGTGAGTGTTATTGTCTTGTATACACTTTCTATTTCTCTTACTCGATGTTAAGTATATAATTGATTAGTTATGCATTCGCAGCTTCCACTATATTCTGTTAATCATTCAACTTGACAAATGGCGTGTACTAGTCATGGACTCGAAACATAAACCCCTTGAGACGTGGAAGGACATGCAGATGCTTCTCCAGCGGTAATTCTAATCATTACGATACTATATCGGCAACGTTCGTGAATTTTATGATATCAAGTAATTAATAACTTCTTTTATTTATTTTCTACGCCGGGCAGCGCTTGGAAACGGTTCACCAATAAGGCTAGGGGTGTTTGGAAAGAGGAGCTTACATTTCAACCACTAAATGTAAGCACCACTAGCTATATCCGCGCATCTCTTTGATTCTAGTTTTGATACAGTTATTATCATGCTTGATTATTATTTTTGATTGAACTCTATTCTCGTAAAGTGCCTGACGCAGAGACCAGGTAACAATCTATGTGGATACTATGTTTGCGAGTTCATCCGGCAGACGTGCGATGAGAAGGGCAGAAATTTAGAGCAACTCCACGTACGTAAACAATTTCTATAGTTTTTAATTACAATCAAATTGTGTTTAGTTTCATTCATATAGACTGACTCCTTTTTTAAATATCAGATCGAACGTCTACGGGACGGTCTTCTGCCAAAGGATCGCGTACGAGCAATTCAGGAGGAATTGGCGGGATTCTTGGATGCAGAAGTCCTAAACCCAAAAGGGGAATACTATTCGGCTGTGTATAGACAATAGGAATTGGCCGGTAGCATCGAATAGCAACTTTTGTATGTAGTGCATGAACTCGATCCGTGTATTGAATGTAATATTGTCATGATGATCTTGTGTAATATAAGGTTCCTTTATTGATAAGTGCAAAACACTAAATAAACAATAAAACAACCTAAATGAATTCTCTGCCGCGGCACAAAAAGTGGCGAAAATGTTGCCGCGGCAACAAAATGTGCCAAAATGAATTCTCTGCCGCGGTAGAGAAATGGGCCAAATCTTTGCCGCGGCAGAAGGTTATTAGTCCCGGTTCGTGTCGCTCTATGCCGCTGCCACGTGTGCACCCTTTTGTCCCGGTTGGTAGGGCAACGGGACTAAAGGTTAGGGCTTTAGTCCCGATTGTCCCGTCCGGTTGGGCAACCGGGACTAAGCCCCGTACCAACCGGGACCTATAGGCCTGTTTCCACCCGTGTTCCAGAAGAAATGAAAGTTTAGAACATTTTAAAGTTCATATTTTCTAAAAGATTCAAAATTCTAAAATTGAAAAATAGACAGTTTCCAATTATGAAATTATTTCACCTTCAATAAAAAATCAAAAAGTTGAAGTAACTGAAGTTGGAAGTGTAAAAGTTCATGACCGTAGACTTAAAATTCCAAGAGTTTAAAATTCTCGAAAGTAAGGGCAGATTTTCCGAAACTTTGCGCTCAGATTCCTCAAAACAAAACAAGGAAATTACTAAAGATGGCAAGTTAACAAAAATGGAAAGTTACCGGCATTCCGCCGGCATATTTCAGGAGCTCTACGTACGATATTTATGTAGGTATAGGTTCAAAACTATACCACTTGAGAACGTACGTCATATGTATTGGCCATACATACATAAGTGGATCAACCCTTCAAAAAGGGACCGCGGCACACAATCTGAATGCAAGCCGGCCGGCATATATGCCGTATATTTGACCTGCAAATCGTCGGGTATAACAGAATACTACTGTAGAAATTTGGAGTCAAAGAAATAAAATAGGACCTGTGTGTGTCTAGCTACTGTGCATATTCTCGTACACACTCTCATAGGACATATACGTAATCCTTCCAGTTTGCGGCCTCGCCCTTGCCGACCCTCCCTCGTGTTCGCTCTCGGACGGCCGCGCGCGCCGTTGGATGGAGTGATCCATCACGACACGAATGGTGTACGATCCAGGCCAGAAGAACTCTCCCAGCCGCACACGTGCACGCGTGCGTACGTACTCATGCACGCGCGCTGCGGCCGCTGGCACGAATTCAAACAAGCGCAACAGCCGATCTCGTCCCTTTTTAAACAGGGCGGGAGAGCCTCGAGTGTCGCCATCGATCGATCTCAAGAAGTTCCATCTCGCTGTGCCTGTGCATGCTTCACTCCCTTAGAGGCAAAAAACAGCACTCCCTCTAAGTTTCTTCTGCAACTCACACATTAGATCGATGATGATGCGATCCAAGTTAGTTGCACCGGTGGTCTTGACGGTGATCGTCGTGGCGCTGCTCTTCGCGGCGACCTCGGCGCGGGTGCTGGAAGGCGACGGACGATGGGCCCAAGAAGCAGCTGCCTCCGGCGAGCACGTCGACAGGCTTCTCCTGCATTCTTATCCTCGGCGGTGGCTGGGAGGGGCAGGGCCGTCGTGCGGGACACATAGCCCAAACACGGGGTGCCGTTGAGGAGAAGACCGGCCGATGGTAGCTCATTCGTCCATGATCTATCGACCTGAGATAGTCTGGTCTCTTCAGTCATTTCATTTTTTTTTTCGAGGATCGATGGAGTTGTTTCATTTTTGAATAAAAAGAGGGAGCCGTGGATATATATTGCATTTGCCAATATTTTAGATACTACTTATGGATTTTGTTACCTAGGTGGTTTGTACTAGATGTTGCATTCTCATCTTTATATTGATCTTGTTTTTTCAGAGAAACAGCAGCGTTGCTTTTGTTTGGTCAGTGAGATCGAGTTTAGTTGAAAGTTGAAACAAGACGAATCATAGAATCCTACTGCACGCACGCGTCACAGTGGCCAGTATAGGGACCAGGATAGGCCCGCATTTACTACACGGCGCCGTCGATCGGTTCAGTTTTCCCACGTCTACCTCCTCCTTATCTTCTTCCCACTTTCCTGGAGCCAGCACGATATGTTCCTCCATCCCGACAATTCTGCGAGGTGGTCTGTCGCTGGTAGGGTGGCAAGCAGCACCCGTTTTTCCACCCGCAAAACTAAATCAAGGCAAAAAGAGGCAGCTGAAACTAACAGATTTAAAGCATGATTAGTACAAATGTTTAACCCGTAACCCGTCCCGCTTGCCATCCTAGTCGCTGGCGCGACGGCGCTTCCTGCCCTCCACCGTGGTAGATCCGCTATCCTGCACCCTTAATTACGGTGAGGGCGTCAAGCTCCGGATCCGCCGCCAAACCTCGCCACCGGCCGGCCGTGGTGTTCGGCAAGTCAAGGAGCCGGTCATGGTGGATTGGTGCTGGCAGACCGACTCTCTCTGAATCAATATATGCAAGAAACTGAAGCTTTCTCTGAAGAAACGTGACTGGGGTGTACGCTGATTGATGCTAATGTAGATTCAGCGCTTAACCAAAGATCAGACCACTGCGCCGTTGCGGTGCATCTGGCTTTTGCTGTTCGACCATTTCAAATGTGGAGTACATGTTCGTTCCAAAGGCTATGTAAGTAACAATAGATGTGGCTCGCGATTTTGGAGCTGATACGGTCTACACGTCTGGAGCTGATGTCTGAAGCAGCTTGGCTCATGTGTTGGAGTATGTACTACCTCCGTTTCAAAGTTTAAGGATTTTTTTAAAGTCAAACTACGGAAATTTTGACCAAAGTTTTAGAAAAAACTATAAAGAACTACGATATTACATACATACCATGTGAAAATATGTTTCATGATATATCAAGAGATATGGATTTCATGATGCAGTACATGGCAAAGTAATGTCCAACATCACTTCGCTACTGGAATTATGTTTGTTTTTCTTTTGGGCATGTTTATGCTGGATAACAGCGTTTTTTTTTTTTGCTTCGAACTCTTATATTGTGTGTAGTTATTATATTAATATAGCGTAGTGAAAGCCTAGTTCGAGAAGTTATTTATTTGTTGGCAGATTAGGATGGAAGTTCAAACCCCCTTACGAAGGGATAGGTGTCAACATTCCGTGACTCATATCCTACTCTTTCGGCGAATTAAGAACGTCCATCCATTGATCAATAACAGTGACAACCAATTCTGGTACAATTTACAAAGGGATAGATCAAGCGGCTCACAGCGATTCACCTAATAGCAGACGATTGTGGTGCGGCTGGCTCTTGTTGTTCGATCATTTCAATGTATGCAACGCGTAGATGTGGCCCATAATTCTGAAACCAATAAGGTCTACATTTCTTGAGCTGATGAGTGAAACAGCTTGGTTCATATGTTGGAGTATGTACATGTGAAAATAATATCCAATTGCACTTCACTACCGGAATCGACGTCTTTACCGAGTGTGGGAGTGTTTTCCAAGTGTATTTTGTCTGATCTTAGTAAACATCTAACTATACAAAGTATCGCGGTAAAACAGTCATCACACAAGAAACTCCCATATAAGCTTTTCCTGCCATTTTTATGTCACCCATTAAAGACATCTTTACCAAATGGCAATCTTACTGAGTGTCAAAACACTCCTCAAAGATGGATTTACCTATACGTCCGTGAGAAAACACTAGGTTAAGATATCTTTGCAGAATCTGGTTATTACACTCGAAAAACACTTCGTCGAGAACACTAGGTAAAGAGGGCGACTCTGGTAGTGCTTGCTTCCACTACACACGTCATATCTCCAATGGAGCATCAATATAACCGGGTGCTCACCCTGGCGCTAACTTTAGACCATGTATGTTTTCATACTAATGATGTCCATGGACCAACCAGCCCAAGCAAAACATACTCTTAATGAAGTATTGTTGAAATCACTCGGGTTAACTATTGGTCGGAATATAGAAGGGAAGTTGTAACCCCGCTTACAAAGATATAGGTGTCAACACCTCGTGTTTCATATCTTACTATTTTTGCAAATCAAGAGCACCCATTCATGGGTTAATAACAGAGTGACAATCATGTTGAAGGCATATAGGAAGAAAGATTGCGTTCATGTTAACCCAGGCACACACCTGTGCCTATGAGCCTATCAACATAAGCAAATTTAGCACACATAGATGGACATCACCATCAACAGTAGCAATGTCAGCAACACAACTACAGTAACAACATCATCATCAACAATAAAAACAATTGTTCTCTGTACAAAGTTGAATGAAAACTATTAAAACCTCTACTAAGATGTTTCACCTCGTCAAGGATTGTCACTATCTCTAATCTAGTGAAGTCATCAAAGGACCATAGGTTCCCTGAGCATCAGATTTTAGGATCTCACTCTTACATCGCATGTCACTTGTCACCACGACAATATCTCTGAAGTCGGTCGCCTCCATCACCAGCCATCAGTAGAAGCTAGGTACCACTGACAGCGGGCATACACTAGGCCATCTAGTTGATCTCGTAGCACATACCATGTTGCACCAACCTTCCCATCCACCTTGAACGAGGCATGTTGGACATCTATTTTCGAAACATTATCGTCTGGAGGTCTCCATTTTGACATCACCAAGGGAAGCATTGCCTAAGACACGTCGCATCAAGCCTTGGATAGATCAATGACAGTGTATGTAGCACAAAGAACATAGTGTTATGATTGACTTATCATGTCCATCATATCTTCACAGGTTTCCTACTGACCAAACATACCACATACCAACGAGATAATTGTGGTGACTTCATTGAACTTAGACCAACCACACCGTTGAGCCGGTTCAACACAATGTGTGTCAGAGGTTGGAACCGCTTTACTTATGCCGTAGTGTATGGAATCGGTCATGGGTCCCATTCTTTTTATCCACCGCATGCATGCATCAGGTTTCCCCCTCACAATTCAGCCACTTGGTCCCACAATTGCATGCAAAGAAGCGACTCAACTTATTAGTTCGCTTCTTGTGTCAGACAACATGAGTCGATGCTCTACACTGTATTGAACCGATTCAGAGAGAGGAGAGAGATTGCTAAGAACCGCTTTTGAAGCACACTGTGGCTGGTCTTAAAGCTTGCATACTGTTGTTTTTAGTTGTCGTGTAGGTATGCACGCAGCTCTTATATGTGCACGCACATGCACGACTTTGGTGTACTCGTGTTTCTCGAATAAAATGGTAGGGAAAAGTTTAACCCTTCCACTATTGGTTGAATCTAGTTTTGGTTCAGATGCTTACCATACAAACATGGGTATGAAATTGGTATGTTGTTTACCTCATGGCCGGCAGTGTTTTCGCAAGAGGAAAAAACGAGATGACAATTAGAAAGTTCAGAAAAACCGGAGAAGTACATATGTCTAAACCTAATTTATTATTTAAACCTATAAGAAATGTAAAAGAAATAAACTAAATAGAATAAAAAAGCATGACACATGGTCGTATATATATTTGTGCATTTTCCTTTTTCCTTTTTATTAATTCACTTCATAATTTCTTAAAAGGTGGCCAGTTAGCTAGGAAAACTTTCTGAATTCTCAGTCGTGTCATTCCAGGTTATGAGAAGGTTCTTTTGTTTGGACGTGTGCAAGAGCATTTTTCCCATAGAATATTTCTGTTAGGAAAACTATGACTCGAACTGGAATATTGCACCGGGTGGGAACCCGACAAACCAAAGTTCAACGCTGCTGATTTCACTCGTAGCAACGAACGTGTGAACATCTTGCACCTTAAGGCTTAAGACAAAGACTTGACCAACGACATTCCGTTAGTTTTTGAAAGTCAAAGGAAACAAGGAGAAGGGAATACTGTATGTACGTGCGTGTTGTACTGGTTCGTTGAAACTCCTGTGAATTCGTTGCTTCATTCGCTTCGTCTTCCTCAGTTCCTTGAAGTCAAAGAAAGGTATAGTTCCTCAGTTCATTCGCTTCTTCTTCCTCAGTTCGCTTTTTTTATGAGGATAACAAAGAACTGTATGTTGGTTAGGGTGGCAGGCGGCACCCGCTTTTCCACCCGCAAATCTAAATCAAAGGAAAAAGAAGCAGCAGAAACTTGTAGATTTAAAGCATACTTAGCACAAATGTTCAACCCGCATCCCGCCCTGCTTGCCACCCTAATGTTGGTATCGTAACCAGTGGCGGAGCTAGGCCCAGCTTTATCAAGGCTTCAACCCTTGGCAGGGGCCCAATAACCCAAATAATGTTCCTCATATATTGTGGGAGTAAAAGGGATGTTGAGACCCAAAAAAAACATTCCCCGCAGATCAAGACAGCTGGGCTGAAATCCCTAACAACCACTTTGCTGACGGATAAAACCAACCAGGTCGACAGTTCTCCGTAGGAAACACTCACTACAGGACGCCGCTTGCTACGCCGAGGACAAAAAGCCGTCGGCGTAGGCTAAAATGCCCTCGGCGTATGATACGCCGACGGCTGCCCTCGGCGTAGCCTCCTCGGCAAAGGACTCCCTCGGCGGAGCACATAGAGACCGTCGGCGTATCAAAATACCGTCGGCGTATGCTACGCCGAGGGCAATGCCCTCGGCGTAGCGGCCGTCGGCATAGCTTGTCGACAGGTTGCAAAAATAATTTTTTTAAAAAAATTAAAATTTTATTTTTTATTTTTTTTCTCAATTTTTGAATCTTTGAATTGTTTAACTCGTTAACCTCTAACTTTGAACATTTTTAACACTAACTACATTTAATATTTAATTAAATTGCAGTCTTGGTCGAACTTCCTGGCCGGTCACCCATTCTAATATTACACCAGCTCCAGCACGCTTAACTTCCTCGTTCCTTCAAAATCTGTTTCCGCAAAGTAAATTCATACATTGTTGTCAATACTATGATATCAATCCTATTAACCCTTATATCAACATGTCACATGTTTGTATTTTTTGAAATTACAAAAAATTATTTAAGTAAACATTAATGAATAAGTAAAAATATTATTGAATTCAAATAAAAATATAATAATTTTACTTTTTTGTATTTTTCTATTTAATATGGAATAATTAATATCTTTAAATCTGTAAATCGGAATTTAACAAATAATATGTCTAAATTGATCAGAAAAATGAGAGGAATCCAAATATGATATCCATATCAACTAATCACAAACCCTCCGTTTTTGAATTATCTATTTGGTGGTTGCTTTAGAAAATTCCCTTTTTGCGCTCGGATAATGAAAAATGGCTTTTTGGTGCGATGAAAAGGAAAACTTGCATTGGATTTTTGATAAAATAGTATATTGTGAACCTAAAAATAGTTTTTGTAAAAAAACATGAGCATCGGATCATGTACCTGTAGTTCATATATGACCCACTTCCTACCGATTCGGCAGGAATTTGTCTTTTTCACCAGAGGTGGACGGAAAGGTTTTGGATCCCCCTGTTGGGACATTGTCCATATAAGTTGGTATAGTATTTTTGTAAAATATGGTGGTAGCATTTTGAATTAGCCATTTGGTGGTTGCTTCACAAAACCGTCCATTTTTTGTGCTCGAAAAATAGGAAATGGCTTTTTGGTGCGACGAAAAGGAAAACTTCCTCCTGCAACATTGTTCGCCATCCCATGATGCATGTGTATGCACAATATGGGTACATTATCACAAACTATGCCTTGATTCTAGCCATAACATTGGTCATTTGACCCGAAAGCTAAAAAACCTCGAATGAGATAGGTCATTTTGTGAAGGTTTTTTTGAGACATAATCAATATATCAAGTTTGATATTTTTACTTATAACTATCTCACATAATCTGACATCACGCGAAGGTTTCGCATTGTTTCGATCATTTTTGAATTTTTTATACCCGTTTTAAACTATCGTCAAACTTTGTCAAACGGCGGGCATGAAGATTCTTAGCTCGGGGCCGAGCCTCGGTAAACTTGCATTGGATCTTTGATAAAATATCATATTGTAAACCTAAAAATAATTTTTGTAAAAAAACATGAGCATCGGATCATGTACACGTAGTTCATATCTGACCCACTTCCTACCGATTCGGCAGGAATTTGTCTTTTTCACCAAAGATGGACGGAAAGGTTTCGGATCCCCCTGTTGGGACATTGTCCATATAAGGTGGTATAGTATTTTTGTAAAATGTGGTGGTAGTATTTTGAATTATCCATTTGGTGGTTGCTTCACAAAACCGTCCGTTTTTTATGCTCAGAAAATGGAAAATAGCTTTTTGGTGCGACAAAAAAGGAAAACTTCCTCCTACAACATTGTTCGCCATCCTATGATACACATGTATGCACAATATGGGCACATTATCACAAACTATGCTTTGATTCTATCCATAACATTGGTCATTTGACCCGAAAGCCAAGAAACCTAGAATGAGATAGGTCATTTTGTGAAGGTTTATTTGAAACATAATCAATATACCAAGTTTGATATTTTTCCTTCTAACTATGTCACATAATATAACATCACGCGAAGGTTTCGCATTGTTTCGATCATTTTTGAATTTTTTATGCCCGTTTTAAACTATATATAATGTTTTATGTTTTACTTAATTTTTATTTACAAATGTATAATATTTGAGTGTAGATAGATAGGTCTTATTTTTCTGCAAATTTTGATATATTATTTTTATTTTTCTGAATTAGAATGATTTAGTTATGATTTTTCAAAGTTTAATGAGATAAAATAAAAAATAGCTACGCCGAGGGCAGCCGTCGGCGTAGCATAGGATATGCCGAGAGCAATTCTACACCGACGGCTGCTTGGCGGGGCTGGCCTAGACGATGGCTACGCCGACGGCCCCGACGTTTGGCCGTCGGCGTAGCGACCGGCCGTCGGCGTAGCTTTCCATTCCTGTAGTGACTATATATGAGTCTCATGGCTTTCGTCGGGGGAAATGTACAATGTCTTTATAAACATCTCCTGTGCCAACTATACATCGTGTCTTCCACTTTCTAGCCTCTCTGCAGCTATGGTCCACTTTCTGGCCTCTCTGCAGCTATAGTACTGTTGTGTAAACAGCGGGACAAAGTGAGGCTGGACGCGACTCTTCGACGGCTCTTGGAGGCGGCTCGGCGGCTTCCCCTAGTCCGGCATAGTTCTTCATTCGGTGTGTCCTCGTCTGGCGAGGTGGTCCTTTTTCTCTCTTGTTAGGCCGTCTTGTGCTGTGGCCCTAGCATGTGTTGTGTGGATGGTTTTGAACCTTGATACTTGTTGTGAACGATTGCTTTATTATAAAGCGGGGCGAAAGTCTATTTCGAAAAACTATACAATGTGTCTTGGCAAAAAATGCCGTACGGGTGTAGAGGGGGCACCGACACATGTTGCTGTGTTTGGGGATGCTCCTCACCAGCCACGTCTTCACTAGCCTTTCGAATTTAAACGTGAAAAATTAAATTCCATTCGTACTAGGCTGAACTATTACAAACTAAAAGAAATTCAATTTAATTTAAACCTAAAACATAATCTAAGCTTTGTTTTTGTCCCTGCGAGATGGACTAGCCTTGTCTTTGTTCGCCTCTCCTCTCCCACCCCCCCCCCCCCCCCCCCCCCCCCACCCCACAGACACACCTCAATTTTTTACTTTCCAGGGCCCGCATTGCTTCGACCATCCGGCGCTAGTCTGTGTACAGCAGTACACGCCGCCGACCCGCCCTCGCCGCCTCCACCGTTTCGTGCGCCTGGCGGGTCTAAGGCAAGGCGGTTAGCCTCACGAGCGGCGGCTTTGGCCTCGTTTTATGCGATGATGCGCAAAATGGCCAGCCGCTGGACCTCCACATGAGTAGTCGGCCGCTCTCCTCCATACCCACCCTATTGCAGAAGATCTCGATGGCACGGGCCTCCAAGGTCGCGTTTATCACCTCGATGCTACGAGCCTCGTTTCTCTTCTCCCAAGTAGTTCGAAGGATTCAAGGAGGGCTTGTTGCACCCCATCAGTTTGACTCTTTGGGACACACGGTTAGGGTCTTTTCTTTGTCCGACGCATCCAATAGCCATTTTGCGGTGCCGTTTGGAGCATTTGGCTACAATTCTCTTACATCGTTGTTCTAAATGTGGCGCTCCTCACCTAGGATGGTCAACTGTATGTGTTCTGACGAACTTCGGGTGTACCGGTGGTGGTGGTTTTTATCCTTCTTGAGATCGTCTTTGTTTTAAACAAATCCTTGTTGAGAGTCAGCCTGTAGGTGGGAATGGGCTGCCCAGGGGGCCGCCAGCCCATCCCACCAATTTCCCATAAGTGGAGACCCTTGGACTACGGAAGATATATGGTAGACACCCACGGCGCATCCACTAGCGCCGCCACGCCGCCACGAGATCTCCATGGCGATGGCGATGGAGGCAGGCGCCATGCCTGGAGGAAACGTCCTGTCGTCGCCGCTTCCTTCCCCTACTCGTCCCCTCCTGTCCCCTCGCACTCCCAGCCGCACAGCCAGCTCTGTACAGCCCGTGTGAAGGGAGGCCGTTGCTAATGACATGCTTAGGTCACGGCCTCCTTCCAAGAAGGGGAATAGGTAAATCCCTCTCGGTGTTACTACTAGACCACTTTCCGTGGATTGTCTTTTTGATCTTTAGTCGGCTTATTGGAGCACAGTAGAAAAAACCACCATTCCTTTGACTCATCTTGGACTTTGATTATAGGAGATCCTGTTCTCCTGTTCGACAAGAACTGATTAGTTTGGGTGCTACTTATTACTAAAAACTAGCTAAATACCCGTGCGTTGCTACGGGTAACCCGTTTTCTTCTAACTTTTGTGGATCACCACTCCATCTTTACGCTGCCCTCTCACTCTTTCCCGAATTTCCCTACAAGCCGCTCGGGGACCTGACAATTATAAGTTTGATTAGATGCGAACCTTCGAATAAAGTTTTTCCTCGCATGTCGTACATTTAAAAAGGAAATAAAATAATGTAGATCTAATCTTAGTCCTTGATTTATATTTAACGATTGGTATTGTGGTGAATTATCCAGCACCAATGCAAAGTTAATATTGGTACTACCTCCGTCCCATAATATAAGATGTTAATACAACCAATATACTTACATATTGGTTGTAATAATATTTTATATCCTAAGTCAGAGTAAGTAGTATGCACGGAACAAAGACTCCAAATATTATCAGTATTGGCAAAGCAGGATATACTCTAAAAAGAACAGTAGCAGGTTCACCATGCGACAACCTGCTATGTAAGTACTAAGTAATGTCATATGCCCTTGTCAATAAAAAAATCATATGCCTGAATCATTTCTATCGGACGGTGTAGAAAGTGTTGTTGGATAAACGACAACTATTCTGACTGAAAAAGTAAACAATTCGCGTTCTCTAATTTAACATAAACATGGTTAACTACATTTTTACCTCTGCACTTCCTTCGTGCAAGCATGAGAGTATATAACATTCATTCACAAAGTGATTTTGTTGATGCTCTGATAGCTGAATTAAGAGCTTCGGTGTACACTCAATTTAGAAATATACTTGCATCTGTTCAGTTAATGAAATCCATCAAACTAACACTACACAAATATTTTACAGTCTTATATTCTTTAAGAACAAAAATTCAATTCTATTCACGGTGTAGCGCAATAGATCCACACCCATCAAGCTAGCACTACACACGGCAAAGCTAGAACAAGATCGCCGGCAGCCACGGGAGGGAGTCAACCTGTACGTAGGGACGCACACGCGTGCGGGAAGTTCTCATGTCACAACCGCTCCTTCGCGTAGCACCAGCTCGATGGCGACCCCGACGCAGCCAGGCACAACATCTTGACGGAGACCACGATGCAGCGATGCAGGTTAGAGGCCGCCTCCATCCCCGCGCCCTACGCCGGCCTGAACTCCGTCGTCGCCCGCCTTACCCCGGCTGCTTGTACTCCGGCGCCGCGCGCCGCGCCCTGTACCTGCCTAGACTCCGGCGCATCACTCCCACACTACCATCGCACCTCGAAGATGCTCCCGCCGGCGTCCATACTCGGTAGGATAGAGAGAGACGGTTCTGGATGGCGGTGGCCTTGAATCCCATGCTGAGATGAGATCTGGATCCAATTTCATGTGGCGGTGAGGGTCGCAGCCTCGCAGGGATGCCGACGGCGACAAGGCTTGTATGGCCGACGAGGAGCAGTATGGAGGGGCCACGACGGCAAGGCTGTGGAGGGCTAGAAGGGGCTAGGCGACGAAGCTCGCGGCAGGCGCTGTGGGCGGCCGGAGTCAAAGCAGGGTGGAGCCAGCGGAATTACAGCCTAAGGAAGTGTTCAGTTTTTGACTTTGCGGTGGCAGGTCATGTAATATCCGAAAATAGTCAGGGACAAACTTGTTCAAAATAATTCGGACGGAAATTGTCAGACGGACGAACCTACATCAATGTAAATTAGTAGATAGATTAGAAAACATGCCCGTACGTTGCTACGGGATACAAACATTCTAGTACACTAAATATGTCTGTGTTGACCATAAAACTGTAATTTTCATTACATATTTGATAATCACCTAATAAGAGAATGCTCGTGCAAAGACAGACAAGAACTCCAACAAAGCCTTTGATTTGGCAAAAATAGCTTCACCAACTCTCTGTGCCACACCTGATCACCAGCAACGTTGAAATTTAAATTGTTATAACTAATTAAGGAATATAACAGAACCATACAGAAACAATACAAAATACAGCTCACTATATTGTACTTTAGCAAAGGGTGGATGACTGGTGATAGCAACAGGGCATGCAAACTGAATTTGAAACAATACATAAAAAGATAAATTGCAGAAAGACAATATGCATGGCACACAATACATTGCATAGAGCCATTCCATATTGTATCTGCAGCTTATAAGATATATAGAGGATGATGATTTGCATGGTGTAGTTGGCAGTCTATCTACTGTAGAATATAGTACAACACATGCAGTTTCAGTTTTAAAATGGATCTAGTGAGTTAAATGTCCTAATCATTTAATCTTAAATATGTTAAACTGCTAGTATGGTTCCTCTTGTATTGCCAAACATTCGGTGCAATATTAGCTTAACTAAGAGCATCATCTCATCATCATCCTCTTCCTAATTCACTCGATCGAGGCCCTGCGAATTCATTTGGACACTAAGCATGTAAGGCATGGATGATGTTCTCGTAAAAAATGGTCAAATAATGTTGCATACTAACATAACAATAGGCGCATATTTAGTAAAGCACGACCTAGTTCATATAAAGTATTACAACCTGGTAAGCTAAGAGACTAAGGGTATGTTCGGTTCTGCGCCAGCGCTAACTCTACCAAATAGAGACATGCCCAGGTCATTCCGTTCCTATTTGGTTCGGCTCCAAATAATTGGCGAGCGTAAGCCAGCGCGTGCATGCTAATGCATTTTGATGCCAATTCCTAGGCGAGCCGAGGGCGACGGAATCCTGCGCCAAAATTTTGGCTGCCAAATATTGGCAGGGCGCATGCAGGCTCGATCCGAACAGCCCCTAATCTTTCACAAACCCATAACAACATGTGTAAGGTGTCCAAGCTTTATCTCTAGCACAGAAAAGGGAGATATTCAGTACCAAAAGTCCTAGTCTAAGGGATACAGAGATTATTAAATCCAAAGATATAGTTCAACTCAGGACAATGAATGGCACCCAGGTTGTCATAATTATAAGGAACCGGACAATTATAATTGTTTTATCAACACGTTTTACTGAAAAATAAAGTTTGCTAGTTCGACTTAGAAACATCAGGTTTTCTTGTTCTAGTACTATGCATCTAGTGAATCTACTATGGTAAATTAAAATATATCATCTAATCTAATGAGAAAAAACATCATTAGTATGTCTGAAGTTGTGCCAGCTGTATATCTAGTGAAAAGTTAGTACAAAAAATAGGAGTAGTCAACATGTGGAACTCTTGGATTTCAAAACTAATCTATATCAAAACTATGGCAACAACATGGCAAGTAAACATGGTCGATACATCGGTAGTAAATTAAATTTATTCAAGTGGCGAATCTCCATGTGAAGTAAGAATGGATGAGATAAACACCAAACCTGTAGCAAATATCTGCTCTACCATTGATCCAGTTTAGAAAACTTAGAGGGGGAAAACAAGCAATCACCATACCTTCCAAGATGATGTCAATCTATATAAGAGGAATGGTGAGGGACCATGTGAGGACACAAGAGAGGCTGGTGGCGAGGATCATACATGAGAAGGAGCCGGTGCCACAGGTTTGATCTGCAATAGAGGCGGCTAGATAAGGAGGTGACAACATTGTTCTGCTGCTATACCAAGAATATTCTGTTTCAGATCTTTCAAAGCATACCGTGAATGTTTATGGCGCATGACTCCGAGCAAACAACCATCGGAATGACTCTGAGCAAGCACCAGGTCTGATCCATCATTGTCTCCATAACAAATGCAATTGTTAATCATTGGTTCTACTGCCAATAGAATAAACTATATGTACTTAAATTAAAATTTGGAGAAGTGTTTTCATGTGCTCCTCAAAACTTGCCATGGGCATTTTTCAAGAACCTAGTTTGCAGAATGATTGCCAATGGTTGGATATATATACACCTCTTTAGTATTTATAAGGGGTCTAGTTACTCTCGTAAGCATTGAACATCATCTAATTATAGGAAGATCCAAACAAAAATCAAGCTTACCTCCTCACGGGTGGCAGAGGAGATGGCCGATAGCCATCACGCCAGTAATCTATCCTTGCGGTTCAAATTGTAGATAGCTGCACATGAGAACAGGAGATCCTCACAGGTGGCAGAGGAGATGGCCGATAGCCATCAACGTCAGTAATCTATCCTTGCGGTTCAGACTGTAGATAGCTGCACATGAGAATGGGAGACATAAATAGTAGTGAGATCAAAAGGGATGTATGTGATGGCTTCGCATCAACCACATGCATGCAACTTCGCTATCTTGTAAAAAAGGATGTTCATAATGGCATGTCACATAAATTCATTTGAAGTGTATTAAATGGTCACATAAATTCATTTCGTGCATGAGGTAACATGTCTAGATAGAGTTTAGTTGCATGAATGGTATGAAATGGTGATGTACCGGATATTCACTCACAAGGTTTGTAGAAGTTATAAATTTGTACCATGTAAGATCTTCTATATTTGCTTTCAAATGAAATAGGATCATTTGGTCAAATCAATATTGCAATAGAAGTTGCACCGCTTGTTGGAGATATGCCCTAGAGGCAATAATAAATGTAGTTATTATTATATCTTTGTATTTATGATAAATGTTTACATTCATGCTATAATAGTATTAATAAGGAAACATTAATACTTGTGTGATTCGTAAACTAAAATAAGAGTCCCTAGTAAAGCCTCTTTATTATACTAGCTTGTTGGTTAATAGATGATTGTGGTTTCCATATCATGAACATTGAGATGTTATTAACAACAAGATCATATCGTTAGGAGAATGATATGGTGGACATACTCCTATAGATAAGCGTAGCATAAAGATCAAGTCATTTTAATAGTTCAATTGCTATATGCTTTCTGACACATAGTAATCGAATTCCTTCGACCATGAGATCATGCATATCACCTTTGCCGGATGGATGCTTTGATGACATCAAACACCACACCGTAACTGGGTGGCTATAAAGGTGGCATTGAGTGTTCGGAAAGTATTGGTTGAAACACATGGATCAAGATTGGGATTTGTCCATCCATATGACGGATAGATATACTCTGGGCCCTCTCGGTGAAATGTCATCCAATTAGCTTGCAAGCATGTGACTAGCTCACAAGGGATCACATATCACGGGAACGAGAAAAGAGTACTTATCGGTAACGAGGTTGAACTAGGTATGCAGAGATACCGACGATCATAACCTCGGATAAGTAAACTATCGTGAGACAAAGGGAAATTGATATCGTATGTAAGTGGTTCATTCGATCGCAAAGTAATCGTAGAAATATGTGGGAGCCATATGAATTTCCAGATTCCTCTATTGGTTATTGTTCGGAGAAGTGTCTCGATCATGTCCGCATAATTCACGAACCGTAGGGATACACACTTAAGGATTCGACGTTGTTTGAGTAGTTATGAAATGATGAGAAAGAGTCCGAATGTTGTTCGGAGTCTCGAATGGGATTCGGGATATCACGAGGAGATCCGGAATGGTCCGGAGAATAAGATTCATATAAGGAATGTCCCGTTTCGGAGTTGGAGAATGGTTCCGGTGTTTTCATCGGGAATGTTCTAGAAGGTTCCGAAATGTCCGGCACTCCGAAGGGGAAGGGTACATGAATGTGTTATATCAAGTTGTTATGATTGCATCATCTACTAAGTGTCATCGCTGAACAAAATAGAGGATTAAATCAAATCCTAGTTTGAAAAGTCAAACGGCTAGTTTGAAAGTCAAACGGCTATTTTTGGGAAGTGGAAAAGGAGGAGGAAACCAAGTTGGGGAGGAGTCCCTCCTCCCCACCGCCGGCGCACCACCAAGCCGAGTTGGGGAGGGACTCCCCTCCCTCCCCTTGGCCGGCCGGTCCCTCCACCTATATAAGGAGGGGCAGGGCTCCCTCCTAGACACACACAAGATCCTCTCCTCCAAACCCTAGTACCAAGCCGCCGCCGCCTCCATAGCCGCCGCCGGCCCTACGGAAAACCACCGCCGCCTAGCTAAACCCTAGCCGCCGGCTTGCCCCTCCTCGGCGTGTCTAAACTCTAGATCGTCGAGGGACTCTCTCATACACCACCGGAACGCAGCGGGAGCGACTGCGGGAGCGCTGCCGGAACGCAGCGCCGGAAGGATCGTCTACGCGATCTTGAGATAGAGAAGAGTACGACTACATCACCCACGAGAATCCGCTCTCGTTAAACACTTTGGAATCTTCGAGGGTGAGTTATTGTATCGACTCGTTGCTACAATCTAGTAGATAGATCTTGGCTTGTTTGTTTGTATGCGGTAGAATTTTTTTGTTTTCCATGCTACGAAACCCTACAGTGGTATCGTGTCTATATGTAGATCTGTTGCACGAGTAGAGCACAATGGTCATTGTGGGCGTTGATGCTTTTATTGTCGATTGCTTCTTGTGTACTTTGCATCTTGCGGTATGTTGGGATGAAGCGGCCCGGGCTAACCTTACATGACATCGCTCATGAGACTTGCTCCACGCTTGACATGCAACTTGTATTGCATAAGTGGCTTTGCGGGTGCCTGTTTCTCCTAGCATAGTTAAGATCCAATTTACAACGGGTGATTAACAATACTAGTATCAATGTTGTGGTTCTTGTTCGTAAGTTAGAACGACACTTAATGAAAGACCCAAACCACATAAAATATGCAAAGAAAGTAGAGGCGTCTAACTTTGTTTTGCAGGGGTGTGCAGTGATGTGATATGGCCATGATTGTGATTATATTTGATGTATGCAATGTTCCTTATTGTAAGTTGGCAACCGGCAGGAGCCATATGGTTGTCTTTAATTTATGTTAAGACTCGCGTGTCTATTCAAAGTAGTTGTAATAGTTGAAGACGGTGGACGACAACCATGGAGAAGCGTCATTGACCTTGATGCAATGCCGGTGATGATGGAGATCATGTTCGTGCTAGAAGATGGAGATCGGAAGCACAAAGAAGAAAGGCCATATCATATCACATATTATGAATTGCATGTGATGTTAATCCTTTATGCATCTTGTATTGCTTAGTAGACGACGGTAGCATTATAAGATGATCCCTCATGCACATGAATTTCAAGTCATAAAGTGTTCACCCTTAGTTAGCACCGTTGCTAAAGCTTGTTGTTTCGAAGCACCACGTGATGATCGGGTGTGTTAGATTCCGCAAGTGTATACAACGTGAGCAAGCCAGATTTGCTCATGCGGAAACTAAGGTTTGATCTTGACGAGCCTAGCATGTACAGACATGGTCTCGGAACACGGATCACCGAAAGGTAAAGCATGAATCATATAGTAGATATGATGAACATGTCGATTGTTCGCCATTGAAACTATATCAACTCTCGTGATGATCGGTGTTGATGTTGTGGATTTGGTTCGTGTGATCACTAAAACAATGTGAGGGATATTGTTTTGAGTGGGAGTTCACCTAGATTAATTTTATTATTAATTTGAACACAATTTGTCATAACTTAGTCTAAACTATTGCAAATATGTTGTAGATCAATGGCAGCCCCTACCATCAATTTTAATGTGTTCCTAGTGAAAGAAAAGTTGAAAAACAATGAAAGCAACTTCGCGGATTGGTTCCGCAATTTGAGGATTGTCCTCACAGCTGGTAATTTGACCTATGTGCTGGATGCACCGCTGGGTGACCCACCTGCAGCTGATGCTGCCGATGAAGTAAAGAATGTTTACCTCACTCGGAAGACTCAGTACTCCACAGTTCAGTGTGCTATCTTGTATGGTTTAGAATCGGAGCTTCAGAAAAGGTTTGAGAATTCAGACCCATATGATATTGTCGAGGATCTCAAATTGATCTTTGAGACTCATGCGGCAATTGAAAGCTACGAGGCTTCTGAAAAGTTCTTTAAATGCAAGATGGAAGAGGGCAGCTCCGTCAGTGAGCATGTGCTTAAGATGTCTGGGCACGCAAACAAACTTCAAAGCTTGGGTATAGTAATTCCTAATGCTTTGGGGATTTACCGTGTCCTCCAATCACTACCACCAAGTTACAAGAACTTTGTGATGAACTACAACATGCAGAACATGAACAAGACGTTTCCAGAACTCTTTGCCATGTTAAAATCTGCAGAAGTGGAGATCAAGAAAGAGCACCAAGTGTTGTTGGTTAATAAGACCACCAAATTCAAGAAAGGCAAGTCTAAGCAGAAAGGACACTTCAAGAAGGGTGGTAAGAAAGTTACCACGCCAACGAAGAAGACCAAGGCTGGACCTAAGCCTGATACTGAGTGCTTTTACTGCAAGGGAGAAGGTCAGTGGAAGCGGAATTGCCCAAAGTACTTGGCGGATTTGAAGAACGGCAACATAAAAAATAAAGGTATATCTGATATACATGTTATTGATGTGTATCTCACTAATACTCGTAGTAGTGCCTGGGTATTTGATACTGGTTCGGTTGCATATTTGTAACTCGAAACAGGTGCTGCAGAATAAACGGAAGCTAGCGAAGAACGAGGTGACGATGCGCGTGGGAAACGGATCAAAGGTTGATGTGATCGTGGTCGGCACGCTACCCCTTCATCTACCATCGGGATTAATTTTATACTTAAATAATTGTTATTTGGTGCCTGCGTTGAGCATGAACATTATATCAGGATCTTGTTTATTGCGAGACGGTTACTTGTTTAAGTCCGAGAATAATGGTTATTCGATTTATATGAGTAATATGTTTTATGCACATGCACCTTTGATAGATGGTCTATTCTTATTGAATCTTGATAGTAGAAATACACATATTAATAACATTGAGGCTAAACGTTTGAAATCGAGCGATAACTCGACCTATATGTGGCACTGTCGTCTTGGTCACATTGGAGTGAAGCGTATGAAGAAACTCCATTCCGATGGACTTGTTGAATCACTTGATTTCGAATCACTTGATAGATGCGAAGCATGTCTGATGGGTAAAATGACTAAGACTCCATTTTCTGGTATGATGGAGCAAGCTACGGACTTATTGGAAATCATACATACCGATGTGTGTGGTCCAATGAGTATAGCATCGCGCGGTGGTTATCGTTATGTTCTTACCTTCACGGATGGCTGAGTAGATATGGGTATATCTATTTCATGAAACATAAGTCCAAAACTTTCGAGAAGTTTAAGGAATTTCAAAGTGAGGTAGATAATCAACGTAACAAGAAGATTAAATTTCTACGTTCTGATCGTGGAGGTGAATATCTAAGTTACGAGTTTGGCGAGCATTTGAAGAAATGCGGAATACTTTCACAATTGACACCGCCGGGAACACCACAGCATAATGGTGTGTCCGAACGTCGTAATCGAACTCTCTTGGATATGGTTCGTTCTATGATGTCACTTACAGATTTACCGCTATCATTTTCGGGTTATGCATTAGAAACAGCCGCATTCACTTTAAATAGGGCACCATCTAAATCCGTTGAAACGACACCGTATGAATTATGGTTTGGGAAGAAACCTAGATTGTCGTTCCTTAAAGTTTGGGGATGCGAAGCCTATGTAAAGAAGTTACAGCCGGACAAGCTTGAAACCAAAGCGGAAAAATGCGTCTTCATAGGATACCCGAAAGAAACTATTGGGTATACCTTCTATCATAGATCCGAAGGCAAAATCTTCGTTGCCAAGAATGGATCCTTTCTAGAGAAGGAATTTCTCTCGAAAGAAGTGACTGGAAGGAAAGTAGAACTCGACGAGGTTGTCGAACCTTCTCTCGAAATTGCGAGTAGCGCAGCACCGAAAGAAGTTCCTGTGGTGCCTGCACCAATAAGAGAGGAAGCTAATGATGGTGATCATGAAACTTGGGTTGAAGTTACTACAGAGCCTCGGAGGTCAACGAGAACTCGTACCACTCCAGATTGGTATGATTCCGTTATGAATGTCATGTTGGTGGACAACACCGATGACCCCGAGACATATGAGGAAGCGATGATGAGCCCAGATTCCAATAAATGGCAAGAAGCCATGAAATCCGAGATTGGATCCATGTACGAAAACCAAGTATGGACTTTGGTGGACTTACCGGATGGCCGGAAGGCTGTCGAGAACAAATGGATTTTCAAGAAGAAAACAGATGCTGATGGTAATGTTACTGTCTATAAAGCCCGGCTTGTTGCAAAAGGGTTTCGACAAATTCAAGGAGTTGACTACGATGAGACTTTCTTACCGGTAGCGAAGCTAAAGTCTGTGAGGATTATGTTAGCAATCGCTGCATACTATGATTATGAGATATGGCAGATGGATGTCAAAACAGCATTCCTCAATGGAGACATTGATGAAGAGTTGTATATGATGCAACCCAAAGGTTTTGTCGATCCTAAAGATGCTAACAAGGTATGCAAACTTCAACGATCCATCTATGGATTGAAGCAAGCATCCCGAAGTTGGAATCAATGTTTTGATAAGGTAATCAAAAGTTTTGGTTTTATACAAACTTATGGAGAAGCTTGTATTTACAAGAAAGTGAGTGGGAGCTCTGTAGCATTCTTAATACTATATGTGGATGACATATTGTTGATTGGGAATGATGTAGACCTTCTTAATAGTGTCAAAGAATATTTGAATAATATTTTTTCAATGAAGGATCTTGGCGAAGCAGCTTACATATTAGGCATAAAGATTTATAGAGATAGATCGAAACGCCAAATATCATTGTCACAGAGTACATATTTGGACAAAGTTCTAAGGAGGTTTGGAATGGAAGAAAGCAAGAAAGGGTTCTTGCCCATGTTGCCCAATACGACCTTGAGTAAAACTCAAAGTCCGACATCGGCAGAAGATAGAGAAAGGATGAGTAAGACTCCCTATGCCTCAGCCATAGGATCTCTAATGTATGCCATGCTATGTACTAGACCCGACATTGCATATGCTGTTAGTTTAACTAGCAGATATCAAAGTGATCCAGGAGTGGATCATTGGACAGCGGTCAAAAACATCCTTAAGTACTTGAGAAGAACTAAGCATATGGTTCTTTCTTATGGAGGTGATGAACAACTCGTTGTTAATGGTTACACCGATGCTAGTTGAAACACCGATCCGGATGATACTAAATCACAATCTGGATACGTATTTATTTTGAATGGTGCAGCAGTTAGATGGAGGAGTGCAAAGCAAAGCGTTGTGGCGAGATCTTCAACTGAATCGGAATACATGGCTGCTTCGGAGGCTTCACAAGAAGCGATATGGATGAAAGAGTTCATTACAGAGCTGGGTGTGGTTCCTAGTGCGCTGGAGAATACATGGCTGCTTCGGAGGCTTCACAAGAAGCGATGTGGATGAAAGAGTTCATTACAGAGCTGGGTGTGGTTCCTAGTGCGCTGGACCCAATGTCTATCTACTGTGATAACATGGGCGCCATAGCCAATGCGCAAGAACCAAGGTCACACAAGAAGCTGAAGCATATCAAGCTACGTTTTCACGCTATTCGAGAACATATCCAAGATGGGGATATAAAGATTTTCAAAGTACACACAGATCTGAATGTGGCGGATCCATTGACTAAACCTCTCCCGAGGGCAAAACATGACCAGCACCAAACTGCCATGGGTGTTCGGTATATTACCATGTAATATAGATTAGATGACTCTAGTGCAAGTGGGAGACTGTTGGAGATATGCCCTAGAGGCAATAATAAATGTAGTTATTATTATATCTTTGTGTTTATGATAAATGTTTACATTCATGCTATAATAGTATTAACAAGGAAACATTAATACTTGTGTGATTTGTAAACTAAAATAATAGTCCCTAGTAAAGCCTCTTTATTATACTAGCTTGTTGGTTAATAGATGATTGTGGTTTCCATATCATGAACATTGAGATGTTATTAACAACAAGATCATATCGTTAGGAGAATGATATGGTGGACATACTCCTATAGATAAGCGTAGCATAAAGATCAAGTCATTTTAATAGTTCAATTGCTATATGCTTTCTGACACATAGTAATCGAATTCCTTCGACCATGAGATCATGCATATCACCTTTGCCGGATGGATGCTTTGATGACATCACACACCACACCGTAACTGGGTGGCTATAAAGGTGGCATTGAGTGTTCGGAAAGTATTTGTTGAAACACATGGATCAAAATTGGGATTTGTCCATCCATATGACGGATAGATATACTCTGGGCCCTCTCGGTGAAATGTCATCCAATTAGCTTGCAAGCATGTGACTAGCTCACAAGGGATCACATATCACGGGAACGAGAAAAGAGTACTTATCGGTAACGAGGTTGAACTAGGTATGCAGAGATACCGACGATCATAACCTCGGATAAGTAAACTATCGTGAGACAAAGGGAAATTGATATCGTATGTAAGTGGTTCATTCGATCGCAAAGTAATCGTAGAAATATGTGGGAGCCATATGAATTTCCAGATTCCTCTATTGGTTATTGTTCGGAGAAGTGTCTCGATCATGTCCGCATAATTCACGAACCGTAGGGATACACACTTAAGGATTCGACGTTGTTTGAGTAGTTATGGAATGATGAGAAAGAGTACGAATGTTGTTCGGAGTGTCGAATGGGATTCGGGATATCACGAGGAGATCCGGAATGGTCCGGAGAATAAGATTCATATAAGGAAAGTCCCGTTTCGGAGTTGGAGAATGGTTCCGGTGTTTTCATCGGGAATGTTCTAGAAGGTTCCGGAATGTCCGGCACTCCGAAGGGGAAGGGTACATGAATGTGTTATGTCAAGTTGGTATGATTGCATCATGTACTAAGTGTCATCGCTGAACAAAATAGAGGATTAAATCAAATCCTAGTTTGAAAAGTCAAACGGCTAGTTTGAAAGTCAAACGGCTATTTTTGGGAAGTGGAAAAGGAGGAGGAAACCGAGTTGGGGAGGAGTCCCTCCTCCCCACCGCCGGCGCACCACCAAGCCGAGTTGGGGAGGGACTCCCCTCCCTCCCCTTGGCCGGCCGGCCCCTCCACCTATATAAGGAGGGGCAGGGCTCCCTCCTAGACACACACAAGATCCTCTCCTCCAAACCCTAGTACCAAGCCGCCGCCGCCGCCTCCATAGCCGCCACCGGCCCTAGGGCAAACCGCCGCCGCCTAGCTAAACCCTAGCCGCCGGCTTGCCCCTCCTCGGCGTGTCTAAACTCTAGATCGTCGAGGGACTCTCTCATACACCACCATACTCGCTCCGGCTTAAGGCGAAGCCCTGCGAGATCTCCCCTCTACTTCCGGTACCACGCCGTTGTGCTGCCGGAATCGCGAGGAGAGTGCTACAACCTCCGCTGCCTGCTGGAACAAGGGAGAGGAAGGTCTTCGTCGAGTACCAAACGTGTGACCGACTGCGGGAGCGCTGCCGGAACGCAGCGCCGGAAGGATCGTCTACGCGATCTTGAGATAGGGAAGAGTACGACTGCATCACCCACGAGAATCCGCTCACGTTAAACACTTTGGAATCTTCGAGGGTGAGTTATTCTATCGACTCGTTGCTACAATCTAGTAGATAGATCTTGGCTTGTTTGTTTGTATGCAGTAGAAATTTTTTGTTTTCCATGCTACGAAACCCTACACCGCTAGTAGGACGAGTTGACCCTCCAGAATAAACCTGATAAGGTGTCAATATGGATCTAAGATGTCAAGATCAGGAATAGTTTTTGTCATGGTCAAGTAATAAAGTATTGTGTTCGAGTCTCAAAATCAGATGTCGTGTTTGGACCAATCTGGATGCAAAACATCAGAGGTAGTAAAATAAAAATATAGACCAAGTAATTCTATTTTTCTAGATTTCACTTATCGAAATGACAACCATTCTATTTGGATACCAGGCATTGTTTCACAATCTTTGTAACTAAAAGCTGAGTTCGCAAAGAAAAGAGATCAAAATCAGATGTCATGCTTGGACCAATATAGATGTAAAACATTAGAAGTAAGAAAATATAAATAAAGATCCAGCAAATTAAAGTAGAAGTATTAAACAAGCATAAACTTCATTACGTATAGTTTATAATTTTTGTACGTGAAAATGGTAAATTAACTTTATTTGTATATCAAGGCAATTTCAAATTACATTTTTATATGATAATAGCAGAAGATAAAAAAGTCATACCTGTGGCAGATAACGGTAGCTAGTTCTCAATATGTATACCCAGAAGCAAGCAAGGCCACATAATAGTCATCAAAATATTCTAGTGATTTTGCAAGATTCCTGCTGAACAGTGAACAAAAGAAAGAGAATTATACACATCTTACTCCCCTTTATTTAACCTCTAAGAAAGTCGATCACAACAGACACCATAAAACCAAGGAACAAGCCAAGTACCTATTATGTGATTCATGCCATATGTTCTTAGTTTGGCACAAGATCATGTCAGAGTGTATGCAGGCATAACATGATGGACACCATGCATTGTTTCTCAATCGTCGTAACTAAAAAAAAGTTCGCAAATAAAATAGATCAAGATGTGCGTACTTGTGTCTTGTGGTTGATGCTATATTTCAGATAGCAGAGCTCAAGGTTCAATGGGAGTTGTAACAGCTTTCCTAGCAGTTTCCTCTAATCAATTGGTCTTGGTGCTAACCACAATTTTACGAATTCCTTGAATATATTATAAAATGATGTATTGGGTACCCAAAAAAAGGAATTATGTAGTCCGCAACTGTTCTGTGCCTAGCACACCTACGCATCCAAAAAGTCTACACCAAACACATGTGATCAAGCACAAACAAATGATGTATCTACTAAGGAATCATGATTCATGAACCCTATCGCTACAACAGAGCCATCAAAGCACGCTATCCATAGATTCACCAGCAAAACTATATAATCCAAGCAAGGCACGGATCCAAACCAGCAAAAAAAATTCAAGCAAGGTAGGATTTCAGTACCGACAAAACAAAATCAACCTAGGTTCTGGCTTGGTCGGATCTCCTGTCTGAGTAGCAATGAGACGCCCGTAATCATGCCGGCCCTCCTCACTCGTCTCCTGGGATGGGATCAGACGACCTCACATGACAGAGACACGAATCAGAGCGGTGGGCGATAGGATCGGGGCGGGAGGAGAGGGAGCCGTAGGAGATGGAGGCGGGGAACCGACACTGAGCTCACTTCTAGGGACCGGAGCACTTGGAGGAGAGGGCTTGATTGGGGGGAGGATGAATAGGAAGGGGAACTAGATCTTCACCGCCTTGTCCCGCGGGAGGAGGCCGACGCTGTTGAGCCCCTCCAACACGCTGTGTCCGTGGCTGCAGATCCGATGGAGACCTCCATCAGCACCTAGTGATAGGTCGCTCGCGATGCGAGCATGTTGAGATCGAGGACGGCGGTGGGGAAACAAGGGATGGGAGGACGGCGGACGTTGGGCGAAGGCGGATTTGGCACTGGCATCGTGGGAGGCTAGACGAAGGCGAAGGCAGAGGCGGATGCGGAGATGGCGGAGGCAGACGCGATTGAATTGCGTTGACATGTGAATTTGAGAGGGACTAATTTGCGGAGGTTGGACGAAGGACGACGTAGTGGCAGAATACGGAACACCGAAATTCTTTTTAGATAGTAGAGACTAGATGAGATTTGTTTTGTAGTATAAAAATATTGAACCAAGTATAAATATATTTACTCGCATAACAATTACTTTTCCTTGCCTGCTTAATTAAACCGGGAGCTCTTACAGGACGTAATATTGTTATGGCTAGGATGGCACCATATAAGAGAAATATTGATGAAGATTTTCGTCACAAGGCCACTCGAGTGGCAGATGTTAAATCCAGCAAGCTAATGCCTTGTGACTTGCGTTCAGTCATTTGAAGCTTTAGCTAGTTAACAATTTAGCAATTAATCAGGATAGAGGGGTTACGGAACAAATGCTAAACCATCCATGGGCAATGAAAGAAATTCACTGCTTATTCATGTAGCAAAACCACATTCTCATGGACATATTCTTGGAGTAGAGTATGCCGGAACAACGAAATAGACTACTAAATGATCGGTATATTCTTGGAGTAGAGTATGCCGGAACAACCATTCTGACTTAACTGTGGAAATAAAACTTGTGAAATCCAATGTATCTTTTATTCAGACTAGGGAAGTAGGAGCAGCTAAAAACTTAGATATTTAATTCTGACCGGTATTTTTATGTTGCTTGCTTTTCTCATTCGAAACTTTTCTTTTCCCCATGGTACATGATTCTTTGTTAACATGATGAATTGTAGATGCAATTGGTACGATCAGCGGTGTTTTGTCGGCTACTCAGTATCAGACTGCTAGCTGTGCCACCCGTTTAAGGAATGAATTATCTTGCTTATGTCCTTTTTGTTTGTGTGCTTTGCTATTTTAAATCATATTCTCAACCAGATGTTCCTTTTCTTACTGAATCTGCAGTTATTATCGCAACTGCCTTTGAAGCAGACAGCGTGCTTCAGTTTGCTGAATAGGTAGGATTTGTGGCCACCTTTTTTGGTATTCTTGTTAAACACTGAAGTTCAAAATTGGCACATACAAAGTAGGCGTGAATTAGACTGACCTTATAGTTCTTTGGTTCATGCAATTGACAGTCTGCTTCAAAGGGTTGTATCTTTGTGCTATTTTTGTAACATATGTAAAATTTCGGAGCAAATCTTACAAGAATAATATGACCTCTTTTAGTTTAATCATCTGTATGCTGCTTGCTTATCCTCGATTTCTATGATGCTCAATATAGCCCTTCACAATCGGTTTGTTGTTTTCTTTGTTTTCTCTCAGCTTATTATATAATGTTTTACGGTGCAAAAGACGGGGGTCCTACGCCAAGGCGCAACCCTAAATCTAGTATGGATGAAATGAACCTGTTCCCCATTCCCTGTAGTATTAAGCTGCAGTAGCATCTGCAAGCAATGTAATTTGAATATTAGCTCTTGCTAAGGCACTGTATATTCATGCATTTTTGGTGTGTTTTTGTTGTGTCTGAAATTCCTTGTCTGCAGGTTAGCACGGTTGATGATGTCTACAATGCATGACTTTGGAAAGTTATGAAGAAGAGCAATCATTCTATGGACCATGTTATTCTGAAGTTCTTAGTGTATTTTTCGTAGTGTAATATTCAGAACTTCCTAGTGTATTTTCGAGACCCTGCTTTAGGCTGTGTAGTCTGTATTACTGCTACCTGTACATTATTCATGTGATGGTTGTACAATATTCTTTTCCTTAACTGATTAAGTATAATACTTTCTACGGTTCATATTAATATTCTCAATTTTGTCTAAATACAAATGCATCTAGTCTAAATATTTATTATACATACGAATTTAGATAAAATTGAGAATATTAATATAGACCCAAGGGAGTAGCTAGTTTCTCGGAAACAGACCCGTCCTCCGCGTCGCTCCCGCGAGCGACGGGAGGATCCCCTGCCGCCGTCGCCCCAGGGCCACTCTCCTGCTCCCTCCGCCTCGCCGCCGCCAGACGGCACCGCCGGGCAAAGCCCAGGCGCTGGCGGCGGCGTGGCCCTTCTTCCCCCTCGCGCGGAGGCAGCGGCGCGGGCCGTGGCTGTCGCGGAGGGCGGCGTGCTCGGCGAGGGGCGCGTCGGCGCGGCCTCCGGCGGCGTGGTGGCCTCCGGCGGCGTGGTGGCCTCCGGCGTGGCGTCTTGGGTCCTCCGGCGGGCGGCGGCGCGTTCTCTGGGGCTCGGGGCGGCCTCGGGCAGCGCTGCTCTCGGCGAGGCTTGGGGCGGCGAGGCCCTGCCTCGGCTGGGGGCGGGTCGGCGTGGCGGCGCGGCTATGGGCGGCGGGGCAGCGCGGCACAGCAGCGGCAGACGGAGCTCGGGGCGGGTGTGGCCATGGCGGCCCAGATCGGGCCCGTTTGGGCCCGGATCTGGGTTAGGCGGGCCGCCTGGCTTTGTTTTGTCTGATCTGCAGATCTGGGCGGGTAAAGTGGAAGGGCTCCGCGGTATCTTCGGCCGGCCTGTTGCAGCGTGGTTGCAGACTTTGCGGGTTCGTCGGGGCCCGGCCGGACCACCATGGGACTGGTATGCCTCCGCGGAGGTTTTACGGGCCCGCAGGGCCCGGCCGGACCTATGGAGGTCTAGTTTGTCTGCAACCGTGTCCGGTCGACTACCGCCTCCGGCGGTGGAGGTAGTTCCCTCCCGCGCGGTCGTGGTCCTGTGGACCCTGCTTCATTTCTACCTGTGCTGCGATGCTGCAGACCCTGCGACGGCTTGCTCGGTGATACGATGATGGCGGAGTCGGGACCGGAGTGGCGCATGCTCGTGGGCGACAAGTTTGGTGGTGGCGGGGCCTCGCCCTCGCGGGTCTCCTGTGCCTCGGCTCGTCCGTGGGTTGTGGATAGGGTCCTCGGGAGAAATCCTTGTCGGCTCGACCGACACCGACGTGGTGCCGCCTGTGGGTGGCATCTTCCTTCTTGGAGGGCGTTGTGGCTTCCCTACTTTCACTCCCCTCTGTGTGCCGGGGGAAACCCTAGGGCCAGTCTCTGGTCCGGACAGCAGCGGTCGCTTCCCCTCTTGAGGGTGCTGCTTGGTGCTTGTCGAGTCGGGGCTAGGAGCGGGGTGGGCATTCTTCGGAGGGCGCAGCGGTTGCGGTCTTCCTCGTCTAGTTGATCCGTCTCCTTTCTTTTCTGTTTTTCTTTCCTTGTGTTAGCTCGGGCATGTGGATGCTGCTGTCCCAGCATTTTGTATCATGTAGTGTTCTTTGGGCGTTGTGTTGTCTGGCCTAGCAGCGGTCTCACCTATGTGCTTTATTTATAAAGCGGGGCGAAAGCCTATTTCGAGAGTAGCTAGTTTCTATGTGCTCTATCATGTACCGAGTATACTGGTGTGGAACCGGAGCAGCCGGCCGGCCGCTTAACATGAGTGTATTAGACTGACAAGAAGCGGTGCTGTTAATTTCACGTACTGACTACTGAGTATACCAGTATAGAGGTGGTGAGTTTAAGCGGGCACGCGGCCGGCCACTTTACATGATCGTATTAGATGGACGAGAAGCAATGTCCTGCTTTATAATTTAAATGGATACAGTCGGTCACTTGGTAGGCTGCCGTGGCCTGTGGGCATGCCCACCTACACCCTGAGTTGAGAGATTGTCATTGTTTGACAAGCGACCTGGACATCCTCATGCCCAGTCCAAATCAGGGTCAACGTCAATCACAAGCATTCCGCAAGTTAAGCCACTAGTTTAATGGCAACTATTGACCCCAACAACCTTCTCCCTCCCTCAGATGGTCACATGCCATGCATACTTGTGCTCGTCGATTTTAAGGTCTGGAGCTAGTCTACCATTCTACTAGCACTAGTAGTACATATGACGGGCTATTTTGTTTTAGCCGTTTTTCAAAAAGAGAGAAAATTTTACACATATCTTGCCAAAAAGCAAAAGAAAACTACGACACAAACATGATTCGAGCTACAACTCGTTCAACTATTCAACACAAATAAGTATTTAACCATTAAACTCATAGTATTTTATTGAATCAGATTGAGCAGAGATTTTAAAAAAGAAAAAAAAATCCATAAAACATGACCTTTAGCGGCTAAATTAGAGGCAAATTTAAATCAGACTATAGCTGGCAATTAGCGGCTATTCTCCATTGAACCTATGAACGTCATAGCCGTAGCAGGAGGCCTCTCGTAAGGCTATGGCACGGTTATAGCCGGCTATTTAAAACTTTTGTCAATACAAGTAGTAGTGCTACTACAACAGAGGATAAGAGAAAATCGGCGGGAATTGTAGAACTCGTTGTACTTGAATATCTTTAGGTGCCTTTTGGAGTATAATCTCAACATTTCAGTATCTATCGTTATCCATGTTCCCTAGTCCAACGCGATAGTCATCAGTAATCTAGATGCTCCACATTCGTTGTTGCCCAATACATCATCCGCGTAGGTGCTCCCTGAGCATGCAGAAGGAATTCTCCGTCCACTGTTTATCTCGTCAAATTCTCTGCCCAGTCGCACACGTTGAGAGTACGTACGCGGTATTCAAGAAGATTTGCAGCCGATCTGCTCCTTTTAAATAGTACGAGAGCCCCAGAGTAATTCAGTCGATCTCACATTCTCACAGTGTGCTAGCCATTGCAGCTCGGTTTGCAGCAAAATCTAGCTAATTGCAAAGTTGGTCAGAATTCGGAATGATGATGAGATCCAAGTCTGTCGTGCCGGTGATCCTTATGTTGATGGTGATCGCGATGCTCCTCGCTGCCTCGAGCTCAGCGCGGCCATTGGGCGGCAATGTACTGGCAGGAGAGTCCGCCGCTACCGTCGTCGTCTCCGGTGAGGGTGAGTCCGTCCTCCAGCTTCTCCAGGGGCTGTATCTGCAGAGCCTGCAGGGAGGGCCAGGGGCGTCGTGCACGACGAACAGCCCCAATGTTGGATGCCCACCCCCATCTATGGGTTGAGGGTGTAGCTGGCAGGACTCTACAAGTACAAGAACTTGGTTTATACAGTGTAGCGTACTATACGTTCTTTGATTCGTTGGTTGACTGCATTCTTGTCGAGTAATTCCCCAAAGTGTACGTGTGTATATTCTTTATTCTCAGTTTATATAGAATAAAAGTACCTCCAGCACTGAGATGGCTGCTGGCGGTTTTTAAGTTTTCTTAACCATGATACTTTTCATGTGCTCAACTGTAAGGGACAGTATGTATGGTAATATTATTAGGCGTATAATTTCTCACCTGGCCATTCTTGAAACATATTGCTCAGTATCTAGTGGAGTATTAATCTATTTTAATGTCAACCTTTGTGAACCGTTAATTTTCGATTTGTCTGATCAACTGCCTTCCTACTATGGGCTCCTTCGATTCAGAGGAATTGTATAGGATTTGGATCCTTAGATATATTTCCTACTAAAGTCATTCAAAGGATTACAATCCTTAGGGCATCACCTATGTATAAGGTGAACTTTAGCCATAAGTTAGGACCCATCTTTCTTGTAAAATCTTCCACTATGTATAAGGTAAACTTTAACTATAAGCTGGGACCCACATGTCTCATCCTATATATTCATGCATGAGAGGGAAGAGAGAGTAAATTATTTTCTATTGCTTGTGGACAACCTACAAGCTTAAGGTCACCTACAAGCTTATGGACAACTCTTATTTCTTCCACTATGTAAAGGTAGACTACAAGCATTGCCACATAGGACTTAAGGTGTGGTTTTTTGCACATAGTGGATGCCCTTAGACAATCCTTCCACTTCGATCGTGCATGATGGCCCTTGACCTCCGCGCAGGCCATCCACTCCTTTACACTTTACTTTGGAGGAAAACTTCTATCCACTCTGGTCTCATTTCACAATTCCTTTGGTTTTCTTGGGCAATGAAACACTGCTTGATCAAAACTCATGTATAGGATTGGTAATTTCCTAATACCGTAGGTTTTAAGAAGACATGCCACTCCAACCCCACATTTTTATTATTCCTGCATTTTGAGAATCCTATGAATCAAAGCATCTCTATATTTTTGCTCCAAGAAAACTTGATGAACTTCCCAAAAGTTGGGTTAAGGTTCCAAAATTTTGAATCAAAAATTTATGAGATGTACTTTCAACAACTTATTTATGAGCTTAAACAAATCTAGCTTAGCTTTCAAGTACTAGAATTTCAAAAAAAATGAGATGAACTTTCAAAATAAAATGGTTCAATATTTGTGTTGTTGTCTGACCAACATCCTTCATACTTTATCTTCATTCCCATAAATTTGAAGAATAAAATTTGAAAATAAATACGGTTCAAGATTTTGTTTTGTTCTTCGACCAGCTTACGCCATCTTTGCTCCTAAAAATTTGAAGGATGAACTTCCAAAAAATTAGGATGATATCTTTAAAAAAGTGAACCCAGATTATGAAAAAATGTTGACATGAAGTTTTGACAATTTACTTATTAACTTCAAACAAATCCAACTTAGCTTTTCAAGTAACTTATCTACGATTTTCAAAAACCTTTGAGATGAAATTTACAAAAATGATGAAATTATACAAAAGGGAAAACCAACATTAAAATAATATTAAACCATGTTTCAACTTTGATATAGAGCTCTGAAAGACAAAAAAAACTATCAAATGTAGCTACTCCAAACCCTTGACAACAACGAAGGGAAACGACATGGTATAGACTAGTTGACTTTGTTTGTTCTCGAATAACTTGTAAACAATCTATTTTTAGGATACGTGATCTTTAAGACCTCTTCGTCCAAACGATCCAAACGATGCATGTGTAGCCTCGACAACCTTGTATGTGCCCGGAGCTCCTCTGTAGAAGTGAACTATCGGCTTAATATTTGGAGAGAGAGAGAGAGAGAGAGAGAGAGAGAGAGAGAGAGATGTCCCGCTGGCTCGATAGGATTCAACCGCGTGAGAGAATTTTCTCAATACTTGTGATGAACTGCATTATTGACTATGAATATAAGGATATTTTGTTTATAAGATTTCTAGACCAGAGTTTCCATCTAAAATAGGATGTTTTTAGAGGTTTGTGTCTAAAGCCTTCACATATTGTCTTGGTTCTTTGCGACAACTACTCCAACTCTTTTGTTTTTTGCTAGTGATAGAAACATGCCAAATGCGGACCGGGTATGTGTCATATATACCGACATACCTTACATCCACTTGAAATGCGTGTATGAGTCATACTCCCTCTGCCCTAAAAAGGATGTCTTAGATTTGTTTAAATTTATATGATCTACACACTAAAACATGTCTAGATTCATTCAAAAATTGACAAATTTGTGACATCCTTTTTAAAACGGAGGGAGTACCTTACATCCACTTGAAGTGTATTACAAATACAAATTTGAATATTAGTAATACCAGAATAGGAACCAAATAGTGATCAACATTTTGTTAATCAGATATGAGTTTTGCTTCGATGTCCTCCTCCTCTTGCCAAGCTTAATAAACTAAAAATACAAGGACAACCAGGATTAGCCAATACCCCTTCATGTCCACTAAACTGCAGGGGTATTGGTTAATCCTAGCCGTCCTTGTGTTTCTATTTTCTTAAGTTTGGAAAGAGGGGAGAACACAGGAGCACATTAGAATACACATTTGAGTTTCTCAATTTTGGATATTTGTTTTACAAAATTTATGATCGTAATCATAATGTATATATTTTGTATTGCATATATAAAGATTTATGTTTATAACTGTGTGGTCAAATTTAAGAAACTTGGACTTGGAAAAAAAACAAACAGGACGTACGTTGTAGGAAGGGGACTCGTATGCAACATAATTTAATCGGTACCTCCAGACATGCATCAATTAATTAAGTAGTATACGTGGTAGACCAAACAAATATGCAACTTTATTGTGGCGCAGTCCAAGTCCAAGTTCTGAGATCAAGCTAACCGAATCTAGACTAGTGTAGGGTACAATGTACGACTAGTATGCATCTTTATCTAAGGACTAGTATGCATATGTACTTTGATTGACTAGAGTAACGAAAAATGGGATTTGGGGTTCCAAACAAAGTGGAAGTCAAGTGGGTCAATAGCACGCGTCCGTACTTTGGACTGAGCGAATTTCAACATATATAGTCCACATTTCTTCCAAAAAGGAAATAAGATTCAGCCTTTGCATTAACTCTTTTTTTAGGGCGTTCCTCGTTCTTAACGTCATCAGGGTCATCTCGTCTGATCTTATAATGGAATGCACCACATACCAGACATGCATCAAAATTTTCGTACTACTCACCGCGGTAGAGGAAGCAGTCATTAAAGCATGCATGTATCTTCTACACCTCTAGTCCTAGAGGACAGACAACCTTCTTTGACTCGTATGTACCGACGGACAATTCGTTATCCCTTGAAAGCTTTTTCTTCATTATTTTCAGTAGCTTTTTAAATCTCTTGTCACATAAATCATTTTCTTTCTTCTATTGCAGCAATTCCAGTGTGGTACCGAGCTTTGTGTTGTTGCCATCTTCGCAAGTTAGGTATAATAATTTTTTGTCCTCTAACATGTGCTCCAACTTCTTCTTTTCGTTTTTATTTTCACATTCGCTTCGTGCATCAAGAATGGCCTGACAAAGATCATCAACGGTATTATCTGATGCCTGCTTTGCACCTTCTTCGTGTTCATTGTCTTCTATTGCAGTACCACCGTATTCAGGGAACATTGGATATTTTTTATTTTTCTTCGTTGTTTTTCATCATAATCTCTCTTTTTTCGTGCTTTGTCCAACAATTATAGCCGGACATGAAACCGGACTTAGTCAGGTGGATGTGAATATTTTTTGAGGAAGAGTAATCCTTCTTATTCCGATAAACATGACACGGATAACACATGAAACCATTTCGCTTGTTCGCCTCAGCCACATCAAAAAAAGAACGCACGTCTTTAATGAACGCGTCAGACATTCGGGGAGCGTCATACATCCATTGCCAGCTCATGCGCATTATAATTAAAAGCTTGGATCATTTTCATTATAATCTAAAATTTTAGTGTGTACTAACAACATATATAATTTTACATGCACCAATTTTTAAATTGGACAAAACTGTTAACATAAAAATGTTGACTTTTTAATTATTGATCTAGCAGCAAAAACCTTATTTAACATAAAAAATGTCGGACACGCTTAAACGCGAACTCGCTAGGCTCGGGGACTCGCCTGCCGCGAGTTTGACACGATCGTGAACTCATCACGTTCGTATGACTCGTCCGCCATGAACTCGTCATCAACGGCTCGCCACGTTGACGACTCGCCCGCCGCTCGGCGACTCCTCCGCCGTGTTGACTCTGTCTGCATTTAACAGCTAAGTTTCTTTACACTCTTATATGCTATAAGAGTCCAAAACATATATGCATCTTCATTTATTCTCCAAAACCGACCATGCAGTCGCATATGACCCTTTCAGGGACCAAAATCATACTTGGGATCGGTTTTAGTTTTGCTGTTGTTTATTCGCGTCCGTCGAAGTAGTGAGGCTGGGTATCAAAAGGCCGACCTTGTCTCCGGGTTCAACAGTCTGGCATCGCGTCCGTGTTACCCGGCAAGCGTTTGATACTGGAGGTCTGCCTACTCATGAAAAGACACGCATAAACCTTACATACTGTCAATCGATCCACATAACAAAAGTGATTTTCTTCAACATCTACAATTTGCACGTCTTACAAATATTCAATATATTTTATTAGTACACCTTATTGCAGTCGTATCTTTTTCTCCTTCTCAGCAGAATGGTCAGATGTCTTCCTCGCGACTCACTGTGCTCGGGGATTCGGCACGCTCCAGACAGCGGCACTCGTCGGTCGTCCTACCTTGCCATTCGCCGCGCTCGGGGACTCGGCGTGCTACAGACAGCGCCACTCGCCGGTCGCCCTTCCTCGCCATTCGCCGCGCTCGGGGACTCGGCGCGCTCCAGACAGCGGAACTTGCCGGTCGCTCGACCTCGCCGCTCGCCGCGCTCGGGGACTCGGCGCTCGCCGTTCGCTCGACCTTGCCATTCGCCGCGCTCGGGGACTCGGCGTGCTACAGACAGCGCCACTCGTCGGTCGCCCTTCCTCGCCATTCGCCGCGCTCGGGGACTCGGCGTGCTCCAGACAGCGGAACTCGCCGGTCGCTCGACCTCGCCGCTCGCCGCGCTCGGGGATTCGGCGCTCGCCGGTCGCTCGACCTTGCCGCTCGCCGCGCTCGAGGACTCGACGCTCGTCGGTCGCTCGACCTCGCCACTCGCCGTGCTCGGGGACTCGGCGCTCGCCGGTCCCTCGACCTCGCCACTCGCCGCGCTCGGGGGCTCAGCGCTCGCCGGTCGCTCGAGCTCTCCCCTCGCCGCGCTCAGGGACTCGGCGCTCGCCGGTCGCCATGCTCTGCACCAACCACTACTATTTTCAGAATATGCATCTCTAAAGAGCCTCAAGTCGCCTCTACAAGCCAACTCGAGCCTCGGGGACTACTCCTAGGCATGCTGCGTGTACGCGTGGTTCCACGACCGCGGCTCGCCTCGTTGACTCGCCACTGCGGATTCTCCACGGCCCATCGTCAAGACTCTCCACGCTCGGGGACTCGCCGACGCGGACACTCGTCATCGCATACTCAACACGCTCGGGGACTCGCCACCGCGGACTCGCCCTCGCGTACTCGCCACCGTGGACTCGCCCTCGCGTACTCAACACGCTCGGGGACTCGCCACCGCGGACTCGCCCTCGCGTACTCAACGCGCTCGGGTCGCCACCACGGACTCGCCCTCGCGTACTCGACACGCTCGGGGACTCGGCGCGCTACAGACAACGCCACTCACCGGTCGCCCAACCTCGCCACTCGGCGGTCGCCCAACCTCGCCACTCGGCGCGCTCGGGGGACTCGGCACTCGCCGGTCGCTCGACCTCGCCACTTGCCGCGCTCGGGGACTCGGCACGCTCCACGTTCGGGGACTCGCCGGCACTGGCGGCTTCTCCGAAACCCCGTGTCTTTCGCCAACTGGCCATCACCGACTGGCTCACGCCTACCGCCTCCCGCTTCACGGTTCCTTTCTTTGTTCAGGAGCTCGTCGCCGATTCGACACGACCCATCGTCAAGACTCTCCACGCCCTGCCTCAAGCCCGCGTCGAATCGACAACGCGCTCGGTGACTACTGATGGGGGAATACCAACCGGGGTATACCCACGAAGCGGATTCGCCGGCTGGATCGAGCCGACTGAAGCCAAGCCCAGAGCGGGTCGACTCGCCCAATACGGCGACTGGCGCATGCTGCACCCAGGCGACTAGCGCCGACTGGAGGCCCAAGACGGCAACTTGTATACAAAGACCACCAACATACTTGTAAACCCTAACTGGCTGCATATATAAAGCCACCAGGGGCACCCCCACGGGGTAGGCTCTCCCACATTACATTAGATCTAGTCTCCCTCCGCCTATGGCGGCTCCCTTGTAAACCAATCTATGATCATATACTGGATTGATAGCAGGACGTAGCGATCCTCCACCGAGGGGACGTGAACCTGGGTACATCGTGTGCCAATCTCACTCCCGGATTCTCCTATGTCGCCTTGCTCCCTCTACGTAAGCTACCCCCAGTAGCATCCGCCGTGCAATACCACGACAATAATTGAATAAGGTTTTTGCAAAAACCTTACACAACTCAACTTTCAGTAACTTTTTGCATAATCAAAATTTGCCTAAAATAACACATCTAAAATCCCCTCTACTTCTAAAGCATGAAATCTCTCTACTTCTAGAGCATTGAGCTAAACTAACAATGAGATATGAAAGAATGAAGTTGCAAACCTTTTATAACCTTAGATTGATGGGTGCCATCAAAGCTCGACAAATCTTGGACAAAAAATGGGAATGAACTTGAGCTAGCCTAGACTCAACAATGGCCATGGGCTAGACGGCGCAGTGAATATATAGGGATGAACTTTAGTTCCGGCCTGTACTACAAACCGAGACTATTTAGTGGACTCTAGTCCCAGTTTATAGTACAGGCCAGGACAAGAGGTCTCCTGGCTTCTAGCCTTTGGGGGGCACCCCTCTAGTCCCGGTTTGTATTACAAACCGGACTAGAGGTCCCCCACGAACCGAGACTAGGCGGGTGCTACCTCCTAGCCGTTCATAAAGAAACGAACCAGAACTAGTGCTCACACTAGTCTCGGTTCTAGACCGGGCCAAGACTAGAGTCTATGGCAGCTAAAAACAAAAGACATATTTTTGACTAGTGTCTAAGTTACTACTAGGGTGTCAAGTGGGATCCCACTTCTAGTTTATTATAAAATTTCTAGTATAAAATTTTGACAATATTTTATACTATAAAATTAAAATAAATTAAAAGTAAAATCTAGATGGGATCCCACTTGACACCTTAGTTACTACCCATTATAGTTGTCTTGGATGTCACATCGATCACATCACTCGGCTTTTCTATAGAGTTTCTTGGACGTCACATCTATGGTGAACCCATAATAACCTAAACTATATTGGTCATCAACCAGAAGCCCGGTTTCGCATTTGTTGATAGGTAGTAACGGCTAGAACCACTCCTAACACAACATGTAGTCAAAAAATAGTTTTAGTGTAATTTTAAGCACATTGATTTGATGTACAATCATGTGTAATTTTAGTGTCTCGTACCTCGGTTGACTGACTACTGAATGTTGATACACACGCAGTATGCTGAAACAATTCTCCGTCACTGTTTATCTACTACTAGTCAAATTCTCTGCCGAGTCGCACACGATGCAAGTACGCGGTATTGAAGAAAGACTGCAGCCGATCGGTTTTCCTTTTAAATAGCGCGAGAGCTGGGGAGTAATTCAGTCATCTCGCATTCTAACAGAGCTAGCCGTTGCAGCTCCATTTGCAGCAAAATCTAGCTACTTGCAGATTTTTTTTTCGCAAAGTTAGCTTGTGTGAGCCGATCTGATCAATTCGGAATGGCGAAGAGATCGAAGTCTGCTGTGCCGGTGATCCTTATAATGATGGCGATCACGGCACTCCTCGTCACGTTGAGCTCCGCGCGGCCGTTGAGCGGCGACGCGCCTACCGGAGAGTCGGCCCTTGCCGCCGTCGTCTCCGGCGAGTCCGACCTCCAGCTTCTCAAGCGGCTGTATCTGCAGAGCCTGCAGGCGGCATCGTGCTCGACGAACAGCCCCAATGTGAAATGCCCGCCGCCCCCGTCGATGGGTTGAGGGGGTGGGTAGCTATCTTGCAAGCCTTCACATGGACCTTGTGTATGCTGTCGTGTTTCAGATTACACGTTCTTTGATTTAGTTTTGTTACCTTGGGTATTGCATTGGTTAGGTCCATTCTTTGGTGAATAATTAAGTTCCCCCAACCCCAAGTGTATGTGTGTTGGTCTTTCAAATTGGATTATGACAAAGTATATAGGCGGTACATTTCTCAAGTTTGATATGTGAACTGTAAGTGACAATATATATACATGTGTAATTAAAGCATATTCCATTTGTGTACCTTTATACTCATGATGCTATGATGACTACTTTGCTCAATAGAAAATTTGCCACACTTTAGGTGTTAGTTGTGTTTTCAACCTTGGCGGCAGCTTACATATAGACCGCCATCGGTGTTGCCAGGGCAAGGTTGGCGTTAGGGATGACATCCCTGACAGGTCGAGGGTCAGAAACCTTAGTTTTTGGAAAGGAACCTTAGTTATCACGAGTGGGCAACAATATATAGGAACATGTGTTTCTATTATCTGTTGTGTAATTCATACCGTTCAAATTAAGAAAAGAGTTACATTCTGAATTTATTGTCTTATAAGCATGCACGGAGTAAGATTAGCACGAACACAAACAAGATGTCTATCGTGATTTTGAATTGGATCACAAATTGTAGTACTATAGCTGTCAGCGTCTTAAAATCATAGATTATGACTTGTATGGTAGAATCATATCAACTGATTTTGATCTTAAGCATAAGTGGTTTCACAAACTTGGTTTCCGTTTGTACGCCTCGCCCAGTAGTCCAAGTTCAAGTACTTCAAGATCAACGGAATGGATGTAGACCAGTGGAGGATCTTTGGCCTCCTCCTCCAGGTCCAGCCAATGTAGGGCACACGGCTAACGTGTAGGACTAGCTAGTATGCATATACGAAGAAAAACACAAGTCCATGTTACCAAAACGAGACTTGGAAGTCAACTGGAGTAGTCAATGTTGCACACGTCCGTACTAGTACATTCCACTCCGATCGAGCGAATTTCAACATGCATAGTCCGTGCACACTTGTTCGCGTCTGCCGCGTTGAATGCAAAAAATTCAGTCGTGTACCAGATACGAATACATGCGTCCAAGACCGATCGAATGAGCAAAGAAGCAGCGGCGGTGTGCTAGCAGGATTACGTATCCTCCTGTCGAAAACGGTATCTCATTGCCTTTTTTGTTTTTTATGGGTATAAGGTATCTCATTGCCAATTTGCCATGCATGAGGGATGGCGCAAAAGGCCTGTTCCTTTATTCAGCAGCTGGGCCAGAAGCTGGAGCAACGAGCAGGTTAGGAAATGGTTGGGTCTGTGAAGACTTCGGCCTTGTATCGGGCGACCTGTACTGGTAAGGGACTTGTGTTCCTCGATAAGCGTAGCAAATTCTGCAAAAATAAATAAATCTAGTAAGCATTTGTTTTGAACACAAGATTTTTATTATCTAGCCACATTTTACAAGGATGAGCGTGCACTGGGAGGCGCTGCAGTAATTCCTGCATTTCGGCAAGCTCACTGCTTATACATAAGCATCTAAAAGATAAATGCCTATTCTGAATTTTAAGTGCTAGTCTAGCCTGATGATGAGCTCTAAAATCGAGACCTCTTGATCTGTGAAAAACCTTCGAAGCATCGAAGGAAGTAGTAGATGTCATTTCAGCAAGTTATGGCCTGATTGCCCAATGTCCTGAGGCACGGAAGATATCTCGTGTCGAAACAGCTTTTGTCAATGTGATGTTGTCCATCAGAAAGGTTGCCTAATGAATATGTAGCATCTGTACAAGTTTGATAGCAAGCAGCAATCCAAAGGCTTCAGGCTACATGGTGTTGGCGACGAGATAGCCAAGATGCTAATCTGGAAGCAAGTCCTATCATCACAAATCTAAAAGTCGGTGTTTGGTCATAAGTATAACTTTGATGGGTCTTTGGCTCGCTACAAGGCCCGTTGGGTTTGTAGATGTTTTCTCAACAACAAGGAATTGATTTTGATGAAACATTCTCGCATGTTGTCAAATCAAGCACTATTCGCATCATTCTCAGCCTTACGGTTTCTTCAACCTGGCCTATTCACCAACTTGATGTCAAAAATGTTTTTCTTAATGGTACTTTGAATGAAACTGTTTATTGTTAATAACCATCTGGATTTGAAGATCCCTCTAATCTAAATCTTGTATGTCTTATAAAGAAATCTCTCTATGGTCTTAAACAAGCTTCTCGGGCCTGGTTTCAACGATTTGCTACATTCATTCAAACTATTGGTTTTATTCCTTTCAAATCTGACACATCACTCTTTATTTTCCAATCTTCTTCTCACACGACATATCTTCTTTTATATTTGGATGATATTGTTCTTACAACCTATTCTGATTCTTTTCTTCAACATATCATCACTCTTCTTAGCAAAGAATTTTCTATGACTGATTTAGGATCACTTCATCATTTTCTTGGTGTCATCGCACTAGAACATCTTCTACTCTTTTTCTTTCTCAACGACAATATATTATTGATCTCTTGAGCCGAGCTGGCATGATTGACTGTCAACCCTGTCGTACACCGGCTGATGTTGGCACCAAACTTCCGGCTGACGGTGATCCTGTTCCAGATCCAACCTTATATCGTAGTCTCACTGGTGCTTTACAATATGCTACTCTCACCCGAACTAACATCTCTTATTCTGTTCAGCAAGCATGTCTCTATATGCATGATCCTCGTTTATCTCATCTTTCTCATGTCAAAAATATTATTCGCTACTTAAAAGGAACTCTTGATCATGGTCTATTACTTAACTCATCTTCTCCAATAAGCTTGACAGATTATTCCGATGCAGACTAGGCATGATGTCTAGACACTCGACAATCCACATCTGGCTTTTGTGTTTATGAAAGAGTAATTGCCCCTATGTGTGGTTTTGGTGATTAATGACAATCCCTATGGACTAATGTTTTCACTGAGTTTTATATGAAGAAATATTCTATAGGTCGACAATCCCTATGGACTAATCTTTTCACTGAGTTTTATATGAAGGAATATTCCATAGGTCATGCTTGTAGTCTATGTGTTGGATTCAAGTGTGGATGCCATGAAGATAAATATATACCTTGAGTATTGACATCAAGATCATCGAGTTGAAGAGAAAAATATGATATGATCAATATATTGAGAGTGTGATCTCAATAGAAGAATTCGAGATATGGCTCTAAGACGGTATCATGATAGCCTCATTAGATGAGCTATGATTGACTAAGATTTAGAGCATGTAATCAAATTAAGGTTTCTTTATGTACCTCAAGATATTGAGATGGATCATGAGAAGATACATGGTTGACCTATACAAAGAGTGAAGAGTGATTTCAAGTCGGTCAACACATGAAGCATAAAGAATGTACCACATGAATCTTGTGGTATGGTAAAGCCCTGTCAATTATGCATCATGAACTAACCCATTATGTATGTGCCTTTGCATTTTCTATATGGGATAGGTATCTTTCCATGGGCATGCTTCAAAAGTGAAGATCGTATATAGCTCATGAGAGTATGACATCAAGTGGTGATCGTCATAAAGGTTAAGAAGGGCAAGTTCAAGATAAGCATCTCGAGAAGATCATTTGCTTGAAGCTTGCCGTCCATATTGGTGATAATGGACATGTGAAGACATGTATTAATGAAGCTATCCGATAATGGTGTATGGGAGAGCAAATTATGAGCCTTCACGAAGCAACAATGATCAAGTGATGCATTCGGCTTGGATGGAGATTGAAGTGTTATCATCAAGATCAAGCGGGATGCGTAAGGCAAAGTTATGGCCTTGCTAGGTTTTCCTTTTACCGTTCTCAAGGTGGTTGTTGGGAGACCGGGTTATAGGATACATAGCCGCACTATTAAGAGGGGCTTTCGGTTGGGTAACTTGATCACATTGTCATAGGGAGCTCAATCCTTTGCATACTTTGCATTTTCCTATTTTGTTGATTCTTGGTGTTTCTCCATGCGAGGTTCTTGAGCTTGTTTCTAGCTCTTTAACAAGCCCAAGTTCATCGAAAATGGAATTCGTATGCATCTTCTATGGCGTTTTCGATTTTGAAGGTTTTATCGGTTCTTCGTGTAGGGAGGCTTCCTACCTTTCTTTATTTGGTTCTATCCTTCTTTTCTGTACTATGATGTTTCTCTGCACCATCTTGTATGGCTTGTTGTCCTCGTCAAAACAAGCCCAAGATCATCGAAATCGGAGTCCGGACGCAAAAGTTATCGCCGTTTTCGTGTGCCTGTTTTGTTCCGGCGGGAGCGGGCATGTGGCCGGAATTTCCGGCGACAGCCAGAAATTTCCGGCAAATCGCCGAAAAACTGTTCTGTATGTTGTTTCGGTTTGTACCGGAACTTCCGGTTTTGACCAGAAATTCCGGCGGCGCCGGTTTCATCGCCGGAACGTGTTCGCCCAGTGCATCTTGCTTCCAACGGTCATCTCCCTTGAAGGGGTATAAAAAGGGGGCTTCTTCCCCAAAGTTCTAAGGCTCTTCAGCATGTTTTTGACCTCCATTGTTGACCCCTCTGAGCTTTCTTCCTCTCCCTTCCCTCCTATGATTCTTGCATCTTTTTGAGGGCTTTGAAAGAGGGGATCTAGATCTACAATCCCCACCAATCAATTCCTCCTCTAAGTGAGGGGAACCCATTGGATCTAGATCTTAGAGTCATTTGTTGGTTTCCACCATTGTTCTTTCTCTCTAATTCCTCCCTAGAACTTGTTGCTTTGGTGGGATTTGATATTGAAGGATTTGAGCACCCTTGGTGTTCTTGCTTTGCATTCTTGCATAAGTGTTGAGCTCTCCATTACGATTTGTTCGAGTGAGAGACTATGAGCTTGTTACTCTTGGAGGGTGACCTCCTAGTTGGCTTGGCGGTTGGTGCCGCGGTGTTCTCTTCGTGGAAGATTGTGAAGAGACCTGGGCTTCTCCTTCGTGGAGCTTGTGAAGTGGTTGTGGAGCTTACCATCTCCGAAGTGGAGGAAAAGCTAGCCATAAGGAAAGGGCCTATTCCTTCGTGGGATAGACTCGGAGAAGAAGGTGAGCCTTTGTGGCGCGTGAGAAATCCTTCGTGGAACCTTACACCTCTCCAACGTGACGTAGCCCCCTTTCCAAAGGTGGTGAACACGGGAATACATCTTCGTCTCCGCGTGCGTCGGTTATCTCTATATCCGAGCTTACTTTCCTTGTGCTAGCCATCGAGCTTGAAGTACTTATATCTTTCTTATCACTTGTGGTATATTTATCTTGTGCTATCTTGCTTAGCTTAATTTGTTGTTGGTTCACTTAGTTGAGCCTAGTGTATTTAGGTTTTGTGATTGTAAAATAAATGTTAGTTTAATTCCGCATTCTATCAAGCCAAAACCGTAATAGTTTTGAAATTGCCTATTCACCCCCTCTAGGCGACATCTCTATCCTTTCAGTTTATTTGGGTGATAATCTTGTTTCTTGGTCATCGAAAAGGCAGGTTACAGTATCCGGTCTTCGGCTGAAGCGAAATACAGGACGATTGCGCATGCTGTTGCTGAAGCAGTTTGGATACGCCAACTACTTGTGGAACTCCAGCGCCCCGTCGAGCATGCCACTATTGTCTACTGCGACAGTATATCAGCCGTCTATATGGCCTCTAATCCAGTGCAGCATCGCCGTACCAAGCACATCGAGATCGACATTCACTTTGTTCGAAAAAAGGTTGCTTTTGGAGAGGTTCGTGTTCTACATGTTCCAACAAGTACATAATTTGTAGATATTTTTACCCAAGGACTCTTGCGTCCTTCATCAGCATACGCTCCAGTCTTAACATTGTGGCGCCCGATGTTGACACTGCGGGGTATTAGAGTTTGTGTTTATGTTATCTTAGAAATCTAGCCTACGTCGGTTTGGGTCTAATCCTAGGCTGTCCGACCCCCTCCTCTCATCTATATAAATATTGTAATATTGTCTAACTCAATACAAGTTTATTATTCTTCCAAAATATCACGGAAGATCACCACCGGTGGCCGAGTTAACCGTCTGGGAGAGAGCTCTCTCAAACTTTGTGGAAGATGGATTTACTGAAGGTGGCCGACAAGCTAACTTTGGAGTAGTAGTTGCTTGTAGAGGTTTACCTAACCGGGTGTCTGTTCTTGCCTATCTGGTAGGTTGTTTTGTTTTTGAGGTATATATACTTTTAGTTTCACATCTTGAATCATACGAGCGTTTTAGTCCCGCATCTTGCAAAGTGAGCGAAACTAGTCCAATAACTTGTATCCTTAGAACATTTTAGTCTAATGTGATAAAATTTCAACAAGTTTGACTAAATTCATCCATAATTTTTTCAAATGATCCCTATATATTTTTCTCTGACATTTGTGTCCTTATTCGAACAGACAGGTCCACCTGTCAATACAAATACAAATAAAATAGTTAAAACTCAACATTGTGAGACTCGAACTCAAAACCTATGCATAGCTAGACAACAACACAAGCCACTACGGCGAGAGATGCTATTGCGTAAATAGGAGGACATAATTCTTTTATATAACATGAAAGAACATATATACGGTAAAAATGCAATTTAAAGTATCGAGAAGAGCTTAAAAATATATATACATGTGGATAATGATATAATAATTTTTATTGTGCAAAATTTCAACCCAACTGATTTATATTGGACTACACACAAAAAAATAATTCTAACATGATCTGCACAGTTTGCAAACTTAGATCTCTAGTTTTTTTTTTATATCTAGCCCAGAATACAAATGATTTTGGATTGAAAATTTGCATCTTTTTTAGAAATTTTCACAACTATAGAACAATATTTTTGAATATCTAAAATAAAGTATTACATGTAGCCCGTGCGTATATACTCACTCAATCAGGATTTAGCGCACGTGCTTAGTTTGCATAACTTTCTTGTTTCATTATCATTGAGCTAGCTAGCATGATGCCTGACGATGGAGGGATTCCCCATCGCGTCTCGTGTCGTCCCTCGCAAGGGCGGCGGAGACGCTAACCCTAGCTCATGCTGCCCCGTCCCTCCTCCTCTCAGTGGCGGAGCCAGAATTTTCATATTGGGTATTCGGAAAAAAAAAACCAGCACACCAATATAATATATTTTGGTATATTGACAATAGAAAAACCAAACTACAAATTATTCATAATAGTGGCATCCTCTAAAGCAAATAAATTAAACCAGAAGAACTATAACTTTTTTAAATCTATGATCCCATTTTTGAAAGCACGTATTAACGTCATCATCTTTTAATTGCAAGATGAATCGACACTCAAGAGAAGTAACCAAGCACCCCATTTTAGAGATCTGAATTAGAGAAAATCAAAAACAAAAAATTACAATTTACAAGTGAAGCACTTCTTACCGTAGCATTAGCACCAACTGATCAATTCTGATTATAATTCTGAATTCAAGTTAAAACGGGATCAATTCTCATTCTGAATTCAAGGTTAAAAATAGAAATTTAATTCAACACTTCTTCTTAGTTCTTACCATGTCGATGGATCAAGATGAAATGCTGCAGGACTGCGGGGACGGGCGGCCGGCCACCGGCCGCGGGACCGCAAGAGCAGAGGACGTCCGACTGCGATTGTGGCGGAACGCCGGCGCGAGGAGCGCTTAACGGGCGGCGACATGCGGCGAGCGGCCGGGCGCACTGCTAGAGATGCGCCGTCAGGGCGGTTTGCTTCATGCCTGCACGGTTTGCTCGATTCGATCGTTACCATGGGGCCAGGAGCTATGCGCTATGGCCTATGGTGTGGATCGGTACTCCGGTAAGAGGCCAACTAAAGGCCAAGTTGCAGTTTTGGCCCAAGTTGAATTGGTTGCAGCCGGGAGCCCTCTGGGACGCTCGTTCTTTCGATTTTTACGAGTCTAATACGCACGAACGGTAGAATGGACGAAAATAACCTAAAAAAATAACAATTTCACGAAATGAACTCTGGCCAGAAGAAATTTACGGAACTAACCCTTTTTGCAACGACATACAGAGCGGCGCCGCACCTTGAAGAGCGGCGCCATTACGCATGGCGCCACGCACCTGCCAGCGTGGAGCCCCGCGGGCCCGGTCCCGCAAGTGCGGCGCCTTGTAGCATGGCGCCGCACTACACAGTGCGGCGCCGTTGCGCCTGGCGCCGCACTTTAGGTCTTCTATCTGCGCGTGAGCCAGCTCTCCCAGACCCTTCTCATTCCTCTCCCAGGCCCGAACACACATGGCGGCGGCGGCGCTTTCCACCTAATCTCCCCCCCCCCCCCCCAAACATGCCAGATTGGTGAATTTCTTCCAAGATTTATGCTCCCAATACCCTCCCCCAGGTATTCTCTCTAATCCCTCTCAATTACATCCACAAATTTCTCCTTTTTTCTCCCTTATTTGCAATTTTTGGTCTAACCCTAGATTGTATGGTGAAACCATAGATTGTATGAACCATTGTCATGTTTACTTGATCTTTAGGTTTAGGAATGCTTGTAAGTTGGATCTTGAAACCCTAGATTGCAATATTAGGAATGCATGTAAAACCCTAGTTATTTTGGGATAGTGAAACCCTAGAATTATAGGTAGAGTAGGAGGAAATTTTTGTTCGTGTTAAAATTATAGGTATAGTAGGGTAGAACTAGATGCTAGATTCTAGAACTATATGTGTCAACTATAGTTGGAATAAGATGGACATTTTGTAATTGTTCTTATTCTCTCTATTGTTTTGAATATGTAGGATGACTCTAAACCCCCTTCTAAACAATGCTCACTATGATGTTCAACACTGTGCCTACAAGATGTCGGAGAAGAGACAGGTACTAAAAACTTCAATGCAAGTCGAACAAGATGCCATGTTTGTTTAGATGGAAATCTAACATTTTGCCATTGTATGTTTGCAGGAGCTTCAACCCCTTCGACTTAGGTACCACGAGGTCTCGTCCGGCAAGATGCGTTATGATGCGCGGTACACTCCGTACATCCAGCAGCTAGGACTCCTCCCCTTTATCCACATGGTCACTCGGTCCACACCGGCCTTCAACCCTGCTGCGATCACCGCGCTTGTGGACCGATGGAGGCCGGAGACGCACACATTTCACCTTAGGACCGGTGAGACTACGATCACCTTGCAGGACATGAGCATGATCCTGGCACTCCCAATCGAGGGAAACCATGTGTGCATGTCCTCGGATTCAGACGGGTGGCGTGAGGAGATGGTATCCCTTATAGGGAAGGATCCACCCGAGGCTATAAACAAGAAGGGGGAAAACTTAGGGTCGCTGCCGGGGCTACTTTTACTTGGATCATCCAGAATTTCAAGATTTGCCCTGAGGATGCCGATGAGGAGACGATCAAGACATACACTCGTGTGTATGTGTGGTACATTATCACGAGGACTCTGTTTCCTGACAGTAGTGGGGATCGTGCTCAGTGGCATTGGCTCAAGTTGCTGGTTTTTTTCGACTCTACCTTCAGTTGGGGTTCTGCGGCGTTGGCCTGGTTGTACCGTCAGGTAATGAGTTATTTACAAATGTTGTTGTATATTTCTGCACTATCTCAAAAAAATGTGTTCTTACCAAATGGTTGTTCACTTCATCTGCAGCTGGATGACGCTTGCCTTAGGAGCGCCGCCGATTCAGGGATTGGTGGTTGTTTGCTCCTTCTTTCGGTGTGGAGCTAGGAACGCTTCTCCATTGGACGGCCGAGATTGTTGTCATCCAATCCTTACATTGATAACGGCAACGACTACCTTCTCCCCACATGGGCTTACAAGTGGGATGTGGTCTCCGAACCGCCAACGGACCCACTGGAGGCGTACAAGAGGTACACCAACGAGTTTGACACGATCACCATGGATCAGGTAATTTCAGCGACGACGGTCAATTATATGTCTTGAACTTGTAATCTTTGACCCTGACATGAGTGTGGTATGATGCAGGTGACGTGGGAGCCATACGGTCGAGGGGACCTCTTTGGTGTTCCGGAGGACTATCGCCTTAACCCTATTTGCCGGTCCGTTTCATGTGAGTATTTCAGAAAATACCCATTCATCATGTCGAATGTATATCGGACTATTGCCGTGACGGGCAATGCACGGACACCTTTTAGCAACTTGTTAAATGCCTCTGCCATGTTGCTTGTCATTTGGCCATACCTCCGGCCACCGTCATCAAAATCTCGTGCCCACTTTCCCATATGTTCAATGTTCCTATTGAGCCACTCACGACCACCGGCATTGAGTTCTTTGTTGACTAGCAATTTGTTGTACAAGTTAGAGAAACGACGTTCCGTGAAAGCGAGGCAACAATCCTGTAGATCATCAGACAAATCCTTGCTCTTGCATGCCCTATAGAAGTTTGAACAAAATTGTCTCATGCACCAACGATGGTGCAATGGAGCATGGCCGGGAATATCAATCATCACAGCATTGAGAATTCCTTGATGACGGTCAGAGATGACACATATCTCCCTTTGAGGGGTTAATATCTTGGTTCTCAAAAGATAGAAGAACCACTCCCAATTATCATTGCTTTCTGCCTCCACCAAAGCAAACGCCAAAGGAATCAACTGGTTGTTCGCGTCATTGGCTATTGCAATCAAGATAGTGCCTTTGAATTGTCCGGTCATAAAGGTGCCATCAACAGAGATGACCGGTCTACAATGTTCAAAAGCCCGGACACATTGCTCAAAACCCCAAAATGCACGGCCAAATACTCGCACGGTTTTCCCGTTTACAACCCTTATCTTGTTCCCATGAGGTTCAACCACATGAACCATGCCGGGGTTAGCATTGGCCATCGCTAACAACAACCTTGGGATTCGGTTATAAGATTCCTCCCAATCACCGTACAACATCTTGAATGCGGCTTGCTTAGCCTTCCATGCCTTCCCGTACTTCACCTCGTAGTGAAAGAGGGCTTTCACAAACTCTATAACCTGCTTGATGGTCATTACTGGAAACAACGCGATGTCATTGGAAAGCCTATAAGCGAGGAACTCGGAGGTGAGTTGCCGGTGCTCGTTCTTCGCATCCTTCCCATCCAACACCGGGCCTCGGCACATGTGAGTTGATACGCAACTAGATATGTGCCAATCACGACCTCCCTTGAATGGTCTTGCACGCACTATCCAAGGACATCCTTCCTCCTCGCACTTCACCGTGTAACGCTTCTTGATGTCCGAGTGCACGACCGTGTAAGGACGATGATGCTTCACCGAGAAGTCCTTTATCCATTGCTTAAATTCCAACAAGGTCCTGAACCTTGATCCTTTGCAAAAGCCACTATTCACTTCATTGCCATCCCGATAAGAACTTGTCCTTGGTCCGAGCACAATGCCTTTGCCACCATCAACCGTGGCTTCATCCGCGAGACTGAGATCACGAAACAAAGGCACCCGATGGTCCCGACCCAATACAGTATGGTGGATTTCGGCCTCTCTAGCCGTGAACCCTTCCTCGTCAACTTCTTCTTCGGGACCATCATCATCCGAGTCCGATGCATAGCCTCGAGAATACGGGAGGTCATGGTCCATGTCATCTTGTGTGATATATTTCTCTAAATCTCCAATATTGTTGTCGTGGAGTTCAACATCATCATTGTCATCTTCATCTTCACCCCCACAATCATCATCTTGGTGTCTTGAAATCGGGCTCAATGTATTGGTCAAGGGAGGTTCACGCCTTAGCTCTTGGTCTACGGGTGGAGGACTCATAGTACGCAATGGGGATGCCATATGGTTTAAGTCCAAAGACAATGAACTACCAACTTTCTTGGTGGCAAATAGCTCAAGAGCCTTGTCTAGTGATTCGGCCACCACCTCCTTGTATGCAAGCCAACGGGCCTCGGAGAAGATACGCATGGTCTTCCAACGGACATGCATTCCCAAGCCAACATTATGTCTTCCCTCCAACTCAATATCATCCTTTGGGTACATCCATTTCAATTCAATCCTCAATTGCTCCAAGACCTCGGCATATGTTGGAGTACGCTCAAACACCAAATCGAGCTCGTCCGGGTCCGGTTCTATGTTACCTCTCAAAAAAGCATCCTTGTCTACATGGTGAACATAAACAATTCTTGTCATGCCTAACATAATCACAACAACAATACCATGGTCAACACACTCAATAGATACCCATGCTAACATTAACACAATACCAACCCATATGCCAATACAAGAACATTCTACCATGCATCTTACAAAACAAACTAGGGTTTACAAGATATGGACCAAAACAAGAAATTAATGGGTCAAATCAAAGATGAAGGGGAAGAATACCTCAAGGCACTTGGGGGGATTGAACTCCACGGAGAGAGGCTTCCGATTTGGACACTAGGAGGGAGAAGGTGGAGGGGGGAGAAGAGTCGCCGCCGCCGCTGCAGCTCCTGTGCGTCTGAGAGGAAATGGGCTGGGTCTGGGGAGGGCTGGCGCCGCGCTGGTACAAGACCTAAAGTGCGGCGCCAGGCTACAAGGCGCCGCACTATCGGGACAGGGCCCGCGGGGCTCCACGCTGGCAGGTTCGCGGCGCCAGGCGTAATGGCGCCGCTCTTCAAGGTGCGGCGCCACGTCGTATGGCGTTGCAAAAAGGGTTAGTTCCGTGAATTTCTTCTGGCCAGAGTTCATTTCATGAAATTGTTATCTTTTTGGGTTATTTTCGTCCATTCTGCCCGCACGAACGAACCCTAATATGTATATATACATACATACAGAACCTTATATACTGATTTTTTTGCAAAAAATATTGGGTATTCATTGCATACCCATGAATAGTTCTAGCTCCGCCCCTGCCTCCTCCCCTCCTACCCCGCCGCTGCCCGACAAAGTCCGAGCAGTCCGGAGGCGGCGGAACTTCCTCTACCCGGTGATGGAGAGCCATCATGGGGTGGTGTTGCTGGCGGCGGTGCGTCATGGAATTGTCGATGGACTTGTCTGGCGGCGGCGCGACAGTCACGTGGTCCCAGGGCGGTGCGGCGGAGGGGCTACTTCTGGCGGGGACGCTCAGGCCTTGGCCGGCGACCTGCTAGGAAGAGTGCGGCTGCGGCGGCGCGACAGGCACGTGCTCCTAGTGCGGTGCGGTTGCTTCTGGCGGGGACGCTCAGGCCTTGGCCGGCAACCTGCTAACGAGAGTGTAGTTGCGGCGGCGCGACCGAGGTCCTCCGGCGCCGTGGCAAAATGGAAATTCTCAAAAGTATTGTTCTAAAGTTGTGAAAAAAATAAAAAAACAAATTTTCAATCCAAAATGATTTGTATTCTCAGTTACATAGAAAATAAAAAATTAGAGCTAGGTTTGCAAACTGTGCACCTTCAAATCATATTAGAATTGTTTTTTTTCTAAGGCCAATACAAATTAGTTGGGTTGAAATTTTGCATAATAAAATCCCGTACATCTTTGCCTACATCTATAAATATTTCTTAAAGTTGTTCTCGATACTAGTTGCATTTTTCACTGTCCGTGTGTTCTTTCATATTTTATAAAAAATCAATTCCTCCTATTTAACCAATACCATCTTGCCGCAGTGGATTGTGTTGGTGTCTAACTACACAAAGGTTTTGAATTCAAGTTCCTCTGATGCTTAGAGTTTTAACTACTGTATTTTATTTGTATCTGTACTGACAGGTGGGTCTATCTGTCCATGTCAAGAACATAAATGTCATAGAAAAATATATAGGAATCATTTTAGAAAAATATGTACGAATTTAGTCAAACTTGCTAAAATTTAATCAAACTGGACTAAAATGTTATGCAAGTTGTGGAACTAGTTTTCCTTACTTTGCAAGATATAGGACTAAAACGCTTTTACGATATATAAGATATGGGACTAGATATGTATATACCTGTTTGTTTTTGTTCTCGTGAACTATCTAGTCACGGTACTCCGCCGTGCCCCCGAGCGTCGTATTGACCTTGTAAAATTCTGATTTCTTCAATGGATTTATCTAGATTCACGTGTACAAATCTAGACTGAGTACTACAATACGTACATATCTTTCTATTTTACTCGCATGTGAATACAATGAGCCTACCTTCGGATGAGTGTATAGTAGCAGTCTTCCCCAATTCCACCGGCACGTACAAAAATAAACACTACTTGGCCAATGGCATAGAGGGAATTTAGGAGCTCCTTGTCGGTGGAAACGTACCGCCGGGATTCAGGTTTTCAGATACGGCAAAAACATAGTTCAACAGCAGCTATTCGTGGGAAACGACGACCGAACCAGGCGGACGTGGACAGGCGAGTCAGCCGAAAATTGGTGTGGACGTGTGTATTCCACCGTGCGTGCCCCCGTCAACTCAAAAAGATTGAACCGGTCAGTTAGTTAGCTGTCGCAAAATTCCACATGAAGCAAGCAAACCAATTCATTGAAACAGACGCAAAGAAGAATTCGAGTGACCGCGCCTTTTATCAATTCGAACTTTGCAGGACGCGCAGCCGGAGAAACGCAACGGCCGACCGGCGACCAAGCGGAAAAGGGTGATTGGAGTCATGACCCACGATCTGATGATACCGAGAGGTTTGGGCCGGAGAGCATCTCTACCGTTTAAATAGGCGACCTAAAACGCGTTCGTTTCTATCTGTTTGAGTTGAGCCACAATAACTTTTATGTTGTGGTCCGGTCTACCCGGTCAGCTAAGTCCAGTGGGATGACCTATTTATTCGCGTTTGGCCAACGAGGCCATGCTGTTTTTTCTAATTCAAACAGAGATAATTTACGATAAAATTGGCCAAGTTACTACATTCATACGTAATTTTCATTAACAATATAAAAGACGGAATTTAAACTAGCCCTAGCCCTAGCTATCGATCTTCGCGCGCCGGTGCCGTCGCGTCCATCTAGGGGTCGAGGTCGATGTACTCCGGCAGCGTCCAGATATTGGCCGGTGGCAGGGCCGGAGCGGGCGGGTCGACCACCTGCTCAGGTCATGCTGCCGGCGGCGCCATTCGGACGTGAAGGTGCGCTACCTCCATCCCCTTCTCCGGAGCGATCGGTGGTGCCCACCCCGACAGAGGAGGCGCTGGAGACAGCTACGCGTTTGGCTGCTTCACCAGGCCGGTGAGCTGGACGGCCTCATGGTAGCCGCCCACAAGGAGTCCTCGTCCCGCACGCTGGCCATAGTGGCCTGCTCGGTGAAGGCGTCCTCGTCGTAGCCCCGCGCAAGGACCTCCCAGTACTCCAGGGGCAGGTGCGCGGCGATGGTTGCGACTGGGTCCACCTCCTCCTCCTTGACGACAATGTCATCGTCGTTGTCCTCGATACCGAGATCATCATTAGAGTGGTTCACGCCACCATCATCGTCGGGGTTGAAAACGGGGACGTTGTAGAACTGCCACGGTTGGAACTCGCCGTAGAAGGTGCTCGCGCGCCGCGCCCTCCCAGTCCAGGAATTCTTTCCAGAAGTCCTGGCTCTGGTAGCCGGCTCCCACCGGAGGGTCGGCGGGAGGTTACAGATGCGGCGTCGGATCTCCTCCTTCAGCCCTTTGCCCTTCTTGGGCACAGGCGGCACCGGGACCCGCTCCCGATTGAGGTGCCAGCCCGTGCGGTGGGAGACATCGTGGTGGTTAATGTCTGCTCCTTCCCTCCATCGCTGCTCGCACTCCGCCACACGGAAGTAGCGGCGGGGCTCCTCCACCACTGGGCGTATGGCGGGGCGGTGGGCGAAGTCATCGGGCCGTGGCGGCGGCACGACGCCACGAAGGAAGGCCGACTGGCCACAACACCGGCGATGCGAGCCGGATCCGGTCGCCTCATGGTCATTTTCTTTGCCTTCTTGAACCATCCCAGCGTCTTCATCATTGGCGGTGGCAATGGCGACAACGCTGCTAGGGATGTATGAAAAGATGGTGAGAGGTGGGAAGTGTTGCACCGATGGGCGCAGAGTTAAGTAGCCCCTGCGCCCGCGAACACGCGTAGATTTCCGCTCCTTTGACATCAATGCCGACGCGAGAACTCAAGTGCTGTCCCATCAGTTAGGGTGTCGTCCCGTTGGCTGCCGCCGGTCAGACTGTCGCCCGCGTCTCTGAATCGCGTTTGTTTGAATAGGTCGTGCCGCTGCAGAAGTCACGCACATCACATGGCCGTGCGGACATGTTTGGACGGTTTGGATCGGTCCGATAGAGATACAAAGATGTCGTCGGTGCACGGTGCCGGTCCATGCAATGCAGCTTTGCCTCTCCATGCATGCGTCCACTGCTATCGATCGCACTCGCACGGGCCGGCGTCGACCAGGTCTCTCGTGGTCCCTTTTAGATAGTAGATGAGCTATTCCAGAGCTGAAAGGGTTGTTAGGCGTTGAACACGTAGCAGATCCGTGATGACAAGGACCACGACCGACGAGCATGCAGATTGTTGCCGACGGCAAACGGCGATCGATGAGACGATCGAGTCCGTTGAATCAGTCTGGCCAGTGCCGTGACGGCTCGTCGGCGTACCCGGCCCCGCCGGCCGGTAGCAAAGGTGAAGGAAATGGGGTCCCTACCCTACGTATACGCCTATGAAGCCAACGGAAAAGTTCGCACTTCCGTTTGATTTTGTTCAGGAATTAAACGTGAAACACGACTCTCAATGATCAGAGGCAGGTGGCACTGCACAATATAGCAGTCTCAAGTCTGAACGTCGTACACCAACAATAACAAAACGAGATCCACGATTTTTTTGCCTTAAATAATAAACTCAAAGGATAGATATAGGATGGCATGAGATATTTGGACGAAATTTATAGGCATATTTTTCTATTTGTCGGCTTAATTTTTTCCAATTCCTGATTCACCTCCATGGTGTTCAGTTCAGTTTAAAAAACCACAAATGCAACGAATAACACTGAGGAGGAAAGGTAGGAGTACGAAGTTCCCGCCAGAAAATGTATATATTGTACTAAGAAGAAAAATGCTCAGTTAATTCCCCTGTGTGTTCATGTTTGTGTATATATGAGTTATGAGTATGCAATTACAGTGTAAAGAGAAAATCTAAACATCCATTTTTATCCACACATCTAATCTAACTTCCAAATCGATCTACGGAAAAATGCTCAAAATTATGCGTCTTGTCAAAATGGCCTCTTGAGGCCCTTGAAGTCGGCCGTCTCGATGCACTCGACGCTGGCCCTGGACCCGTTGAGCAGCTTGAGCAGCTCGCTGGCCCGGTCCTTGGTGAGGCCGCCGCACCCGACCTGGAGCAGCAGCAGCAGCTTCTGGAAGGCGCCCACGCGCAGCGCGTCGGCGCGGCACGCGGCGGCGCCGGCGGCGTCCGGGGCGCCGCGGCAGAGGCGCCAGAGCGCGGACACGGCGAACTCCGTGGCCATGTCCGAGACGCGGAACATCTTCTTGACGAGCACCGGCACCACGAGCGCGTGCGCGCGCGCGGCCTCGAGGCCGGCGTCGGCGCACAGGACGCCGTCCAGCACCGCCAGGGCCTTCTCGGACGTGCCCTTGTCGGCGTCCACGAGGAGCTCCGCGAAGACGGGCACGGCGCCCAGGGAGGCGAGGCGGGCGGCCGCGCGGTCCGAGGCGGTGGCCAGGTAGTAGGCCGTGACGAGCGCCGCCTTGGTGGCCTGCGGGGAGACGGGGCTCTTGATGAGGGTGAGGAGGGACTCGCAGGCGCCGGGCGTCCTGGAGATGGTCTCGACGGTGGGACGGTCCGCGGAGGAGGCGAGCTCGCGGAGGACGACGGCCGCGCTGGCCCGCGCGGCGAGGTCGCCGTGGGAGAGCACCGAGACGAGCGTCTTGAGGGATGCCGGGGAGGCAATGCAGCGGCGGGACTCGTCGTCGAGCGGGAAGAACACGGTCAGGGCTGCCAGGATCTTTCCAAGAGCACCCGAGACTGCGGCGCCTGCGCCCTCGACGGTCTCGCCCGCGAGGTCCCGGAACGCTGAAGACAGCTTCTGCGCGGCACCGGCCGCAAGGAGGCAGCGGCGGTTGCGGTCGCTCTCCTTCCCGAGCGCCCTGGCCTTAGCCGCCACCTCCCCGCACTTGGCCGCCTCGCCGCGCCTCGCCGCGGCGGACACGGCCGCGAGCACCTCGGCGGCGTCGTCCTCCGCGACGGGCACCTTGGGCGTGGGCACCCGCTCGGCCTGGTTGGCGACGCACCAGTCCTGGATCACGCGTCGCGTGGCGTGGTTGGGGACGAGGTCGCCGAGGCGCACGGGCGCGCCGGTGACGGGGCAGGTGGCGCGGCCGCGCGCCAGCCAGCCCTCGACGCTCTCCCGGTCGTAGGTGATCCCCGTGGGCGCCGTGACCGGGTCCTTCATTAGCTCCAGCGAGATCGGGCAGAGGAAGTGCGCCGGCACCGCGGGCTCCGAGTCGTCGGCTGCCGCCACCTGCCGCCTCCCTCGCCGCAGGATTGGTAGCTCGGGTACCAGCCTCGTCGTCCTCGACATGGGTAGAACCATGGTCGTTCTTCTAGCTAGCTAGCTAGCTGCTGTCGTGAGCCGGTCAGTCGCACCTTGCGGCGGTCGGCGGCCGGAAAGTTTGAATGGAGTTAAGAGTCTTGGAATTGAATGGTTGGAACGTGGGAGGAGAAGTGGGGGTGGTAGTGCGGTGGAGGAGATGGAGGGATATATAGGTTGTGGCAGCCAGCGCCAGCGGGGTTTGGACGGAGGAGACTTGGGTGAGTGGAGGAGAAGGATTGTTTTGTTCGTTTGGTCGGAGCGGGGTTTGAATGTTGACCGTTGAACCGGTTATGTTTGAATGTACGACTCCGGCGCCCGCGTCGCGTTCGCGTTGCGGCCGCGGACATGGCACGGCACCAACGGTATATTCCGACCGGCGCGCCTTTCCGATGCGAGTCGTTGCGGTCCAGACGGAAAATGATTTTTTTTTTCGAAAACGATATGGTTACCCTGGGATCGAACTAATCTATATCTCGGGTCGATTTTTTTTCGGAAACACAGTACAAACGCAGAAACTCACAATGCATACATACACTCACCCATATGAATACACGTACGCACACCTTATCCCTATGAGCACATCCGAGAGACTGAGCCGGCGGGTCTTGACATTAACAAAGTCATCGTAGGCGCTTCGCTATCGACGGGAACGTCGCCTCCTACTGAAAAAATATTCCGCATTTATGAACACCAAAGCGTCAAATCTGGGTTTTAAACTCTGGTAGGCTGGGGTACCACCGCCCTCCTAACCATCCAACCACAGATTGGTTCTCATCTCCTGGGTCGACTTGCCCACGTTCCGTTCCGCACGTACCTGGTGGCCCCGTACATCTTATCCCCTTCCTCTCCCTGACATCCTTCTTATCACGCACGCATCGCGCGCCACTGGCCTTCGTCTCACCCGTGCGCTGCCGAGCTCCGTCTCCAGCCATGCTTCGCCACCCCCGTTGCTACCTCCACGAGAACACCACGCACCGCTCCCGTCGGCCTCCCACCTAACGACACTGCCTGGCTGCCGGCCCCATCTCATGTGCACCTAAATGTCTAGCCCGCTGCCAAACGCCACCTCTCTTGACATGCCTTCCATGTGTGGTGGTGATACCATGGGTGGTTTGCTACATCGAGTTAACGACACCTACGGCATCGAGGTTTGCTACATGGGGTTAGCGGAGCTGCTACCTATTGTCACCACCGCTGCTGCCTACAGCATCGAGGTTTGCTACGTCCGGGCGGGCGGCGGTGTTACAAGTGTATCTTGTGTTTTGCTACAATGTCTCCGGCGAGATCTCCAACGAGATCTCCGGTGAGGTGTTCGACGAGGTCAGATTTGCTATAACATGATATTTTTTTTGCTATATACGTTTTGTGGTTTTGCTATAATGGCGTAAAGTTTTTGCTATACGGTCTCCGACGAGGTCTACCGGCAGAAGACTCTGGCGTGTCTCCGGAGAGGTCGAATATGCTACAATAGCATAAATTTTTGCTACAAGATCGTCGCCAATGTCTGCGGCGAACTCTTCGACGAGGTCTAGTCTGTCTGTTCTATTTTCTGGATCAAACATTTTCATGCTACATGTAACAAAAACAGGACTAGTTAAAAACATGACTATTTATAGCAAAACGGAATGAACCGATGGAAAAGAGATCTGGGCCGATCCAACGGCTGGGAACAGGGATGGAAAGTTTCCATACCCGGGAACGCCTAGCTTTGTCTTTTTTTTTTTCACCTTGGACAGTACGCACAAGATGACAAGACCTCACGCTCAGTCGATAACCACAACAAGACTGACGTTCCGTTTCGTCTCACTTGTCTGTCAACAAGCTGTTCCGCTTACTGTCGACTCGGACATCTCCGCTGGGCGGAGTGGTCGGAGAAACCGCATTACGATCGAGCTCGACCCGGTACTGTCGGTTTGCCACTGACATCATCGGCACACAAGAAAAAAACCTGAGCCTTACGAATATTCCATTCTTTAAAAATGACGCTAGCCATGCTAATCTATGTCATAATTAATAGCAGGACAGCATTAGTACTTGTAACGCTAGCCGTCCCGAAGCTTTTCGCCAGGTCAGGAGCCTCTAACAAAATGGTTTCTTTCCGTCGACACCTTTGGACCTCGCCGCCCTACGTGTCGTGCGCGTTTGGATGGATGCGCACGCGTCCCGTTCCGGTTGGCTGGAAAGGAAAAAACACGGCGTCACAGGTCACAAAGACTTTGTGGCGTTTCGGCTTAATCTACAAGGTTCCAGCTGAGTTTGTTTTGTTGACTGCTGACTTGATCGAGTTCATTTCGTGTTGAACTGCACACAGCTAAGCACCAGTAGGCCGACCAAGAGCAAAGGGTAACACCAACATGTCTGTGCGACGCACCCAGCAGCACGATGCATTTCATCTGTGTGAAAACCGGTTTTCAATTTATTTTACAATTTATAAACAAAACTACTTATAAATAAGGCCAGGACTAATACAACATATAACCAAAGGTCAAATAAATCTAAGCTAAACTTTGCTAACAACTAAACTCAAACCCTAGAAAACAGGGTTTCTACTCGTCGTCATAGTCGAGATTGACGATGTCCAATGAAACGCCATTGCCTGCGGTCATTTCTCAAAACAGGTGTTTGCCTCCGCTATATTACTATACCGATCACACGGTGCAATTTCAAGACCATTGTTGGGGCAAATAGCACAATCAAACCCAAAAGAAAAGAAAAAAAAACGACGATAACGACTTTGCTGCCCGGATTAGTCCTATGGTTTCCCTCGATACACGAGGAGGAGTGGGGAATTGGTACACCCGACGCCCTTTAAGAAGGAATGACGACACTCGCAAGCATCACCGCAGCGGTGTCGAGACGACAAGAATTTCTCCCAACCCCCAAAAAACACAACTCCGGACAATCTGTAGTGCTCCACCAATCTAGGCACCCACCAACATACGCCACTATGGTCTTGTAGTCACCATCGTGATCTCACCATGGTAAACACTATGAGTCCGGCTATACTAAGAAGAAACAGTCATAGACATGGGCGGTAGACCGGTAGTACGATAACCACACAGAAGGGAATAGCCTCCACTGCCATAGACAGTAGCCGACCGAACACAACGGCAAGAGCACACCAGGACATTTGAGTCGGAAGGCGGCAATGATGGTGCGTGGAAGCTTCGTTGGGAGACCCCAAGAGTAAGGTGTGATGAGCACAACAACAAGTTTTCCCTCAGTAAGAAATCAAGGTTATCGAACTAGTAGGAGAAAGGAAACGACTCAAAGGTGTTGCTAGCAACTTGGAAACCTGCACAACACAAACTCAAAACTTTGCCCCAACGAACAGTGAGGTTGTCAATCTCACCAGTTTGCTAAAAACAAAGGGTTAACTGTATGCTGTGAAAGATAATAGTGGTTTGCAGAAAGTAAACAAGAACAGTGAAAGATGTATCAATGGTAAAGATTGGATCGGGGTCAGTAGTTCACTAGAGGTGCTCTCCTTAAGATAAACAAACATGGCATGCTGGGTAAACAAATTCAGCAGAGCGATTGACAGGACTGAGCAAGGCATAACAATGCAATACTAGATATTTATGATTCTATGAGATTCGATTGGGCAATACAACAAGATACATAGACCGTCATCCAACTGTATCTATGACTAGTAATCCACCTTCAGGTTATCATCCGAACCCCCTCCAGCATTAAGTTACAAGCAATGGATAACTGCTTTAAGCAAAGTGTGTAAGGTAAACAGTCCACTTGTTCTATAAACAAGAGACCATTGTTTTCTCCCTAGTGGCAACAACACATCTACAACCATAGAGATTTCTGTCACTTCTCTTAGATTAAATAGAGGCATAAACCCACTATCGAGCATAAATACTCCCTCTTGGAGTCACTAGCATCTACTTTACCAAGATAGCTACTAGAAACAGAGAGCATGCAAGATCTCAAACAACACAAACATGATAGAATCAATAAGATAGAACCATTAATCAAGCTGACATAGTAATTTCAATATCCATCGAATCCCCGCAAACATAACATTCATGATTACAAATAGATGATCTTGATCATGAACGGAGCTCACAAGATCTAAACATGGTAGCACAAAGGAGGAGATACAACCATCTAGCTACTACATGGACCGTATTCCAAGGTGGAACTACTCACACTTCATATCGGAGGCTGACATGATGAAGAAGAAGACCTCCGGGATGATCTCTCCTCCGGCAGGGTGCCGGAAAGAGCTTCAGATCCCCCCGATCTAGGGACAATGGTGGCGACGGCTACAGACGGTTTCGTGGAATATTGATTGGGTCCTTAGGATTTTGGCATCGGGGGGTCTTTATAGGCGAAGAGGCGAGGCAGGGGGCAGCAAGGGCGGCCGCACCCCCTAGGCGTGGGCTGGGCCCAGCGGCGTGGCCAGGGGGTGTGGCCCCCTGGTGGCTCCCCTCCGCCTCGTATTCAGGTTCCGTGTTTCCCACGCTAAAGTATTGACTTTGACTTTTGTCCTGTCCAATTCCGAGAATATTGATTTTCTACCTTTTCTGGAACAAAAAACAGAAGAAAACAGGCAAATGGCACCATGACATTTTGTTAATAGGTTAGTCCAAAAAATATATAAAAACACCTCAAAGTGTAGACAAAGCAAAACAAATAGATACTAAAAAAACATGGAACATCAAAAATTATAGATACATTTTCGACGTATCAGGCAACAACACTGCCACTTGGAGGACGTCCTCCAACGACATCAAAGGGTGTCGACCGGACACGACAACAGGAACACACCTGGTAGGTGCCGAGAACCCCCGTAAAGTCTCCGCTGCCACGCCGCTGCATGTAGTCCTGTACCACCGCTACCCTCTTGTTCGGCACCATAGGCCAGGCCGGACAGAGACGGACCCAAGAAGCTCCTACTGCCATCTTGCAACAGGCACAACGTTGTCACCGCCACCCTCGTCGTGAACCACTCATTAGTCCTACCGGAGACGGCGAAGCCGAGCTCGGCACGCCCTGACCCAAATCCTGCAGGGCACCTCCGGCCAAGCTCTGCCATCCACCGTCACCAATGGCTCCATGCATGCACTGCCCAACCACCCAGCCGCCGATGGGAACCCCTCCGTCGCGCTGGACCACCATCGCCGAGGAGCACCTCCTAGAGCCAGCCGGGCCCCGCACCGTCATACACCAAGAGGGGAAAGGCGTGGAAATCTGTCGCCACCGATGTCTCCTTGCCTAGGGCCGGCACCGCACGTCAGGGATGACAGGGAGAGGAGGGAAGGTGGAGGCTAGGGTCGGTCGGAGAGAGAGTGCGGCTTGGCCGCCCGCGCGGGGGGGGGGGGGGTGCAGGTCGCGAGGGGTGGGAGTCGCGAGAGGTTGGAGACGTATGCTTCCATGGGTCGCATCTTTGAGTCGTGCCATTTGTATTTGCAAACGGAAACAAACACGTGGAAACCAAATGGGTGGCCGCGTTGGAATGCAGGCAGGGCCGGTCCTAAGATTTCAAGGGCCCGGGGCATAATTAAAATTTAGGGCCCCATAAACATAAATGATGCTCTAAAAATGATACTAAAGTGTGCATAAATCCAGTATTGATATCAAAAATAATGTATGCATATTGTTCTGAGTTTTTATCTTGACTTACTAGATGCAAACTCACGGTTGATGGTATGTAGTATCAACCTTACTGTTTATCATGTCGACTGTGTCTAAAATAGTATCGTTGCAGAAAGTGCGGAAGAAAGACAACTTCCACTCGGCGACTCAGCTTCTCGCCTCTCGACTTGCCCACATGATGGCCGACAATGGGTAGTCTCCAGCTTATGTCCAGGCACAGGAATGGTCAAATAGTTATCACTACTTGCTAGGTGTTCTAAGAATCTATTTATAATTTTATTTACTTTTAGATCTATTTATACTTTTGTTGATAATTTTTAATAGACCGGTGAAATTTCGTGAAAGAAAAAGGAATAGTGCAGTGGAAGATTGGACCAGTACTACTAAGCCAACGAGTAGAGAAATTAGTGTGTAATAGAAAAGGAATATGATTATTTTATTTATTTACTATTAGCATAAGTTGGTTTTTTGTTGGAAGAAATATAACGAGTCAGACATATTGTATGGTTATTCCTGGATCGGGATTCCAGTCAACCGTCTCACTCCGAGCCCTTTTTAACTTTTTAGTTTGAGCGAAAGGGCCTTTTTTTACTAATCCCTTCATAGATTACTAAAGGAGAATAGCCCAAGTTAACAAAAGAAGAAAATGCCCAAGTTAGCCGAAGGAGAAAAAGCCCAAGTTCCAGTCCAGTTGGAGGCAGGCGGCCTTCGCTTTCTTCTTCCGGAGGTCATGCACTCCCGACCAGCGGTAATGGCGCCGTTGCAACTGAGTTCTTCCTCCCCTGCCTCTGTCGTAGCTACCGGGATTTGGGCCCCCCTTGGTTTTGGGGCCCGGGGCGGCTGCCCCTCCAGACCCCCCTTAGGGCCGGGCCTGAATGCAGGTTTTCCGTAGCTAGTTTGCATCCGGTAACTAACTACTCAAAAGTTCACGCGAGCAAAATAAAAAGCGGGGTTAACTTTTTGAAATAAAAATGTTGATTGTTTCTCTTGACAACAGAAATTGGACATACTTTGAGTTAGAACACCACGACCACGATTTTCCGCCGTACATGCTGTGATGCTGACATGAAAAACGGCTGTGAATCTCCACTAGATACAACACTGTGCATCCAAGGAGAACGATCCACGTCCACGAGTTCCCACTGTACACGCTCTTCCAGACATGAAAAACGTTCAGAATGTAGTAATGACTTGGCAATATATGTGGCACAGTTGGGTCAAACGGTCGGAAAAAAAGTTTCAGACGTGAGAGAATATATTTGGTGAAACACGGTTGTCCACGAGCATAGGATACGATGCGTATATACGATATACTCCGTATATATTAGTTGCACGTCTACGACACGACGATCAACCAGGCGCGATCTATTTCGAGCTGGATATGCACGATCCAAAGAGATCGAGAGACAGTCAGGGGCGGAGACAGGCCCAGGGTAACATGGGCCGTGGCCCTGGGCGTTGAGAAATTTCTTACCTAATATATTCCCGAATTTTTGGCCCAGGACGCAAAATTCAAACGGTCGTTCCCATGAGCAGTTCCACCTCTCCCGTCGCTGCACGCCGCCAGTGCCAGGGACGGTGTCGCCGCTAGCCGGCCTGCCCGCCATGACACCACTGCCCACTGCCTACGCCACCGGAGGAGCACGCCCCGGCCGCCCTGTCCCCCAGGACTGATCGCCCGCACTGGAGGAGCACGCCCCAGCCGCTTGGCGCCGCTGCCCCTGCCACCGCCTGGCCGCCCCATCTCGTCTCGCCTGGCAGCCCGACGGCCTTGCGCCCCTACCCCTTGCTGGTCGCCTCTGTCCGACGACGGCGATGCAATCCTCCCTCCTCGGCTGCTATTCCATTGTAATTCCTGGCAGATTACTTGAACTTGTTTTTTGTTTGTTTAGAAAAATAGACAGGGGATTGGGAATATACTGAATAGAATAGACAGATAAAGGATGAATAAAAATAACTATGGCTTAACAAGTGTTTGAAATTGATTTCATGTTTCAGATTGAGAAGATGAAGATATATTTTCCAGCGATCTTAAGAGAGTGTGAATCAATTCCCCAAACCGAACCGGTGATTTGGTACTATCTTTTGCATTCCGTACTGCTATTTCTAGTTTTTAAATCATCTCTTATGTACATTTTTGGATTGTTAATGATAGATTTAAAAATGTATGTTCATCTTTGCTATCATACCCCAATAAATTGTGCTATTATAAGAGTTTTTTAGTATGCTTAGATTTTGGCCCGGGGCTTGCTCCATTTCTGGCTCCGCCACTGGAGACAGTGGACTAGTTACATCACTTTCTCTCAGCGATGCCCAACGGTACGCACATGCATGCATGGCTCCATCAATCGACATAGGCGCCGTCACGAAAATCCCTGACCGAGACGGGGAATCCGCGTATGTTTTCGTGTTTGCGTTTGTCGACCACGCAACGTTTGTTGTCGTCGTACTCCGTATTCAGCCGGCACAACACAAAGCCGGCAGCGGCAGAATCTTTCCATGGTGGCATAGGTAGATCTGGCCGGAGATACGTATGCTACGACTTCAAGTGGTGATCGTTTGGAACCTGTGGTTAGAGCATGGGTTCAGGAATTGGGGGCGCTCGCTCCAATCCGTGCTCCATATAGAAAATTCAAACATTTGAAAATTCTCGCCGAAGCAAGAGCCCATCGATGACGACGACGACAATGACTAAGCGTCGGCTATGTACCATCACCTTGGCCAGGGCGTGGCCGTGGCCGCCACTAGTTTAGTTTTCTTTCTTTTAACCATATAAAATTGCAGGCATAACTGAATGTAAACATAGTAGATAATTGCCAGGCAATTCTTGCTACTGATCAAACTTACCAGTGCATAATTACATACCACATAAACCTAGTAGTCCACGAACCATTATACCTTAGTAGTTTAGTACTGATTAAACCGACTTACATACTTCCATTAGATACTTACATCCAAAAGTACTGACCAAATGTGCATACTTTATACTTGCACTCACCATCATCAACACTACTTCATTTAACCTAGGAAGTAGAGATCACCTGAAAGCGATGCAAGCATAATATTGAGATTCTTAAACCGATCCAACCAGAAAGCGAACAACACCACTTCTGACTTAACTATATTGAAAGCCTGAATAGCTGGCCACCATCCACTTGTCATAATTGCTCTGTTTGAGACACCCATCTTCATCCTGACATCATATCTCCCTGCACTGGTCATGTGCTCAACCCTTGCAGTTATCGGTTCATCCAGGAACTTCTTCAGATACTTGCGAGTGTACTCTGCTGCAAATTCCTGTGTAAATATCGATTTTTGGACAGTTAGCATACTTTCAACTGTTCATCTACCACAGTACTATGGAATATATAGTAGAAACCATCTTACATTTTGCATTTATTTCTCATGACAGATGACTCTGTCATCTTGTAGACATAGTATCTGATTTTTGGTTTAGGGTCTTTACACCAGTCAACAAGGAAGGTCACCTGATCTTCATTCAGAAACATTTGATTGCCAAAGAAACATTGACTGTTAAACCTTTCTAGTCCCCTTAGTTGAGGTCCTGATACAACACAAATTCGACACACATGCTTCATATTAGTAACATTTTAAATTGTGCACACTGTTAAAAAGAGACAGCACATGTGCTACTATAAGATGCATAATTACACACCCCTTTCCAGTAGCTCTTCCTCTTCTTCCTCTTCCTCTTCTTCCTCAGAGCTGCTGTCACTGGAGTTCACAGAGCTACTGTCACTTCCACTGGAGTTCATGCTGTCAGTGTCATCAGGGAGAGGATTGCAGCACAGAACTGGCAGTCACGTCGATCGCAGACATTGAAATCCATCTAATATAAAGCAGTAAAAGTAGTCAGAAATAAAACTAGACTGCAATTAATCAGAAACAAAACTAGACTACAATTGGACAGTAACATGAATGTACAATTATCATTGCAAGTATAAAGTATCACGTTCAGAAACTAACAGATCAAGAACTAACAAATAAACTAATAGAACATTCATCTTCAGAATGTACATGAATCTACAATTATCTAACATTCTGAACAAATGCAGATCAAGAACTAACGAATGTTCTGTTAGAATTATCTAACAGAATGTTCTAGTTATCATTCATGATTATCTAACATGAATGTTAGAATTATCTAACATATAGTAGAATGTTCTGATTATCTAACATTAATGTTAGAATTATCTAACATTCTGAACAAATGCAGATGAAGAACAATTATCTAACATGGATGTACAATTATCTAACCTGATTCTTACAGAACATTCTGAACATTCTAACCAGAACATTCTGAACATGTGTCCAAGTTCTGAATGATAATCAGAACATTCTGAACATTCTAACCAGAATGATAATCACTGGAGTTCATGCTGTCACTTGCAGGATTTAGCAGATAAACTAATATATATATAACAACGAGCAGATAATTTAAACTAGTAGATCAAAAACTAACAGAGCAAACCTAGTCGATCTAGTTGCATATCAAGAAACATTGTTTATCTGCATATCAAAAACTAATAGATCTAGAACTAGTACACACTAACAGATTCACAGAACTAGTAGATGCAGATTACAGAACAAATGCAGATCATGAACATATTCGAAATATGCATATCAGATCATAGCAAAGATGCAGACATTGGAATCCATCTAATATAATGCTCGCGAGCAGATCAAGAAAGAAGATGCAGATCAAGAAAGAAAGAGATGCAGATCAAGAAAGAAGATGCAGATGAAGAAAGAAGACCTACCGTACATTTCTGGCGAGGAGATTCGCCGGAAAACCTAAGCTACGGCGGAGGTGGAGGAAAACCTACGGCGACGGTGGAGGGTTTCGTCGGAAACCTAAGCTACGACGGCAGGGGAGGAGGAATCCTAAGTGGAGGGAGTGAGTGAGGAGTGGAAAGTGAGAGTAGGGGTCGTGACTGCTATGTTATAGTGCCGTTATTTTGCATTTTAGTCCCTCGGTTTGTAACGTTTCATTCCATGTCCTTCCACCTCGTCTATTTAGTTATTCCGTTTTCTAGTAACATCTCTCGTTTTATTTTTTTGTTCTGTTTTAGTCCTTCCACCTCACAGGAACACCCCCCCCCCCCCCCCGCGCGTCTTCTGTGCCCTGTTTTAGTCCTCTGTAGCAATCGGGCCTAGGGTTTCGCCCCATTTCTCTCCTCCGCGCCGCCACGATGCTGCGCGCCAGATCCTCTCCTCCGCGCCGCCGCACCACCTGCTGCACCGACAAATCCTCTCTCCGCCGCCTCCTGCACGGCAATGGACCGCCGCCGCCGCATCATCCGGAGCATTTCCGCCGAACCGGCCACAGATTCTTCTCCTCCGCGTGAGAACTCCAGGTTAGAACTCTACTTCTCCTTTCTGTTAATCCCTTAGAATTATAGGGTTCCCCTCTTTTGTGATCTGACTCATCCTTCTGTAAAAAATATGTAATTTTTTACAGAAAAATATGTAATTTTTACTATCTGTCAGCCATCCTAGTGTTAATTGTCTGCATTATTTAGTTGTGTTTTCTTGTATGCTATCAGTATCTAAAGATGAAATATGTAATTCCTTTTCTGTAATTATGAACTTAACAACTTCGTATCTGCAATTCAGTGAACAAGAACAAGATGATGAGGGAGACGAAAGTCTATTGATAACAACTAGAGGTATGTTTCTCACCATTGACCTTTCTGTATAGTTCATGAGCTATGTTATTGCCATTGATCTATATTTATTAGGACATTTAGTGACAAACACACATTGATCTATCTTTGTTAGGACCTGGACATTCAGGATTTGAAACAATTGATACAAACTGCCTTTTTGGAAATTTAGTTGAGATGAATTTCCAGCAAGTAATGAAGCTTAAAAGCATTGTTGAAGTGCTACCAAGACCTACAGTTATGGATTATGTTAGCACGATTACATCAACTAATGTTGATCCTATAGAGGGGATAATGGTAGGTGTATATGTTTTCAACTCTATTTCTTTTTTGCTTCACAGTTCTAGCCTGCAGTGTTGTAATTTGATAGATCTTCATATAATTTATCTTAATACTTCCAGGAATTCAGCCAAGTGTTCACAAGAAAGTACCTTCTGCAGTTCCTTATGGATAAGGACATCATGATGCATTGTGTTCAAGCCAGATCACAAGTGATCAGTTTAGGTGTAAAGCTCAAGTTAGGATCTCCCATCAAGTACTGCAGGATGAAACTTCATGATGATGGCAAGGCCCAGATCATCCCTCCTGGATGGGAAAAGGTGGTAGAAGCATTTAATCTGAAGGAAGGGGACGTTTGCATGTTCAGTTTCACAGATGAGAGGAATCTCCCACCAAGACTCAGGCACCAGTGGTTTTATCTTAAACTAGAGATTCTTAAGCTTGAAGAGTAATACTCTGTCTTATTATAAAAACATTTTTACTATATTATGTTCATGAATATGGTATCTGAAAATATTTAACAATATATCTATGTAGGCACAGCACATCTGATGTTGATGAAAGGGGGCTTCTTACAATTAGAGGTATGATTCTTACTTTCAAGACCTGGTCATGCTAGAGAAGAATAGAATTATTTGAGTGATATTGATGAAAGGGGGCTTCTTCCTTATATTTATTTGGGTGATAGTAATAGATTGTTTTATTTTTGTCATGTAGGACCTGGTCATGCTGGAGAAGAATCCTTTGACCATAAATGTATTTTTGCAAACAATGTAGAATTAACATTCAATCAAGTAATGCAATTGAGAAGCTTTGTAGAGGAGATACCAAGACCTGAAATCAAGGAGTATGTTTGAAAATTGACAGAAAACAATATAATAGCTACCTTTGATTATGTTCATTGGAGACCTGGAGAAGGAAGAATGGTTAGTACTGCTTACTTACATGAATATTTATGTGAACTTTGTGATTTGCAACAAATACATCATGCTTTGATCATAATAGATCTTTGTAATTTGCAGGATTTTTCTCAAGAATTCACATCTACTTATCTTCTGAAGTTCCTGAAGCCTATCTTATGCTCAAGAGCTCCCAAACATGGAATTCCTAAAGGTTCTGAAGTAATTCTTCTTGCTGTGAACATTCCAACAGTGTCTAAGACTGAGTACTGCAGAATGGTGCTAAATGACTGTGGAGAAGCAGTTATCAGTTTTGGATGGGAAAATGTTGTCAAAAAATTCAATTTGAAAGAGGGAGATGTATGCCTGTTCAGTTTCAGGGACACTAGAACCGTTCAAGTAAAAATTAGGGATCCACCTGCATGGCTCCAGCTATTGATAATAAAACTTGAGTAGATTAGGAATGTACCTGCAAATCTACAATTGACACTATTTCAAGTGTTGTAAGACCTTTTATATGATCAGTAAGATTTTGTTCCCATGTGCAACATTTTATATGATCAGTAATATTTGGTTCTCATGTGCAACATTTTATATGATCAGTTTCTTTTATATTGACTAGAATGCCATCACTGATCTGGATTATACTCTATCCAGAACATAGGCATCTAGTCTAAATTTCTAGTATAAATGTCTAGTTTAAATTAACCAGTATTTAGAAGATTGACATATTCTGACGGTGGGAATGGGTGCTATTAGTTGCATCATTTTTTTAGAAATTAGTTATTTAATTGTCCTGATTTTGTGTGTGCGAGTGGAAAGTGGATCCCTAAATGGGCCACATCATGGGATAAGTGGAGGACGTGGGGTAGTGTGTCAGTTGTACCTTCCCCTCCCTCTATAAAAGAAAGAGAAACCAGACGCATTTCTTTTCCTGTTTGCAACAGGACGTGGGGCAGAGAGCATTTCTCTCAAGGTGATTTATTTTCTTCAATCATGTACATAAATCTCCTTCTAATTCAATTATCATGATGTTATCATTCCTTTTCTGGATTTGCAGTTCATTCTCTAGATCTTTAGCGCGCCAGATAGGAAAAGTTAAGTTCAGAACTTTCTCTTCAACTATCATGTTCTTACTTTTTACTCAATCTGTAACTAATATTTATTTCTATAAAATTAACTGTAGGTGATGGATGAAATGACATATGTTGTCTATGATCAGCCTGCACACAATTGTGGCAGATCTAACAGGAGAGCTAATGGATTTAAAGTTGTCATTGGCCATGGTTTTAGACGTGGGGTGGTAAGCTCTCTTGATTTTTCTTGTGTGATATACTAATTGCAATAGTTTGCAATAGTTTAGACTAAGTTTTGTTCATACTGCAGAATTTGCCATGCTCATTCAAATAAAGGTTGAACACTTTAGTTCCAGGAAATTGGTTAGTTGCCAAGAGCCCAAGATTTCGCAGATTTGATTTATTCTTACAGAAGGATGAGTCAGCTACACTGATATGTGGCCCTTACTGGAAATCTTTAATTAGAGTTTATGATATTGGGCTGGGACATGTTGTGCATTTCAATGTACCGATGACCCATTTGAGCCTTTAGATAATTCATTTGACATAACAGTTAATTCCAACTATGTTGAGAAAGATGCAGTTGAAGAAACTGGTATATGAAGACTAACTCATCCTTTTTCATTTTGTTACATATTTGTTGAACATTAAACCCTAACCCATCCATTTTTGATCAGTTGTAGGAGATTTGCCTAGCCCAATAAGAAGTATCCTATACAGGACCATCTTCTCAGACCTCAACTCCATTACTGAGCAGGAAATGGGTGCAATCTTATTTGGCATCTACAAAGATGTGTTTGTGGAGAAGGAATTCTATGAACCAAAGGCCCAGAAACATTTCTGGGTGCACAAGATGAATCACTGGAATGTTAACTTCAATGCACTGGTAAGTGCACTGGCAAGTTTCCACAAGATGAATCACATAAATTAAATGCAATTATTCTAACTTATGAAAGTTTTCTTTTGCAGTACATGCCTACTGAGGCTATATATGGTTACAGGTATCCACCTTTTGGCATTGCTCATCTATCCAAGGAGGTACAACTATTAGGAGAAGATGAAGAAGAATTTATTGACTGCACTTACTCCATTGCCTAGGACATGGAGCATGTATGTTTTCAGAATGGATGGACTGATTTCATCAATGCTGCTAACATTGGCAATGAAGCACTTCTTCTGATGAAAGTGGAGCACATGAAAGAGTATATTGGTCTCAACTTTGTAGAGATCATCAACTAGGTTTGATCATCAACTTTGTATAGCACATGAAATATCTAGTGCTGCTAACTGTGTGATGTTTTCTAGCTACTGTATTGATCTATATATCCAGTGTGTTTTTCTGGCTTCAGTGTTAAACTTTGTATTGAATTATGTATCAACTTTGTGTTAAACAGTGTGCTCCATTTGTGTTGTATTCCAATGTAGATGTAACAAGTTGTGTTTGTTTATCATGATCCTGAATATTTTTTGTTATCTGAAAACATATGTGCAACAACTCCATATGCCTGTTGTGTTAATTTCTCACAATAGCCAGGGTAAGTTGTTGCAACAACTCCTTTGTTTTTTAACATTTTCCAAAATTAACATTTTCTTTTTCTGGTAATATTTTTTATTTTTCAAACTCCTTTATTATTGGGGCAATAAACTCCTTTATTTTTTATTTTTCAAACTCTTTTGCTGGTAATATTTTTTATTTTTCAAACTCTTTGCAATAAACTCCTTTATTTTTTATTTTGCTGGTAATATTTTCTTTTTAAAAAATTAAAATGTTATTGTTGGGGCAATAATGAAAGGTTATTGTTGGGGCAAGGCCCATCTTTGAATAGGGCCAAAATATCAGGAACCGAAAAGACGCAGTAACATTATAAAAAGGAGGGAACCAAATGGGTAACCGCCCCTCTCTCCCAGTCGGCAGTCTCCCAGGAACGGTGAGTTATAGATTCAACCGCCCCTCTTCTACATCATTTTCTCCCTCTTATTATTTAGATTTATAGCTCTAATCTTTCTTTCTCTCTGTGTTTCATCACTTACAAATACAGAAATCGTAGCATTTCATCTGGAATCCCCTCTTTCTCTCCCAGTCGGCAGTCTCCCAGGAACGGCGAGTTCTAGATTCAACCGCCACTCTTCTACATCATTTTCGCTCATTTTTTTGACTCTTGATTGATTGATTCTTCCAACAATCTACCCCATGTCCATTTGTTCAGTTCTGTTGATTGATTCTTCCAACAATCTTCTCCCCTCTAGATTTATTCTTCATTATTTTCCGTTTCCATCTAAATTAATTCCTCTTCCTACTAATTTTTTTCAGTGAGCGCAAGGCATCCCTCTTCCTACAACTGTTCATTTGGTGAGTGGTTTCGATAAATATAAAAAAACCTTCTTTTCTATTTAGATTAGGGTTTTTCTGATTAGGGTTTTCTGAATATATTAGGGGTCTTCTACTAGATTAGGGTTTTCTGTTCTTGCTACAATCACATTACACCGTCTGTAATCACATTCATCTTGTAACTATGAAGCATTGGTTTGGTTCTAAGTTCTTGATCTTGATAATATTGATTCATGCACAAGGTCGACAGTTCTGAATAGATAAGATTGATTCATGCACAAGGGTTCTAACTACCTTTTTTTGTAATTGATTAATAATCCATGCTTAGTGTAATATCTGTTTTTTTGTAATTGAGCAATAATCCATGCTTAGTCTACTGTCTATTTTTTTGTAATAGATTAATAATCCATGCTTAGTCTACTATCTGTTTTTTTATAATTAAGCAATAATCCATGCTTAGTCTACTATTTGTTTTTTTGTAATGGATTAATAATCCATGCTTAGTCTACTATCTATTTTTTTGTAATAGATTAATAATCCATGCTTAGTCTACTATCTATTTTTTGTAATAGATTAATAATCCATGCTTAGTCTACTACCTGTCATGTGTGTGTAGTTTATGTTTTTCTGTAATTGTTTAATAATCCATGCTTTTAGCGGTTCACTGCTACAATGGACTGTGTTGTGTGCGTGCAGCCTGCACACAACTGTGGAAGGACACAGAGAAGGGCAACCGTGTTCCAGGTTGTCATTACTTAAAATATTCCATATGATGGTGTGGTAAGTTTTCCAAACTCCCTCTCCTTTCCCTGTCTGTTGATTACATGTTTCAGGTTTCAGAACCAAACAGTCTTCTGTTGATTACATGTTTCAGGTTGATTACTGATGTTCCATTTTATTATTATTGTTTACCTGCAGGTTGTTCCATGCTCATTTAGGGAGAAACTAAATGAGTTCACTCCAAATAATTGGATGATTGCTAACACCAATGACATTAGAAACTTTGATCTGTACTTGCAGAAGGATAAGCAAAGGACAACTATTTGTGGTCCATACTGAAAATCACTAATGAGGGTCTACGATATTGGACTCAATGATGTTATTGAGTTTGAATATGATGAAGATCCAATTGAGAATGTGAAAAAATTATTTCATGTAGTTGTCTACTCAAATGGTGTTGAAAAATACATTCATGAAGCACCTTGTAAGTCCTAGATAATCAATTTTAAAGTAACATGTTTAATTTATGTCCCAGTTTTACATGTACTATTACTAATTCATGTATTTACTATCTTCCCTTAGCGATTGGAGATGTCCCTTCTGGGTTAAGAAGGATCCTATACATGGCCATCTTCTCTAATATTAACTCAATCACTGAACAAGACATGGCCACCATCTTATTTGCCATGTACAAAGATGTTCATGTGACACAACATGAGTTATTTGAAAGTGAAGATGAAAAGAATTTCTGGATACACAAGATGAATGAAGAAAACGATGCATGGAATGCACTGGAAAGTTTGTACTCTCATATTACTTTTCTGCATTACTACTTTATTTTTTACTCTCATATTGTAACAATTGCTCTCATATTACAGTTCATGCCTATTGAGGCTATACAAGGCTACAAGTACCCTATGCAGGGCATGGCACATCTCTATAGGGAGGGGCAAGAACTAGATGGAGATGAACAGGATTTCATTGAATGTGCCTACTCCATCAGTAAGGAGCATGGAGAGGTCAGTTTCACCACAGAGTGGAATGATTTCACAGATGCTGCTGATGTTGGATGGGCTGCAATGCTTGTGATCAAGATAGAGCATAAGCTTGATTACATTGGGCTGAACTTTGTTGAGATTGTTCAGTAGTTATCTAGCTGGGTTGTACTAAAGTAGTAATCTAGCTTAGATTGTTCAGTAGCTTTGCCTACACTTGGGTTGTACTCAAGCTGAGTTTATCTAGTAAGATGGTTACTGTCTAATTATGTAATGTTTACTGTGTCACTTGTAATATAGTACTTATGATGTCTGTTCCATATTATTTGTCTGTCTAATTATGTAATGTTTACTGTGTCACTTATAATATAGTACTTATGATGCCTGTTTTCTGATATTATTTGTCTGTTCCCTGAAATTCTATGTCTTGTTCACAGTTATGTCCAGAAGGTCTTTATTATTCTGAATTTTAAGAATTCAGAACATGGGCACCTAGACTACATTTGTTCTCATTTTCTGAATTTTGTTCAAACAATGAAATATTACATTGACTACATTTTCTAAATTTTGTTCATATACATTAACTATATTTTCTAAATTTTGTTCATATAATGAAGATTAAATTAACTATAGTTTGTATTTTGTTCATATAATGAAATAATTAATCCAAGTAATTAATCCAATAGTAATTAATCTAATAACGTCTTGGTAAGTGGGGGTAATAATTAATCCAAGTAATTAATTCAGTAGTAATTAATCTAATAACGTCCTAGGAAGTGGGGGTGTGTGCTGCGCCAGTTATCTTATAACGTGTTTAAATAGACTAGCATACTGATTGCCATTTTGTCTGGTGAGTTCCTGTCCTTTTATTTTGGCTCAAATTTTCATCTGGGTGAGTTTCTGTCCGTCTCATCTCCTTTTCTACTACTGATTGCTTACATTGTTCAGATTGCAGTTCTCCTTTTATTCTGTGCTTACCAATGGTTTTATCTCCTTTTATTCTTTAGATTGTAGTTCTGCTCCGAAGCAAAATGGAGGAAATGAATTGTATTCTGTGCCAGCAACCTATGGAAAACTGCGGTCTACACTCTGACAGGCGTGCAGTTTCCTTTGATTTGATGATTGTGGCATCCCGCAAAAACCACTACTAGAAAATCGCGTTGAATTTGTGCATTGCATCGCCATCATCATGCATTGTTTGCTTAAAACTATTTTTTTTTGCAAAGCCCGATTTGTTTTCCAAACGCCTCGTCTTTATTCAAACGCCAAAAACCCCGGATGCTGCCGGATATTTTGTTTGTCAAAAACTATTTACAAAGTTCGTCGCAATCAATTAAAAATATTAAATTATTTTGGGCGGGGCAGTCGAACGGGCCGATTGACCCGAACGACCGCCCCAGAAAATATAAACGGTCCACCTAACCCGCCCTTCTAAATCCTACAGCTAACCAGAAAACCTACCCACCCCTATCTCCACCTCACTCCCTCCAATCAGCTCTCGCCACATCAGCACACCCCAAACCCCCCCTCCAACCATGTGCTGCCACTTGTCCACCTCCCTCCACTCACCCCTCCTCTCTCTTCTCACTAGCTACACGCACACAGGGCCACACACACCAAACTCACGCACGCACGCCTCACCCACTCAGCCTCTGCCACTGGGACCCACACCGACCACCCACCCAGGAAACCACCTCCCCCACCCGTCGCCGATGTCCACCCCACCCACGCACGCGGTCAACCCCACCTACCGACGCTCCTCGCGGGACCCACCCACGATCGTCCCCGCACGCGCGCTCTCTCTCACCAACCGCCCGACCGCGAGCTCCCTTGCCCAGCGCCGGCGCCGCTCCTCCCCTCCCTCTCTCTCTCCGGCGCGGCGCCGCCGCGGCCGCGCTCGCCAACCTCCTCCGCCACCACCTCTCCGCCGCGCTCGCTTTCCCCAGCGCCGCCCACCTCTCTGCAAGCTCTCCGCCGCCTCTGGCCCCTCCGCTCCGGCGACGCCTCCCTCCTCCAGCTCCGCGCGCCGCACCGGGCCTGCCGCGTCCGCCGCCGAGCGCGCGCCCCGCCGCGCCACCTCCCCGCGTCCCCCGTCCTCCGTCCGCCTGCAGACTACCCCTGCCTCACCTCTCCTCCGTCCCCGCCGCCGTCGCCCCTTCTCCGGCGAGCGCGCCGCTCGCGCTCACCCCGCGTCGGGCCCCTCTCCGCCGCCAGCTCCCCGCGGCGCCGCCCTCGCCAACCCGCCTCCGCCGGCCTCCACCGCACCCCGGCCATGGCGCGCCGGCAGCGAGCAGCCCGCCCCCGTCACCAGAGCCCCACCCGGTCGAGCCCCGCCTCCGGCCTCTCCCTCTAGCGCGTCGCCGTCTCCTCCTCGCCGTCCCGCAGAGCCCGCCGGACCCGCTCCGTCCCCTGCGCCGCCCAGCTCGAGCCCTCCGCCTATCTGCAGCGCGTCGCCGCCCCGGCCCCCTGCGCGTCAGCGACCCCGCCGTCCCCGGCCCTCCTCTCGGCCCGCTTCCGCCGCGTCGCCGCTCCAAGCCCTGCTGCATCGCCATGACCGGCATCGAGCATAAGTGCGTGTTAAGTTTTACCAAGACCTTCACCAAGACAGTATCGAGGCAGGTCCAAAGACCGACACTGATCCTCAAGCCCGAAGACTACATCGGACCGGAGACACTCGAAGGGGCATCTACAAGGACTTCTACACGGAAGGGAACGACATGATCTTCTTCGTGGACAAGTGGAAGTTGCGCGATCCAGAGACCACCGACAAGATCTTATCGAGGCGGAAACAACAAGAGCCCTCTCGGAACCCGAAGATCGCGAAACCCCAAGACCTTCGACATGGAATCGTAGGCCGAGCCTCGACACGGCAAGGTCGCCACGAGGACGCTCCCGGACGCTAGCACCGACTCGATGGCGTGGGGCCCGACGAGACCCTCGCAACGGCAAGCTCGACCCCGTGGAACCCGACAAGATCCGCATGCGACAAGAACGACAGCGACCGGGAGTATCCGATGCGCCCCGACAGCGACTCAAGTCCTGCTTTTCGGACGCGGCAAGGACTACCTCCGATGTTCGAGAACGAGCCCGCCGAGAATGCTTCCGTCGAACCCCAGACCCGAACCCTGAGACCGACCCCGAACCCCGGAACCCCAAGATCTGCCGAACCCTAATGTGTGACCCTTTTTCCTCGATACCCTATTTTTATAAATGATACCAACTTGTTGCATATTAATTGCCATACTTGCATGCATATTTGTGTGGTTTGGGGGCCTTATGCCGATTCACCATATAATTAAATATGGGGCCCATATGCGGGCAAATCTAGCCTTATATTGGCCTCATTTAAACTTGTGTAGCGAACCGTTGCGATCTTTTGCCATGTTATAACAACAGTTAAATGGCGGGGTTCTAAACAACTTGAACCATTTAATTAATTGTCGGGACCCCGGTTCCGCTTAATATGACTTAATTGCACCGCATCTTTGCCATGTCATGCATCATATCATAAGCATGCCGATCTTTTGCCGTAGCATTAAATATCGCATCCGGTGTTTCTTCTAGAGTTTTGCTTCTTCGCGGATAAGGCCGTTGAGTTGATGTGAGCTTCGCTCCGATCTTCGGTTGAACCCTTCGACAATATTTTCAGGCGAGCATCTCCCCCTTTGTACCTATCTTACTTTTATAGTATTTACTTCCCTCCTGTTGATCTATTGCTATCTGTGTTGCGATGCTCTAGTTTTCCGTACCCGTGATATCCCTTGCAACCCTATATTGCCTCGGACACATCCTATTACCTATTGTTTGGTAGATAGTTGGACTTGCGCGTCGTAGTCGCTTGCTCAAGTGTTGTTGCGTGTCGTCCAATGCCACAGTTGTTGATGTATTGCCGCATGTTGTTGTTGGAGATGATCATAGTTTTACTTATTGTTCATTTTAATTCCTGTTTAACAACTAAAATTGAAGTAAGCAGAGGCATCGGTGGGTGATAGATAACATTTGGTTTCCGAACGCCCACTTGTGTCCCGTAGGACCCCGAGTACTTGATACCTGTTCCTTGATTTATCGCGCTATCCACATATGGGGAATTATGGGCCCCCCTTAGCCAGAGCTTGATTCCGTCTTATTTCTTGGGGCCACAAACTAGTTTGAGGTTTTATTTACTATCCTGTACTTATGCCATGCTACTGCTTTATTTACGATTGTGCGACAGATAGCACACTGTACTGTTTAGGATCGGGACACGATTCCGCGGTGTCGACAAGCTCAGTTTTGGGTTCCCAGTCGTTCACAGCCGTCCACCCAAACCTCGGGTCCGTCTCGGAGCTAGCTTACTTCGTTGCGGGTGTACTCCAAGGGGTGGCCCCCTGAAATATTTCTGAATCTTGTGATTGCTCTGTCGTGAAGACCTCGTTGGGTTTTGATTTGGTTTTTCCGAGGTTGATCGTGTGTGTGTTGCTATTTGTGCACCCCGGCCGGGTTAAAACTTTCTGAAAGCCGTGTCCGCGGTTATGGACGACTTGGAGCACAGTATCTCGACCATAGACAAGCATAACTAAAGTTTATTGCTATAAATTTGACTTTATAATGACTAGTAATCAGCTTCACTATAATGGAATGGCTAATTAATACTGCCAACAATTGTTTGTTTGGTTTGTCGTTTGCGACAATTGTATCTGACTAGTAAATATTGCAACTACAACGGAATGGCTAAATAAAAGTACCAACAACTGCTGGGTTTTTGGGTTATCTCATGCTATTTGTATCTGACTAGTAAGTGCCGCAACTACAACGGAATGTTTAACTAAAAATGGCCCACTACTTATCTTATCAGGATGACTATCTATACCTGACTAGTAAGTGTTGCAACGATAACCGAATAAATAAAAATGCCAACTGTGTGAGTTCCTCGGTTGACTTCCTCGATCGGTGTCGAGGGGGAAACGCCAGGACGGGTTTGATTGGTGGTAGCATCAGCTTGGTTCCGAGTAGGTCTTCCTTACCCCTCTCTGATTGCCGTCAGTTGTATCGAGTCTCTATAGGGTGTTTAGTGCATGCTGCCGCTGCCGCTTCAGTCCACCATACCTATGTAGGCGAGGACCGCCGAATTCTAGACTCGCCGTGTACTGGCCTCAGTACTGACGCTCCTTCTTTTTTCCTTTGCCCTTTGTCGGCACCCCTTTTGTTCAAGCAGGTTTTGAGATCGACGCCGTTAACAGGGTTACCCTTCCGGCTTGGCCTGGGCAGGGTTATGGACACCATTGGTTATTCTTCAGGGCTCTTAGCCCCATTTGCATCTTGTCCGTAGCTGGACGCTCTATCGTTTTCAAGGTGATTTGGATCTTTGTATATTATATCTGTATTCTTGACTCTTTGAGTCGCTGTTATATATATATCTGTTCTGTGGGTCCCATCGAGGACTGTTGTGTAATGTTATTACTTCGTTTTCCACCCGCACGAAAGTGCCTGGTGGGCACCTTTGAATCGTTTCTATGCGGGTTTGGCGAATTTTGCTCAAACTTGCATAGGTCCGATTCTGAGGGTGTTACAGAGTGGTATCAGAGCTCAGCAGTTGCGATACCCCACAAGTCCAGCCTGTAGGATAACCTAGCTAACGGCCGAAGTAGAGTGTCAAAACTATTTTTTGCAACATCGGTTGGATAGTTCTGATTAGGTCTGATTTTACTCCTTACCCCTCTGCTGCTCTCTTCTTATCCCTACGTGTTTTGAATCCACTCTTTTCTCTCTCTTCGAGTCCAGGATTTCTCGTGGTTGGGTTTCCGTCGTACCTTCAGGGTTTCGCTTCCTCTTTGATAACGGTGTTCCACTGTCCGGTGTTCAAGATGCCTGATGAATTCGTCTGCTGTGGTATCATTCTTTGTTCCTTGTTTGTGCTTTCCGGTGTTTTCCGACGCGACGACATCATCTACGCCAGATCCGATGCAGAGTCTGCATCCCTCCTTTGTTTCCGAACCTCGCTTGTCGAGATCTTCAGTCTGTTTCCGAGAATGGTTGCACGCTCTTCTACTGATTGTGCGGAGTAATAGTTTGGGTGCGTGATGGATTGGCCCCCATGCCGACTACCCCTTCTATTCGCTTTTGTACATTGAAGTGGATGAGAATGCATCGGTTCCCCTTTCCATCGAAGTTAGGGGTGGCTTTATTTGCGATACCTCTACCTTCGACCTTTTGTTCCCGGAGTGTTCTCTCGACGATCACGGACAACGACCCTTTGTTAGTGGTGTCGCGAGGATCTACACGAAGCGAGAAGACGCAGATCGCCGACCTTCCTTCCGGTACCATGAGGCGGATCTCGGGGGCGAGATCCTTGTTAGTGGTGTCGAATTGTGGCATCCCGCAAAAACCACTACTAGAAAATCGCGTTGAATTTGTGCATTGCATCGCCATCATCATGCATTGTTTGCTTAAAACTATTTTTTTTGCAAAGCCCGATTTGTTTTCCAAACGCCTCGTCTTTATTCAAACGCCAAAAACCCCGGATGCTGCCGGATATTTTTTTTGTCAAAAACTATTTACAAAGTTCATCGCAATCAATTAAAAATATTAAATTATTTTGGGCGGGGCAGTCGAACGGGCCGATTGACCCGAACGACCGCCCCAGAAAATATAAACGGTCCACCTAACCCGCCCTTCTAAATCCTACAGCTAACCAGAAAACCTACCCACCCCTATCTCCACCTCACTCCCTCCAATCAGCTCTCGCCACATCAGCACACCCCAAACCCCCCCTCCAACCATGTGCTGCCACTTGGCCACCTCCCTCCACTCACCCCTCCTCTCTCTTCTCACTAGCTACACGCACACAGGGCCACACACACCAAACTCACGCACGCACGCCTCACCCACTCAGCCTCTGCCACTTGGACCCACACCGACCACCCACCCAGGAAACCACCTCCCCCACCCGTCGCCGCTGTCCACCCCACCCACGCACGCGGTCAACCCCACCTACCGACGCTCCTCACGGGACCCACCCACGATCGTCCCCGCACGCTCTCTCTCTCTCACCAACCGCCCAACCGCGAGCTCCCTTGCCCAGCGCCGGCGCCGCTCCTCCCCTCCCTCTCTCTCTCCGGCGCGGCGCCACCGCGGCCGCGCTCGCCAACCTCCTCCGCCACCACCTCTCCGCCGCGCTCGCTTTCCCCAGCGCCGCCCACCTCTCTGCAAGCTCTCCGCCGCCTCTGGCCCCTCCGCTCCGGCGACGCCTCCCTCCTCCAGCTCCGCGCGCCGCACCGGGCCTGCCGCGTCCGCCGCCGAGCGCGCGCCCCGCCGCGCCACCTCCCTGCGTCCCCCGTCCTCCGTCCGCCTGCAGACTACCCCTGCCTCACCTCTCCTCCGTCCCCGCCGCCGTCGCCCCTTCTCCGGCGAGCGCGCCGCTCGCGCTCACCCCGCGCCGGGCCCCTCTCCGCCGCCAGCTCCCCGCGGCGCCGCCCTCGCCAACCCGCCTCCGCCGGCCTCCACCGCACCCCGGCCATGGCGCGCCGGCAGCGAGCAGCCCGCCCCCGTCACCAGAGCCCCACCCGGTCGAGCCCCGCCTCCGGCCTCTCCCTCTAGCGCGTCGCCGTCTCCTCCTCGCCGTCCCGCAGAGCCCGCCGGACCCGCTCCGTCCCCTGCGCCGCCCAGCTCGAGCCCTCCGCCTATCTGCAGCGCGTCGCCGCCCCGGGCCCCTGCGCGTCAGCGACCCCGCCGTCCCCGGCCCTCCTCTCGGCCCGCTTCCGCCGCGTCGCCGCTCCAAGCCCTGCTGCATCGCCATGACCGGCATCGAGCATAAGTGCGTGTTAAGTTTTACCAAGACCTTCACCAAGACAGTATCGAGGCAGGTCCAAAGACCGACACTGATCCTCAAGCCCGAAGACTACATCGGACCGGAGACACTCGAAGGGGCATCTACAAGGACTTCTACACGGAAGGGAACGACATGATCTTCTTCGTGGACAAGTGGAAGTTGCGCGATCCAGAGACCACCGACAAGATCTTATCGAGGCGGAAACAACAAGAGCCCTCTCGGAACCCGAAGATCGCGAAACCCCAAGACCTTCGACATGGAATCGTAGGCCGAGCCTCGACACGGCAAGGTCGCCACGAGGACGCTCCCGGATGCTAGCACCGACTCGATGGCGTGGGGCCCGACGAGACCCTCGCAACGGCAAGCTCGACCCCGTGGAACCCGACAAGATCCGCATGCGACAAGAACGACAGCGACCGGGAGTATCCGATGCGCCCCGACAGCGACTCAAGTCCTGCTTTTCGGACGCGGCAAGGACTACCTCCGATGTTCGAGAACGAGCCCGCCGAGAACGCTTCCGTCGAACCCCAGACCCGAACCCTGAGACCGACCCCGAACCCCGGAACCCCAAGATCTGCCGAACCCTAATGTGTGACCCTTTTTCCTCGATACCCTATTTTTATAAATGATACCAACTTGTTGCATATTAATTGCCATACTTGCATGCATATTTGTGTGGTTTGGGGGCCTTATGCCGATTCACCATATAATTAAATATGGGGCCCATATGCGGGCAAATCTAGCCTTATATTGGCCTCATTTAAACTTGTGTAGCGAACCGTTGCGATCTTTTGCCATGTTATAACAACAGTTAAATGGCGGGGTTCTAAACAACTTGAACCATTTAATTAATTGTCGGGACCCCGGTTCCGCTTAATATGACTTAATTGCACCGCATCTTTGCCATGTCATGCATCATATCATAAGCATGCCGATCTTTTGCCGTAGCATTAAATATCGCATCCGGTGTTTCTTCTAGAGTTTTGCTTCTTCGCGGATAAGGCCGTTGAGTTGATGTGAGCTTCGCTCCGATCTTCGGTTGAACCCTTCGACAATATTTTCAGGCGAGCATCTCCCCCTTTCTACCTATCTTACTTTTATAGTATTTACTTCCCTCCTGTTGATCTATTGCTATCTGTGTTGCGATGCTCTAGTTTTCCGTACCCGTGATATCCCTTGCAGCCCTATATTGCCTCGGACACATCCTATTACCTATTGTTTGGTAGATAGTTGGACTTGCGCGTCGTAGTCGCTTGCTCAAGTGCTGTTGCGTGTCGTCCAATGCCACAGTTGTTGATGTATTGCCGCATGTTGTTGTTGGAGATGATCATAGTTTTACTTATTGTTCATTTTAATTCCTGTTTAACAACTAAAATTGAAGTAAGCAGAGGCATCGGTGGGTGATAGATAACATTTGGTTTCCGAACGCCCACTTGTGTCCCGTAGGACCCCGAGTACTTGATACCTGTTCCTTGATTTATCGCGCTATCCACATATGGGGAATTATGGGCCCCCCTTAGCCAGAGCTTGATTCCGTCTTATTTCTTGGGGCCACAAACTAGTTTGAGGTTTTATTTACTATCCTGTACTTATGCCATGCTACTGCTTTATTTACGATTGTGCGACAGATAGCACACTGTACTGTTTAGGATCGGGACACGATTCCGCGGTGTCGACAAGCTCAGTTTTGGGTTCCCAGTCGTTCACAGCCGTCCACCCAAACCTCGGGTCCGTCTCGGAGCTAGCTTACTTCGTTGCGGGTGTACTCCAAGGGGTGGCCCCCTGAAATATTTCTGAATCTTGTGATTGCTCTGTCGTGAAGACCTCGTTGGGTTTTGATTTGGTTTTTCCGAGGTTGATCGTGTGTGTGTTGCTATTTGTGCACCCCGGCCGGGTTAAAACTTTCTGAAAGCCGTGTCCGCGGTTATGGACGACTTGGAGCACAGTATCTCGACCATAGACAAGCATAACTAAAGTTTATTGCTATAAATTTGACTTTATAATGACTAGTAATCAGCTTCACTATAATGGAATGGCTAATTAATACTGCCAACAATTGTTTGTTTGGTTTGTCGTTTGCGACAATTGTATCTGACTAGTAAATATTGCAACTACAACGGAATGGCTAAATAAAAGTACCAACAACTGCTGGGTTTTTGGGTTATCTCATGCTATTTGTATCTGACTAGTAAGTGCCGCAACTACAACGGAATGTTTAACTAAAAATGGCCCACTACTTATCTTATCAGGATGACTATCTATACCTGACTAGTAAGTGTTGCAACGATAACCGAATAAATAAAAATGCCAACTGTGTGAGTTCCTCGGTTGACTTCCTCGATCGGTGTCGAGGGGGAAACGCCAGGACGGGTTTGATTGGTGGTAGCATCAGCTTGGTTCCGAGTAGGTCTTCCTTACCCCTCTCTGATTGCCGTCAGTTGTATCGAGTCTCTATAGGGTGTTTAGTGCATGCTGCCGCTGCCGCTTCAGTCCACCATACCTATGTAGGCGAGGACCGCCGAATTCTAGACTCGCCGCGTACTGGCCTCAGTACTGACGCTCCTTCTTTTTCCTTTGCCCTTTGTCGGCACCCCTTTTGTTCAAGCAGGTTTTGAGATCGACGCCGTTAGCAGGGTTACCCTTCCGGCTTGGCCTGGGCAGGGTTATGGACGCCATTGGTTATTCTTCAGGGCTCTTAGCCCCATTTGCATCTTGTCCGTAGCTGGACGCTCTATCGTTTTCAAGGTGATTTGGATCTTTGTATATTATATTTGTATTCTTGACTCTTTGAGTCGCTGTTATATATATCTGTTCTGTGGGTCCCATCGAGGACTATTGTGTAATGTTATTACTTCGTTTTCCACCCGCACGAAAGTGCCTGGTGGGCACCTTTGAATCGTTTCTATGCGGGTTTGGCGAATTTTGCTCAAACTTGCATAGGTCCGATTCTGAGGGTGTTACAATGATGATGCCAGGATTTTATCATGGAGTGGTTAGTTACTTCTTAACATACAAAATGTAGTACCTGATAATCTTATCTGACTGCTGATCTTATTTTTGTCTGTTTGTAATAAAATTTCAGGCTGTGCCTTGCAAATTCAAGGAACAACTTGAGAAGTTTGCAAAATCAAAGAACTGGATAGTGGCAAGATGCAATAACATGCACTTTTATGACTTCTTCCTGGAGAAAGAATTGGCAAGAACAACCATTTATGGACCATACTGGTCATCACTTGTTAGAAAGTATGATATCCAGGAAGGTGAGGTTGTCTCTTTCAGGTATCTGGAGGAAGACAAAATGTTTGCTATTGCAGTGTCTGAAATTGTCAACCATGCTTATGTAGAGAAGCATATTGTTGCAGATGGAGGTATTATAACAAGCATTTCTATGTACTTTGATCGTGCATCCAGTATATGAAAACTTGCTTATTGTTTGTTTACATTTTTGAGCAGTTGTTTACTCTGTGATGCCTGAAATCAGAGATATACTACACAAAACCATCTTCTCGGACATCAGAGCAATCAGTGAGGACAACATGACAACCATAAATTATGGTATCTACAAGGTGTTAGCTCTGAAACCAGGAGAAGAACTGGCACAAGATGAGTTTTATGAGAGTGTCAGAGACATGCAGTTTGTGGTACACAAATATAATCAAGAAAATGTTCAACATGATGCACTGGTAAGTTCCTATCATATACTGTATATTTTCTAACTATCTGTTTATGCAATATGGTAAATTATTTTCTCACTATCTGTATATGCAATATGCCAGTTCCTATCTGCAAAACCATTAAAAGAAGTTGGGTGCCCATGGCAAGGAAATTCAACTTTGTGGATGAGGGATTTAAATGTGCCACTTGAAGGCTGGTACCACATGGAAGATGAAGAAGACAAAATTGCATTTATAATAAGGTGGCAGCATTTCAAGGCATTATTAATATTGCCTAGAAAACTAACTTTACAAGGCATTATTGATATTGCCTAGAAAACTAATTTTACAAGGCACTATTGATATTGCCTCTAAAACTAACTTTACAAGGCATTATTGATATTGCCTCTAAAACTAATTTTACAAGGCATTTTCTAGTTATGCCTTCAAATATAAAAAAAGGCATTAGAAAAAATGCCTACAAAAGTACTTTACAAGGCACTTTTTGGGTATACCTTCAAATACATTTAACGACGATAACGGATGCGGCATTTTTTTTGCCTTAAATAACAATTTAAGACAAATTGTGTACTTTTAAAGACACTTTTTAGTGCCTTCTATTTGAGAATGTGAGGTAGTGCGAGGGGCTCACTGTGAGGGACCGGGACAGGGAGGTTGTGGCTGAGATCAGGAAGGCGATGTGGCCCGCCATGTGGAGCAAGGTCAAGGATTACGGCGCCGAGGCGGCGGCTACGGCGCAGCCGCGGATATAGGCTGCGGTGTGCTATACGAGGCCAGTGCTTGTGGCCATACATTCTACTAGCTCTGGCGATCGTGATCTGTTCTCATGCTGGTGGTTTTTCTATCAGTCCACTCCGCGTGTCCTGCTGTGGAGCTGCAAGTCTCTCTCTCTGGATGGATACTGCTGCTCTACTCTGGTGCCACTTTGCCTGTAGTCGTCGCGCGCATCCATGTGAAGAGGGGCTCGATGGAGGCCACATCCTGCAGGAACAGCTGCAACGCTCGCCTCGCCCGGCCATCCACTATGGCACGTCCAGGAATCAGAGGCACTTTTCTTAGAGGCACTTTTTCAAACTGCCTCTAATTGTATCTATTGAGGCACTTCGAAAAATAGTGCCTCCAAATATGAATTTTTAGTGACAGTTTTAAAAGTGTCACTAATAGTTTATCGTTTTGAGGCACTATTGATAGTGCCTCTAATGTTTTGAAAAATAGAGGCACAGTCCAGTGCCTCCATGCTAAACTATCAGTGGCACTTTGACCTGTGCCTTAAAAAGACATAACTTTTAGAGGCATTTTCTGTGATAATGACACTAAAAGTATATCAACTGAGGCAAAATTAGAAGTGCCACAATTGGTTACCATTTAGAGGCACTAAATTATGCCTCTAAATAGTGACCAACTGTGGCACTATTTGATGTGCCTCCAATGATCATCCATCTGAGGCACTATGCTGCTGCCTCCAATGTCTAACCAGCTGAGGCACTTTTCTTAGAGGCACCTTTTCAAACTGCCTCTAATTATAGCTATTTGTGGCACTTTAAAAAATAGTGCCTTAAAATATGAGATTTTAGTGGTAGTTTTGAAAGTGCCACTAATAGTTTATCCTTTTGAGGCATTATTGATAGCGTCTCTAATGTTTTGAAAAATAAGGCACAGTTTAGTGCCTTCATGCTAAACTATCAGTGGCACTTTGACCTGTGCCTCAAAAAGACATTTTTTAGAGGCATTTTCTGTGATAATGCCACTAAAAATATATCAACTGAGGCACCATTAAAAGTGCCACAATTGCCACTAAATTATGCTTCTAAATAGTGACCAAGTGTGGCACTATTTGGTATGCCTCCAATGGTTATCCATCTAAGGCATTATGTTGTTGTCTTCATTGTCTAACCAAACGAACAGAAACATAACGGTTAGGGCAACCGCATGAACGACCCAGTAAAGATATCCTCGGCAAGGACCAGCAGAGATGGACATGCCCATGCGATGCGTTTGGGCTTGCGCTACGATCCGTGTAGGATTGCTTCGCATTACCGTCACAAGTTTTGGCTCGTCTCGTGATCAATATTTTCACGTGCAGCGTTTCGCTTTACACCACCAAAGCAGACAGTAGTGGCAGCCACACCAAGTTCCTGCTGCTAATCACCAAGCAGTTCACAAAACTACATTTGCTAGCTACCTAGCTAGCTAGGCCTTCGCAATCATTCGTTCTCATGGTTGAGTTTAGTTTATTACCACTATACTACCGATATACTCCCTCCGTTTCAAAATATAAGATGTTTTAGATTTGTGAAGAAAATATATCTAGACTTTTTTTAGTGTATAGGTTCATTGAGGTTTGAAGTGAACCTACTTATAAAAAAAATCTAGATACATTCTATTCATAAACCTAAAACATCTTATATTTTAAAACGGAGGGAGTAGTTCCCATCTCAAGAATACCGGACGCTGGAGTATTTGGCCGACTGACGTACGTACGTTATGATGCACAGACAGGAAAAATGGCCAGCGTGACACGTATAATGAGTAATCATGTGTAGGAGGCCAGGCGGATAAGCAGTTAAGCACCTTATATTCTTGTTGGAGGAAAGGAGAACATGATTAGTAGTATCCGATCGCGTACGGAATTAGCTATAGGAATACCTCGTCATCACAAACATCTAATAATCGATAGTACGAAATTGGCCAAGACACTAGAATTATAGCGCCGGTACTCCATCGTCTCCGTACAATACACCAGATTGATCCATAATGAGCACATGACAGTCGAATTAAACTTTTTTTTGACAGTTCAATCAAACTGATCATGCATGTAACTACATGTTGATGTCGCTTGGCCATTGCGACGCCCCCACGAGTCGATCGATACGTATTTTTCATATACTGTATCCAACAAAGGATTCGTACTAGTGCATTTTTATATTTGCTTGTTGATGGATACATGCATGCATACATACGATTGAACTGAGCCATCATAAAAAAATATTTTTTTAGAGTAAGTTGACCTGTTTGTTGGGCATAGCTTACATTATCGTATTTAGAGATAATTTATGTTCAGTTTGTTCCAAAAGAAAAAGACCACTTACGTCCACTTGTAACTCTCCATTACTAAATTAATTAATTTATCTTTATCTAGATACACATGAATTTACACACTAAAATGTATCTAAAAATATACCTATCTAAACAAATTTTAGTCAATTAATTTAGGACGAAAAAATTATTATATTTTAATGCCCTACATTCGAACGCATAAATGATTAGAATTTAGCCGCCCATCGCACAACATTGATTTTTTAACCATCTACTCTTATTGCTGCCACCTGAGCTAGTTGACATGCCCTATATGGCATTGTCATTTTCTCTCACTTCGGTACCACGGTCTCTCATTGCTGCCACCTGAGCTAGTTGACATGCCCTAACACCATTCACAGACATTTATCCTAGGGTGTCAGGTCGGATCCACCTAAATCCCACTTCTAATTTATTTCTCAAAATCTAGTGTAAATTTGCCCAGAATTTGGCAAATGAACTAGAAGTGGGATTTATATGGGACACCCTAATTTACCCCTTCGATGTCCGCTATTCCCCAACCCTTGCCACCATGCGCTCAAATTGTACCATTGAAAACTTTGTTCAAATACGAATCCATTCGTTTAGTTTGTTTTTGTTCATTCGCTCAAAAATGTTTTTATTCATTTTTTATATTTCCTTATATTGTTATAATTTATTGGGAACTTTAGTGGTATTTTATTTAACTCAAACAAGTAGTTTTATATTTTTCTTAGATAGATCTAATTTTTGTGATTATTTAGATATATCATATATATTTTATATTTTTTCTACTCTATCCATACCAAAATAGATGTCTTAGATTTATAAAAATTTGGATGAATCTAGACACTATTTAATATATACATTCATCCAAATTTTAGAAAACTTGAGACTTCTATTTTAGAACGAAGGGAGTACTTTTTTTAGAGCTTTAAATATCACAGGGGAATTTTGGTAGTTTATATTTTATTCTTCAATTGATTTTTCTATTTCTATTTCTATTTTAAAACTAGGCCCAAAGGGTCCAGCTGGAGTCTGTTTGGCTGGCCGCTTCGGACAGCCCGGCCCAGCTAAGCCAGGCTCTATGGATAACCCCACCTCGTCCCATCTCTCCCCTCACGCGACATCCACGCCCACACACAACACACGCACGCATCGCCCCTCCCGGTCGCTTGCGATGCCACTACCGCCGCCAGCGCCGCCGCTACCGCCGCCTGCCTCACCGTCCATCACCGGCATCTCCTATGGCACGTTCAGAAATCAGAGGCACTTTTTCAAACTGCCTTTAGTTATAACTATTTGTGGCACTTTAAAGATAGTGCCTTAAAATATGAGTTTTTAGTGGCAGATTTGAAAGTGCCACTAATAGTTTATCCTTTTGATGCACTATCAATAGTGCCTCTAATATTTTGAAAAATAGAGGCACAGTGTAGTGCCTCCATGTAAACTATCAGTGGCACTTTGACCCGTGCCTCCAAAAAACATAAATTTTAGAGGCATTTTCTGTGATAATGCCATTAAAAGTATATCAACTGAGGCACAATTAAAAATACCATAATTGGTTACCATTTAGAGGCACTAAATTCTGCCTCTAAATAGTGATGGGATCGTACCATCTCTTTCTCCGCATGCCGTACCTTTCTATTAGTATTATTTTATAAAATAAACCTGCCTTTTATTTTTTTTACTTGTCCTTATCCCCTTTGCACTGCTTGAACGGACTGTTCTAGTAGAGATTTCAGCACTTGATCTGTTCATAGAGATTTCATCAAGGTGAGCTCCAAGAGGTTGATTAGTAGATCGGTAAGCCTGACTCGTCGGTGGCGTAAATCATGCCGTGCGCTTGCAGCAGGATGAGCACAGGAGAGGGGGACGGGGCGCCAGCAGCCTGCAGGGAGAAGAGGCGCTCGCGATTTGCTGGTTCGATTTGTTGGAACACAAATGCAAGCTTTAATGGATGAGGTGAGTGCCAGATACTCTGTACTTCATTTGCCTGTATGAGTACTCCCTCGTATTATATAGATTTTATTTGCTGAAATACATCAGCGTCTGAGGAGAACTTCAACGGGAATAAGGAATTGATTGGAAGCTCCTTCTAGGAAATTTAGTGACTAAGGCCACATTTAACATGAGTACTGAACTGCTAAAAAATAATTACACTAACTAACATCTTTTAGTCGTACATAGTAGATACTGGAAGAGAAACATAGTGACATAGTACTGCCTCCAATCCATAATAAGTGTCGCCGATTTAGTACAAGTACTAAATCAGCAACACTTATTACGAATCGAAGGGAGTAGCATTATTAAGGATTAAACCATGATTACAATAACCAAAATAAATAGTTGCATCCATTCATGTTAGGAGCTAGCAGATCTATAACATCCAACTGCTTCAAAAGTACCGCATAAAATGTTTGTTTCATCCATTCAGGTTGGCAGCTAGCAGATCCATGACATCTTTGTTTCCCTGCAAAGTTCAAAGAAAATCAAATTAGCGATAGACCAATTATTTTCGACAATAAAATAATTCAGAGATATCGTTGAATATATTTTTCAGAGATACAATATAGCATACTTGATGAAACAAATGCTCAAATATAATTCAGAGATATCGTTGAATATATTTTTCAGGTCTGTAATACAAAATTTGAGGAAAAACCTTTTCTCTTTACTAAAAAATAGGGTTTTCCTTTAATACAAAATTATAGGACTGCAATACATATTTAAATTTGATCCTGGTTAAGCGTGCATATGTAAAGATAAAGCTCATGCTCGAAAGCCCCATGAACATTTTTTGAATCCGTGATTTTTTAATTAAATGCGGTGAACATCTTTTATAAATCCATGAATGTACATTTTTATAACCCCATGGTTATGTTTTTTAATCTGCCGCTGCCACACCAGACGCGACTGTGTTAGCGAGTGGATAAGGCGGTTGATGGTGTTGTATGGACCCGGACCAAAGTGAAAAAGTGCTTTATTGGTTTTAACTGAACTTTTGGTTGATTTCATACTTTTATAGGACCGAAAGTGCAAAGCAGACGTGACAGACCAAAATTTGTGCGATGAAAATCACCGCTGTCAAATTAATAGTATAGATAGATAGATGTGGTTTCATAATGTTTTAAAGTAAAATAATATTTTATTATTATATATTATATTTTTATATAATTATTACTTCAATTTTTATTTGTGTTTTAATATTTTGTTGGATTTTAGAGCTATTTTAAATTTGTTTTGAATTTAATAAAATTTAGGGATAAAGGAAAAATGGCCTTGACTACTGGGCTTGGCCCAGCCCTCCTGGTCCAACCGGACACACCACCCGCACAGCCTAAAAAAGGGAAAAACCACCCGCACGCACGTGAGCACCCTTTCCCCTCGATTCCCCAGCGAACAGATCGCGGTCGACGCCGATTCTAGGGTTCGTGGCGGCGACGCTAGGGTCCACAGAGTAGGGAGCGCGACGCTAAGCACGTTAAATCGGTGATTTTTCAGCCAAGGATCACGGCCGGTCTCGGCTATGAAGCAGGATTACGTAACTATGGCAAAACAAAATGAGAGACCTGGCTAAAGTGGTTAGAATTACTAGAACAATCTAAGAAATCGTGGAAAACGGGAAAACATTCGTCGGTTGGAGACTAAACAAACATCTAGCAACAAAGATTTATCTGAGTTTAAGCAGATAAATGGCTGTCATGTAGAATGATGATGTATTCACCAATGTCCAATCATTTTTTATATAATTCGTAGCAACGTACGAATATTTAGCTAGTTTTAATATTTTAATAAAAATAGTCATGATAATTTTTCAAAATTTAATTATTATTTTTATATATTATACTAATAAAGAGGGTAGAGGTACATTTAGATACCCCGCCAGATTTGCTACTGAGTCCTGAGGACACCACGCAAATTTGTAATCTAAACCGCGAGAGGCCATAGCGCCTTAACAATTTTTTCTGTAAAACAGTAGCTCACTGCCTACACACTTGAACCAGCCTGGTGCGTGGCTAATTTCTAGGTCCGCCCCCCTGGTCACAGCCTCAAGTACCACACATTGCATTCTCTAGTATGGCCTTTTACATCTCTTGCCAAACAAATGGACAAATCTTTCATTACCAATGCAAGCAGTCGATTCTCCCAAGCATCTCATGAAATATCCTTGATGCATTCTATGCCATTATCCATGTTGTGTTTCCTTCATTTGGTGCTCTCGGATAGGTTAGGCGAATATGCGCATGGGGACAAGACGAGAGGGGTACGGGAGCATATAGGGAGGGGTATGGTGCTGGGAGATACCGGCGGCAACCGCGACGTGCTTTGGAGATAGTGCGCAGGAAGGTGATGCTACCTGACACCACGATGGTGTCGGTAGCTGGTCTGGAGAGAGTCTACACATCAATATACATGTTGATGTTGTTTGGTGGAAGATAGTGGAGGCGGCAAAATCCGGAACGTGTGCGTGGAAACCGTTTCGTGGATAGGCTGTGCGGATCTGGTCTCCTGGAGTGCATGAGGCAGCTAGGTGTCTGCTAGATCTCGTCGGGAAAATGGCGATATGGTTATCGTTTTGCTCAGTGTTTTAGTTTGGTGGTTTCAGTTTGTATGATCTTTATAATGGCTTTTTCCACACTTTGTTGCTCTAATAATATATAAAAGTTGTGTGCATCGCTTGGTGTTTTAGTTGTGTACTTCGCTCCCCATTTCGAAAAAAAGGTTGGGCAAAACAGTACAACAACTGTCGGACAGAACCCGTGCATACTCTCAAAGGTTGTGGACTCACCCATGCACAAATAGTCATCTTGTGTGTCTAGAGTAAAGCTATATGCAAGACAACTCAAGGCAACTATGCATTTTCGAGAAGACGATAAACCAACCAATCTGGTGTAGTCCTTGCATATGAAGTAGCGATCCAACCAATGTGTGTCCTTGTTCGCCCTCTCCCTAGGCCTCTAACCTCAACAACGAAGAGCTTAAAGTTTCGCATGTAGACGAACGAGGCAACTAATGATCATCATGCATGCTTCATCACATGTTTGCGCATTGGCTTTATCTTGCTCCAATTGATCCATCATCATTTCATCATTTCATGGCCGTGCGATGGTCTACAAATCAACAACCACCGATCGGTCCGATGAATCGACTCACATCGGACTGTGATGCAAAGTATTTACCTATTTTAAAGTGTCTTAAATAGTGAACCATTTGAGAGGCACATTTAAGTGTGCCTCTAAAAAACATCTGACATAATAAAAAGAATATTCCACAACAACACAATATAAATAATGCATACATATATGCATTCTAGCTTTCAATATAAATAATGCATACACGTCTGCCTTCTACCTTATAATTTTTGTTTGATCTTTGGCTTTGTTTCAAATTTTTATTCAATTAATTTTGAATCCAAAAAAATAAAAGAAAAAAAGGGTTTATGGGCTTATTGGACTCGGCCTTAGTGGGCCGAGACCACATGATCACCCCGGACCAGGTCGAGACCCCCACTCAGGACCGACCCCCTCATTCTCACTCTCCCTCTTCCTCTCGTCTCCTCTCTCACGCACGCGTCGCCGCCAGGCTGTGCTGCCGTCGCCCTGGCCGGCGCCGGCCAGGCCTCCTCCACCTCTCCTCGCACGTCGCCGCTGCTCCGCCACCTCTCCTCCCCACTCTCCCATATCCCCAGCACCAACTATCGCTCTCGCGCTCAACCCCCAAGGGAAACCCTAGCTCCGCCTTTGGTGGCCTCCCTGGGAAACCCTAAATCGCCGCCACAGTAGAGGGCCGGCCGGCCGTGGAGGGATGGAATCGAGCGCAGCCGGCGGTATTTGGAAGTGGACGGTGCGGCGGCGGTATTTGGAAGTGGTCGCTCGTCGAGGATGATTCTGGAACCGTACGTCCCGCTCCGACCTCATCCATGCCTCCAACGCAACCAGGGTGAGCCGCTGGTTCTCGTGCACCTCCTCTCCGTATACCTCCTGCTCTGTAGCGCAGCCTTGCTCCCATGGGCTTGGGGAGGACGATCCCCTTCTCGATATGGTCTATGGTGAGGATACGGAGATCCCACGGCATGAAGTGGATGTCCTCCGGTGGCGGCGGCACCGGCTGAGCACCGCTCCATGGCCAGACCATGCGTCGAGATACGATCCGAACGGTGCCGACAGCTTCTATGCGCTTGTTGCAGTCCATTATCCACCCGCGCAACCTCCACGTGCACCGCTTTGCCTCCCTCCTCGGCCTCACCGCCAGGGCCGACGGCGATGACGACTGGCTCGGGATCTGGGATGGCAGCCGCTTTGTGTTCAAGACCCTCCGCCCGCGGACACCCGGGAGCTCCTGGTGCGCCACAGGCTGCACGGGGTCGCCAACTCGCTCCTACTGCTATGGCTCCTGAGCCTAGCAATTGCCAGACACACTAACCTTGTGAGAATTAATTTCTTGCTAATATGTTGTATTTTTATTGCTTAGAGTCAGCCAACTATTAGAATTTTTACTCTGTCGAAGGATCATAGACAGACTGTATACACATGTCTCATGCGGTGATACCTGCATATATTAAAGCTCTGTTGCTTGAACTTATAAGTGCAAGGTACATGGCCTTTACTAGGTAAACACAACCGAATTGAAAATCTGAGAGTTCTAGAGTCTAGCAGCTAATTCTTCTCTTAACAAGCCAGATTGACTTTGACAACCTACGTGCATACTATTTACTATAAAAAACCTCTAATCTAGTTACGCGTATGATTGATAGTTGCACCTGATATCTGCATGCACTTATGACAGGGGGGAACTTTTCTTTTAGTATATAGCAATCGTTTCTTGAATACTATGACTGGTAAGTCATTTAATTTGTCCTCTTCAATGTCAAGCACATGCTCATGCTTTTCTGGGGACTTATATGTTTTCTGGGAATGGAGGTTGCTGAGTAGTAGTTCATCTTGGTGAAAGTCAATTTTCCATGTAGTAATGATCTTCGTGCTCTCTCTCCTAGCTCACTTTTCTTGATGTGGGTCTGAAAATAGCAGGCTACTAGCTGTAATTTGGTGCATTAAGAATGAACAATAGGGGTAAGATTCTCCTATATCTCTTTTGTTTTGTGTGTGGATCTAAAATAGCAAGCTATATGCTGTAATCTGGTGATCTAAACACAACAAGCTGGGTCGGGGGAGGTGATCCCTGCAGGAACCCTCTGACGGCGAGTGGAGTGGCAGAGGAGGTGATCCCCGTAGGAATCCTCATTTTTGACTTACTGCATATAACGATATCACAAGGAATCCTAAACTTCTGCAATGCAATATTTTTGTTAGTGTATATGTTAGTGAAAGATATGTTTGTGACTTTGATTTTTGTTTTGTCCATCCTTGCTTTTATTAAAGGCAATATGGTTAACCCAGAAAGTTACTTTTAGTGCTTAGTTGAACTACAATGTATGTGTATTGTCTTTTCTTGTTTCCTCTTTTCACTAATTGTTTGTCTTGAGGAATTCATCATCTTTGACCATAGTTTTTCTAGGGATAACCTTAGCCCGTGTCTTGGGCTTGCCGTCGCAGCCGCGGTGGTTGCCGGCCCCAGCTCGCACACCACCGGCTGCTCTCCTACAGAGCCTATGCCGCCTCTACATCGACCTCGAGCTCCTGGTTGCTGCTACTACTGTCGACTAGGCTGGTCATGGCCTCCCGCACAGTGGCTTCTGCTAGAGAGAACGTCTGTCCTCCATGATTGGTGAGTTCTGCTAGAGAGAACGTCTGTCCTCCATGATTGGTTTTGGCACTACGGAAACGTCCACCAGGTAATGCTCATGGTTAATTCAAGAACCAATTACTACATACCTCACATTGAGATCATTTGATTCTGGCATGTCCTGTGATTTCTTCTACCTAATTATGTCTCATAAAACTATTTGCCTGTTTTTAATATGAATCTTAAACGCCGCTGTCTTTCTGCTTGGCCTTGGACAACCTGGAGCATCTCCATCAAGTACGACGTCTAGGTAATCACACTCTCCGTCCCCGATAGTTTTGTCTGTTCTGATTGCTATAGAGTTTAGTGATCTGTGTCCATTTGTATGTTCTTGCCAAATGCCGGTTTTCTTGGTCTAAATAAGTAGCTTTTTCTGTTGGTTCTTGTTGTACATGTACAGAGAGATATCATGGCCATGGTGCTGGATTTTGATCTCAACCTCCAGTCTCAAGCAGTCAAGCACAAATGCTCCACCAAGAACAACCTTCCGCCACCAGGTTGCTAATTACTCCCTACTCATAATAATCTCTTCTTTTATTTCTACCAGCAGCATGTGCATTTATTGGTTAAGAAAGAAAAGAGCACCTGAATAAATTTGATTACTTCTCTATCTCGTTGTGAGAGGGGATAAATATAGTTGATTTATTTTCATAGTTAACTAGCTTTCTCACGTGGACGGATGCTATTCTTGGTCAACACAGTGTCTTAACTGCCCTCCTTTTCAATTCAGAACAACTCCTGTATAATAATTGATTTACAAATTTTGCATGCAATAAATGGATAACGCCATAATGGAAGTGATGAGATAACTATAGTGTGTGCACTCGTCTACCGTAGCCAAGATAATTAAGCATCTGGGTTTTGTGCAACCAATTAACACTAAGCAGGTGCTAACACAATGAAGCCTTCAAGTTTGTTTCATGCCCTGCCTATGATGGCTTGCTTAAATTAAATATGCTATGTCCAATGGAGAGTCGTTGTCGGCCTTGCTACTCCCTTCTTTTTTTGCATTTTGCCTATAAATTTTTTGTACTAATTTGGGTATGTTCGTGCACTTGAACAGAGATGAAGATGGATTCCATTGATATTGGAGGAACCAATTTCGTAGTCTTGAAGGTCGAAGTTGGTCCGGGGTCTCTAATTGTTAATAAGGTTGGAGAATCGAAGGATGTTTTGTTGGAGACACAGTAAGCTGAATATTATGCAAACCGTGGTTGATCTGCTGCTGCTATCGACATGAGTAAGGTGCCTATTTGGTGGTTTTTCTATGTTGTTAAATTATGTGCATTTAGTAGTATATTTTTGTTAAGCTTGTAGATGAGAACATTTTGTGTGTTCATGCCCCTTTTTAGAATTCAACGTCCATGTCCCTTTTGTTAAGCCTTTCCTTCTGTAGTATTTCCTAGTTTAGTGAGATTGTAGGGATAATTCTGAATATGGGCTGAATTTAGATTTACTCTATGAATCCATTCAGAGTTTGTTGTTCCTCGTGGGTGCTTGATGATGAGTTCATTTCCAACACAGGAAAGTGATTCTCATCGCATGGTTTCAATATGCAAATGCACTATGCAAACCGTGGTTGATCGAATGATAGTTGTTTCTCCAAGATACCTACTTACTGTATATGCAATGTTTGATATCCACACATTCATATTGAATGATGTTCTCAGCTTATCCTAATATTCTCTGTACACCTCATATAGTTGCTTCCCATGCCCTTCTTTTGCAGCCAGTGAATGGATTGACTTTTTTTAAAAAAAACCTTTCATCCCAGCAGCTAGTGAATGGATTGACATCAGCCGTAGGCTCAAGACCTGTCAAGTGTGCCCTCTAGGTTTGTGGCACTGTCGACTCCCACATTATCGTTGATACTTGATACTTGCCACTAGTATCTTTGTTACTTGATACTTCTTGATGTATTCTTCTGACGTTCCAATTTGCATTGCAGACAACAAATGAGAGTTCCAGAAGTATGGTAACAAGCAAAGTGACTTCATCGTTTTTGTACTTCAATGCTAGTAGTGATAGATAGAGAGAATCCTTTTGTAATTGCTCTCATTTAATTGTGATTCATTGGTGTCATAGTTGCTGGTTCATTTGATCATTGCGCCGTTGGGAATTTATTGTGATATTAATTGGTGTATTATTTGAATCCGAATTACTATAGTAAGATGGTGTGTTTGCAGTTTGAGATATGTCACTGTAATAATAATTACTGCCATTTTAACCTGAATATTATTGTGATATGTGCCTTAAAAAGTCAACCATGAGGCACTATGCCTCAAATGGTTGGGTTTTAGAGGCACTATTGATAGTGCCTCAAATAGTTGGGTTTTAGAGGCACTAGTAATAGTGCCTCAAATGGTTGATTTTTAGAGGCACTAGTCATAGTGCCTCAAATGGTTGTGTTTTAGAGGCACTCTAATTTGTGTCTTAAGTTGGTTTTTGAGGCACTAGTCATAGTGCCTTAAATGGTTGGGTTTTAGAGGCACTCTAATTTGTGCCTTAAGTTGGTTTTTAAGGCACTAGTCATAGTGCCTCAAATGGCTAGGATTTAGAGGCACTAGTCATAGTGCCTCAAATGACTATGATTTAGAGGCACTATGGATAGTGCCTCAAAAAGTTGGTTTTTTGAGGCACTATTGATAGTGCCTTAAAAAGTTGGTTTTTAGAGGCACTAGTCGTAGTGCCTCAGTTGACTAGGATTTAGAGGCACTCTAATTTGTGCCTTAAGTTGGTTTTTGAGGCACTAGTCATAGTGTCTCAATTGGCTAGGATTTAGAGGCATTATTCATAGTGCCTCAATTAACTATGATTTAGAGGCACTTTTTAAAACTGCCTCAAAAAACTTTTACCTACACGACCGTCCTCGGCGCTTTTTTTAGTGCCTCAAAAACTTAATTGTGGCACTAATTTAACTATTGGAGGCACTCTTGCCTCTGAATACTGTACCTGCCATAGTGATCAGCGCTGGCGCCTGCACCCACGGGCTGTTTGTGAAAATGCTTAGACAAATTGGATTTTGGTATGGGCTGTGACTGGGTGGCCTTCACCTCCCATAATCAAAAATAGCCGCCGCCTTCCAATACGGGCAAAAAAAAAATGCTGCCGCCGGAGCCTCTATGTGTGTACGAGTGGAGATGCTCTAAGAAACCGGTGGTAAGGGCAGCATGTCCAGGCTGGATAGCCCGCTTCCCACATCACCCAAGCCTCAGCTGCGCGCAGCGAGCGCCACCTGAAACCGTTCACGGTGGCGCCATCTTCGGGGAAGAATGGGGAGGAGGAAGAGAGGAGGGAATGCGTCGAAGGAGTGAAGGAAGAAGGGTTTTTAACACCAGACGTCCATTGAATCTACGGGCGGGGCGCGGCAGGTGAGGAGGGAGGCTGGCGGACGAAACGTGTCTGCTGCTCGCCTGCAAAAGACTGATCGGCGAGCAGCGCCATTACTGGGGTACGGCATGCAAGGAGAAAGATGGACCGAACTCGTCGGCCGCTGACCCTAACAGGGTAGCCCGCGACGGCCAGATGTTTCGCGCGCCTTCTTCTCCTCTCATTTTCGCCAGAAACGCGTCATCCGGCGCCCCCGTGGGTTGGGTTCGTCCTGGGGCGCCGGATAACAAAATGGACCGCGCCAATATTTTAGGGGTGGGTTGGGCGTGAACTCGATCGTCGGTGTCCCCGATAGCCCTTTAGGGAGGCTTTAGGGGGCCAAGTGGAGATTCTCTTAGATGATTATAAGGTATTATCAGTCCACCAGAGTTTAAAACCAAGTTTGACACTTTGATCTCTCATAAATGACGGAATGTTCTTCACTGGGAGATTATGTTCCCGTAGACGGCGAGGTGCTTGTGGTGATTTCATCAATCTCAAAACCCATTGATCAATCTTTTAGACTCAGTATTTCGAAGGTGTTCATAGGGTAGAGTGTGCGTGCTTGTATTCATAGGTTTGAATGTTTGTACGCATTTAAGAGTGTTTGCGTCGGCACTAGGTTTCGCAAGAAAAAAATGGTGATAGTATGTGGTTGGGTTCCTGGTCCCACTTGCATCGGCGTCATCGTACGTACCAACTCCACTCCAAAATACTCCCGCTGTTTTAAAATATAAATATATTTTAGACGTTTTAGTGTGTAGATTCGAAACGAAATGAGTTAACCTAAATACTAAAGAACATCTAGATACATGTTAGAACATGTCTAACCGATCGCCAATAATCGGTTAGATGAGCAAATATATAGTCCCCGTGGCACCGGAACCTAACCTAACCGAAATCCTAAAACCGGTTAGAAGACCAAATATGGTAGACATCCTCTTAAAATCTTCCCCACTCTCCATTTATGCTTGGCGGCCAAAGAGACTGGTTTTACCTTTCAAAGGACTTATCAGAAAAAAGTGGACATGGAACATAGAACCGCCGAATATACTGGTTTTAGGAAGGTTGCAAGCCGCCGGCTGCTGGCGACAACTTTTGCAGAAGGGAGTAACATTTTATGTGGAATTGCATATTTCAGAATTTTCACAAAATCTTGCAGAAACGTGCTCATGATCTTCATTCTCAAGCATCACCCTATTCTAGTTTCTAGCTCGCACGTTACACTGCTATTGCTGTGGCCCCTTTCTCTATGTGTATCGGTGTGCATGTTTGATCTACAGTGAGTAGTGCAATTGCATATTTTGGGTTGTCACACAGACTAGGTCCACAGGATTGGTCAGAAATGTAATCATGATTTACCTTCTTAGCCATCACATTTAATTGTTGAAATATAGGATGGGCTTTAGGCCCATCTAACAATTTCAGAAAAATTTATAAGAACCATGACAAGAGATGAGCTCTTCTCCCAATAATATGACTTGATGTGAAGAGAAGAGAGTCATTCTACACGCATGCTCCTCCTCGTCGTGACGCGACGTGCGCGGGTTTTCTCGCCGAGCCGATGTGTTTTTCTGTCACACAGGAATGGGATACAAATGGTTGCAACTGAAACGTTAATAAGAATGAATACGAGCTGAAACGTTTTGTCTTAAGTACGTACGTTTTCAGTAATTCATTATGGATATTTCCAGTAATTTATTATGGCCGTTTCTTTCCATTGAACCATCTCGTATCCGCCTATGTCTATATATTGGAGAGCTTCCTCCTCTTCACATACAGAAGAGAACCACTGCCTCCACGTGCGATAACCACTTCTGTTTTCTCTACTGTTGTTGCTGCGGGTGATCGGCCGACGAGGCTGCCGCACCGCTGCTGCTACGGCCAATTGGCCTATTGGAGGGTGTTATCGCCATATTTTGGCCAAAGGAGGAGTTGGGCCGCAATTAAGATGGGCTTAGAAGATACGTGTTGTTGAATCGGCCTCGTGCGTTGATTTGGGCTAAATCTTATATTGTAATAGATTCCGTTTCGATTTAGGTAAGAGATAGAGTTGTAGAGTTATTCCAAAGATAGAAAGTCTCTGGACTATAAATATGTACCTAAGGTTATTGAGAAAAGGAGGACAATCACGTTCACAACAAATACAATCTCGGCGCATCGCCACCCCTTGTTTCTAGGTTTTTTTTCGGATAAGTGCCATGCTGCCTAGATCGCATCTTGCGATCTAGGCAGTATCTACTTATGTGTTATCTGGTGTTACTCGTACTGAAGCCTTGTTGATGGCGAGTAACACTATTATCATAGATTTGTTGGGGTTAGCATCAGTACTTTTCGCTATGATTGTTTAGTTATGCTACCTCTAGCTATCTCGCCGCCTTTGCACCTTTTCCCGGGTGTAAGGGTGGCATCTTGCTTGATCTTTATTTAAGTCGATTTGATCTGTTATAGTTGTGCCTTGTTCTCCAAGGTTTAGTTTGATATCTACATGATCAGGCCTTACAAACGGGTTGAACGATCCAGTAGTATGTAAGATATGGTTTACCAATCTGAGAGGAGTTGTTCCGGGAATTGACGTTACGTTGGTTTTTAGGCCTTCTCTAGGATTAGTTTTCTATTATCTTTTGTATCTACCAGGCTCAATTACGTGTAGGACGTTCCAATCATGTAGTAAAAACGTTAAACTGTCGTAGATCGATTTAACTTGTATTGATGAAGCAAAACCCCATGTTATCATAGATCTAATGCAGAACCATTGGATAATCGGCTCTAGGAGCCGATTCACAGGGAAACCTGGGAGCCGGTTACGGCTTGAATTTTACGTATGTTTGTTTGCCATGCAGGAAACCAATCGAAGCAATCTTTCACCTTCCTGATCAGGTATAGGTCAGGTGGCACGCCCTCGAACCAAGCCAGGACGTGTGCCGGAGTTTTGCGGGCCGTTGCCCGAGGGACCAGGGCCCACCAGCAGTCCTGGGAGCCTCCCGGCTCTCCGTGTTGCCCGTCGCTGCTCGCCGGTGGGTTTTGGTAGGCAACACATTCTGGCACGCCCGGTGGGACCTTCAACAACGTCTACATCAACATCCGACGCTGCGATGGAGAACAGACCAGTCACTTACGACGAGCTGCCTGAGGAGCACAAGGCGAAGTATGATGACGTCAAAGCTCTCTTCGAAGCCGATCTCATCGGCTCTTTTGAGAGGACTCGTAAGCATGGCATCAGGTGGAAAGGGTTCTCACCCGAGGGTGCTCTTGATGAGGTGGATCTGTCTGTTCCTTCAGAGGAGCGCACCAGAGCCCTGCGACAGGATGTCAACTACATGGTGGCTCATTCTCTTCACCGCCATTCTGAGAGCCTGGTGAACGCTTTCGAGCGGATTGCAGTTCGCGTAGTTCAGGAGATCATGAAACATCAGTACTCTCCGTCGGGGCCTACGTTGGGGACTCACCAGGGAGAGAGACCGCTCCAGACCAGGCCACAACTGCCATTCACGCTTGCAGCTCCGGAGCCACCAGGGGCACCGGCGTACGTCGTCTACAAGGTCGGAGGTGACCCTGGCGATTGCCAATTCCTGTGCGAACCACCTAAAGAAATCCCACATGGATATGTGTGCACCTACGTGCCGGACTGCAACAGCTTGACGCGCACGAACCAGATTGCAACCGCAGGGATTACTGGGGCAGGAGTTTCTGGAGCAGGGGCTTCGGGAACAGGCGTTTCTGGAGCAGGAATCTCTGGGATTGACGCCGACAAACAGGCGTGGCTAGCCAAGTATGCTACTGGAACCAGTCATGAGAATCTAGCCCCTGCAGCCCAAATAGTGGAGCAAATCCGTACCATCTTGAGAGACCAGTTCGGCTTCGTGCCGAAGAGAAGGACAATCGGCTATTCAAAGCCGTACCCCAACGAGTTTGACCTGATTCCGCTGCCACCCAAGTATCGGCTCCCTGAGTTCTCAAGGTTTAGCGGGTCAGAAGGGTCGAGCTCGATCGAGCACGTGAGCCGATATCTGGCACAGTTAGGCATGATTTCAGCATCAGATCAGTTGCGCGTAAGGTTCTTTGCGCAATCTCTGACAGGACCAGCTTTTGGGTGGTACACCTCGCTGCCACCTGATTCGATCCAGACCTGGAAGCAACTAGAAGAGCAGTTCCACATTCAGTATCATTCAGAGGCTACCGAGGCTGGCATTGCAGACCTGGCACAGGTGCGGCAGAAGCGGGGAGAAACTGTAGCCGAGTACATCCAGCGCTTCAGGACTGTCAAGAATCGATGTTACTCAGCTCGTTTAACTGAAAAAGAAGCAGTCGAGCTGGCAGTGTTGGGTCTCTCAGCACCTATCAAGGATCTGGCTTTCCAAGTAGAGTACAACTCATTGGCGCACATGGCCCAGAAGCTGACGATGTATGAACAGCGCCACCCTGAGTTGTACCAAGACAAGTTTAAACGTCCGATAGGCCTGGTCGATACAGAAGAAGAGGATCCTACGCAAGACCAGGAGGTGGCCGTGGCTGAATGGGCTCAGGGGCAGATCCTGTATCCTGTAAATGGGTGAAGCAGCAAGGGCCTGCAAAAGGGTTCGACTTCGATGTGAGCAAAGCTAAGCAGATATTCGATTTACTGATGAAAGAAAAGCAGCTGAAGTTACCCGAAGGCCACAAAATCCCTACGGCTCAAGAGATGAACGGAAGACCATACTGCAAGTGGCATCACTCGTTCACCCACACCACCAATGACTGCAAAGAGCTACGTCGCCAGATCCAAACGGCGATAGAGCAGGGCCGGCTGATCCTGGGGCAATTCGCCATGAAAGTAGACACCAACCCGTTTCCCGGTGTCAACATGGTAGAACACAGCCACTCCACGAGGCGCCAGTTGGATTTCTCGTTCGATGTCAACATGGCAGGGCCTGTGTACCACCATGGCATGTACAAGGAGGAAGGCGGTCGCTCTCGGGGCAGAGAAAGAGAGGAGGCTGGTCCACGCGACCGGCCCAACTACGATGACAGGCGGTATCTAACTGAGGAACAGGTGAGGAGCGTGCGATATCAGAAGCCACATTCCACGCATCTCCTTAACAAGTATGAGCGTCAGTATGACCGACGTCGCCGACGCGATGGAGACGATGAAGGATATGAGCACCTCGCTAGGGGACCGTCAAAGGAAAAGGAAGGCGCAGACAAACATTGGGATTGTCCTTTCTTCAAGTATTGCTGGGATGCGGGAATGAGCCGATTGCCTACAATCGATAACTGCCCGGAATGTGGACAGCAGAAGGAGGACACGGGGCCAGTGTCAGTGTTCAAGCGTCTAGGGCCTCTCCCACCTCAGAGCCGATACAGGGAGTCCGCTCGAGCAAAAGATCTCGAGGGGACAATGGATGACAGAGAAAAAGACAGATATCACCGTCCAAGGTGGTGTCCCGACGGACTCAGACACACCCAAAAGCCTAGAGTGCAGCGGCTGCGTAACTTGGAGGAAGCCGAAGCACAGTATCTCCACGCTTTAAAGAAAGCACGGCCCGATCTGGCCGTTAAGATTCGGCAGACCTTGGAAACGGAAGATCGCCCGAAAAGGAAAGAGTGGCGCCCCAAACCGGTGAAAGCCGATGCGAAGACATCGGCTGGCACAAACATGGTATTCATACTTCCGTCAGAGTTCTGCGCGCCAAGAACCAACGAGCTACCAGTGGCACAGTTTGACTGCGGCCCACGGCCGGTTATCTTTGAGAAGCCACGTGAGAAGGGCTACAAACATCTGAAAGCCCTGTACCTACGAGGTTACATCAATGGGCAGCCTGTCAGCAAGATGTTGGTGGACACCGGAGCGGCAGTCAATATAATGCCATACTCCATGCTATGGCGTTTGGGACGCTCCACTGCAGATCTGATCAAAACCAACGTCACGTTAAGCGACTTCAACGGCCAAACTTCAGAGACGCAGGGCGTACTGAACGTGGATCTGACCGTGGGCAGAAAAACCATCCCTACGTCATTCTTCGTCGTGGACAGCAAAAGCACCTACGCTGTCTTGCTAGGGAGAGATTGGATTCATGCTAACTGTTGCATTCCATCCACGATGCACCAGTGCCTAATACAGTGGGATGGAGATGAGGTGGAGGTCATTCATGCAGATGATTCTATCGAGATCTCTATAGCTGGCATGAACGTCTGGGAAGCAGAAGACCAAGAGCCGATCTCTGGAATCAGTCTAGACGGCTGTGAGCGCATTGAAGCTACAAAAAACAGGGTGAGGCTGGTCTTATCCACTGGCCTGACAGAGTAGCAAAGTCCACGATCGTGCGTGGTACGGCCGATCCCTGCGATCGGCCACAAAAAACAAAAAGCAGCAATCTTACGACAAGCAGATCATGTAGTCGTAGCAGGGAGATTCCCTGCCGTTGTGAAACACAAATAAGGTGTAAACCGTCCTTGACTAATGCAATCAAAAAGGGGGCCGATTCAGGCAATCGGCCCAAATTATTTTTGTCATCCTCACCTACTGTTTGCCCTGTGTTTAGCATCGATTTAACAGGTGACGGAAAGCTAGGGTATGGGTTTACATCCGCTGATGAACTATAGGAAATCGACATCGGTCCTGGGGATAAGCCACGACCAACATTTATCAGCAAGAAGTTAGATCCGAGTCTGCGGGGTCCGATGATAGCTCTATTGAAAGAATATCCAGACTGCTTCGCCTGGGACTATACAGAGATGCCTGGATTAGACAGGAGCATCATTGAGCATCGACTCCCGCTTAAAAAAGGATTTCGGCCATTCCAGCAGCGAGCACGACAGATGAAGGCCGAAATTTTGGCTGAAGTCAAGAAAGAGGTCGAGAAAATGTTGACAGCCAAGTTAATCAGGCCATGCAGGTATGCTGAGTGGATTTCTAGTATTGTACCTGTAGAGAAAAAGGATGGCCGCTGGCGTGTTGCCATAGATTTTCGGGATCTCAATAGAGCCACTCCAAAGGATGAATATCCGATGCCGGTAGCTGAGACATTAATCAACGCAGCTGCTGGTCATAAAGTCTTGAGCTTCATGGATGGCAATGCCGGTTACAACCAAATTTTTATGGCTCCAGAAGACATACACAAGACTGCGTTCAGAGTCCCAGGTTCGGTGGGGTTGTTTGAATATGTAGTCATGACATTTGGACTAAAGAATGCCGGCGCCACGTACCAAAGAGCCATGAATTACATTTTCCATGATCTGATCGGCAAGCTGGTGGAAATTTATATCGATGACGTGGTGGTCAAGTCAGCTTCAGTACAAGGACATTTGGACGATCTGCGACGCGTCCTGGACCGAACAAGGAAATTCGGGCTACGGATGAATCCAAAGAAGTGTGCCTTCGGTGTGACGGCCGGTCAGTTCTTGGGTTTCTTGGTCCATGAACGAGGAATTGAGATCGGCCTGAAGAGTCAGGAGGCAGTGCGAACGATGAAGCCACCTACCACGAAGAAAGAACTGCAGTCTCTCATCGGCAAGATCAACTTCGTCAGAAGATTCATCTCCAATCTGTCAGGAAGAATAGAGCCGTTCATGGGACTGGTGAAGATTAAATCTGACGAGGAGTTCAGCTGGGGGGCAGAACAACAACGAGCCTTCGACGAGATCAAAGAATATCTGACGAAACCGCCAGTATTGGTTCCGCCCCAGCCGGATAGGCCATTCTACATTTACTTATCAGTAGCTGACACGTCCATCGCCTCAGTGGTGGTGCAAGTTTATGATGGGCTGGAGCGAGTGGTATTTTACATCAGCAGAAGGATGCTGGATGCAGAGACAAGGTATCCTAAAATCGACAAGTTGTGCATCTGCCTGTTTTTCACCTGCACCAAGCTGCGCCACATTCTGCTATCAGCAGAGATTGTCATCATATGCAAATCAGATGTCATAAAGCACATGCTGTCGGCTCCTATGTTGAAAGGCCGACTGGGCAAATGGATGTTTGCATTATCGGAGTTCGATATCCGTTATCAACCCGCGAAAGCATTTAAGGGACAGGCGTTGGCCGACCTTATCGCTGAAAGGATCAACACTAATATAGCAGCACTGTCTATACGAGCATGGGCTATGTTTTTCGATGGATCGGTTTGCGACGATGGGTGCGGCATCGGCATGCTACTCGTGTCGCCCCGGGGGGCAACATTTTCCTTCTCCATCAGGTTATCTGCCCCTCGCACCTACAACGTCGCTGAGTATGAGGCGATACGCAAGGGAATGGAGTTGCTCATCGAAGCTGGAGCAGAAGCAGTGGAAATTTTTGGAGACTCCAAGTTGGTGATTTCTCAACTCACGGAGGAATACAGGTGTGAGAGCGAGTCGCTCTTCCCGTTATGGCTGCAATGCCGTGAGCTGATGGCACAGTTCCGGTACATAAACTTCACCTGGATCCCGCGATCGCAGAATACCGAGGCGAATGATCTTTCACAAATGGCTTCAGGCTACAAGGACGTAGCAGAGGGAGCCGATGTTCAGGTACAGTTCCTGGACGCAGACGACTGGAGAGCCGATATCTTCAATTACTTGAAGGATTCGGCTCGGGGGGCACCTAAACGGATAAGGTACAAGGCCATGAAGTATGTGCTCATTGGGGACGACATGTTTTACAGGACTCTGGAAGGGTTATTGCTCAAATGTCTGGGGACAGCCGAGGCCAATCGGCTCCTACACAAGGTACACGAAGGCGCCTGTGGGACTCACCAATCGGCTCACAAGATGAAGTGGTTGATCAGGCGATCAGGGTTTTATTGGCCTACCATGCTTGAGGACTGTTTTAAGTACTACAAAGGGTGTCAAGCATGTCAGAGATTTGGAAAAATTCAGATGGTACCCGCGTCAGCGATGAACCCCATCATCAAGCCTTGGCCATTCCGAGGTTGGGGCATGGATATGATTGGCAAGATCAATCCTCCGTCAAGCAAAGGACACATGTGGATTTTGGCCATTACGGATTATTTCACTAAATGGGTGGAAGCCGTCCCTATGAAGTCAGTGAGCTCAAAGGACGTCGTCAATTTTGTGAAAGAACACGTCATTCATAGGTTTGGGATTCCCCAGACTATCACGACCGATGGAGGTTCGGTCTTCACTTCTCACGAGTTCAGAAAGTTCTGTGAGGACACAGGGATTAAGCTGATTCGATCATCTCCATACTATGCTCAAGCAAATGGGCAAGCTGAAGCGTCCAACCAGAGCCTTATCAAGCTGATCAAGAGGAAAATCGATGAGCACCCTAGGCGTTGGCACGAGGTTTTGTCAGAGGCTTTATGGGCTTACCGCATGTCATGTCATGGTGCGATAAAAACCTCGCCATACCATCTAGTCTATGGACAAGAAGCCGTATTGCCCGGGGAAATTACGGCTGGATCGAGACGTGTCACTTTTCAGAACGATCTAACGACTGAAGAATATGCGGCCCTGATGAGTGACAGTGTTGAGGATCTGACTGAGCTTAGGCTATGGTCGCTTGAGAAAATCAAAGAAAACAAGGCCAAGGTAGCTCGTGCATATAACAAGAAGGTGAGACCGAAGGAGTTCCACGTTGGTGATTTGGTATGGGAAGCTGTATTGCCATTGGGAACTAAGGATGCAGCATATGGTAAATGGTCTCCAAATTGGCACGGGCCATACAGGGTCGATCAAGTTTTAAGGGGAAACGCGTACATGCTGGAGGAGCTGGATGGCGTGAAATTCCCAGTGGCTGTCAACGGTCAGCATCTCAAGAAATATTTCCCAAGCATGTGGGATGATGGGCAGTGAGATATGGGGGCCGATACACGAAATCGGCCAATAATAATAAAAAAAAAACAAAAATATATATTTCCCAAGCATGTGGATGATGGACAGTGAGTTATGGGGGCCGATACATGGAATCGGCCAATGAACAAAATATACAACCGATGCACAGTCATCGACTCTAGAAGTTCAAACTGTTACAAGCAGATGCCAGTTTACATAAAAGAGCTACTGAAGAAATGCCTCGAAGGCGTGGAGGGCGTCAGCACGGACACGGTCCACCTCGGCGATCTCGGCTTCGTCATCTTCGTCCTTGCCCGTCACTAGCTGCTTGTTCAGGGCACGTATTTCTGCCAGATCGGTCTTCAGTTGAGCCTTGAGGCCTTCTGCTTCGTCTTGGGAGCGGGCGATGGATGCTTCCTTGTCACGAATGAGCTGTTTAGTCGCCCGGACCTTTTCTTCAAGATCTTCCAACTCCCTTTTTAAGGAGGCGAGCTCGGCGGTACTGATAGAGGTGTCAGTTTTGGCATCCAGAGACGCCTTTTTCTCGTTGAGCTGCTGACATCTGTCTGCAATATTGGCCTTCAGCGGAAGTTGGGCACGACGTAGGTTGATTCTTTCACGAGCTAGCTTCACCCTTGACCCGTAGAAAGACAGAGTTACAACGGGCCAAAGCTTCACCTGCAATGCTACTGGGAGTTGGTCTTTTATTTCAGCAAGAACGCTCTTCACCTCCTCAGAACCTTCGATCAGCTCTTCGATCGGGGAGGACAGCAAGGCTCTAAGACGCTGGAATTGAGGTAGAACAGCCCTGGCTTGTGGTTCATCGGTGGCGACAGAGGGAGTTGGTTCGATGGATTCAGGGTCGAACGTCAGCAAGCCTGAAATATCACAACCCTGGCAGCCCGAAAAAGCGTCAGTGTGCGTCCAACAGAGAAGGATTAGCCGGAAGAAGCTAACATACCTCTCCTAAGATCGAGGGGATTGCAGATGACGAGGCAATCGGCTTGTGTGTAGTTGCTGGAGGCTTGCCCAAATTGGTAGCCGTTTCATCTGCACCTTCGGGGATTGCTGAATCCGGCTTGGCTAAAGGCATTGGCACTGCCCCAGCCTTCCCACTAGAAACGTCAGTCGTCTGCATTGAAGGTGTTTAACCGATGTAAATGATGATGAATCGGCAGATAAGAAGGAATTAAGTGGTAAGAGCATGAAGGATGATGATTTTCGAAACCTCCTGGCTCGACGAAGAAGCTTGCAGTCCTTTACGAGCTCTCTTGGGACCCACAGCTGGCCCCGCCTCGACTGATGCTCGGGGGCCAGCAGGTTCAGGAACTGGCCTTTTCCTGGGAGCCGATGGTGGCACATCTGGCTGGTTTGGTGTGGCAGTCTTCTCAGAGTCTGTTGGGCTTGATTCTCCTTGATCGGGTCGTGTGTCCTCGTGGGAGGTGTCTTCGACGGAAGCCTGCAAGAGAAGGAAAGCTATTAGACACGAGCACGTCTGCAAGAATGAAAGAATGAGAAGGATCGACCAAGACATGGATCAGCCTACATGCGAGCTTTCTGGAGAAGGGCTCCGGCGCCTCAAGGTCTTCCTGGCAGCTACATTCCTCACCATCGTTCTTGTCTTAGTTGGAACTCGAGGGGCAGCTGATTTAGGAGTTGCTGGGTTCTTGGAAGCCGATTGTGGTGTGATCGGCTGGCTCTGCATCATGACCTTTTTCAAAGGTGGCGAGTTTTTGCAGAAAAGAACCACAGGAGCTGGCGGAAAGAACTCAAAGGGGGAGCCATCACTGTGCGTAGGCTCAGGGCCATCTTGTTGCTGCAAAGAGAAAGAGTGGGTTAGTAGAAGAGTCATTTGTGAGCTGCATCAAGAAAATTTACAAGTAGTGGTACCTGTTCCACGGGGATGTCATAATCAGCATCGAGCTGTTTCAGCAACGGTCCCAGAGCTCTCCTGAAGGCGTGAGTCTTCCACATCGACCACCAGTCTTCAAAGCCATCGGTTGATGAGGCGAAGGTGAGGTCGTTGGGAATTGGGATGGTCAGAGCATCAAAGAAGGAGTAACACCTTTGGCTGGTGAGAGGATCGGGCAGGTCGGCTCTGCTCTCCGTAAGATGGTGGAGAAAGAGATGGGGAGGTACTTTTCCAAGGCCAAATTGCCGAGCCACTATGACTGGCTGGTAGAATTCATACCCAGGCTTGATGATTCTGTTGGATGTACTCATGCCAACTGGAAGGAAACAGGGACGGATCACAATGGAAAAGAGTTGCCGAGTGCTGGTGTCATCGGCAAAGCTGTCTAGCCTGAAGGAGATGGGATTTTCGAAATGTTCCGATTCTTCCATGTAAGGGAAGAAGGTAGGATTATCGAGGCCTTGGAAGAAAATACTGAACCACTTGGAAGCTTCCTGAGGGGATAGTTTACTACCTGGCAGCCTATACAAAGCTTGGCCATAACTAGTGCATCGGATCTGCTTCCCTTTGACATCTGGGAAGGTACAACTCGCCAAAAGGGGAAAGCTGGGGACATGGTTTTGAAAGTAAAGCTGGGCCCATAGCTGGATGAACCACCAAGAACCTCCTGTTTTGACTGCTATGCCAGAGAACAGCTTGACAGACATCAACTGGAGATATCGATAGACCTCTCCAAGGAACAGTTTGCCGATACCAAGTTGAGTGCCTTTGGCAAGCTCGTAGGCTAAGGAGAGGTAATTTTTGGTTGGAGCAAGGGAAGGGCCACAGAATATGAAATGTTCTAGCCAGAAGTTGAGAAAGGCTGTGTGTTCTTTCTCTGTGACAGGGCCCTTTGTTTTCATATGGCGTTGGAGGTAGGCACCCCAGTTTGTGCAGTCTGTTTTAGAAGACAGTTTGTAGGGGATTTTGGTCAGTTTAAAAGCAGAGGGGCTGGGTGATGTAACATCTAGACCAGTAATCATCACCACGTCTAACAGAGTTGGTGACATAGGGCCATGATCGAACATGAAGCAGTTCAGAGCGTCAGACCAGAAGTAGCCGATGGTTTTTAGAAGATTCTCATGTTTTTCAAGAGGAGACAGTGACAAATGCAAGGCATCGGCTATTCCCGTGGTTTCCCATTGGGATTGGTAAGCTCTAGCTACCCTGCTGAACCAAGTGACCCAATGTTCAGGAGGATTAGGCCAGGCTCGCAAGCAGTCGGCCCAAGAGTTTAAATCTAGGTCTTGGCTTACGAAGGGGATTCGGTTTGCTTCGCAAGAAATCAGATGGGCAGGACTAGATGCTGTACGAGGGCCAAGGCAGAGAGAATTTGGGACAGAAGGATGTGGCAGCAGAATGTCTGAAACCTAGAAAATTTAATAATGGAATAAGGCATTAATTCAGGTGTTCGCTATTAATTCTAGCATCGCGTTCAGACTGCGGGGAGTAGGCGTACCTTCAGACCGGAGACCTCTGGGTTGGTGTTGGACGATTCCGCCATCTAGTTTGCCGGCGGAGATGGATCTGTGCAATTGGGGATCAAGGGGTCTTGTCGCTGTGAGCTCGATTTGGTCGATGAGCAATTGGAGATCTGGGTCGCCCTTTTTGAAGAGGGTCGCAGGTTACCGTTTGAAACTGGAAAGTGGCCGCTCAGATTTGTCTAAGTATGCGACCGAACTTGACCTTGTCAACGTTTCTGGGAAAGCCGATGTTTTACTGTCGGCTCTTTGGGCTGTGACTTGGTTGACTGTATGAGCATAGCAGGGTGAAAGCCGATACGTTGCTATCGGCTTCTGGAACATCGACCTATGTGACTATCGGCGAAATTGGGTCGGAAAAGCAATCTTCGAGTTGGAAAAGCAATCTTCATTCATTCAAAAGACGATTATTTACAGTGGAGCTGATTGCTTACAAAAGAGGCTGATTGCTTACAAAAGGAATACTACTACTACTAATTCCTAATCTAGAGGCCGAGGTCGTCGCCGCTGTCTTCGCCGTCGTCTTGTTCGCTGTCATCAGCGCTGCTGCCGGCGTCGTCTTCGCTGCTGCTGATCTAGATGCCAGCGGGGGCCTCCTCGTCCTCGTCGTCGTCTTCAGTGTCCTCGCTGGACCCGGCGCGGAAGTACTTCACCGGCTGGTACTCCTCGGAGGAGGTGTCCTCCTCCGCTTCCTCCTCCTCGTCGGAAGAGTCGACGCCGTCCCAGGACATGGCGTCGTCGGTGCTGTCTGCCTCCAGTTCCCCATCGGCGAGGAACTGCAGGTCCTCCTCGCCATCAGTCAAGGACTCGTCGTCCTCGGACCAGGTGGCGAAATCCCAATCCCTCTCGTCCCACCATTGTGGGGCGAGAGTGTTGTACGCCGCCGTCGGCGGATGCTCTGGCGTCGGCTCCCGGTCGCTCATTGTATTGGAGGATTGGGAGGACAGGCCAGATGAAGCAGAGGAGGCCATGGCGGAGGAAGAGGGTTTTTTCGGCGGAGGAAGAAGGGTTTCTTGGCTACTGGAGGAAGATGGGGCTGCAAACTGCTCAGATAAATATAAATAAGGGGAATAGTATGAAGCGGTTCAATGCTATAGCGGTTTCCCAGAATGTGCTGCCGAAATTGTCAAATCATGCACTGCGGAGAAGTGGAGAAGACAGGGCATCATGATGAGGGGGTGGCGTGACGATTCTGTTCTGCAACGCATTCTGGCAACGCGTAACCCGATACAGAAAAAAAAGAGGAGAAGGAAAAAAAACAGAGTGATTTTGGAATTATCATTGCCAAAACCAGGGGGGCATGTGTTATCGCCATATTTTGGCCAAAGGAGGAGTTGGGCCGCAATCAAGATGGGCTTAGAAGATACGTGTTGTTGAATCGGCCTCGTGCGTTGATTTGGGCTAAATTGCCCGTGTATCTTATATTGTAATAGATTCCGTTTCGATTTAGGTAAGAGATAGAGTTGTAGAGTTATTCCAAAGATAGAAAGTCTCCGGACTATAAATATGTACCTAAGGTTATTGAGAAAAGGAGGACAATCACGTTCACAACAAACACAATCTCGGCGCATCGCCACCCCTTGTTTCTAGGGTTTTTCTCGGGTAAGTGCCATTCTGCCTAGATCGCATCTTGCGATCTAGGCAGTATCTACTTATGCGTTATCTGGTGTTACTCGTACTGAAGCCTTGTTGATGGCGAGTAACACTATTATCATAGATTTGTTGGGGTTAGCATCAGTACTTTTCGCTATGATTGTTTAGTTATGCTACCTCTAGCTATCTCGCCGCCTTTGCACCTTTTCCCGGGTGTAAGGGTGGCATCTTGCTTGATCTTTATTTAAGTCGATTTGATCTGTTATAGTTGTGCCTTGTTCTCCAAGGTTTAGTTTGATATCTACATGATCAGGCCTTACAAACGGGTTGAACGATCCAGTAGTATGTAAGATATGGTTTACCAATCCGAGAGGAGTTGTTCCGGGAGTTGACGTTACGTTGGTTTTTAGGCCTTCTCTAGGATTAGTTTTCTATTATCTTTTGTATCTACCAGGCTCAATTACGTGTAGGACGTTCCAATCATGTAGTGAAAACGTTAAACTGTCGTAGATCGATTTAACTTGTATTGATGAAGCAAAACCCCATGTTATCATAGATCTAATGCAGAACCATGGGATAATCGGCTCTAGGAGCCGATTCACAGGGAAACCTGGGAGCCGGTTACGGCTTGAATTTTACGTATGTTTGTTTGCCATGCAGGAAACCAATCGAAGCAATCTTTCACCTTCCTGATCAGGTATAGGTCAGGTGTCACGCCCTCGAACCAAGCCAGGACGTGTGCCGGAGTTTTGCGGGCCGTTGCCCGAGGGACCAGGGCCCACCAGCAGTCCTGGGAGCCTCCCGGCTCTCCGTGTTGCCCGTCGCTGCTCGCCGGTGGGTTTTGATAGGCAACAGAGGGTACCATATACCAATCCCTCTCTTACTTATTTCTATCTTTACTATTTCTTAAATGCAAAAACGACATGATGGTGGTACGTCGTTCTGCATTTACCCATTGTTTTCTGACTATTTACTAAGATTGCCATCGCCTAGTCAATTTACCAGTTCGTTTTTTCTTCATCACCCCCTTCCTCGCACGTCATTCCCCCGTCCCGACATAACCTCCATGGCTTCCGGTGATTAGGGTTGGGCGCCGCCCCCATCTCCAGCGCGGGGCCTCCCATCCAAAGCACAGCGCACTCCCCTCTGCCACGAACATCCCCCTTGTTTCCTGACCTCCTCTCCATATCCATCCAGCCTTCTCTCATCCACCCCTCTGCTTCTTGTCCCGCCTTCGACCCTGACGGTTCTTCCCCTGAGCCCAGTCGCCAAGCTCCGCTCGCGAGCGCGGGCATCACCGGCGAGGGCACCGAAGCTGGCGGTTCTCGTCGGGTCAGATCAGATCAAACCTCAAAATCTGCTTTGATGTCGCAGCGACCACGCCCGCGCCATTCCTCCGGAGCTTTGTCTCGCCACGCGGAAAGCCTTCCACTCCACTTTGCCTCTCTATCTCATCTCCGACTCGAATGTGCCGGCCGCAGCATCACGCCAGTGGAGCGCCAGGCCGACGGTGCCACCCCTTCTCTTGCCGGATCTAGGCAGGGACGCACGGGATTCAACACCGCACCTCACCTCACCTCTTGTCCTTTATCTGCAGCAGCAGCAACAACACTGGTTCCCGACTCAGCCAGGTCTCACGTGGCTTCCATCAGCGTCCGGGCATTTGAACCAGCCAACCCTTCAATTGAAAGATCTTCACAGCCATGGAAGTTATTCATCAGGGCTGTAACTCAAGTCTGCCACTCCCACCTGATCCATATATAATTTCATCTGAATATTATAGAGCAAGGATTTACCTGAGTTTGAGATTGTTAGTTGTCATTCAATTATTTTTCTGTATTATGTTGTTTTCTTACACAAACATTACTGCAGGAAAATCTTGCATACTGTTGCGAGGAAGACATGGTTGCTAATCGAGGCTTGTAGAGCCACTTATGAGTTTGGTCAAGTCTTACGAGGATGGAACAAAACCATGCACTTGTTGTTGTCAAGTCTCTATTTGAGAAGTATTTTGGCTGCTGAAGACCTGTTCAGTGATGACATTTAGGTACACTTTATTAGTATTTTGGCTGCTGAAGACCTGTTCAGTTTTGTTGCTGCAGGTATAGCAAGGATGACAACAAAGAGCTTAAATTTTTTATTTCAGGTTTATGTTATTGAGGCAATATTAGAACTCCCATAATTTCTCAAGTTTGAGGTTCTGGTGCTACAAAAATTTATTGCCCTGCAGAAGTATAATTGGTTTTGTAGAGGAAGTAAGATTGTAAAGGTATATTCTTGGACTGTGTATATTGCACTGCATGGTGACCCTTTCTGCAGAAGAACAAGTGTTTATATAATTTACATTAGCGACAAAGCAGGGATTATTGAACTTCCTTTATTACCGCATAATCATGACATGATTATATTAATACAATACATCTTCTCATTAACTGTTCCATTTCTAACTAACTTATTATCTTCTTTGAAGCTATTGTTTTTCCTTGTACTGTAAATTGTACGAAGCCACTACATATTCCCTTGTACTGAAATTCTATTTCTCCATATGTTCTGAAGGAACTCGTTTTTCTTGTACTAAAATTTACCTTGTTGCTGAAGGAGAAGCTCAAGGGAGCAAACAGAACAATGAGAAAGGAGCTAGAAAATAGAAGTTATCGTGATAATTAAGCTGCAAGCTTCAGTCAAATCCTAATTCCTAACCACTATGTGTTTGATAAATTCCATGAATAAAACCATTTTATTTTGCTTTTGATTAAGTATTTCAAATATATCACCTAGCAACACAGGCCTGTCAGCAAAGAATTGGAGATACCACTGCACCGGAGTACCCCATACATAAAAATCGATCATGTTTTAAGTTTCCTCACTGTTTCTTGTTCATTCTATATGGGTGGCTAGCAGAAATATTTTCTATTCCAACTTTCAGAAGGTAAGAGCATGCTATTTAATGATAACTGTTTGCACTTATCTGATATAGTTTAGTGAAACAAGGTGACTTGTAATATTGGATTCTTTAAGCTCAAAAGATTACTCATTTGGTTGCTTTGACCACCTTTTGTATCTTTTGAAAATAAGTATGAGAATCAGCATTTGCAACAAAGGTTAAGGCCACAGGTAGTAGTAGTAACCATAACCCAGCCATTTAGATTTTGTTTAAATCTACTTGTTTGTCATTTCTCTTGATTCTGTTTGTTTCCTGAGATTAAATGATTATGGTGGCTTCCACTAGCTTGTTGCGACTCAACAGTGCAAGGTGGATCTGATTATGTCAAACTCTGTTCAGAATTCCTGGCAGACATAAGGTCATCTATTAAAAAAATGCAGGTACAACGATTCCTGAAGAATTCTTCATTGCCTTTGTCCTAGAATTACAGAGAGAATCGTAACATTTTCTTATACAAAAATGATTTAATTGTTACTTAAGTAGTACATTACTTGTGCGAGCAAGCTAGAGTATTGAGTTGTACTGGAAACACGGATTATATTGATCCATTCAGTTATTACTAAAGTACAACACCTATGCAGGCGAGCTTTGACAGTTTAAGGAGATTGTGTTGAAGTGAGATTCTATGTTTCGCTTTGTCATCTTGTGATGTGCTTACTTGAAGTAGATTTTCCCCTTAGAAGTAGATTTTGCTAACGGGCATAGAAGGTCCTCTAATTCCCTGATGTGCTCACTTGAAGTAGATTTTTCCTGCATTCTCGTTCCAGGGCGCAAAAAAACAGGGCAGAGAGGAAGGCAATCATATCTCAGTTCTCAGGAGAACATTGTGGCAGGGACGGACTTTCCCCGAGGAAGTGCCCTCTCGCACAGCCGTGGCCGCCGGGCATAGAAGAAAGAAAAAAATTTACATACTACTGCATTCAAAACTAGCGATGTTCCTCCTAGAGCTCAGCCCTTCGTCGTTGGCATGCATATAAACTCTACCGTAAAACGTGTTTATGTATCTCGTTAGATTTGGTTGAATAAAATCTGTTCATGATTTTGGATCCAGGATTTTTGTAGCCGTGAGTTTTATTCTTCTCCTTTATATGCTTCTTCGTGACTTTGTTAGAAACGTGCTTGAACAAATCTGTCCGTGGTTCATTCACCCATATCTGGAGCTAATCCAGTGAAGAGCTGGAAATCGAGATTGATGTTGCAAACCGAGAAATAAAGGCCAAGCAGCAACGAAAGAGCTTGATGATGTATGTCAGCAGAGAGACCGTTAGATGAGTTTTGCAATTGCTACTTATTAGTACTAATCCTACTCTCTTCGATCCATATTTAGTTGACTCAAATTTGTTTAGATTTAGATGAATCTGAATACTATTTAATATATAGGTTTATCTAAATTTTAATAAATTCAAGTCAAATAATATGGGTCGGAAGAAGTACTATACTTCGGTTCTAACCAACTGACACAATAAACAGTGAACCGGGAGTCACTTTATAGCAAGTTGAGTAAAAAAAAGAGCACGGCGGCCTGTACAGGAGGCATCGAGCTGGATAGCTATTCATTTCAAAATCTTTCTGTCTTTCGTCTCTTTGTCTTGGGACAGTTTCCTCACGAGCGAGAGGACGACGCCATGGTTTCGAACACAGGAATTTGCAAATCGTCTATTTCCACTCCATACAGAATTCAAGAGGAGCGTAGTGGGAAACATACAAGAAGAGCACCAAGATATTGTACTCCCTATGTCTATAAATAAATGATTTGGATTTTTCTAGATTCACGTTTTAGTATTAGATACATATACAAATCTAAACAATGTGATGAAGAAGTTAATTGATTTCACTTTGCACTGCAGGGGTCTGTCATTTGTTGAATGCAAAAACTACAGAAAAAGTTAGCTGACCATCATCTCTCTAACCAAATGCTGATGGAAGTGTGTTCTTGTTCGGGTATTACAAATACAAAGACGAGTCGTTTAATGAAGCACCATTCCATTGGATGATGACATTAGAAACCTTGCCAGAGATTCAGATAAAATACTTCTTGTCTACATACAGTAGCTATTTTGATGTAAGTTGGACGACCCCTTCTTAAAGCTTTCCACGAAAATGATGAAACATATTTTGTCATGTCTGATGCATGCACTTGCCCATGTACTTATATCACAAATGATCTTATTCAAATTAGTGAACATTACTTTCCAAAACTCATTTGAATTTTTATCTATGGTCAATTTGGAAAAGTTAGTCATGTTGATTCACATTTAGTTTATATGGTGTTCATTTTTTTCAAAAATGGATTACAAGATGGATGATATTTATGACCCAACAAAGTAGGTCATAGGCTGTCCATGCAGTTACAAGTTTTCGCTATGAGAATGAAAGCATGTAGCTGATAGATTTGGCTCAAAGTATAAAGACTTGTAAATGTAATTCATGGTATGCAAAATATTTTCTCTCCCTTTATTTAGTAAGTCATGTATCTGTCTGGGAGTAATTATGCTATGTAACCTTTTTATTTTTCAGTCAAACTAGGCCATAGCTAGGCCACATTTTCCCAATATTTTTCAAAAGATATTGTTGGCGGCTTGAACTCGGTGGCAACATGGTTAGCAGGTTTGGGCGTGAGGGGCCGTGTGACAAGGGAGAAATTGTTGCGGTGTCGTCAGATGGTATTTCTAGTTTTGCGGAGACACAGAAGAGTGTGGACGATGAAAGGGGAGAGTGTGTTCGGTTGGGCAGGGTGTTGTACATTCATTATTATGTTTATATGTGCGTCAAGCAGTAAAGAATTTGCGTGACCGTAGCAACGCACGGGTATTTAACTGCATAGTACTAGTAATGTCCGTAGATAATTGTACAATTAGTCTATTTCACAGTTTCATTACCAAATATCAGTACGTACATGTCTGTCTCATAATTTATTTCTAGATTAATATAATTGAAATACTGTGTAGATTCTTAACAATCCAAAAACCTAATATATATAGGCAATTTTTGATTCAAGGCTTTGCCGCTGCACTAAAACGCTCCCCATTTACGGGAACGTAATTTAAGCGTTAGTAGACCAAAACCACCTTATGGCTCACGACGATGAGCGTGTTCTGCGTCGCCGGTGTTACTCCTAATGGAACGATTACTCCTGAACAGGAGAAGGCGTTTAGGGAGCCACCGTTGTCTTTGTTGGAGCCGTTCTGAGCGTGATCGGAGATAAGTTGGTTGATGCATATTTACATATGCAGGTTGCCAAGGACTCGTGGGAGGCGCTCGAATCTAAATTCGGCGCAACTGATGCTAGAAGCGAGATGTATACTATTGACCAGTTCCACAATTACAAAATGGTTGAAAACCGTTATGTATTGGAACAAGCTCATGAGATCCAATGCATCGCTAAGGAGCTTGAGCTTCTTAAGTGTGATTTACGCAAATTTGTCGCGGGATGCATAATCGCTAAGCTTCCTAATTCCTGAAGGAACTTTGCTACCACTCTGAAACACCAGAGGCGTGAATTCTCAGTAGAGGATGGCGTCGGCCATCTAAGTGTTGAACAAAATTCGAGAGCAAAGGACTGACATGGAAAAGGGGCCAAAGGGACTTCTGTTGCCAATATGGTACAGAAGAACTTGAAATCCCACAAGTCCAAGGGGAAGATTGGTGTCCAACATAATACCGACTTCAAGAAGAAGGGTAATAAGACCTTCAAGAAAGATAAGAAGAAAGGTAGCTGCTTCACTTGTGGTTCAGAGGAACATAGGGAAAACAAGTGACTGAACAAGTTCAAGAAAACATGACAAGATTCAAAGGCTGTCAACATGATTGTGAGCAACAATGAGAATGGGGCATCTGGGTATGGTAATTTGTTTACTGTATTTTCAGTTTGTCAGACTACCGATTGGTGGATTGACACAGTGCAAATATTCATGTATGTGCTAACATATCATTGTTTTCTTCTTATCGGGCCATAGGGAACAGGTCTGTATTAATAGGAAATGGTGTGAGTGCTTCTGTTCATGTTGTTGGAACGGTCGATCTGAAGTTTACTTCGGAAAGGATCGTGCAACTCAAGAACGTGCAGCATGTCCCCGCAATCAAGAAGAATCTCGTTAGTGGCTCACTTCTTTGTAGAGAAGGGTTTAAGTTGGTTTTCGAGTCTAATAAAGTAGTTGTTATGAAATATAGATTATTTGTTGGAAAAGGTTATGAATGCGGAGTTTTGTTCCATTTTCCCTTGCGGATTTTTGTAATAGTCGTGAACGATATTCATTCAAGTATTAATGAAACAGAAGTTTGGCATTCACGTCTTTGTCACATTGGTTTTGGTTGTATGACGCAACTAGCAAAATTGAATTTAATCCTGAGTTTCACTTTAGCCAAAGGTTCTAAGTGCCATTCGTGTGTGCAAGCAAAGCAACCTCGCAAGCCCCATAAAGATGCAGAGGAGAGACACTTGGCACCCTTAGAACTCATACATTTGAAGGGTTTCGCGGCATAGTAAATCAAAATTTTCTACGGAGCGAACATAGGGAAAGCCAAGATCTAATCTAGGAGATGCAAACAACGAGAGAGATCGGAACGTGGGTGATGTAGTCGTACTCGCTTCTCCTCCTCGCGATCCGATCCGATCTAGCACCACAAGTGGCGGTGCCTCCGTGAGATGCACACGTGCAACACCTCGACGTCTCCTCCTTCCTCGGACCAGCAAGTATGGTGGAGAGATAGATTGGATCTACAACACGACGGCGTGGTGTATATGGTGGAGAATTTCTGCCGCAGGGCTTCGCCTACAAACAGTCGGGAGGGAGAGAGGAAGGCAGCAAGGCGGCTAGGGTTTGGAGGAGAGGTGTAGGGGTTTGGTGCGCCCCCACCCCTCTTTATATAGAGGGGGGGGGCGCAGCCCTAGCCCCTCCCCCAAGCCCAAAGGATAAGGAGTGGGGGGCATGGACTCTCCCCTCTTCTAGAAACCCTATCTCTAGTTTAAACGATTTAAACTCTCTAGGATCGGCTGGGCCCTATGGGGCCTTGTGCCCCTGGCCCAAAGCGGCCAGGACACTCCCTCATAGGCCCATGCCCCCTCCCGGAAGGTGGGGACACGTTGGTCCCCTTCCGGAAGGTTCTAGAAGCTTCCGGTATAATACCGATTAACCCGGAACAATTCCGAACTCCAAAAACTGCACTGCCTTATATGAATCTTATTCTCCGGACCATTCCGGAACCTCTCGTGATATCCTGGATCCCATCCGAGACTCCGAACAAAAATTCATAAACCAATTATCCAATCTATCCTAGCGTCGAGACACGTTAAGTGTGTGACCCTGCGGGTTCGAGAATATGCAGACATGATCTTCTATCAATAATCAACAGCGGGGTCTAGGCACCCATATTGACTCCCACACATTCATCGATGATCATATCGGATGAACCACGATGCCAGGATTCAATCAATCCCATATATATATTCTCTTCGTCTCGCGATATTTTACTTGCCCGAGATTCGATCGTCGGTACCGTCATACCTGGTTCAATCTCGTTCACAGCAAGTACTTTACTCGTTCCGTAATCCGATATCACTTTGTGATTAACTCCTTAACCACATGCTTGCAAGCGGTGTTGATATCGATTACCGAGTGGGCCCGAAGTATATCTCTCCGACTTTGGAGGGACAAATTCCATCTCGATACATACAACCCAACAGATACTTTCCGATCACCTGAGAGACACCTTTATGATCACCCTCTCATAGGATGACGTTTGATGACCTCAAAGCTTTCTTCCGATACCAGGGAGTTGCATTATCTCATGGTCTAAGGAATACAATATTTGACATAGGAAAAGCTTCGCAAAGACGAACACGATGACACGATCTAATTGCTTTGCTTTGTTTGGGTCTATCCACCATATCATTCTCCCAATGATATGATCTCATTATCAATTGACAACTCATGTCTATGGTTAGGAAACCTTAACCATCATTGATCAATGAGCTAGTCCATAGAGGCGTACTAGGGACACGGTGTTGTTCACAAACCACACAAGTATTAAAGTTTCCGCTTAATACAATTCTAGCATGGAATATAAACTTTATCATGAACAAGAATTATAATAATAACATCTTTATTATTGCCTCTAGGGCATAATTCCAACAGTCTCCCACTTGCACTAGAGTCAATAATCTAGTTTACATCTGGCAACAATCTCACACCCATGGCACTAAGGTGTTGATCATGTTTTACACGTGGAAGAGGTTTAGTCAATGGATCTGCGACATTCAGATCTGTATGTACTTTGCTAATCTTCAGATCTCCATCTGCAATATAATATCGGATTATATGAAACTTGCGGTTGATATGCTTGGTCTTTGGATGATATCTTGGTTCCTTAGCGAGTGCTATGGCGCCAGTGTTGTCACACAATATCTCCAGTGGGTCCAATGCACTTGGAACCACGCCAAGCTCAGTGATGAAGTTTCTGATCCAAACTCCTTCACTTGACGCTTCTGCAGCAGCCATGTATTCCGCTTCTACTATAGATCCCGCGATCACGCTTTGCTTGCAGCTTCTCCAGCTCACAGCTCCTCCATTCAAAATATAAACGTATCCTGTCTGAGATTTGGAATCATCCTTGTCGGTGTCAAAACTAGCGTCGACGTAACCTTTTACGACAAGCTGTTCATCACCCCCATAGACTAAGAACATTTCTTTAGTCCTATTTAGGTACTTTAGGATGTTCTTCACGGCTGTCCAGTGTTCCACTCCTGGATCACTTTGATATCTGCTCGTCAAACTAAGAGCATTGGACACATCCGGTCTAGTACACAGCATGGCATACATGATAGAACCTATGGCCGAGGCATAAGGCACTTTGCTCATAGCTTCCCTATCATTTACCGTAGCTGGACACTCAATATCTTACCTGACAACATAGGCACTGAACCTTTCTTTGCCTTATCCATTCTGAACCTTTTCAGAACTTTGTCTAGGTATGTACTCTGGCTTAAAGCTATCAAGCGTCTTTGTCTATCTCTATAGATCTTGATGCCCAATATATAAGCAGCTTCACCTAGGTCTTTCATTGAAAAACACTTGTTCAAATAACTCTTCACATCGTTAAGCATGTTGATGTCATTTCCGATAATCAATATGTCATCCACATATAGTACCAGAAACGTCACCGAGCTCCCACTCACTTTCTTGTAGATACAAGCTTCATAGCAATTTGGAACAAATCCAAAGCTCTTGATCACTTGATCAAAACGAAGGTTCCAACTCCGAGATGCTTGCTTCAGTCCATAAATGGAACGCTGAAGTTTGCATACTTTACCAGCATCCTTAGGATCGACAAAACCTTCGGGTTGCATCATATACAACTCTTCATCAATGTTGCCATTGAGGAACACAGTCTTGACATCCATCTGCCATATTTCATAATCATGAAACGCAGCAATTGCTAATAAAATCCGAATGGACTTAAACATCGCTACGGGAGAGAAAGTCTCATCGTAGTCAACACCTTGAACTTGTCGAAAACCTTTCGCTACAAGCCGTGCTTTATGGACGGTAACATTACCATCCACGTCCGTTTTCTTCTTGAAGATCTATTTGCACTCAACGGCCTTTCGGTCGCTAGGAGGGTCCACCAAGGTCCATACTTGGTTTTCGCTCATGGATCCCAATTCGGATTTCATGGCTTCTAGCCATTTCTCAGAGTTTGGGCTCATCATCGCTTCCTCATAGTTCGTAGGTTCACTGTCTTCTACTAACAAGACAGTCAAGACAGGGTTGCCGTACCACTCAGGAGGGACACGCTACCTTGTCGACCTGCGACGTCCAGTAGCAGCATCGTCCGAAGCTTCATGATCCTTGTCATTAGCTTCCTCTATTGTTGGTGCAGGCGGCACTGGAACAATTTCAGGTGCTGCGCTACTCTCCAATTCAAGAGAAGGTTCAATAACCTCGTTAAGCTCTACTTTCCTCCCACTCACTTCTTTCGAGAGAAACTCCTTCTCAAGAAAGGAACCGTTCTTTGCGACAAACACTTTGCCTTCGGTTCTGTGATAGAAGGTATACCCAATTGTTTCCTTAGGGTATCCTATGAAGACGCATTTCTCCGCTTTGGGTTCGAGCTTGTCCGGCATCAACTTCTTGACGTAATCTTCGCATCCCCAAACTTTAAGAAACGACAACTTAGGTTTAGCACCAAACCACAGTTCATACGGTGTCGTCTCAACGGATTTAGATGGTGCCCTATTTAAAGTGAATGCAGCGGTTTCTAATGCATAACCCCAAAATGATAACGACAAATCAGTAAGAGACATCATTGATCGGACCATATCTAATAGGGTTCGATTCCGGCGTTCAGACACACCATTGCGCTGTGGTGTTCCGGGTGGCGTGAGTTGTGAAACGATTCCCCTTGCTTTAAGATGCATGAGAAAATCATAACTCAAATATTCACCTCCACGATCGGATCGTAGAAACTTAATCTTTCTGTTACGATGGTTCTCCACTTCATTCTGAAATTCCTTGAACTTTTCAAATGTTTCAGATTTATGTTTCATTAAATAGATATACCCATATCTACTTAAGTCATCGGTAAAAGTAAGGAAATAGCGATATCCACCGCGCGTCGAAATACTCATCGGTCCGCATACATCGGTATGTATGATTTCCAACAAGTCCGTTGCTCGCTCCATCATTCCGGAGAACGGGGTTTTGATCATCTTGCCCATGAGGCATGGTTCGCATGTGTCAAATGATTCAAAATCAAGAGACTCCAAAAGTCCATCAGAATGGAGTTTATTCATGCGCTTTACACGAATATGACCTAGACGACAGTGCCACAAATAAGTAGTATTATCACTATCTACTTTGCATCTCTTAGCCTCAATGTTATGGATGTGTGTTTCATCCCTTTCGAGATTTAGAAGAAATAAACCATTCATAAGAGGTGCATGACCATAAAAGATGTTACTCATATAAATAGAACAACCATTATTCTCCGATTTAAATGAATAACCGTCTTGCAATAAACACGATCCAGAAATAATGTTCATGCTCAACGCAGGCACATAATAACACTTATTAAGGTTTAAAACTAATCCCGAAGGTAAAACTAAGGAGAGCGTGCCAACGGCCATCACATCAACTCTTGATCCGTTGCCAACGCGCATCGTCACCTCATCCCTCGCAAGCCGCCGTCTATTCCGTAGCTCCTGTTTCGAGTTACAAATATTAGCAACTGAACCGGTATCAAATACCTAGGCACTACAACGAGGGCTAGTAAGGAAAGCATCAATAACATGTATATCAAATATACCTTTGATGGTGCCAGCCTTCTTGTCCACTAAGTACTTCGGACAGTTGCGCTTCCAGTGACCCTTGTCCTTGCAATAGAAGCACTCAGTGTCCGGCTTAGGACCAGACTTGAGCTTCTTCTCAGCAGGAGCATTGCGCTTGCCGCCTCCCTTCTTGAAGGGCTTCCTTGCACCCTTACCTTTCTTGAAGGTGGGGGGGCTTGTTGACCATCAACACATGATTATTCTTTTTGATGTTCACCTCCGCCACTTTCATCTTAGCGAAGAGCTCAGTGATCATATCAGTGGAACCAATTTGATTGTGATCAACTACAAAACTTTTGTAGCTAGGAGTGTCAATCTTGAGCTCCTCTGGAATCTTGCAGTCCAGTTGCTCAAGGTGTTGAGTGTAGCCCAACATCTTAATGGCGTGCTCACTAACGGAACTCCCTTCCTCCATCTTGTAGCTAAAGAATTTCTTAGAGATCTCATATCTCTCAGAACGGGCCTGAGTCTGGAACATAGTTTTCAGCTCCTCAAGAATCTCAAAGGGCCCGGGATACTCTTCAAAACGATTTTGAAGATCCGATTCCATAGCATACAACATGGCGATCTTAATCAAATCATAATCATCCTTGCGCGACTGATAAACAGCTTTTTCATCAGCCGGCGCATCTATAGAAGGGGCGTCACCTAGCGCTTTCTCAAGGACATAGTCCTTTTGTCCGCCAGCGAGAATGATTCTCAGAATGCGGAACCATTTGGTGAAGTTAGACCCATTGTTTCTAAGCTTTTCTATCTCATCAAAAACGTTGAAGTTGAAGTTGGACTTGGCCATGGGATCTACAGTATTTGCAAGTACAATTTAGACTATGTTCATGATAAATAGTTCAACTTAATCAAATTACTAGACGAACTCCCACTAAATTCAACATCCCTCAAGTTGTTTAGTGAACACGATCCAAATTCACCACACCTAATCCGATCATCACGAGAAGAGATGTGGTTTCAATGGTGGACAACAAAGTGTCGATCATATCATTCATATGACTCATGCTTAACCTTTCGGTTCTTGTGTTCCGAGGCCATGTCTGTACATGCTAGGCTCGTCAAGCTAGACCCAAGTATTTCCGCGTGTGCAAAACTGGCTTGCACCCGTTGTATGTGAGCGTAGAGTCTATAGCACCCGATCATCACGTGATGCTTGGACACGACGAACTTTCGCAACGGTGCATACTTGGGGAGAACACAGTTTTTATCTTGATCTTTAAGTGAGGAATCATCTTATAATGCTACCGTCGCGATCTAAGCATAATAAGATACATAAAGGATAAACATCACATGTATATAACTTTATGTGACATGGTATAGCCAATCTTCGCGCAATGATCTTCATCTTGTGCGTTCCGGCATGATCTCATCACTCCACCATGATTGCCTTCACCACGAATAGCAACTACAACTATTGCTAACTACTTAGCGATAAAGTAAAGCTATTACATGGCGTATAAGAAGTTGACTCGCAGGTCATACACAATTATAAAGACAACCATATGGCTCCTGCCGGTTGTGTACTCATCGACATGCAAGTCGTGAAACATTACAAAACATGATCATCGCATACATTATACACATCACATCTTGGGCCATACCATATCACAGAAAACACTCCCTGCAAAAACAAGTTAGACGCCTCTACTTTGTTGTTGCATGTTTTACGTGGCTTATGGGAGTAGATGCTAAGAACGATTCTTACCTACGGAAAGCCACAACGGTGATATTATGGTTGCCAAACTCCGGTGTTAATCCCATGACAACTATAGTGAGAGAAACTGACATCCACCAGCCGCATGTGTGGAACAAGCCACACGTCAAGTGCGGAGCCGGTCTCACGAACGACGTCGCGTAAGGTTGGCCTGGACCGCTTCAATATCACTATCCCGCGTCATAAGAAGAACACAAACAAGAGGCTTGCAACAGAAAACATCAACGCCCGCAATAACCATGTTGCGTTCTACTCGTGAAACACATCTGCGCATAGATCTAGCTCTGATACCACTGAAGGGTTTCACGGCATAGTAAATCAAAATTTTCTACGGAGCGAACAGAGGGAAAGCCAAGATCTAATCTAGCAGATGCAAACAACGAGAGAGATTGGATTAGATCTTCATACCCTTGAAGATTCGTACAGCGGAACGTTCGTCGGAACGTGGGTGATGTAGTCGTACTCGCTTATCCTCCTCGCGATCCGATCCGATCTAGCACCACAAGTGGCGGTGCCTCCGTGAGATGCACACGTGCAGCACCTCGACGTCTCCTCCTTCCTCGGACCAGCAAGTATGGTGGAGAGATAGATTGGATCTACAACACGACGGCGTGGTGTATATGGTGGAGAATTTCTGCCGCAGGGTTTCGCCTACAAACAGTCGGGAGGGAGAGAGGAAGGCAGCAAGGCGGCTAGGGTTTGGAGGAGAGGTGTAGGGGTTTGGTGCGCCTCCACCCCTCTTTATATAGAGGGGGGGGGGCGCAGCCCTAGCCCCTCCCCCAAGCCCAAAGGATAAGGAGTGGGGGGCATGGACTCTCCCCTCTTCTAGAAACCCTATCTCTAGTTTAAACGATTTAAACTCTCTAGGATCGGCTGGGCCCTATGGGGCCTTGTGCCCCTGGCCCAAAGCGTCCAGGACACTCCCTCATAGGCCCATGCCCCCTCCCGGAAGGTGGGGCCACGTTGGTCCCCTTCCGGAAGGTTCTAGAAGCTTCCGGTACAATACCGATTAACCTGGAACAATTCCGAACTCCAAAAACTGCATTGCCTTATATGAATCTTATTCTCCGGACCATTCCGGAACCTCTCGTGATATCCCGGATCCCATCCGAGACTCCGAACAAAAATTCATAAACCAATTATCCAATCTATCCTAGCGTCGAGATATGTTAAGTGTGTGACCCTGCGGGTTCGAGAATATGCAGACATGATCTTCTATCAATAATCAACAGCGGGGTCTGGGTACCCATATTGACTCCCACACATTCATCGATGATCATATCGGATGAACCACGATGCCAGGATTCAAACAATCCCATATATATTCCCTTCGTCTCGCGATATTTTACTTGCCCGAGATTCGATCGTCGGTACCGTCATACCTAGTTCAATCTCGTTCACAGCAAGTACTTTACTCGTTCCGTAATCCGATATCACTTTGTGATTAACTCCTTAACCACATGCTTGCAAGCGGTGTTGATATCGATTATCGAGTGGGCCCAAAGTATATCTCTCCGACTTGGGAGGGACAAATTCCATCTCGATACATACAACCCAACAGATACTTTCCGATTACCTGAGAGACACCTTTATGATCACCCTCTCACAGAATGATGTTTGATGACCTCAAAGCTTTCTTCCGATACCAGGGAGTTGTATTATCTCATGGTCTAAGGAATACAATATTTGACATAGGAAAAGCTTCGCAAAGATGAACACGATGAAACGATCTAATTGCTTTGCTTAGTTTGGGTCTGTCCATCATATCATTCTCCAATGATATGATCTCATTATCAATTGACAACTCATGTCTATGGTTAGGAAACCTTAACCATCATTGATCAATGAGCTAGTCCATAGAGGCGTACTAGGGACACGGTGTTGTTCACGAACCACACAAGTATTAAAGTTTCTGCTTAATACAATTCTATCATCGAATATAAACTTTATCATGAACAAGAATTATAATAATAACATCTTTATTATTGCCTCTAGGGCATAATTCCAACAACATTTTGATCTCTGTGAGATGAATGGTATGTTGACTTTAGGTGAAAAAAGATACTTCATGACTCTGATAGATGATTCCACTAGATATTGCTATGTGTATATGTTAAAAACTAAAGATGAGGCTCTACACTACTTCAAGATCTATAAAGCAGAAGTGGAGAATCAAATTGAAAAGAAAATTAAACAAATCCGGTCAGATCGTGGTGGAGAGTATTTCTCTAATGAGTTTGATTCCTTTTGTGCGGAACATGGTATTATTCATGAGAGGACGCATCCCTATTCATCTTAGTAAAATGAGGTTGCAAAACGGAAAAACCATACTCTAACGGATTTGGTTAATGCCATGTTAAATACATCGGGTTTATCCAAGGAGTGGTTGGGGGAGGTGACATGGATATACCTTACGGGTGCATAACATTGATATACTGGTCTAGCCTGATACGTCCAAAACGTAACTACTTTTCCGAACATTTTTGCTATTGTTTCTCCTCTAATGTGCGATTTGGATACAACTAACACAGACTGGCGCTGTTTTCAGCAGAATTGCTTTGGTATCTAGTTTTTGTGCAGAAAATTAACTTTCAGGAAAAATCCCGAAAAATATCGCAAAACTCCTATTTTACCAGAAGACTAACAGAGTCAGAAAACGAGACGGAGAAGGGCCATGAAGGGCCCACGCCACCTGGTGGCGGGGGCCAGGCCAGGCCATGCCTGGGGGTGGTGTGGCCACCACGGGCATCCCCTCGATCTCCCCCTTCGTCTACATAAGCTCTCTGCCCTAAAAATAGAGGGGGTTTGACGTTTTTCCAGATAGAGTTCTGATGCGCCGCCACCACCAGAAACCGCCATTCGGAACCAGAAACTTCGTTGTGGCACCCTGTCGGGACGGAGAATTGGAGGATATCATCGCCATTGTAACACCCGGAAAATATTAAAAAATAGAAATATCTTGTTATTTTATTTTTCGCATCATCATGCATATTTTGTTCGCATATTTACCACAAATTATTTTGCTAAAAACCTATTTTTTTTCTAAAATATCCCCATGGTTTTATTAAACCCTTCATTCTTTTCTTAATTTTAAATTGAAATAAAACAATATTTTTGGTCCGTTATAAGACCGCAAAAGATTTTCTTATTTTACTAAAAATAAAATTAGGCTAAAACCCGTCTAATGTTTTAGCCCAAAACTAGCCTCATCTAATCTACTTTAGACTAGATAAACAATTCATTCCCCTTCTTTCTCCCTAAACCCTAGCCTCCAACTCTGAACCAAATTCTCCCCCTCTTTCCTTTTCTTCCGTCACCACAACTCTTCTGTTTTCTTTGTCAGACAGAGCAAATCAACAGTAGCCACGTGCCAGAATTCTCCAAGAGCTAGCTAGCTAAGAAGATTCCTTTCGATCCCCACCCACCACACTCCATAAAATCCTTGCCTATTTGATTCATCTAGTACTCCATCCGTTTGAAAATATAAAATATTTTAGGTTTGTGAAGAAAATGAATTTGGACTTCTTTTAGTATGTAGATTTATCCTAAACTTGAGTGAAACTATATACTAAAACAAATCTAGATTCATTTTCTTCATAAACCTAAAACATCTTATATTTTAAAACAGAGGGAGTAGTATTTATTAGAGCTAATAACACCCTTAGTCCTACAACTTACACAGTAGGTGCAAATTAGTCCCAGAACTTGTAAGTCTCGATTCCACCGTCCCACAACTCGCTAATCTGCAACAAACCAGTGAAAACCGGTCGGAACCAGCAACGGTGCTAAAACAAACGCGCACGACACTTTGCAGACAGGCCCTCTAAAAACTAACGGTTGCACGTTCACCCTTCCACTCGTTTTGCATGGGCCCGTCGGGAGAACAGAGTAAAATTGGGCAACCGTTTGAGCGCACTTGTGGCTCCTAATTTCTCGCTCGCTTCCCTGATCGTCGGTCTTCATCGTTTCTGCCATGGCCTCCGAGGAAGCAGAGTTCGCGGACTCCTTCTACCTGCTGCTCGTGGCATCGTTTAGGCGAGATGCCGCCGGTCCTGAAGTACCGCGAATGGAACGAAGATCCGCCGGAATATGGTACTCCCGAAATTTACTTCCCGAGCTTTGCTTGATCAAATACATTGGCTGCTGCCTTCGTTTTCCCCCTTATGATCGGGATGGGAATATGGACTTTAAGCAGTGGGGAAGTCGCAGTAGTAGTTGGGCATTGCCAATTCTTCGAGTAATCGCTGGTTTACGAGCAGTTCATGCCCTATATGTGACGGCTCCACCTCACGGTTTAATTAGAAGACAGTTTTGTCTTAGTAATCGTTCCAGATTTAGTAGTATGTGAATGGAGCGAAGAGTTTGTTATGAATGCATGTCGTGCTTATATGATACACTGTGCATAACGTGTGAATTAATACAGTTCACATATGTACTCCGCTTCCATGTACGGATCAGTTTAGTGATTCTATCTGTTCACATATGTACTCCTCTTCTTATACTTCTGCCTAGTCTACTTCTTCACTGCAATTCAAAAGTTTTAATTCAAATTGAGCCAACGTTGATCAAATTATCTGAATTGGAGAAGAATTCCAGAGAGGAAGTGACAAACCTTGAAGAATTTTGCCGTGGCAGAGGTGCACACCGCAGTCCACCGCGACTAGGTGCAGGGGACCTCCCCGTGCTCTACAGCGAGTTCTTGCTCCGCTACATTTGAGGAACACCGTGAATAGTATGAACATGCTGTTTTGGCATAGTATTTACTCATTTGAGGAACACCAACATATTCAGTTAGGTACAAGTAATTGATGATATTTCGAGTCTGTATTTCACCACAAAATGGAGGCCTTATGGTATCTTACATGCCAACCCGCAAGGAGATCACACAACTTACACTGGCCGGGCAATGGTCTGATGGCAAAATCACCAATTTACGTCCTCAACCCCGTGATGATACCAAAGCAAAATCTATCATACTAATATATCTTGCTATGCTGCATCAACAGGCAGTGGAGCTTTGTATGGATGCTTGCAGTAAGCTCTGCGAGATACTGTGGGCGTGCTTGAAAGATACCGATGTCTCGGAGAACGAGTGACATTTGAGCAGACACATGTTTTTTCAGAATTGCAACTGATATCCTTAGCTGTATAAATTTTGTAGGAAAGGGAGAGACCAGGCCCTGATGTTTGCTGGAGCCCATTTTACAGGGCAGTGGTGATTGTTTCTTTTTGGCAAAAGAGCGAATTGTTAAGTCGAGAGAAGATACTTGTATGTGTGTGCTATGTCTTGTACCGAGTTGAGATTTCAGAACAGTGGGATTTCTAGACATTTTGTATCATTCTACAATGAGTTTACTGTGTCAAAACTATTGGTATTTGGGATGGGATGCTAGACATTTTTGTGCTGCTGCACTGTTATTCATTGTTAATCGGCTGGTAAGAGCAACTTCTGTTTACCATTTCACCTTCTAGTTGAAGTCTACTTTACTTTCAGCTGGAATGGTGTTTTATTTTCAGGCGAATGTTCCATTTTAACAAATGATTATCCAGAAGCACAAGCGCACTCCTGCTTCATAATAAGTTTTGTTGATTTAGTACAAGTACCAAATTTTCAGTGCAGTATGCTTCTACGTAGTTTATTTCATTATTATCCCTCCCAATGATAAACATACATATTTTTACCTAGTTATAAATTTAACGAGAAAAGGTTCACTGCAATTCAAAAGTTTTATTTCAAATTGAGCCAACGTTGATCAAATCATCTGAATTGAAGAAGAATTTTAGAGAGGAAGTGACATACCTTGAAGAATTTGGCCGTGGCAGAGGTGCACACCGCAGTCCACCGCGAGTAGGTGCAGGGGACCTCCCCGTGCTCTACAGCGAGTTCTCGCTGCGCGCGCTGCCGCCGCAGCCGCCTCTACAGCCGCAGCCGCCTCTAGGCTCGCCATCCGCTGCGAGCGCGCGCCGCCGTCGCTGCCGCGTTTGCCTCTTAATCGCCTTTTTTTTTTGAAAACCTCTCTTAATCGCCTTGCTCACGTGTAAGCCAAAGGAACTGGTTTTACTCTGTTCTCCCGACGGGCCCGTGCAAAACGAGTGGAAGGATGAACGTGAGACAGTTAGTTTTTGGAGGGCCTGTCTGCAAAGTGTCTCAGGTGTTTATTTTAGCACCGTGGCTGGTTCGGGCCGGTTTTCGCTTGTTCGTTGCAGATTAGCGAGTTGTGGGACGGGGGAATCAAGGTTTACAAATTCTGGGATTAATTTGCACCTATCGTACAAGTTGTGGGACTAAGGGTGTTATTATCTCTATTTAGTAGCAAGCGGAAAAAACCTCAACTTATTCAATCGCTTGTGAGCCCTGCCGCCTTGCTCCCTGGCGTGCGTGCGTGCACAGGCCGACTACTCCGGCTTCCATGCGTTATCTCCAGGAGCCCTGCCTCCAGACGCCACCTCGTCTTGTGTTCTGTGCAACACCACACCACCACGTCCTTCCCTTGCTCCACCCAGTGCTCCATGTCACAGGAGCCCAGCATGTCGCCGCTTTGCATTTTCACGCGCGCGCGAGAGCCAGCCGAGCTCAGCGCTTTGGTCTATGCTCCCGACCTTGACCCTGCAGCAGGCGCGTTGCCGAAAGTCAGGAGGGCTGCAACCTGCTGCCCTGGACAACCTGCCTCCCTAGACTGCTTGTCTTTTGTCCCCTTTGGGCATGTTCTGATTCGCGTCGTGAGAGACTCCCGTGTTTCTAATCGCCTCATATCTGCACTGGTACCAGCCAGCTTAATGCACCAGCTCTCTCCTGCGGTGCTTGCCAACTTGTCAGATCGCCGCCATCAGTTATGCGGGTCTTCTGCTCGCTGTGTGTTGCTACCACTCTGCTTTGCCGATGTTGTTGTCTTGGTCCATCGCAGATCTACTCTGTTGTTCACCTGTCCAAGTGTCCATCACCTGTTCGACAAAATTCCTACAGGAGATTTCAAGTGCTTTTCCGCTTACTTCCTCTACCGTTTGAAAGATGATGGATTGGACCAAAAACCCTGATTTTGACTACTTCCACGACATCAAATAATTTCGGTGATTTATCTATAATCTAAAGTTTATCTCTCCGCCTCTCCGATCCAAACCGTGAGTCTCGGCCTAACCTCTATTTTTATATAAATATCATATACCTTATACGCATAATACTATTCATGCTTGCATACATATTATCTTGTGGTTTTGGAGGCAATATGCCGATTCACCTTATAATTAAATGAAGACAAAATGCGGATATTCTAGTCCTATATTGGTCCTATTTAAATTTGTTTAGTGAACTGATGCCATGCTTTGCCTTGTTAATTCAACATTTAAATTGCAGGGTAGATAAACAACTTGAACCATAATATTTAATTGTCGGGATCCTGAATCCGCTTAATATTGCTAAGATAGACTGTATATTGCCATGTCATGCATCATATCATAAACATGCCGGATCTTCCGCACTAGTATTAAATATTGCACCGGTTGTTCCTTCCAGTGTTTTGCTTCTTCACCGGATAGGACGATGAGTGGATGCGAGTTGCCACAAGCCTCCGGTTTCCTGACTTTGTCTCACACGCGAGCATTCTCCCCCTTCTATCTATTTTGCATTTATAGTCTTTACTTCCTTTGATCTATTGCTATCCTTATTGTTGATACTATAGTACCGTTCCTTTATTTACCTGCTCCACTATATTACCATGGTTATCTCATTGCCTGGTTTGATTAGCTAGCTTTGTCCTTGCGATTCGTAGGCATGCTTAGTATTGCTCTCATACAGGTGGAACATGATACTTGGATATTGATGGTGATAAGATAATTGAATTGGTGATGTTGGTTATGGTTATGGATTCACCTAATGATAAGGCTCCAGCAGAGACCACCTTTGGAAACTGCTTGAGCCGACCTAGGACCCGTTCGTTCTATGACACCAGTTCTGAGTTGATCGCTAACCAAACGTGCGGCCTCTGGGAACCCCCTCTTAACTACCAGCGCTATTCGTATATCCAGAGGGAATCAAACGCTGTGCCACCTAGAGAATCAGTTGTATCTCTTGTGTGGGTAAAACACAGTAGGTGATGCCTCTGGATATGCGTATAGTTATGAGACAGTTCTTGTTGTGAGATCCGGAAGGCACGCGTGATATGTTGCCTGAAGGGTTGGACATGCGTTTGGGTATAGTAGTGCACCCCTACAGGGTAAATCTTTTCAAGAAGCCGTATGTCCATGGTTATGGACGCCTCAGGAGTAGTGCACCCCTAGGGTGGCGCGGGCCCACCTAGGACGATAGTCCTCGGTCAGTCAGTAGTCCTCAGTCGTCAGTAGTCCTTGGTCGGTCGGTAGTCCTCGGACGGTCAGCAGTCCTCAGTCGGTCGGTAGTCCTCGGACGGTCAGTAGTCCTCGGTCGATAGTCCTCAGACGGTCAGTAGTCCTCAGACAGTCAGTAGTCCTCGGACGGTCAGTAGTCCTCGGACGGTCAGTAGTCCTTGGTCGATCAGTAGTCCTAGGTCGGTCAGTCCTCGGTCGGTCAGTCGGTAGTCCTCGGTCGGTCAGACGGTAGTCCTCGGTTGGTCGGTAGTCCTCGGTTGGTCGGTAGTCCTCCGTCGATCGGTAGTCCTCCGTCGGTCGGTAGTCCTCCGTCGGTCAGTAGTCCTCGGTCGGTCGGTAGTCCTCCTCGATCGGTAGTCCTCGGTCGGTCAGTAGTCCTATCTCAGAATTTTGAGATGAAGGATCTTGGGTGGCTGATGTTATCTTGAACATCAAACTATTGAGAGATAATGAGGGTGGGATTACACTTCTACAATCCCATTATGTTGATAAAATTTTGAGTCGATTTGGATATTCGGACTGCAAAATTTCTCCAACAACCATATGATCCTAGTGTGCGGATTTGAAAGTTCGAAGGCACAACCAAGGATAAGCTAAGATACTCTCAAGTCATTGGCTCACGCATGTACCTAGCGAGCGCTACAAGACCTGACATCATGTTTGCCGTGTGCAAAATGAGCCGGTTTGTTTCCAATCCGGGTGATGTGCGTTGGGGTGCTGTTGAAAGAATTATGCGCTATATGAAAGGTACTATGAACTAAGGATGGCAATGGGCAGGGTAGAGCAATACCATACCCATACCCGTGTAGTCAATGGGTACAAAAGCTTAACTGTACCCGTACCCGTGGGTATAAAACTTTACCCAAACCCATACCCGGCGGATACCCGCATCCATTGGATACCCGACGGGTATATATAATAGTACACAAGTTATTCAAAATTTTACTTTCATCAATAACATATTTGAAAAAGACAATAATCTCTACTTTATACTAATAGTAGACGAGTACATGAAAGTATCAAATTATAGTATAGGAGTCGCAATCTCATACTTGTCCCTAGGCTTCTCAACAACATATGTTGAAACTCTATAGGTAAGTTTGTCATGTCACTTTAAACGGGCAGGGTATGAGTATACCCATGGGTATAAGTCTATACCCGTGTCCGTACCCATGACTTAACAGGTAGGGTATGGGTATTACCCATGGGTATAAAAATGTGCCCATACCCTACCCATGCGGGTACGGTACCGCGGGTACCCGTACCCATGGGTAAAATTGCCATCCTTACTATGAACTATGGACTTCACTATACCGGGTACTGTCGGTGCTTGAAGGGTATAGTGATGCAAATTGGATCTTTGATGCTGATGAGATGAAAGCCACAACGGGGTATGTGTTTACTCTTGGAGGTGGTGTTGTTTCCTGGAGGTGGTGCTGTTTCCTCGGTATGTGTTTACTCTTGGTGGGGTATGTGTTTACTCTTGGAGGTGGTGCTGTTTCCTTGGATGGTCAGTAGTCCTCAGACGGTCAGTAGTCCTCGAACGGTCAGTAGTCCTTGGTCGATCAGTAGTCCTCGATCGGTCAGTAGTCCTCGGTCGGTCAGTCCTCGGTCGGTCAGTCGGTAGTCCTTGGTCGGTCAGTCGGTAGTCCTCGGTCAGTCGGTAGTCCTCGGCCGGTCAGTCGGTAGTCCTCGGTCAGTAGGTAGTCCTCGGTCGGTCAGTCGGTAGTCCTCGGTTGGTCGGTAGTCCTCGGTCGGTCGGTAGTCCTCCGTCGGTCGGTAGTCCTCCGTCGGTCAGTAGTCCTTGGTCGGTCGGTAGTCCTCCTCGATCGGTAGTCCTCGGTCGGTCAGTAGTCCTATCTCAGAATTTTGAGATGAAGGATCTTGGGTGGCTGATGTTATCTTGAACATCAAACTATTGAGAGATAATGAGGGTGGGATTACACTTCTACAATCCCATTATGTTGATAAAATTTTGAGTCGATTTGGATATTCGGACTGCAAAATTTCTCCAACACCATATGATCCTAGTGTGCGGATTTGAAAGTTCGAAGGCACAACCAAGGATCAACTAAGATACTCTCAAGTCATTGGATCACGCATGTACCTAGCGAGCGCTACAAGACCTGACATCATGTTTGCCGTGTGCAAAATGAGCCGGTTTGTTTCCAATCCGGGTGATGTGCATTGGGGTGCTGTTGAAAGAATTATGCGCTATCTGAAAGGTACTATGAACTAAGGATGATAATGGGCAGGGTAGAGCAATACCATACCCATACCCGTGTAGTCAATGGGTACAAAAGCTTACCCGTACCCATACCCGTACCCGTGGGTATAAAACTTTACCCAAACCCATACCCGGTGGGTACCCGAATCCATTGGATACCCGACGGGTATATATAATAGTACACAAGTTATTCAAAATTTTACTTTCATCAACAACATATTTGAAAAAGACAATAATCTCTACTTTATACTAATAGTAGACGAGTACATGAAAGTATCAAATTATAGTATAGGAGTCGCAATCTCATACTTGTCCCTAGGCTTCTCAACATCATATGTTGAAACTCTATAGGTAAGTTTGTCATGTCACTTTAAACGGGCAGGGTATGAGTATACCCATGGGTATAAGTCTATACTCGTGTCCGTACCCATGACTTAACAAGTAGGGTATGGGTATTACCCATGGGTATACAAGTGTGCCCATACCCTACCCATGAGGATACGGTACCCGCGGGTACCCGTACCCATGGGTAAAATTGCCATCCTTACTATGAACTATGGACTTCACTATATCGGGTACTATCGGTGCTTGAAGGGTATAGTGATGCAAATTGGATCTTTGATGCTGCTGAGATGAAAGCCACAACGGGGTATGTGTTTACTCTTGGAGGTGGTGCTGTTTCCTGGAAGTATTGCAAGCAAACGATCCTAACGAGATCGACAATGGAAGCAGAATTAACAGCATTAGACACATCTGGTGTCAAAGCAGGATGGCTTTGAGATATTTTGATGAACTTGCCAGTGGTTGAAAAGCCAGTACCGACTATCCTTATGAACTGTGATAATCAAACTGTAATTGTCAAGGTAAAGAGTTCAAAGGACAACATGCAGTCCAACAAACACATAAGAATGAGATTAAAAGTTGTCAGACATCTAAGGAACTCTGGAGTGATAGCGTTGGATTATATTCAGTCGGCTAAGAATCTGGCAGATTCCTTTACTAAAGGGCTATCCCGTGTTGTGATAGAAAATGCATCGAGTGATATGGGTACCAGACCCACATAATTTGCCATGGTAGTAACCCAACCTATGTGATCGGAGACCCCGTGAAGTAGGACCTGGGAAAATAAGCTAGTGGTTAACAAAGGAGAGTAGTTTTACTAACCCATTCCGTTGGAGATGCAATACTCTTGGAAACTGTTGTTGGAGATATGCCCTAGAGGCAATAATAAATGTAGTTATTATTATATCTTTGTGTTTATGATAAATGTTTACATTTATGCTATAACAGTATTAACCCTAAACATTAATACTTGTGTGATTTGTAAACTAAATTAGAGTCCCTAGTAAAGCCTCTTCATAATACTAGCTTGTTGATTAATAGATGATCATGGTTTCTTGATCATGAACATTTGAGATGTTGTTAATAACAAGATCATATCATTAGGAGAATGGTATGGTGGACATACTCTTATAGATAAGCGTAGCATAAAGATCAAGTCATTTTAAATAGTTCAATTGCTATAAGCTTTCTGATACATAGTAACCTAATTCCTTCGACCATGAGATCATCCTTATCACCATCACCGGAAGGATGCTTTGATGACATCAAACACCACACCGTAACTGGGTGGCTATAAAGGTGGCATTGAGTGTTCGGAAAGTATGGGCTGAGACACATGGATCAAGAGTGGGATTTGTCCATCCATATGACGGATAGATATACTCTGGGGCCTCTCGGTGGAATGTCATCCAATTAGCTTGCAAGCATGTGACTGGCTCACAAGGGATCACATATCACGGGAACGAGAAAAGAGTACTTATCAGTAACGAGGTTGAACTAGGTATGCAGAGATACCGACGATCAAAACCTCGGATAAGTACTATCGTGAGACAAAGGGAAATTGGTATCGTATGTATGTGGTTCATTCGATCGCAAAGTAATCGTAGAAATATGTGGGAGCCATATGAATTTCCAGATTCCTCTATTGGTTATTGATCAGAGAAGTGTCTCGATCATGTCCGCATAATTCACGAACCGTAGGGAGACACACTTAAGGATTCGATGTTGTTGAGTAGTTATGGAATGATGAGTGAGAGACTGAATGTTGTTCGGAGTCTCAGATAGGATCCGGGATATCACGAGGAGATCCGGAATGGTCCAGAGAATATGATTCATATAAGGAAAGTCTTGTTTCGGAGTTGGGGAATGATTTCGGTGTTTTCATCGGGAATGTTCTAGAAGGTTCCGAAAGGTCCGGCACTCTGGAGGGGAAGGGTACATGAATATGTCATGACAATGTGGAATGGTTGCATCATGTACTAGGTACCATGGCTGGGCAAAATAAAGGGACAAATCAAATCCTAGTTTGAAAAGTCAAACGCCAATTTGAAAAGTCAAACGACAGTTTTGCTTGGTGGAGGGAGAGTAGGAAACCTACTTGGGGAGGAGTTCCTCTCCCTCCACCCGCTGGCCAAGGAGGCCGACTTGGGGGAGGACTCCCTCCCCCTTGGCCGCGCCCTCCCACCTATAAAAGGAGGGGCAGGGCTGCCCCTCTTCCCTACACCCAACACCACCAAAACCCTAGCCCTAGCCGCCGGCCTCCTGCAAGTCGCCGCCGCCCTAGGGTTTCCTCCTAGCCGCCGAGTTGGGGCTCTCCCCAAGCCCTAGACGCCGGCCAAGACTCCTCCCTTGGTGCCTCTAAACCCTAGATCGCCAAGGCCTCTCTCATAGTCCATCATACTCGCTCCGTACTTAAGGCGAAGCCCTGCGAGATCTCCCGTCTACTTCCGGTACCATGCCGTCGTGCTGCCGGAATCGCGAGGAGAGTGCTACAACCTCCGCTGCCTGCTGGAACAAGGGAGAGGAAGGTCTTCATCGAGTACCGAACGTGTGACCGACTGCGGAAGCGCTGCCGGAACGCAGCGTCGGAAGGATTGTCTACGCGATCTTGAGATCGGCAAGAGTACGACTACATCACCCACGAGAATCTGCTCTCGTTAAACGCTTTGGAATCTTCAAGGGTGAGTTCCTCTATCGACTCGTTGCTACAATCTAGTAGATAGATCTTGGCTTGTTTGTTTTCCTTGCTACGAACCCCTATAATGGTATCAGAGCCGTGTCTATATGTAAATCTGTTGCACGAGTAGAACACAATGGTCATTATGGGCGGTGGTGCTTTTATTATCAATTGCTTCTTGTGTACTTTGCAACTTGCGGTATGATGGGATGAAGCGGCCCGGGCTAACCTTGCATGACATCGTTCATGAGACTTGCTCCACGCTCAACATGCAACTTGTATTGCATAAGTGGCTTTGCGGGTGTATGTCTCTCCCATTATAGTATAGATCCAATTTACAACGGGCACTTGATAGTTCAAACATCAACGTTGTGGTTATTGTTCGTAAGTTAGATCGACACTTATTGAAAGCCCCAAACCACGTAAAATATGCAAAGAAAATTAGAGGCGTCTAACTTTGTTTTGCAGGGGTGTGCTGTGATGTGATATGGCCATGATTGTGATTATATTTGATGTATGCAATGTTCCTTATTGTAAGTTGGCAACCGAAAGGAGCCATATGGTTGTCTTTAATTTCTGTTAAGACCCATGTGTCTATTCAAAGTAGTTGTAATAGTTGGAGCTGGTGGACGACAACCATGAAACAGCGCCATTGACCTTGACGCTATGCCGGTGATGATGGAGATCATGTTCGTGCTTGAAGATGGAGATCGGAAGCACAAGAAGAAAGGCCATATCATATCACATATTATGAATTGCATGTGATGTTAATCCTTTATGCATCTTGTATTTCTTAGTTAACGACAGTAGAATTATAAGATGATCCCTCATGCACATAAATTTCAAGTTTTAAAGTGTTCATCCTTAGTAAGCACCGTTGCTAAAGCTTGTTGTTTCGAAGCACCACGTGATGATCGGGTGTGTTAGATTCTGCAAGTGTATACAACGTGACCAAGCCAGATTTGCTCATGCGAAAGCTAAGGTTTGATCTTGACGAGCCTAGCATGTACAGACATGGTCTCGGAACACGGATTACCGAAAGGTAAAGCATGAGTCATATAGTAGATATGATGAACATGTCGATTGTTCGCCATTGAAGCTACATCAAATCTCGTGATGATCGGTTTTGATGTGGTGGATTTGGTTCGTGTGATCACTAAAACAATGTGAGGGATATTGTTTTGAGTGGGAGTTCACCTAGATTAATTTAACTATTAATTAGAACTCAATTTGTCATAAACTTAGTCTAAACTATTACAAATATGTTGTAGATCAATGGCGGCCCCTACCATCAATTTTAATGCGTTCCTAGAGAAAGAAAAGTTGAAAAACAATGGAAGCAACTTCGTGGATTGGTTCCGCAATTTGAGGATTGTCCTCAATGCTGGTAATTTGACCTATGTGCTGGATGCACCGTTGGGTGACCCTCCTGCAGCTGATGCTACCGATGAAGTAAAGAATGTTTACCTCACTCGGAAGAATCAGTACTCCACAGTTCAGTGTGCTATCTTGTATGGTTTGGAATCGGAGCTTCAGAAAAGGTTTGAGAACCATGACCAACATGATATTGTCCGTAAACTCAAAATGATATTTGAGGCTCACGCGGCAGTTGAGAATTATGAGGCTTCTGAAAAGTTCTTTAACTGCAAGATGGAAGAGGGCAGCTCCGTCAGTGAGCATGTGCTTAAGATGTCTGGGCACGCAAATAAACTCCAAAGTTTGGGTATAGTGATTCCTAATGCTTTGGGGATTTACCGTGTCCTCCAATCACTGCCACCAAGTTACAAGAACTTTGTGATGAACTACAATATGCAAAACATGAACAAGACGTTTCCAGAACTCTTCTCCATGTTGAAATCTGCAGAAGAGGAGATCAAGAAAGAGCATCAAGTGTTGTTGGTCAATAATACCACCAAATTCAAGAAAGGCAAGTCCAAGCAAAAGGGAAACTTCAAGAAGGGTGGTAAGAAAGTTGCCACACCGGCGAAGAAGACCAAGGCTGGACCTAAGCCTGATACTGAGTGCTTTTACTGCAAGGGAGAGAGTCACTGGAAGCGGAATTGCCAAAAGTACTTGGCGGATTTGAAGAAAGGCAACATCAAGAAGAAAGGTATATCCGATATACATGTTATTGATGTGTATCTCACTAGTACTCGTAGTAGTGCCTGGGTATTTGATACTGGTTCTCGTTGTTTTTGTGCATTGCATCATCATGACCGCATGCTCATGTCATCATGCCACATTGCATTTGAACATCGTCATCATCTTGCATTTGCTTGCATAAAACTATTTTCGGAAAAACCTATTTTTGTTTTCTAAACGCCCCGTCTTTGTTCAAACGCAAAACCCGGGTCTCCGGATTTATTTTGTTTGTCTGCTATCGGTTGGCAGAAGCCCTGTTTGAAACAAATAAAATATTTAATTATTTTAGTAGGGCAGTCGAACGGGCCGATTCGACCCAGTCGACCACCCCCGGAATAAAATCGGTCCATCAAAATCCTAAAGCTACCTAGTCCTAACCTACCCAGCCCCCTCCACCTCACGCCAACCAACCCCCTCTCGACACCTCACCTCACCCTTCCCCCTAGCCAATCAAACCCTGCCACCTCACCAAGCTGAACCACTCCCCACCCCTCTCTCTCCCTGGGTCCCACCCCCAGCACACACCCTGCACGCACGCACGCACACCACCGATCCCTACCCACACACGCCTGCCCTCCCACGCGCCCGACCCCAGCCGCCCCCCCGCTTCCACCGACACCCCTGGGCCCCACCCACGCGCCACACGCACGCCAGCGCGCAGCGCCCACCCCGCACCCCCTGGCCCACCCCGCTCGCGTCGTCTCCTCCCTCTGCACGCCACCGACGCCCTCCTTCCCCAACCTCCCGAGCGCCTCCGGCCCGAGCCGCCTCGGCTCTTCCTCCCCGCCGCGGCCTGCCTCCGCCTTCCACCCGCCGGACCGCCCCCACCCCGCTCGAGCCTCCGGAGCCCCTCTCTTCGCGCCCGCGGCGGGCAGCGCCCGCGGCCGCCGCCTCCGGCCGGTCCCGCGTCGTCGCCCTCGCCGGCCCTCCCCGCCACCATCTTTGCTCCTCGCCGGCCGCGCGTCTACCACCACCGCGGCACCCCGCTCTCGCCGCCTCCCCGTCACCAGCGAGCCGCGCCGCCCCCGTCAACCTCGCGCGGCCGCCGTGCCAGCCGAGCTTCACTCCACGGGCCGCGCCCCGCTCCGGCACCGTCGTCCCCGCCGTCCTCTCCTCTTCGTCCACCGGTCCGAGCTCCCCCCGCTCTGCCTCGGCCAGAGGCCCCCTCCCAGGTCGCCCACGCCCTCGTCGCCTTCCCCAACCGTTGCCGCCTCGCTGGACCTGGGCGCCGCCGCTCGCCCAGAGCGCCACCGCCGCCGGACTCCATCACCGTGGCTCCTCCGTCCTCTGCCCTCTCCGTCGAGCGCCGACCACCTCCCTGCAGGAGCGACCCCGCGTCTCCACGCGTCACGGGCCGCCTCCGAACTCGCCCTGCTGCCTTTCCCACAAGATCTTCCGAAGACCCTAGAACGCCATGCTCGTTACCAAGCACTCCGTGTCGAGGACCGAGGCGTGAAGAATATACCGAGACGGGGACTCTAGGAGGTTGCCGGTACCACATCCAAGTCCGTGATCGTCTACCCACGCCAGTACCCGAACACCCTCGTCACGGATCGACAAGATCATCGTCATGAAACCGAGAGCACGGATCCGAAGACCCTGGTCCACAGATCCGGTGATGCATAACCCCTGGCGCTCCAAGATCTGGAACTGAAGACCGATCCCGAAGCCCGAACCCCGTGGACCGACACGATCCCCTTCACGGATACGACAAGGACTTCCTCGCGGACATCGAGCGCCAAGATCGCCTTACGGATTCCGAAGCCCGTTCCTGGATCCGATGGCCGGACCCCGAAGACTGACCCCGTCGAGACCCGACGACGAACCAAGTCAGTCTATGATGAGCAAGTCGGAACCCCAAGGTCGTCAACACGGACTCGGGGGATCCCCGGACGACGAGCCCTTCATTTCGGACGCCAAGTTTGTCGAGAACCCAGACGCCAAGGTCGCCGACGCGGATACGCCAAGTACTCCCTCGAGGACGCCGAGTACTTCACCCCGGACACCGAGACCCTGGACGACAAGTTCTCCTTCCCGGAAGCATTGACACTCGTGCGACAAGATCTACCTCCCCGATCCGAAGGCCCTAAACCCCGGAGTCCGAGAACGATCCCGTCGGACCTTGAACCCCGAGACCGACCCCGAACCCCTCGGAGCCCAAGTTCGCCGAACCCCTAATGTGTGAACCCCTTCCCGAAACCCTATTTTATAATATAGTACAACTTGTCGCATATTAAATTGTTCTCGCATGCATATTGTCATGTGGTTAGGGGGCATTATGCCGATTCACTTAAATTAAATATGGGCCCATATGCGGGCAAATCTAGTCTCATATTGGCCTCATCCAAATTTGTGTAGCGAACCGGTGCTATCTTTTGCCGTGTTAAGACAACATCTAAATTGTGGGGTATCTAAATAACTTGAACCGTTTAATTAATTGTCGGGACCCCGGTTCCACTTAATATTGCCCAATTGCATCGCATCTTTGCCATGTCATACATCATACATGCATCATGCCCGTTCTTTTGCCGTAGTATTAAATAGTGCATCCGGTGTTTATTCCAGTGTTTTGGTTCTTCGCGGATAAGGCCGTTGAGTTGATGTGAGCTTCGCCCCGATCTTCGGATGAACCTTCAACAATGTTTTCAGGCGAGCATCTCCCCCTTTCTACCTATCTTACTTTTATAGTATTTATTCCCTCCTGTTGATCTATTGCTATCTGTGTTGCGTTGCTCTAGTTTTCGTACCCGTGATATCCCTTGCAGCCCTATATTGCCATGGCCACCTCCTATTACCTGTTGTTTGGTAGATAGTTGGACTTGCGCGTCGTAGTCGCTTGCTCAAGTGCTGTTGCATGTCGCCATGTACCACAGTTGTTGGAGTATTGCCACATGTTTGATGTTGGAGATGATCTCGGCTTTACTTATCGTTCACTTTAATTACTGTTTAACAACTAAAATTGAAGTAGGTAAGCAGAGGCACATGTGGGCAATAGATGTTATTTGGTTGTTACCCGTCCACTTGTGTCCCGTAGGACCCCGAGTACTTGATACCTGTTCCTTGAATATTCGCGCTATCCACATACGGGGAATTATGGGACCCCCCCTGAGCCAGAGCTTGATTCCGTCTTATTTCTTGGGGCCACAAACTAGTTTGAGGTTTTATTTACGATCCTGTACTTATGCCATGCTACTGCTTTATTTACGATTGTGCGAGGAGCACACTGTACTGTTTAGGATCGGGACACGTTTTCGCGGTGTCGACAAGCCCAGTTTTGGGTTCCCAGTCGTTCACAGCCGTCCACCCAAACCTCGGGTCCGTCTCAGAGTCAGCTAGCTTCGTTGCGGGTGTACTCCAAGGGGTGGCCCCCTGAAATATTTTTGAATCTTGTGATTGCTTTGTCGTGAAGGCCTCGTTGGGTTTTGATTTGGTTTTTCCAAGGTTGATCGAGTGTGTGTTGCTATTTGTGCACCCCGGCCGGGTTAAAACTTTCTGAAAGCCGTGTCCGCGGTTATGGACGACTTGGAGCACAGTATCTCGACCATAGACAACTATAACTAAAGTAGTGCTATAAATTTGACTAAGTAACTGACTAGTAATTGGCTTCACTATAATGGAATGGCTAAATAAAACTGCCAACAATTGCTTGCTTGTGTTGTCGCTTGCGACCTTTGTACCTGACTAGTAAGTATTGCAACTACAACGGAATGGCTGAATAAAAGTGCCAACAACTGCTGGGTTTTGGGGTTATCTCATGATAATTGTAACTGACTAGTAAGTGCCGCAACTACAATGGAATGGTTAACTAAAATGGCCCACTGCTTATTTTATCAGGATGATTATCTATACCTGACTAGTAATTGCTGCAACGATAACGGAATAAATAAAACTGCCAACTGTGTGAGTTCCTCGGTTGACTTCCTCGATCGGTGTCGAGGGGGAAACGCCAGGATGTGTTTAATTGGTGGTAGAATCAGGTTGGTTCCGGATAGGTCTTTCTTACCCCTCTCTGACAGCCGCTGGTTGTATCGAGTCTCTATAGGTTGTTTAGTGCATGCTGCCGCTGCCGCTTCAGTCCACCATACCTATGTAGGCGAGGACCGCCGAATTCTAGCCTCGCCGTGTACTGGCCTCAGTACTGACGCTCCTCTTTTTCCTTTGCCCTTTGTCGGCACCCCTTTTGTTTAAGCAGGTTTTGAGATCGACGTCGTTAGCAGGGTTACCCCTCCGGCTTGGCCTGGGCAGGGTTATGGACGCCATTGGTTATTCTTCAGGGCTCTTAGCCCCATTTGCATCTTGTCCGTAGTCGGACGCTCTATCATTTTCAAGGTGATTTGGATCTTTGTATATTATATCTGTATTCTTGACTCATCGAGTCACTGTTATATATATCTGTTCTGTGGGTCCCATCGAGGACTGTTGTGTAATGTTATTACTTCGTTTTCCACCCGCACGAAAGTGCCTGGTGGGCACCTTTGAATCGTTTCTATGCGGGTTTTGGCGGGAAGCGCTGAAACTTGCATAGGTCCGATTCTGAGGGTGTTACAGAGTATCAACATGAGGGAATAAATACTATAAAAGTAAGATAGGTAGAAAGGGGGAGATGCTCGCCTGAAAACATTGTTGAAGGTTCATCCAAAGATCGGGGCGAAGCTCACATCAACTCAACGGCCTTATCCGCGAAGAACCAAAACACTGGAATAAACACCGGATGCACTATTTAATACTACGGCAAAAGATCGGGCATGATGCATGTATGATGTATGACATGGCAAAGATGCGATGCAATTGGGCAATATTAAGTGGAACCGGGGTCCCGACAATTAATTAAACGGTTCAAGTTATTTAGATACCCCACAATTTAGATGTTGTCTTAACACGGCAAAAGATAGCACCGGTTCGCTACACAAATTTGGATGAGGCCAATATGAGACTAGATTTGCCCGCATATGGGCCCCATATTTAATTTAGGTGAATCGACATAATGCCCCCTAACCACATGACAATATGCATGCGAGAACAATGTAATATGCGACAAGTTGTATTATATTATAAAATAGGGTTTCGGGAAGGGGTTCACACATTAGGGGTTCGGCGAACTTGGGCTCCGAGGGGTTCGGGGTCGGTCTCGGGGTTCAGGGTCCGACGGGATCGTTCTCGGACTCCGGGGTTTAGGGCCTTCGGATCGGGGAGGTAGATCTTGTTGCATGAGTGTCAATGCTTCCGGGAAGGAGAACTTGTCGTCCAGGGTCTCGGTGTCCGGGGTGAAGTACTCGGCGTCCTCGAGGGAGTACTTGGCGTATCCGCGTCGGCGACCTTGGCGTCCGGGTTCTCGACAAACTTGGCGTCCGAAATGAAGGGCTCGTCGTCCGGGGATCCCCCGAGTCCGTGTTGACGACCTTGGGGTTCCGACTTGCTCATCGTAGACTGGCGACCCCGTCGAGACCCGACGATGAACCAAGTCAGTCTATGATGAGCAAGTCGGAACCCCAAGGTCGTCAACACGGACTCGGGGGATCCCCGGACGACGAGCCCTTCATTTCGGACGCCAAGTTTGTCGAGAACCCGGACACCAAGGTCGCCGACGCGGATACGCCAAGTACTCCCTCGAGGACGCTGAGTACTTCACCCCGGACACCGAGACCCTGGACGACAAGTTCTCCTTCCCGGAAGCATTGATGCTCGTGCGACAAGATCTACCTCCCCGATCCGAAGGCCCTAAACCCCGGAGTCCGAGAACGATCCCGTCGGACCCTGAACCCCGAGACCGACCCCGAACCCCTCGGAGCCCAAGTTCGCCGAACCCCTAATGTGTGAACCCCTTCCCGAAACCCTATTTTATAATATAATACAACTTGTCGCATATTAAATTGTTCTCGCATGCATATTGTCATGTGGTTAGGGGGCATTATGCCGATTCACCTAAATTAAATATGGGGCCCATATGCGGGCAAATCTAGTCTCATATTGGCCTCATCCAAATTTGTGTAGCGAACCGGTGCTATCTTTTGCCGTGTTAAGACAACATCTAAATTGTGGGGTATCTAAATAACTTGAACCGTTTAATTAATTGTCGGGACCCCGGTTCCACTTAATATTGCCCAATTGCATCGCATCTTTGCCATGTCATACATCATACATGCATCATGCCCGATCTTTTGCCGTAGTATTAAATAGTGCATCCGGTGTTTATTCCAGTGTTTTGTTTCTTCGCGGATAAGGCCGTTGAGTTGATGTGAGCTTCGCCCCGATCTTCGGATGAACCTTCAACAATGTTTTCAGGCGAGCATCTCCCCTTTCTACCTATCTTACTTTTATAGTATTTATTCCCTCCTGTTGATCTATTGCTATCTGTGTTGCGTTGCTCTAGTTTTCGTACCCGTGATATCCCTTGCAGCCCTATATTGCCATGGCCACCTCCTATTACCTGTTGTTTGGTAGATAGTTGGACTTGCGCGTCGCAGTCGCTTGCTCAAGTGCTGTTGCGTGTCGCCATGTACCACAGTTGTTGGAGTATTGCCACATGTTTGATGTTGGAGATGATCTCGGCTTTACTTATCGTTCACTTTAATTACTGTTTAACAACTAAAATTGAAGTAGGTAAGCAGAGGCACAGGTGGGCAATAGATGTTATTTGGTTGTTACCCGTCCACTTGTGTCCCGTAGGACCCCGAGTACTTGATACCTGTTCCTTGAATATTCGCGCTATCCACATACGGGGAATTATGGGACCCCCCCTGAGCCAGAGCTTGATTCCGTCTTATTTCTTGGGGTTGAGGTTTTATTTACGATCCTGTACTTATGCCATGCTACTTCTTTATTTACGATTGTGCGAGGAGCACACTGTACTGTTTAGGACCGGGACACGTTTTCGCGGTGTCGAGAAGCCCAGTTTTGGGTTCCCAGTCGTTCACAGCCGTCCACCCAAACCTCGGGTCCGTCTCGGAGTCAGCTAGCTTCGTTGCGGGTGTACTCCAAGGGGTGGCCCCCTGAAATATTTCTGAATCTTGTGATTGCTTTGTCGTGAAGGCCTCGTTGGGTTTTGATTTGGTTTTTCCAAGGTTGATCGAGTGTGTGTTGCTATTTGTGTACCCCGGCCGGGTTAAAACTTTCTGAAAGCCGTGTCCGCGGTTATGGACGACTTGGAGCACAGTATCTCGACCATAGACAACTATAACTAAAGTAGTGCTATAAATTTGACTAAGTAACTGACTAGTAATTGGCCTCACTATAAGGGAATGGCTAAATAAAACTGCCAACAATTGCTTGCTTGTGTTGTCGCTTGCGACCTTTGTACCTGACTAGTAAGTATTGCAACTACAACGGAATGGCTGAATAAAAGTGCCAACAACTGCTGGGTTTTGGGGTTATCTCATGATAATTGTAACTGACTAGTAAGTGCCGCAACTACAACGGAATGGTTAACTAAAATGGCCCACTGCTTATTTTATCAGGATGATTATCTATACCTGACTAGTAATTGCTGCAACGATAACGGAATAAATAAAACTGCCAACTGTGTGAGTTCCTCGGTTGACTTCCTCGATCGGTGTCGAGGGGGAAACGCCAGGATGTGTTTAATTGGTGGTAGAATCAGGTTGGTTCCGGATAGGTCTTTCTTACCCCTCTCTGACAGCCGCTGGTTGTATCGAGTCTCTATAGGTTGTTTAGTGCATGCTGCCGCTGCCGCTTCAGTCCACCATACCTATGTAGGCGAGGACCGCCGAATTCTAGCCTCGCCGTGTACTGGCCTCAGTACTGACGCTCCTCTTTTTCCTTTGCCCTTTGTCGGCACCCCTTTTGTTTAAGCAGGTTTTGAGATCGACGTCGTTAGCAGGGTTACCCCTCCGGCTTGGCCTGGGCAGGGTTATGGACGCCATTGGTTATTCTTCAGGGCTCTTAGCCCCATTTGCATCTTGTCCGTAGTCGGACGCTCTATCATTTTCAAGGTGATTTGGATCTTTGTATATTATATCTGTATTCTTGACTCATCGAGTCGCTGTTATATATATATATGTTCTGTGGGTCCCATCGAGGACTGTTGTGTAATGTTATTACTTCGTTTTCCACCCGCACGAAAGTGCCTGGTGGGCACCTTTGAATCGTTTCTATGCGGGTTTTGGCGGGAAGCGCTGAAACTTGCATAGGTCCGATTCTGAGGGTGTTACATCGCAAAAGGGTTTCGACAAATTCAAGGAGTTGACTACGATGAGACTTTCTCACCAGTAGCGAAGCTAAAGTCTGTGAGGATTATGTTAGCAATCGCTGCATATTACGATTATGAGATATGGCAGATGGATGTCAAAACGGCGTTCCTCAATGGAGACATTGATGAAGAGTTGTATATGATGAAACCCAAAGGTTTTGTCGATCCTAAAGATGCTAACAAGGTATGCAAACTTCAACGGTCCATATATGGGTTGAAGCAAGCATCCCAAAGTTGGAATCAACGTTTTGATAAGGTAATCAAAAGTTTTGGTTTTATACAAACTTATGGAGAAGCTTGTATTTACAAGAAAGTGAGTGGGAGCTCTGTAGCATTCTTAATACTATATGTAGATGACATATTGTTGATTGGGAATGATGTAGACCTTCTTTATAGTGTTAAAGAATATTTGAATAATAGTTTTTCAATGAAAGATCTTGGCGAAGCAGCTTACATATTAGGCATAAATATTTATAGAGATAGATCGAGACGCCTAATATCATTGTCACAAAGTACATATTTGGACAAAGTTCTAAAGAGGTTTGGAATGGAAGATAGAAAGAAAGGATTCTTGCCCATGTTGCCCAATACGACGTTGAGTAAAACTCAAAGTCCAGCAACGACAGAAGATAGAGAAAGGATGAGTAAGACTCCCTATGCCTCATCCATAGGATCTCTAATGTATGCCATGCTATATACCAGACCCGACATTGCATATGCTGTTAGTTTGACTAGTAGATATCAAAGTGATCCAGGAGTGGATCGGTCAAAAACATCCGTAAGTACTTGAGAAGAACTAAGGATATGGTTCTTTCTTATGGAGGTGATGAACATCTCATTGTTAATGGTTACACCGATGCTAGTTGGAACACCGATATGGATGATTCTAAATCTCAATCTGGATACGTATTTACTTTGAATGGTGCAGCAGTTAGCTGTAGGAGTGCAAAGCAAAGTGTTGTGGCAAGATCTTCAACTGAATCGGAATACATAGCTGCTTCGGAGGCTTCACAAGAAGCGATATGGATGAAGGAGTTCATTACAGAGTTCGGTGTGGTTCCAAGTGTGCTGGACCCAATGTATATCTACTGTGATAACATGGGCGCCATAGCCAATGCGCAAGAACCAAGGTCACACAAGAAGCTGAAGCACATCAAGCTGCGTTTTCACGCTATTCGAGAACATGTCCAAGATGGTGACATAAAGATTTGCAAAGTACACACAGATCTGAATGTGGCGGATCCGTTGACTAAACCTCTCCCGAGGGAAAAACATGACCAACACCAAACTGCCATGGGTGTTTGGTATATTACCATGTAATCTAAATTAGTTGACTCTAGTGCAAGTGGGAGACTGTTGGAGATATGCCCTAGAGGCAATAATAAATATAGTTATTATTATATCTTTGTGTTTATGATAAATGTTTACATTCATGCTATAACAGTATTAACCAGAAACATTAATACTTGTGTGATTTGTAAACTAAATTAGAGTCCCTAGTAAAGCCTCTTCATAATACTAGCTTGTTGATTAATAGATGATCATGCTTTCTTGATCATGAACATTTGAGATGTTGTTAATAACAAGTTCATATCATTAGGAGAATGGTATGGTGGACATACTCCTATAGATAAGCGTAGCATAAAGATCAAGTCATTTTAAATAGTTCAATTGATATAAGCTTTCTGATACATAGTAACCTAATTCCTTCGACCATGAGATCATGCTTATCACCATCAACGGAAGGATGCTTTGATGACATCAAACACCACACCATAACTGCGTGGCTATAAAGGTGGCATTGAGTGTTCGGAAAGTATGGGTTGAGACACATGGATCAAGAGTGGGATTTGTCCATCCATATGACGGATAGATATACTCTGGGCCCTCTCGGTGGAATGTCATCCAATTAGCTTGCAAGCATGTGACTGGCTCACAAGGGATCACATATCACGGGAACGAGAAAAGAGTACTTATCAGTAACGAGGTTGAACTAGGTATGCAGAGATACCGACGATCAAAACCTCGGATAAGTACTATCGTGAGACAAAGGGAAATTGGTATCGTATGTATGTGGTTCATTCGATCGCAAAGTAATCGTAGAAATATGTGGGAGCCATATGAATTTCCAGATTCCTCTATTGGTTATTGATCGGAGAAGTGTCTCGATCATGTCCGCATAATTCACGAACCGTAGGGAGACACACTTAAGGATTCGATGTTGTTGAGTAGTTATGGAATGATGAGTGAGAGACTGAATGTTGTTCTGAGTCTCGGATAGGATCCGGGATATCACGAGGAGATCCGGAATGGTCCGGAGAATAATATTCATATAAGGAAAGTCCTATTTCGGAGTTGGAGAATGATTCCGGTGTTTTCATCGGGAATGTTCTAGAAGGTTCCGGAAGGTCTGGCACTCCGGAGGGGAAGGGTACATGAATGTGTCATGACAATGTGGAATGGTTGCATCATGTACTAGGTATCATGGCTGGGCAAAATAAAGGGAGAAATCAAATCCTAGTTTGAAAAATCAAACGCCAATTTGAAAAGTCAAACGACAGTTTTGCTTGGTGGAGGGAGAGTAGGAAACCTACTTGGGGAGGAGTTCCTCTCCCTCCTGAAGGGTTTCGCGGCATAGTAAATCAAAGTTTTTTACGGAGCGAACAGAGGGAAAGCCAAGATCTAATCTAGGAGATGCAAACAACGAGAGGGATTGGATTAGATCTTCATACCCTTGAAGATTCGCACAGCGGAACGTTCGTCGGAACGTGGGTGATGTAGTCGTACTTGCTTCTCCTCCTCGCGATCCGATCCGATCTAGCACCACAAGTGGCAGTGCCTCCGTGAGATGCACACGTGCAGCACCTCGACGTCTCCTCCTTCCTCGGACCAGCGAGTATGGTGGAGAGATAGATTGGATCTACAACACGACGGCGTGGTGTATATGGTGGAGAATTTCTGCTGCAGGGCTTCGCCTATAAACAGTCGGGAGGGAGAGAGGAAGGTAGCAAGGCTGCTAGGGCTTGGAGGAAGGTGTGTGTGGGGGGGGGGGGAGGGGGCGCACCACCCCTCTATATATAGAGGGGGGGGGGGGCGGCCAGCCCTTGCCCCTCCTACAAGCCTATCTCTAGTTTAAACAATTTAAACTCTCCCTTATCTAGAAAATCTATCTCTAGTTTAAACGATTTAAACTCTCCCTTATCTAGAAATTCTATCCCGAGATTTAAACGAGTCAAATCTCTCTAGAATCGGCTGGGCCCTATGGGGCCTTGTGCCCCTGGCCCAATGCGGCCAGGACACTCCCTCATAGGCCCATGCCCCCTCCCGGAAGGTGGGGCCACGTTGGTCCCCTTCCGGAAGGTTCTAGAAGCTTCCGATACAATACCGATTAACCCGGAACAATTCCGAACTCCAAAAACTGCACTGCCTTATATGAATCTTATTCTTCGGACCATTCCGGAACCTCTCGTGATATCCCGGATCCCATCCGAGACTCCGAACAAAAATTCATAAACCAATTATCCAATCTATCCTAGCGTCGAGATACGTTAAGTGTGTGACCCTGCGGGTTCGAGAATATGCAGACATGATCTTCTATCAATAATCAACAGCGGGGTCTGGGCACCCATATTGACTCCCACACATTCATCGATGATCATATCGGATGAACCACGATGCCAGGATTCAATCAATCCCATATATATATTCCCTTCGTCTCGCGATATTTTACTTGCCCGAGATTCGATCGTCGGTACCGTCATACCTGGTTCAATCTCGTTCACAGCAAGTACTTTACTCGTTCCGTAATCCGATATCACTTTGTGATTAACTCCTTAACCACATGCTTGCAAGCGGTGTTGATATCGATTACCGAGTGGGCCCGAAGTATATCTCTCCGACTTGGGAGGGACAAATTCCATCTCGATACATACAACCCAACAGATACTTTCCGATCACCTGAGAGACACCTTTATGATCACCCTCTCATAGGATGACGTTTGATGACCTCAAAGCTTTCTTCCGATACCAGGGAGTTGCATTATCTCATGGTCTAAGGAATACAATATTTGACATAGGAAAAGCTTCGCAAAGACGAACACGATGACACGATCTAATTGCTCTGCTTTGTTTGGGTCTATCCACCATATCATTCTCCCAATGATATGATCTCATTATCAATTGACAACTCATGTCTATGGTTAGGAAACCTTAACCATCATTGATCAATGAGCTAGTCCATAGAGGCGTACTAGGGACACGGTGTTGTTTACAAACCACACAAGTATTAAAGTTTCCGCTTAATACAATTCTAGCATGGAACATAAACTTTATCATGAACAAGAATTATAATAATAACATCTTTATTATTGCCTCTAGGGCATAATTCCAACAGTCTCCCACTTGCACTAGAGTCAATAATCTAGTTTACATCTGGCAACAATCTCACACCCATGGCACTGAGGTGTTGATCATGTTTTACACGTGGAAGAGGTTTAGTCAATGGATCTGCGACATTCAGATCCGTATGTACTTTGCTAATCTTCAGATCTCCATCTTCTATATAATCTCGGATTATATGAAACTTGCGGTTGATATGCTTGGTCTTTGGATGATATCTTGGTTCCTTAGCGAGTGCTATGGCGCCAGTGTTGTCACACAATATCTCCAGTGGGTCCAATGCACTTGGGACCACGCCAAGCTCAGTGACGAAGTTTCTGATCCAAACTCCTTCACTTGACGCTTCTGCAGCAGCCATGTATTCCGCTTCTACTGTAGATCCCGCGATCACGCTTTGCTTGCAGCTTCTCCAGCTCACAGCTCCTCCATTCAAAATATAAACGTATCCTGTCTGAGATTTAGAATCATCCTTGTCGGTGTCGAAACTAGCATCGACGTAACCTTTTACGACAAGCTGTTCATCACCCCCATAGACTAAGAACATTTCTTTAGTTCTATTTAGGTACTTTAGGATGTTCTTCACGGCTGTCCAGTGTTCCACTCCTGGATCACTTTGATATCTGCTCGTCAAACTAAGAGCATTGGACACATCCAGTCTAGTACACAGCATGGCATACATGATGGAACCTATGGCCGAGGCATAAGGCACTTTGCTCATAGCTTCCCTATCATTTACCGTAGCTGGACACTGATCCTTGCTCAATATCTTACCTGACAACATAGGGAACTGAACCTTTCTTTGCCTTATCCATTCTGAACCTTTTCAGAACTTTGTCTAGGTATGTACTCTGGCTTAAAGCTATCAGGCGTCTTTGTCTATCTCTATAGATCTTGATGCCCAATATATAAGCAGCTTCACCTAGGTATTTCATTGAAAAACACTTGTTCAAATAACTCTTCACATCGTTAAGCATGTTGATGTCATTTCCGATAATCAATATGTCATCCACATATAGTACCAGAAACGTCACCGAGCTCCCACTCACTTTCTTGTAGATGCAAGCTTCGTAGCAATTTGGAACAAATCCAAAGCTCTTGATCACTTGATCAAAACAAAGGTTCCAACTCCGAGATGCTTGCTTCAGTCCATAAATGGAACGCTGAAGTTTGCATACTTTACTAGCATCCTTAGGATCGACAAAACCCTCGGGTTGCATCATATACAACTCTTCATCAATGTTGCCATTGAGGAAAGCAGTCTTGACATCCATCTGCCATATTTCATAATCATGAAACGCAGCAATTGCTAATAAAATCCGAATGGACTTAAACATCGCTACGGGAGAGAAAGTCTCATCGTAGTCAACACCTTGAACTTGTCGAAAACCTTTTGCGACAAGCCGTGCTTTATAGACGGTAACATTACCATCCGCGTCCGTTTTCTTCTTGAATATCCATTTGCACTCAACGGCCTTTCGGTCGCTAGGAGGATCCACCAAAGTCCATACTTGGTTTTCGCTCATGGATCCCAATTCGGATTTCATGGCTTCCAGCCATTTCTCAGAGTCTGGGCTCATCATCGCTTCCTCATAGTTCGTAGGTTCACTGTCTTCTACCAACAAGACAGTCAAGACAGGGTTGCCGTACCACTCAGGAGGGGCACGCGACCTTGTCGACCTGCGACGTTCAGTAGCAGCATCGTCCGAAGCTTCATGATCCTTGTCATTAGCTTCCTTTATTGTTGGTGCAGGAGGCACTGGAACAATTTCAGCTGCTGCGCTACTCTCCAATTCAAGAGAAGGTTCAATAACCTCGTCTAGCTCTACTTTCCTCCCACTCACTTCTTTCGAGAGAAACTCCTTCTCAAGAAAGGAACCGTTCTTTGCGACAAACACTTTGCCTTCGGTTCTGTGATAGAAGGTATACCCAATAGTTTCCTTAGGGTATCCTATGAAGACGCATTTCTCCGCTTTGGGTTCGAGCTTGTCCGGCATCAACTTCTTGACGTAAGCTTCGCATCCCCAAAATTTAAGAAACAACAACTTAGGTTTAGCACCAAACCACAGTTCATACGGTGTCGTCTCAACGGATTTAGATGGAGCCCTATTTAAAGTGAATGCAGCGGTTTCTAATGCATAACCCCAAAATGATAACGGCAAATCAGTAAGAGACATCATCGATCGGACTATATCTAATAGGGTTCGATTCCAGCGTTCAGACACACCATTGCGCTGTGGTGTTCCGGGTGGCATGAGTTGCGAAACGATTCCGCTTGCTTTAAGATGCGTGAGAAAATCATAACTCAAATATTCACCTCCACGATCGGATCGTAGAAACTTAATCTTTCTGTTATGATGATTCTCCACTTCATTCTGAAATTCCTTGAACTTTTCAAATGTTTCAGATTTATGTTTCATTAAATAGATATACCCATATCTACTTAAGTCATCGGTAAAAGTGAGGAAATAGCGATATCCACCGCGCGTCGAAATACTCATCGGTCCGCATACATCGGTATGTATGATTTCCAACAAGTCCGTTGCTCGCTCCATCATTCCGGAGAACGGGGTTTTGATCATCTTGCCCATGAGGCATGGTTCGCATGTGTCAAATGATTCAAAATCAAGAGACTCCAAAAGTCCATCAGAATGGAGTTTCTTCATGCGCTTTACACCAATATGACCTAGACGACAGTGCCACAAATAAGTAGTATTATCACTATCTACTTTGCATCTCTTAGCCTCAATGTTATGGATGTGTGTTTCATCCCTTTCGAGATTTAGAAGAAATAAACCATTCATAAGAGGTGCATGACCATAAAAGATGTTACTCATATAAATAGAACAACCATTATTCTCCGATTTAAATGAATAACCGTCTTGCAATAAACATGATCCAGAAATAATGTTCATGCTCAACGCAGGCACATAATAACACTTATTAAGGTTTAAAACTAATCCCGAAGGTAAAACTAAGGAGAGCGTGCCGACGGCCATCACATCAACTCTTGATCCGTTGCCAACGCGCATCGTCACCTCATCCCTCACAAGCCGCCGTCTATTCCGTAGCTCCTGTTTCGAGTTACAAATATTAGCAACTGAACCGGTATCAAATACCCAGGCACTACAACGAGGGCTAGTAAGGAAAACATCAATAACATGTATATCAAATATACCTTTGATGGTGCCAGCCTTCTTGTCCGCTAAGTACTTCGGACAGTTGCGCTTCCAGTGACCCTTGTCCTTGCAATAGAAGCACTCAGTGTCCGGCTTGGGACCAGACCTGAGCTTCTTCTCAGCAGGGGCATTGCGCTTGCCGCCGCCCTTCTTGAAGGGCTTCTTTGCTCCCTTACCTTTCTTAAAGGAGGGCTTGTTGACCATCAACACATGATTATCCTTCTTGATGTCCACTTCCGCAGCCTTCAGCTTTGCGAAGAGCTCGGTGATCGTATCAGTGGAACCAATCTGATTATGAGTCACTACAAAACTTTTGTAGCTGGGAGGGAGTGATTGCAGAACCCTGTCAATCTTGAGCTCCTCTGGAATCGTGCATTCCAGTTGCTCAAGGCGTTGAGTGTAGCCCGACATCTTTATGGCGTGCTCACTAACGGAACTCCATTCCTCCATCTTGCAGTTAAAGAACTTCTCAGAGATCTCATATCTCTCAGAACGGGCTTGAGTCTGAAACATGGTTTTCAGCTCCTCGAGAATCTCAAAGGGCCCGGGATAGGTTTCAAAACGATTTTGAAGCTCCGGTTCCATAGCAAACAACATGGTGCTCTTAATCACACCATAATCATCTTTGTGCGACTGATAGACAGCTTTCTCATCAGCCGGCGCAGTTGCAGCAGGGGGGTCACCTAACGCTTTACCAAGGACATAGTCCTTTTGTCCGCCAGACAGAATGATTCTTAGATTGCGGAACCAATTGGTGAAGTTAGACCCATTGTTCCTAAGCTTTTCTTTCTCAGCAAAAACGTTGAAGTTGAAGTTGGACTTGGCCATTGGATCTACAGTATTTGCAAGTACAATTTAGACTATGTTCATGATAACTAGTTCAACTTAATCAAATTACTAGATGAACTCCCACTAAATTCAACATCCCTCAAGTTGTTTAGTGAACACGATCCAAATTCACCACACCTAATCCGATCATCATGAAAGAGATGTGGTTTCAATGGTGGACAACGAAGTGTCGATCATATCATTCATATGACTCATGCTTAACCTTTCGGTTCTTGTGTTCCGAGGCCATGTCTGTACATGCTAGGCTCGTCAAGTTAGACCCAAGTATTTCCGCGTGTGCAAAAACTGGCTTGCACCCGTTGTATGTGAGCGTAGAGTCTATAGCACCCGATCATCACGTGATGCTTGGACACGACGAACTTTCGCAACGGTGCATACTTGGGGAGAACACAGTTTTTATCTTGATCTTTAAGTGAGGAATCATCTTATAATGCTACCGTCGCGATCTAAGCATAATAAAATACATAAAGGATAAACATCACATGCATATAACTTTATGTGACATGGTATAGCCAATCTTCGCGCAATGATCTCCATCTTGTGCGTTCCGGCATGATCTCCATCACTCCACCATGATTGCCTCCACCACGAATAGCAACTACAACTATTGCTAACTACTTAGCGATAAAGTAAAGCTATTACATGGCGTATAAGAAGTTGACTCGCAGGTCATACACAATTATAAAGACAACCATATGGCTCCTGCCGATTGTGTACTCATCGACATGCAAGTCGTGAAACATTACAAAACATGATCATCGCATACAATATACACATCACATCTTGGGCCATACCATATCACAGAAAACACTCCCTGCAAAAACAAGTTAGACGCCTCTACTTTGTTGTTGCATGTTTTACGTGGCTTTATGGGAGTAGATGCTAAGAACGATTCTTACCTACGGAAAGCCACAACGGTGATATTATGGTTGCCAAACTCCGGTGTTAATCCCATGACAACTATAGTGAGAGAAACTGACATCCAACAGCCGCATGTGTGGAACAAGCCACACGTCAAGTGCGGAACCGGTCTCGCGAACGACGTCGCGTAAGGTTGGCCTGGACCGCTTCAATCTCACTATCCCGCGTCATAAGAAGAACACAAACAAGAGGCTTGCAATAGAAAACATCAACGCCCGCAACAACCATGTTGCGTTCTACTCGTGAAACACATCTACGCATAGATCTAGCTCTGATACCACTGAAGGGTTTCGCGGCATAGTAAATCAAAGTTTTCTACGGAGCAAACAGAGGGAAAGCCAAGATCTAATCTAGGAGATGCAAACAACGAGAGAGATTGGATTAGATCTTCATACCCTTGAAGATTCGCACAGCGGAACGTTCGTCGGAACGTGGGTGATGTAGTCGTACTCGCTTCTCCTCCTCGCGATCCGATCCGATCTAGCACCACAAGTGGCGGTGCCTCCGTGAGATGCACACATGCAGCACCTCGACGTCTCCTCCTTCCTCGGACCAGCGAGTATGGTGGAGAGATAGATTGGATCTACAACACGACGTCGTGGTGTATATGGTGGAGAATTTCTGCTGCAGGGCTTCGCCTACAAACAGTCGGGAGGGAGAGAGGAAGGTAGCAAGGCTGCTAGGGCTTGGAGGAAGGTGTGTGTGGGGGGGAGGGGGCGCACCACCCCTCTATATATAGAGGGGGGGCGGCCAGCCCTTGCCCCTCCTCCAAGCCTATCTCTAGTTTAAACAATTTAAACTCTCCCTTATCTAGAAATCCTATCTCTAGTTTAAACGATTTAAACTCTCCCTTATCTAGAAATTCTATCCCGAGATTTAAACGAGTCAAATCTCTCTAGAATCGGCTGGGCCCTATGGGGCCTTGTGCCCCTGGCCCAATGCGTCCAGGACACTCCCTCATAGGCCCATGCCCCCTCCCGGAAGGTGGGGCCACGTTGGTCCCCTTCCGGAAGGTTCTAGAAGCTTCCGGTACAATACCGATTAACCCGGAACAATTCCGAACTCCAAAAACTGCACTGCCTTATATGAATCTTATTCTCCGGACCATTCCGGAACCTCTCGTGATATCCCGGATCCCATCCGAGACTCCGAACAAAAATTCATAAACCAATTATCCAATCTATCCTAGCGTCGAGATACGTTAAGTGTGTGACCCTGCGGGTTCGAGAATATGCAGACATGATCTTCTATCAATAATCAACAGCGGGGTCTGGGCACCCATATTGACTCCCACACATTCATCGATGATCATATCGGATGAACCACGATGCCAGGATTCAATCAATCCCATATATATATTCCCTTCGTCTCGCGATATTTTACTTGCCCGAGATTCGATCGTCGGTACCGTCATACCTGGTTCAATCTCGTTCACAGCAAGTACTTTACTCGTTCCATAATCCGATATCACTTTGTGATTAACTCCTTAACCACATGCTTGCAAGCGGTGTTGATATCGATTACCGAGTGGGCCCGAAGTATATCTCTCCGACTTGGGAGGGACAAATTCCATCTCGATACATACAACCCAACAGATACTTTCCGATCACCTGAGAGACACCTTTATGATCACCCTCTCATAGGATGACGTTTGATGACCTCAAAGCTTTCTTCCGATACCAGGGAGTTGCATTATCTCATGGTCTAAGGAATACAATATTTGACATAGGAAAAGCTTCGCAAAGACGAACACGATGACACGATCTAATTGCTCTGCTTTGTTTGGGTCTATCCACCATATCATTCTCCCAATGATATGATCTCATTATCAATTGACAACTCATGTCTATGGTTAGGAAACCTTAACCATCATTGATCAATGAGCTAGTCCATAGAGGCGTACTAGGGACACGGTGTTGTTTACAAACCACACAAGTATTAAAGTTTCCGCTTAATACAATTCTAGCATGGAACATAAACTTTATCATGAACAAGAATTATAATAATAACATCTTTATTATTGCCTCTAGGGCATAATTCCAACACCTCCACCCGCCGGCCAAGGAGGCCGACTTGGGGGAGGACTCCCTCCCCCTTGGCCGCGCCCTCCCACCTATAAAAGGAGGGGCAGGGCTGCCCCTCTTTCCTACACCCAACACCACCAAAACCCTAGCCCTAGCCGCCGGCCTCCTGCAAGTCGCTGCCGCCCTAGGGTTTCCTCCTAGCCATCGAGTTGGGGCTATCCCCAAGCCCTAGACGCCGGCCAAGCTTCCTCCCTTGGTGCCTCTAAACCCTAGATCGCCAAGGCCTCACTCATAGTCCACCATACTCACCCCGGCTTAAGGCGAAGCCCTGCGAGATCTCCCCTCTACTTCCGGTACCACGCCGTCGTGCTGCCGGAATCACGAGGAGAGTGCTACAACCTCCGCTGCCTGCTGGAACAAGGGAGAGGAAGGTCTTCATCGAGTACCGAACGTGTGACCGACTGCGGAAGCGCTGCCGGAACGCAGCGCCGGAAGGATCGTCTACGCGATCTTGAGATCGGTAAGAGTACGACTACATCACCCACGAGAATCTGCTCTCGTTAAACGCTTTGGAATCTTCAAGGGTGAGTTCCTCTATCGACTCATTGCTACAATCTAGTAGATAGATCTTGGCTTGTTTGTTTGCATGCGGTAGAAAATTTTGTTTTCCATGCTACGAACCCCTAAAACTCTATGGCAGGTTGACTTTTGTTTTAATGTATTGCAAAGCTTTTATAAGCAAGATGCTAACCTACATAGCAATCTTTGGAGGAACACACCTATATGAGCCCGACTGCTGGTCACAGTCTATGAGATTTGGTTGATCTCTAGTAAGTTCATGAAAAGGTCAGGAGTGTGACTAATATGCTCCACCCGATGGGTCATCTTTCGGCAGCCTAGTACTATTAAGACATTTGGTGAAATCTCGTTACGCCAAACTGACAATTCAAGGCATAGTCCATTGTTCAGTTATAAAGGAGTGTAGCCATCTGTTCTAGGTGGATGTTCAACCTTAACAGGTATCCACTAAAAATACCAGTATATCAAAACAGTGTTGGAAACACCATGGGCCTTTGGGATCTGGTGGGGACTGTTGAAATATATTGGGTTGGGCTTTAGGTCTATCTAACAATTTCAGGAAAATACCTAAGGGCCTATTCATGGCAAGAGAAGTGGTGGGAGTTTAGTCCCACATGGATATTTGGGAGAGATTACCATCAACATATAAGGAGAGCTCTTCTCCCACTAGTATGACTTGGTGTGAAGAGAAGAGAGGCGTTCTACACGCGCTCCTCCTCCTCCACCGCCCGTCTCGCCTCGCCTCGGCACGATGCGCGCGCGCCGCGGGTTGCAGGAATATTGCCGAGCCGATGTGTTCTTTTTGTCGCGCAGGAATGGGATACAAATGGTTGCAACTAAAACGACTGAAATGTTAATGAGAATGAATACGAGCTGAAACGTTTTGTCTTAAATACGTATGTTCCAGTAATTTATTATGGTCGTTCTTTTTGTTGAATCATCTCGTATCCGCATGTGTCTATATATTGGAGAGCTCTCTTCTCTCCAGATACAGAAGAGAAGCACTGCCTCCATGCGCGATAACCACTGTTGTTTCCTCTATTATTGCTGCTGCGGGTGATCTCATTCCGTCCACCGCGTACACAACTAAAGGAAGAGCAGGTCTCCGGAACCCCGTCTCTCCAGATCCTGTGCGGGAGAGGGGCGATTAGGTTTTTGGGGAGCGTCTTCAACGCGACTGCTCGCCTTCAATCCACTACTTCCACGCCTTCGTCATCACCATGGCTACTGAAGCCGAACAGGCCACCGCTGCGTTCAAGCGGGCGGCCGACGAGGTTGTCGCCACCGCTGCTGCTACGGCCAATTATCGATCTCTCTCTTACTTATTTCTGTGTGCATAGTATTAGTAATGTCCGTAGATGATTGTACGATTAATCTAGTACTTCATAGTTATATTATCAAATATCAGTACGTACATGTCTATCTTATGATTTATTTCTGAATTAATATAATTGAAATATTGCCTAGATTCTCAACATTAATTTCAGTCTATAGTTCTAACAGTGCTAATTCTGAGGTTCTTGTACTTGAATCACACGTGTATATGAGATTGCACATTCTGTCGCCGATTCAGAATGGTGGTAGAGACGTCCAAGGACTTGATTGTGTTTTATCTCTTAGTCCTAGGGTGGTTTTTGTAATTAGAAAATCTCTATCTATTATTTCTAAGGTTCCTAGTGTGCTTGATGCAAAGGACCTCCTTATAAAATGTACCTACCACATGGTGACTAATGCAGCTTCCGGGGTCTTCTAAACCCCTTTTACTGTTCAAAAAAAAATGGGACCGCACATAAACACAGAGCAATGCTGTGCACTTCAGCTTCAGCTTTGCTTTTCCTGGTTCACTATTTGTTTGGGAGCCTAGGCGACACTAGTTCCCATTTCACTAGTATTTGGGAGCCCACCCTCCACTAGAATCCATTTTTCTGTTTATTTTCCATAGTGTCAAAAGCTGGAATGTTGGTCTCACCCCACGACAAGAGAGGCTGGTTACAATCACAGGACACTTGGACAACCAGATGCAGACAATACTTTTGATACTTTCCGAGTTGCTCGAGGACGATCGCTACTCATGATCCTATGCAGGTTTTTCTGCAAAACTTTTAGCGCTTGATGCTACTAATGTTTTCTCTGCCTTTTTTTGTTTTATGTATTGCCCGCCAATCCGTTTCGGTTTGGACGCCTCCTCAGTTGCATCTTGTCTGCCTTGGGGTATTTTCGTATAGTGTCTGTCAGTTAGAACTTGAAAAGTAGTTTCCTTCAATTTCTGGATTAGTCCTAATGATTCTTCACCATCGAGCTACTAGTCCGTACTGTATCACGTTTTTACAGCAACTAATTGGCGAATGGCGCTCCCAATTATTCAGGCGTTCCTTTTCCATATCCTGCTTCATCTGTCGGATGTGAAGACCCTGGGCCAGATGAGCATGTTGAGATATACCACAGCAGGGTAAGATATTGTTTTTGAAATACGTCAGTACATGTTCTGATTCTCTTTTTACCTGTAATTCTTCTTTCATGCATTAATGGTGCTTTTCAATAGATATCCTGTTAAGAAGTGATTTAAAACGGTAAATAGAAAAGGACTGGAATTTTTTTTCTGGTAAAAAAGGACTGGATGTTAGGGCAGTACGAAGTAGTTGCTGTAAGAAAAGTTAGGGGATTGTGTATTTCTCTTTTCCGTTGTAATGCTTGTGGGTACTACACCCTTGATTCCGTTCCCAATCAAGCAACGGCAAAAATTAAAAAGGCCAACATTTCCATGTAGAAAGTTGAACCCTTGATCAGGTAAAATCTGAGAGGTCCGCCCCTACTCTAGTGTACTTTATGCCATAGAAAACATATAACTGGCTGTCATATTCTCGGAGAAGAAATATGGAAGTTTCTTTTCCAAAGGAATGAATGAGAATTGTGGGCTTGACTCCAACCTGTTAGTCTGATTTATATGCAAATGTGTGAGCAGTTTCCTGCAACGCGGCCACTTTTCCTTTTGTGCTTCATAAACATAGCGTCGTTATTCATGTGCATAAATCCGGTTCAGATACCCCAAGCCTGTGAATTTGATGGATATGCATCTGAATTGTCATGGATTCACTATAATTGATAGCTTGGTGCATGATTATTGAAAATTTTTGTAGGGCAATGAGGTATGCACAAGCTATGATTATTAACATTTTTTGTAGGGCAATGAGATCCGTTTGGCATCTGCACTTACCTAGTTATCATTTGGTTGAGTATCCACATTAGTTGAAATTAACAAATAGCCTTGCATTAGACTGAAGATCTCAGATATATATTTTATTACATGTTAATATTTCAAATAAAAATATATGGCTTTCGCAGCCTCTGGTCCACCATATTGACTGAATTTGTAGTTTTCGGCTCTGCTCCGGGTTGTCGGGCCAGTGGCAATTAGGGTACCACGGCTAAGATTTGCAGTGTTCTTTGTGAGAATTTCAAGATGTTGTTTGCCAAGATTGTCGGCATCACCTAGACGGAGCATTAACGACTTAAGGGCAAGACAACACAAGATCTTAAAGTTCTCCGGGACTACTATTGGGGATATGCATAATGGTATTACCATAACATAGCTCTACTACGGCTAACCCCATAGTTGGTAGCAAGGCCTATGGCCTGCTGGGCGTCCCGGTTAGATGGATCCAGAAGGGAGGTCCATGCCGGATAAAGAAAGACTATGATACGACATAGACGAAGCTGGAGCCTTAGAGTACAAGACACGAAGACTTAGTATTAGTGTAGAACTCTGTAGCCTGTCCGGTATGGACTCTATCCTATAACCTTAGGTTTTGGTGCTTTTATAAGGCAGACCTACGGAAGACTTTAGGTATAAGTTCTAGCAACTCAACACTCGCACAACGAACCATACAATCTCTTTAAATCGGCGTATTGCCATTATAGTGATTGATAGCAGGAGTAGGATTACACCACTGTTGTGGGATCTGACCTAGATAAGCCGTGTTACCTCGTACCCGCCGCCTTACCCCACCTCTCTCTACACGCTCTGTGAGGAACCCTCCATGGCATACTCGTCTATAATACCACGACACACCTTGCCCAACCTCCAGCCAAGAATGATGAGAAGGACGGGCCCTGAGCCTCTAGAACGCGTCAGAACCAATGTCGAACATCACCATAGCACAACCAAACTCCTAGGTTTCCCAAACCAATGTACCACTACATGCGCCTATAAGATGAAGCGAGCGAGTGGTAGGGTCTGGCCGAACGTGGGGAGGGGTCGACAAGGGAGTATGACAATGAAGTATATGGCACCCTAGAGACTCACACCTTGAGTAGTAGATGACACCGATGAGGACACCATATCCTAGTGCCACATTGGGGACACCCCTCGTAGCCTAAGCGGCGTCTTCATGAAGGGAAACGACATGGTTGTGTTGCCGCTATCTAGTTCGACAAGGTATACCTAGGGTTTCCCCTAGCGTCGAGGGGAGGAACTATCAGGCACATGATCACGCCTCCAAGGAGGGAAATGGCACCCGCATGTGTCATCATGGTCATGATCAAAAGCACTAAGCAGGGTTTCACATGGGCCAATGACCCCCCTCCCCCCCGGCGAGACAGAGACAAGGAGGAAGTTGCCAACCTAAACCACCACCACAGGAAGCAGCTGGTTGCCAATGGAGGAGCGCGAAGCCCGCCACAACAACCACCTAAAATGCACTAGAAAAGAGACCGTGATTGAAAGGACATTTACTGTCTTAATCTATTTTGGTGTTCGTTAACAACTCGTAGATCATTTTACAGTATGCTAAATGTCTACAGGTTGATATAATTAAAAGTGAAAACGACCTTGGCATGTGGAATTGTCCCTGCAAAATATGCAGGTTTCTGGGGAACTCCAGACCGTAGTCTCCGGTGTGAATGGACCAGAGTCTCCGGTGTGGTCTAGAGTTTCCCCAGGAATCTCCGGAGGGGGCTCCAGAAATCAGCGCATGACCTTCTGTATGGGGGTTCGGAGATCAACCGGAGACATTCCAGAGTCTTCGGTCCAAGCCTCAGACCGGAGTCTCCGGTGTGGCTAGAACAGGGTCTCCGGTGCACAGGGTACGGAAACTATGAGGAGTCTCCAGAGGAGATTTTCCCAGGGCTGCTGGGTCAGTCTGTATGGTGGTCCGGAGCTCGGTCTGGAGATTGGCCGGAGTCTCAAGTGTAGATCGGAGTCTCCGGTCTATGGTCCGGAGTCTCCAGTCTGACAATTCTCCCAACAGTCAGAAAACGGTTCAGTGAGTGGTGACCTATAAATAGAGGACCTTATCCCCTTCCTCCAGATGCCTGACCCACTCATGAACTCCAACACCATTTGAGCCACCAAATCAACAAGATCTCTTCATCCAACCATCCAAAGTCATTGATCTTTGGAGAATCAAAGGATGAGGCCTTGATCTATAGCTTCACCAATAGAGATCTTCATTTCCCCTCATTCACTTGAGGCCCCCTTGCTCTTGTGTTTATTTGGAAACCCTAGCTTTTGATTTGGTTCTTACAAGCTTGTCTTTGATTGTTTGATAGCTTGCTTGTATTCGGGAGCCTCCAATTCAGTTGTGGATGTGTGCCTCGAACTTGTTGTAAAGGTGTCGCCTTCCACCACGAAGGTTGCCGATATAGTGGAAGAGGTGAATCAAACCCGTTGGGGTGAGGTTCATTGGAGAACAAGGGAGGCCTCTCATGGCATTGGTGGTTTGATACCACCTCGTCTCCAAACACAGACGTACTTCCCATCAAAAGGAAGGAACTACGGGAAACAAACCCATGTGTCTCTGTGTACTCCACTTTGGTTACTTCTATCCTTTACCGCACTTTACTTACTTAGTTCTTCCTTAGTGTTGTGCTTGTTTGTCATATGGGTAAATTCACCATAGTTGCATAATGTAGAGAATTTACCTTTTGTGTCAAACCCTAATTTGGAAAAGAGTAAAACTTGAAGTATCACCTATTCATCCCCCTCTAGGTGCTCATACGATCCTTTCAATTGGTATCAGAGCCACGGATCTTTATTCGGGATTTACCTCCTAAGAGTAAATGGGTAGCAAAGGGGTTGAGGGAGAGGATGAGGTAAGTACCATGGTGTCCATGGCGGACCTCAAGAATTTGGAAACAAACTTGAGCTCCACCTTGGGCAACAAGATCAAACAATTGTGCAATCTATTCGAGCAATTTGTTAAAGCCTCATCTCCTCCCTCACCTCAAGAGGGACTACCACCACCCTCAAAGGTGAATGCCTCGTCATCACCCGCGGGTGTGGTGGTGGGGGAAAATGAAAACGCTAATCCCTCCACCAAAAAGGATGGTGGGAAGGGAGAGCACCATGAGGCTCAAGGATGGTACTCTCCCGACCCTCCAATTATTCACCCTCATATAAAAAATAGAGGAGACCCACCTAAGCTTGATGCATCTACTTTTTCTCAATGGCAATCACTAACGAAATCTCATGTGCGCAGCTCTTGCATTGAGTTATGGAACATCATTGAAGAAGGACTCTGTATTGTGGATCCAACCAACTTGACAAGAAGAGAAGTTGTCAATAGTCAAATTAATTCCACCACTTTGCACATGATTCAACAAGGATTGGGTTCAAAAGATTATCCTCACATTGAACACCTCAACACCGCCAAGGAAGCTTGGGATGCTCTCACGGAGTTATATATTGGAAATGAGAGCATGAGAAGGAACATGTATGATGCACTAAGCAATGAATCCAAAGGCTTATATATGAAGGATGGTGAAGATCATGAAGACATGTATAGAAGGCTCAAGTCCACCGCCACTGCCTTTAGGAATGTAGGTGCCTCAAATGTGGATGATGCTTGGAGAAAAAGGAAATATGTGAGTGCATTCATGCCCTTTGAGCCCACTGACTTGAAGAGTCTACAAGGAATACACAACTACCATCTCATGACCTCTAATGAAGTTATGCAATAGATGTCCTCTTTCAAGGTTGCCACCAAGAATGCCAAAGATGCCTGTGCTTGAGCCCTTGGAATGAGCAATGGTGTCAACCTTGACTTAAAAGCCAAAGTTGTGGAGTATGTGGATGAAGATGATAGTGATGAAGGCTTATCTACAAGCCTCCCCGATGATGTCAAGGTTGCTCATGGTGAATATATGTATTTCTATGCAAGAAACTTTTGGAAAGACCCCACCAAGGCCAAGATAGAGATGCAACAAGAAGCAACCCTAATGGGAGAAGAGACAATGGCACCAAATTAAGAACTTGCTTCAATTGTGATGACCGCTATCACTTTTTTGCCGGTTGTCCCTATGAGAAAAGGGAATATCATGGGGCTAAACTTGTGTTGAGAAAACCTCTAAAGCTCCTTTCAAGAAACCCTTCATAAAAAAATCCTACCAACAAGAAGTCAGGTGAAATTGTATTGATCACTCATGAAGAATTCTCCTTCGACAATGAAGATGATGAAGAAGAAACATCAAGTGGTGTGGCTGCTCTTGCCACTACTTATACACCCACATTATCCCTCTTCGACTCTCCAAATGAGAATATCTCCAACAAGAATGTCACTTGCCTTATGGCAAGAGGAACAGAGGTATTATCATCATCACACCCCTCCTCCTTGGTTGATGATGAATTTGATGTTCAGATATCGCTTGAGGTTAAAAATGAATTAATTGCTTTTGATGAGTTCATGAATAACTTGCAAGGGGAACACAAGAGACATTTTGTGGACCTCTTAGATCAACTTTCTCACACATAAGAGCTTCTTGATGAGAGATGTAAACTAGAGAGAGCACATGATTGAGGTAGAAGCTCTAAATAATGCTCTAGAAGAAGAACAAGAGACTAGGATGACTCTTGAACTAAAACTTGAAGGGCTTGATGGGGCAAATGACCTAATTGTTAATAGATTCGTCAAGGAACGTGACCATGCTGTTGCTAAATATAAAAAGGCTAAAAAGGACAAGATTGAGTTTGGTGTTGTTCATGAAAAACTTGACGAGGACTTTAGGATGCTTGACAAGTCTCACAAGGCCTTGGAGAGTGAACTCTTGTCACTCACAAAGTCACGTGAATAGCTTCAAACTCAAATGACCAATACTTCTTCACGTAGTACTCTCATTCCTTCTAGTTGTACAAATATACTTGAATAAAATGCTAGGTTGAAGGGGGAGCTATCTAAGGCCACCTTTTCCAAAGGAAACAAGTCCATTGATGACCTCTTGAGTAAGTAGAGGCCAAATGGTGAGAAAGGGGGCATTGGTTTTTTTCTCCAAAGCCAAGAAGAATAAGAACAACAAGAAGAAGACCAAGCCCGCACAATGAAATGACAAGGCCATTGTGGGTAGTAAGACCACAAGTGGCAAAACTATGTCTCATGGTGACTTTACGGGAAGTGCTCACCCTCGCTATGTTTTAATGCGTGATTATTATGGTGATGTGTATGCACAATATGTTGGCCCATTTTATGGTTATATTGCTTGGTCTATTTGGGTTCCCAAGACCCTTGTTGCTAAGAAAATAGGACCCATTGAAAAATGGGTACCTAAAAACTAGTTTGATCTTTTGTAGACCTATGCTTCCGGAGGGTCAAAGTGGGTGGTTGATAGTGGATGAACAAGTTATATAACCGGAAGCATATCTATTGTCAATAATTTGAGATCAAATGATGATCAAATATCCATGACATATGCCAACAAGTCTAAGTATAAGGTAATGGGTTTTGGAAAGGATGTTGTTGCCCACGACATTATACTCATGGACGTCATGCCTATTGAGACCCTTGGCTATAATTTACTTTTACTCCATGCTCTTGGAAAGATGGGCTTTGCCGTCTTTATTGATAATGATATTGTGGTCCTCATGTGGATCAAGTCTCTAAAGGTCGCTTTCGTTGGGTATGTCGAAAATGACTTGTATGTGGTGGACTTTTCGGGGAAAACCACTACAAGTGCGATGTGATTATTCAGAAAGGTCTATGAGGGTTGGTTATGGCATCGCCATCCAGCCCATGTCAACATTAGAACTATGCAAAGTCTCCACAAGGATGGCCATATTGTTGGACTAAAAGAAATGTTTGCGTTGCCAAAGATCGTGTATGCAGGGCTTGTGTTGAAGGAAAGATTCATGATTCTCCCCACAAGCCGAACAACTACATCAAGTCCAAGAGGATCTTAGAGCTCCTTCATGTGTACCTCTTTGTCCCTCCATCTCATGCAATTCTTGGTGGGAAGAAATATTGTTTGGTGATTGTTGATGACTACTCAAGATACACATAGGTATATTTCTTCAAGTTGAAAAGTGAGACCCAAGAAAACTTCATTGACTTCATCAACATGGATCAACGTCAACACAACGTACCCGTGTTGATGATACGGAGTGACAATGACACCGAGTTCAATAACTACACCTTAAATGGATTTCTTAGTGATGAGGGGATAAAACATCAATATTCCATTGCATATACCCCTCAACAAAATGGTGTAGCCGAGAGGAAGAACTGGACTCTTATTGATATAGCAAGGACCATGTTAGCGGAGTTGAAATATCCATACAATTTTTGGGCCAAAGCAATCTGCACCACATGGCATGCATCGAACCAGATCTACCTCCACAAAGAATTGATCAAGACTCCATATGAAATTCTTACCGGTAACAAGCCCAACGTGTAATACTTTTGGGTGTTCGGTTGTAAGTGTTTCTATCGCATAAATGATGTTCATTTGTCCAAATTTGATTCCAAAGCATTAGTGGGTATTTTTGTTGGCTATGGTCTTGAATCCCACACTTATAGAATCTATGATAAGCTCTCCAGAACTATCATAGAATCTTGTAGTGTGGTTTTCGAAGAATATGATGGTCCCCAAGGGGGGCGTGTTGATGTTTGTGATGCAGATGATGAAATGCCTCAGGATGCCATAAGAAGAATGGGTGCAGGACTCATCCGCCCCGTTGAGGAACCCCTTATGGCGGATCGAGAAGAACTATGTTCTACTCAAGTGGAGCCCTCATCTTCACAACATCAACATGCTCGTTCTGTCGAGGAGGACAATGACCCAAGACAAAGACAAGTTGTGGACCCTCAAAAAGTTGATCAGGGAGAAACCTCTAGCTAGGAGGAGCTTGAGTATCCATTCTCCAGAATGTCCAGCACTGCTCGGTCTATTACATAAGGAAGATCTATACAATCTGCCATAAGATCAGCTCAAGACCTATCTAGAGGTGTGCCTGATAAAGACCAAGGTCAATCTTTGCCTCTTCATGAAGAGAATGATTCCAATGATGATCAAGGTCAAGTTAATGGTCAATACGAGGACCAAAATGATGAAGAGATCCCCAAAAGAAACAACAAGGAGATCGAAACTTGTCGCCAAGCTAGAGTGGATAGAATGTTGGAATTAAGAGACCACACTCTAGAGAATGTGGTAGGGGATCTAAGAAGAGGTGATGGGGATATACCGAGTGGGGTATACCCAGCAGGACGTTTCCTATTGGCCGAAGCTTCCAGCGAGTGGGCCTGCAGGACGACGACTGGATCAAGACCCAACAAGGAGCCAGGCGATTGGAATCTAAAAGCCCAGAAGCGTAGCTAGGCCTAGTCTGATTAGGTCAAACACCCTCTGAATCCTTAACTAATTCGGTTGTGGATCTGTAAACCCTAGCGAGGTGAGTCTATATAAACCTCCTAGGGTACGCATAGAGGACACGGTCCATCATACACCCTCTGCGATTCGCCGCCTAGTCGTCGAGCTCGCCCTTTGTACTCTCTCATCAATACAATCTAGCAAGAGTAGGTATTTACCCTCCGGGGGGCCGAACCTGGGTAAACCCTTGTGTCTCCGCCCTCATCTCGCACCGCAGATGGCTGTCTACCCTTGCCCCTTGTTCTACTACTCGCTGCCGATTGCAGCATCTGCCGTGGTCATTACCACGATAGTGGCGCCCACCATGGGGCCTGGCCGGTCAGGCCGGTGTTCTGCGGCGATATCCAATCTGCCCATCAACGAGACAATCGACACCAGACGCATGATTGCGATCGGCGAGATCCTCCAGATCTTGCCGAGTAGCTACGTCCCGGCGGCGCACCCCGTCATGCACAACGTGATCATGCCGGTCGGCACGATTAGCCTCTTCGTCGGCTTCAACGACACCATCGTCTCGGAGGAATCGGCTCGCATCCGCGAGTCGCCACCACGCGACCGGCTCTCCGAGAGCCAGGTCCACACCATCCACCGCCTAGCCTCCGAGTATGACTCGGCCAACAGCAACGTGGCCGAGACCAGCGCGGTTGCGGATGACGCGACCTCATCGATGACGCCGACTCGGCGACCCCGGCGTCAGTCGCTGAATCCATCGTCACCGCGTCACCCACGGGCTCCATCACCCAGGTCTCCAACGTGGGGCACTTAGATGACCCCTCCATCCTTGGGATCTTCGACTCCGAATCTGGATCAGATAACTCCAACGACTTCCACGCCGGATCCGGTCGCTACGCCGTGACCTACATGGCGAGAGGCGCAGACGCCCCACCAGATCCCTTCTCCATGCCGATCCCGCCGATCGCGACGGCGACAGAGGTCGAAGAACTCTGCCTGCGGATGGAGGAGGTGGTCCGTAAGGAACAAGCCGAGCGTGATTTTTTTTGCCTCGAGCAAGTAACGGCGCAGGAGCTCTCATGCTACCACCAACTCCGCATCAGGTCGCGCCTAAACCCCACCGTTCGGGCCGCGCCCTGAACTTCGACGACGAGAGCGACCCGGCTCGCGTGGCCGATCGCGTGATCTGCGAGAATGCGCCGCCAGCAGGAAGCGCTCGACCACCACTAGGCACATCAGCGAACGCCCCCCCCCACCACCGCCCGGCCGCACGCCCCTCCAAACCAGCCGCTGATCATGATCTCCGTGCAGGAGCGGGACGCGAATGGCCTCCCGCTGTTTTCTACTCCGATGGGCAACGTCATCGCGTGTCGAGCCGCAGTCAACAACATCAACGTGACCGGGGAAGGCGTCCTGCAGATCCAGTACACCAGGGCGTTACTCGCCAAGGCCGTCGAGCAACAAGCTGCGGGAGCAGACTCGTGGGGACGCGTCTACTCCCTCTCATTAGGAAGCAGGGAGGCCTCGAGCGTCCGCCCGACGATGGCAAACACTCTCAATTGCCCACCCCCAAGCCCCTACAACTCCAGCCGCGACCCACAAACGCAGCACTCTCCACCAACGACCCGCGACCGACGAACAACATGGTCGCTGCCAACGGGCAGCCAGTCGACGCGTGGACCCACATCATCAACAACCAGAGCTGGCGCGCACGCCAGCCTGATGACTTGAGGCATACCCTCACCAATCGCCATGACAGCGAGCCAATGGGATCGCTCAGCCGATTTGGCCCCTAGTGCTTCGGACCAATGATCCGATGCGAAAAGTACCCGGCAAACTTCAAAGCGCCGAAGGAGATCGAGAAGTACGACCCAGCCGTATGGCTAGACACGTACCTCATGGCGATGGGAATCACCGACCACACCGACCTGCTCGCCGCCCGCTACCTCCCCTGATGATGGAGGGAACGTGCCGTCAATGGATCAACACCCTCCCCGCAGACAGCATCGACTCCTGGGAGGAAATGTGCGACGCCTTCGCCAGGCACTTTGAGGGATCCTACACCCGCGCCACCACCATCAAGGACCTGGAGCGATGTGTCCAGGGACCCCGCGAGTCGACCCGCAGCTGGGTCCAGTGGTGGCAGGACCTGTGGTACAACGTTGCGGGAATCCACCCGGACACCGCGATCCACTGCTTCAAGACCTCGTGCCGCTACGAGCCCTTGGTCGCCAAGCTCAAGCGGGTGTACAAAACACTCGACAACATACCGGACCTCCCCGAGATCTCCAAGCGGTACACGGAGGAGGACCCGAACCAAGAAACCGACGACGAGTCGGGAGGAAACCGCCGCACGAGCGGCCACAACAACGGGAGCCAACCCGAGCTACGCTACAACAACACTCGCCTCAACGGCAAGCGCCACGGTGATGGGCGAGTCGACTTTGTCGCCAACGCTGGCTACACGCCACGCGAGCCCAAGAGCTTCAACCGCGATGGAGGCCAGTGCCGTGATAGCGGAAACTACAAGGCGAAGCCAAGATTGGATCCCACAGCTCTCCTCAACCAGCCCTGTGTGTTCCACATCAGGGAGGGAAAGCCCGCCACGCACACGACCGCCGACTGCCACTCCCTGAAGGAGATCGAGAAGGCATGGCGCGCACGGGAGGACCCCAACAACCACCCGCCAAATGGTGGGGCATTCGGCAACGACGTGGGATCGCTCCACACCTTCACCGGGTTCAACACCAAGCGCGAGAAGAAGGTCATCGCCCGTGCCGTCGCCGTCAATGCGGTGTCCCAGGTTGACGTCCCATGCTTCCTCAACTGGTCCGAGTAGCGGATCACCTGGAGCAGCGAAGATCACTCGCCACAGATCGAATATCCGGGGCGAGTCGCCTTGGTGGTCAATGCCAAGGTGGGAGACTACTGGCTCCCCAAGGCGCTGATGGACGGCGGAAGCTTCATCAACATTCTCTACCTGGACACGTTCAAGCGACTGCGACTCCCGCAGTCGATGATTGAGACGACCTACACCACCTTCCACGGCATCGTCCCTGGTCGGAAGGCGTACCTAATCGACAAGGTGACGCTGCCAGTCACCTTCGGCACACTAGCGAACTTCCACACCGAGCGAATCGTCTTCGAGCTGGTGCCCTTCAATAGCCCATACCACTGCGTTCTGGGGCGGCATGCGTTTGCCAAGTTCATGGCAGCGCCCCACTACGCGTACAACGCGATGAAGCTCCCAGGGCCGTGCGGCATCATCACCGTCCATGGCGACCCCGACATGGCCGCAGAGTGCGAGGCCAAGGGCGCCGAGCTCGTCGACGCCGTCATAGCCGCTGGAGCCAACCACACGGAAGAGCTCACCAAGTACACGAGCGGAGTCAACAATGACGTCCCCATAATACTCAAGAATCCCAACTCGGAGGGTGGCGGCTCAACAGCCTTCGAGGCGACCACGCACACGCGCTCCGTCGAGCTGGTCCCAGGCGACTCCAGCCAGACGGTGACGATCGGAATGGGCATGAGCCCAGCATAGGAAGGCGCTCTCATTGAGTTCCTCCGTGAGAATCGCGACATCTTCGCATGGAAGCCATCTGACATGCCTGGTGTCCCGAGGGAACTTGCTGAGCACAAACTCAACGCCGACCCCAAAGCGCGACCCATCAAGCAGTCACTGCGGCCCTTCAATGAAGAGCGCCGCCGAGCAATCGCCGAAGAGCTGCAACATCTACTCGCTGCAGGCTTCATACGGCCAATCAAGTACTCCAAGTGGCTGGCAAACCCAGTCCTGTTCGAGAAGAAAAAGGGACCAGGAGAATGTGTATCAACTACACAAATCTCAATAGAGCCTGCCCCAAGGAGTAGTTCGTCCTCCCGCGGATCAATCAAATCGTCGACTCAACCGCGGGCTCGGAGTTGCTGTTCTTCCTTTACGCCTACTCTGGTTACAGCCAGATCAAAATGGCAGTCGAGGATGAGGAGAAGACGGCGTTCATCACGCCATTCGGAGCATTCTGCTACACCGCCATGACTTTCGTCCTCAAGAACGCCGGAGCGACCTACCAGAGGTGCATGCAGGAGTGCCTTGCGAGCCAAATTGGCCGCAACATCCATGTCTACATCGATGACGTGGTGGTGAAATCCACTCGCCAGGGCGATCTACTCGTCGACCTGGCCGAAACCTTCACGAACCTGCGGAGGTACAAGATCAAACTAAACCCAGGAAAGTGCACCTTCAGTGTACCTACTGGCAGCTACTGGGGTACGTCGTCTCCAAACAAGGGATAGAGAGGCGAACCCCACCAAGATCAACATGATCGCCCGGCTCGGCAAACCCGAGTGCCTGCGCAACATCCAGAAGTTGGCCGGGCGAGTCGCGGCTCTTAGTCGCTTCATCCCCCGGCTAGGCGAGAATGCAATGCCTCTATACCGCCTAATGCGCAAGAATACCACGTTCCAGTGGGACAAGGAGGCAAACGACACACTCCACGCACTCAAGGAAGTGCTACTCGCGGCCCCCATCGACAAGGAGCCCATGCTCGTCTATGTCGTGGCGTCCGAGCGGGTCGTCAGCGCCGTTATGGTCAACGAGCGACCAAAAGAGGGCAAGGAATGCCCGGTGCAGCGACCTGTCTACTACATCAGGGAAGTCATCACCGAGTCGCGCCAGCGCTACCCGCAGTAACACAAACTAGTATATGCGGTCTTCCGAGCCCAGCGGCGACTGCCGCACTACTTCCAGGAGCACCCAAGCACGGTTGTCTCCTCAGTGTTGTTACAGGACATCATCCGCAACCGCGAGGCGACTGGGCGAGTCGCCAAGTGGGTCGTGGAGATCGGAGTCCATAATATCAGATACGAGCCGCAAAAGTCCATCAAGTCGCAGGCCTTGGCAGACTTCCTTGCCAACTGGGAGGAGGCACAGCAGCCAGAGAAGCTGCCGTACCTCTACTACTGGTCGCTACACTTCGACGGCTCCAAAAACGCAGATGGAGCAGGGGCAGTGATCGTTCTCACATCCCCAAAGGGCGACAAGCTACTCTACGTCCTGTACCTCAACTTCACCCCCTTCACCAACAATATGGTTGAGTACAAAGCGCTACCCCATGGCATGCGGGCAGTCAAGGAAATGAACATCAATCGTCTGCGCTACTACGGCGACTCCGACCTCGTCGACGGGCAAGTCGCCGGCACATGCGATGCAGTCTCCCCCACCATGGCGGCATACCTCCAAGCCGTGGATTAGCTGGGAGGCCACTTTGCCGGCTACTCCGTCGAGTGGATCGATCGGCGCAAGAACGAGGAGGTCGATGCTCTCTTTCGCATCGGGTCGGCTCGCCTCGTGCCGCCCGCCGGTGTCTTTCTCGACACCACCACCAAGCCTTCCGTCTCTCCCGCGAGGGAGATCGACATCAGAATCCCGCTGCAACCAGAACAACCCTGGTCGCCATGCTCACGGAGCCAAGCGACTGGACGGCGCCATACGTCTCCTACCTGGAAGGAGGAACTGTCGTGGTATTGCACGACAGATGCTACTGGGGGTAGCTTACGTAGAGGGAGCAAGGCGATGTAGGAGAATCCGGGAGCGAGATTGGCACACGATGTACCCAGGTCCACGTACCCTCGATGGAGGATCGCTATGTCCTGCTGTCAATTCAGTATATGATCATAGATTGGATTACAAGAGAGCCGCCGTAGGCGGAGGGAGAGACTAGATCTGATATGACGTGAGGGAGCGGATCTAATATGACAGAGCATACCCCGTGGGGGTGCCCCTGGTGGCTTTATATATGCAGCCAGCTAGGGTTTTACAAGTATTTGGTGGGCTTTGTATTGAACTCGCTATCTTGGGCCTCCAGTCGACGGGTCACCTGGGTCCAGTATACGCCAGTCGCCATATTGGGCGAGTCGACCCGCTCAGGGCTAGGTTCTAGTCGGCTCGATCCATCTGGCGAATCCTCTTCGTGGCTATACCCCGATTGGTATTCCCCATCAGTAGTCCTCGAGCGCGTTGTCGATTCGACTCGGGCTTGAGGCAGGGCGCGGAGAGTCTTGATGATGGGTCGCGGCGAATTGACGACGAGCTCCGGAACAGAGAAAAGAACCGTGAAGCGGGAGGCGGTCGGCGTGAGCCAGTCGGTGATGGCCAGTTGGCGAAAGACGCAGGGTGTCGATGAAGCTGCCAGTTGCGGCGAGTCCCCAAACGTGGAGCGTGCCGAGTCCCCGAGCGCAGCAAGTGGCGAGGTCGAGCGACAGGCGAGTCCGCAAGCGTGTGGCGTAGGCGGTGGCGAGTCCCCGAGCGTGTCGAGTACGCGAGGGAGAGTCCACGGTGGCGAGTCCTCGAGCGTGTGGCGTACGCGAGGGCGAGTGTCCGCGGTGGCGAGTCCCCAAGCGCGTTGAGTACGCGAGGGTGAGTCCATGGTGGCGAGTCGACGAGGGCGAGTCACGGTCGCGGAACCACGCGTACACGCAGCATGCCTAGGTGTAGTCCCCGAGGCTCGAGTTGGCTTGTAGAGGCGACTTGAGGCTCTTTAGAGATGCATATTCTGAAAATAGTAGTGGTTGCTGCCGAGCATGGCGAGTCCGCGATGATTGCGAGTCCGCGAGGGGAGAGTCCCCGAGCGTGGCGAGTCCATGACGATTGCGAGTCCGCGAGGGGAGAGTCCTCGAGGGTGGCGAGTCCGCGATGATTGCGAGTCCGCGAGGGGAGAGTCCTCGAGTGTGGCGAGTCCGCGATGATTGCGAGTCCGCGAGGGGAGAGTCCCCGAGCGCGGCGAGTCCGCGATGATTGCGAGTCCGTGAGGGGAGAGTCCTCGAGGGTGGCGAGTCCGCGAGGGGAGAGTCCCCGAGCGTGGCGAGTCCGTGATGATTGCGAGTCCCCGAGGATGGCGAGTCCACGAGGGGAGAGTCCCCGAGCGTGGCGAGTCCGCGATGATTGCGATTCCGCGAGGGGAGAGTCCCCGAGCGTAGCGAGTCCGCGATGATTGCGAGTCCGCGAGGCGAGAGTCCCCGAGGGTGGCGAGTCCGCGATGATTGCGAGTCCGCGAGGGGAGAGTCCTCGAGGGTGGCGAGTCCGCGAGGGGAGATTCCCCGAGCGTGGCGAGTCCGCGATGATTGCGAGTCCGCGAGGGGAGAGTCCCCGAGGGTGGCGAGTCCGCGATGATTGCGAGTCCGCGAGGGGAGAGTCCTCGAGCGTGGCGAGTCCGTGATGATTGCGAGTCCGCGAGGGGAGAGTCCCTGAGCGTGGCGAGTCCGCGACGATTGCGAGTTCGCGTGGGGAGAGTCCCCGAGCGTGGCGAGTCCGCAATGATGTTGATTGCGCTGTTTTTGTTAGCGAGTCTCTCGTCTTGGCCCGGGAGGCCAGTCGCATGGCGACTCCAAAGATGGCTCTCGGCTTGGCGTTCTTCCTGGACGATCCGAGGCTCGGTTTGCGAGTCCTCGTCCGCAGTAAGGACAATATTTAAAGAAGCAAAATGATTATGCAAAGTAATGTAATGCATCATTTAATTTGATATGAATTCTTCCCATTATTAATAAAATTCTTTGTAATAATAAAATATTTATAAATATTAATTTTTAATATTTATAATAGAATATTGTATTCTTTTATTTTATTTCCTTTTTATTTCACTTTTATTGATTTAATAATTCTTCTAAGAATTATCACTTAAATATTAAAAATTGTTATTGAATATTTATTTAGTATTTTTCTAAAATACTACAATATTATTCCATAATGAAAGTGATTTTTATTAATTTTTACCATCTTTCAATAATTTTGTAAAATTCCATAAGGAATATATAATTTATAAAATTCTTAATAAAATTTATATGTCTAAAATTTTATATTTAAATTTGTTTGGATAGTTTGGATTTCTGTGAATCCAAAACTATTTTATTTATAATTTTTGGATTTTTTATTTTATTTTCTAGAATTTTATTGTGTTCTGGGGCATTTTGGTCTTTTCCTATTTATTAAAACAGATTTCAATTGACTTGGGCTGGCCATTTGGGCTTATTGGGCCCCTGTGCCCCAATAGGGAAGGGCAAAATTATTACCGCGAGGGGTTTCGGCCCACCCAGCCCACTCTCTCACTCTGTCTCTCCTCCATTCTCATCTCCCCTCTCACTCTCGACCCCGTGGGGTTCTGGCGTTGCCACCAGCGATGGCCGCCGCTGTGGCCCTCCCTGGCCACTGTCGTGGTACAGGGCGAGGTTGGCGACTACGCTCGTTCATCTGGTCCAATTCGATTTGACTCCGGAGCTCCCCTATGGCCAGGTTCACCCCGTTCCCAAACCCTAGGGTTTGGGGAAAGTGTTGCTGCCACCGCCGCGGTCCCTCCTATGGTGGTGTGCTGTGTTCGTGTGCTGCTGTGGCCGCCACCGAGGCTGGTGCAGGTTGCAACGCCCTCTGGGGTGCTCCCTATGCCGCCGCGGGCTCGTCGGCCAATATGCTTCCTATTCAATTCGTTAGCGAGGACCCCGGGTAAGTTGCCTCTATGGATCTTGGTTCATCCTATCACCATGAATCTTTGTGTGTATCTAGTGTTTAGGGTTCATCTCCTAATTAGGGTTCTTGTTTGGATTAGGGTTCATAACCCTCTGTTGATCATATCCATGATGCTTTAGATCTAGTGGTGATCATCCTTGAGCATGATGAATGATTATTTGCTGTGGATCATTATTTGTAGTTGGCTTTGGTGATGCTAGTGGCTTGTCAGACTTCTTCCAGTGGTGATTTACTATGATCCAATGTTAGTGTTTTTATGAAATCCCTAATTGGAAATGTTGTTGATCTGAGAACTTTCCAGTGTCAAGATGTTTATACTGATAGTGATTCTATCAGTAAGTGCTTACTGCATTTATAATGGTTGGCTTGTATGAGAATATACATACTGAATATAATCATTACATGTTAATCATTTCCTGTGGATGTATAGATGAGTTTGATGTTGATTCCTGGCATTTGGCTTCAGGAAGATGATATTTAGTGGCTTGTCCCTTTTAATTTGTGAAATCTAAGTAAAGATTGGGATTAGCTCATTAGAACTTGTCCTTGTGATACCATTATAAACTGGCACACAAGTGATTGGGTCCTATTCCTGAGCTTAGCTCTGACAATGCTTGTGATTAATACTGGCAAGATAAAATGAAAGCTTCTTTTAACTCTCCTGCCTATGATGTTGGTCTGAGGCTCTAGGATTTTAAGTCCTAGTTATTTGAGCAAATAGTTTGTTTATAACTTGCAACATTAGAGGTGCTATTCCCTCTGGGATATGTGCCCTGGTCTGATAAGAACAAATGAACAAGTGCTCTAGTATTTAAGAACAAACTCTGTGAGGCTGGTCTGAGAGATTGGTGCTTTTGGCCTAGTTTGATTTCTGATCTTTATATTTGAAATATATAGGATAGATTCACCTCACTTGGGTGATTATTGAGAGATTGTTTCATAAAACAACACATGCTTCTGTCTAGATAATATGATTAGATCATGTGATGGTTTTATGATACTCACCACAAAAACTGATGATTATGGAATTGGGTGGTGATGTTGATCTTGCTGATTAGATCCTGTCCTTCACCTCTGATGTTGTTCTTGTTTTGCTGAGCTCATGTGCTTGACCTTGAGCTAGCCTGCTCCTCCTAGCTCCTGGACTTGGACTTGTTGTCCACCTGATCCTTCCCCCTCCTTATGTCACCATCTGGTGATGTTTGGTTTGGCTGATGAGGTTGATGTGTATGAACAAGAAATGGTGTTGGGGTGCTTCTCATGGCTGTACTGAGCAGTTTTGTTTGTATGGCCTGTTGTTGTGCTGACAGCACACACCATGCATTTAGGTGTGTGTGCTGCCTGTGTGCTTGCTATGCACTTGTGGATATGCTTTGGACTTTGAGAGTTTCTTTTTATCTGATTACACTTACTTTTACCTGGCTAGTGAAACTTGCCCCTAAAGATTACTCAATGATGTAAGTTTGAACAGTGCAACTCACTGTCACTACTGAGAGTAAAATAATTATCCTAACCTTTTATTTCCTTTTTTGTTTGTTTATTCTTTATTTTGCAGGTACAAGACTTGAAGATTCAAGATTTAGATTAGGTTTTATATTTCTTATAGAATATTCCCTTGTAATATTTATTATTCTTTTGTAATTTTAGTTTTATTCTTTTGTAATCTTCTTTTTATTATTTTGTTATAAAGATTATATTCTTATCAATAAAGAAATATTATTATTCTTTATTTATTTGCTATGGTGAAGATTGTGGATAATTTCAATAAGATATATTTTTGTAACTTATTTATTGAATAAAAATATGAAATATATATTCATATTCTTAATTGTTTTCTTTAGATAAAGTTTGAGTTATTTTGATTAACTCTTAATTAAATCAAGATTCAAATATTATTCAAAAATCATTTAACTTTTAATTCAAACACTCAAGTTTTAAATTCAATTTCATTTCCCAAAACACATGAATCCTAAAAGATCATATCAAAGTCTATAGCAATCATCCTTTAAGACTACACCTAATCTCAAAGTATGAAAGAAACCTTGATCACTTTAGGTTTTTATTTGGCGAAAAATTTACCCACATTTTCACAGATGAATGCATGCATCATTGCAAATTCCTAAATCTAAACTTCGTTAATTCCTAAATGCTGGGATGTTACACTCGCACAACCCATAATCAAATCCAAATACTGACAAAAACATCCATGCATTCCTTACGGCAGCAAAATTTGTTCGCTCACAAGGGCAGTTACATAGTTATTACAACTAACGCAACTCGGCAACTTAATTTACTCCGCAGGCTTCGACTACGACGCGCCACCACTCCCGCGAAGACGGATGAAGGGAACCCACTGGTTCGATAGGTACGTCGTCAAAGTACCAGCCATCGCCGAGCGGAAGGGCTGCTCCACCTTGGAGTCGCGGCTCACCGGCTCGGTGTTGTTAGGCGCAACGATCGTCTCCTGGTACGGCATGAGATCACCCATCGCCTTCACTCGGTCAGAGTAAACCGCAGCCCGCTCGATCAGCTTTAGCACCTCAGATATTTCGACCGCGCCCGTCGATGAAGGGTACCCGCTGGTGACGTCGTCCAGGTAGAAGTCATCGGGGAAGTGCGCGAGTCCAAGACTCAGCGCAGTCGCAACACCACGTCGGAAGGCCGAGGGCGACATGAACTCCACAACCGGTGGAGCCTTCTCTAGATAGCGCCAAACTTCGACGAGGTCGCTGTGGATCACCTCCGTCGGTGAAATTTCCTGGAAGCATGCGTGGATGCAAGTAGCCGACAGAGCGGCTGTGTCCACCAACGTAGTGACACACTGCCGAGTGTCGTACGATTGCGCTTCAGCCTCCTCGTCAAGAATCCTCCCTGCAAACCAGGAGAAGCTCAAAATCAGAAACGTGCAAAAGAGTAAAGCCGACCTGCGCATTCAGGAGTCGCAATACCAATCACACAAAAATCGGACAGGTTCACCGATCAACGAGCGAAAGCGCCCCATGATGAAATCCTGTAGACCGAAGAGGTCATCCGGCAGCCTGACAACGAGTGCATCTGACATCTTCCGTTCCTCAGCACAGTAGCAACGGCTGCCTTGGCCCTCTCATCTGCCGAGGTCGCATCTACCTTCGCCTCCTTGAGCTCCCGCTCCAAGTCGGCGATTCGCTTCTCCGCGGCGCTCAAGGACGACTGAGCAGCCGTCAGCTCACTCGCAGGGACCATGCCTTCACGATCCTTCTCCACCACGGCCGCATGACCCTCTGCATCAAAAAAACCATGAGTACGAAGAAAGAAAATGATACTTCCAACAATAAGCACAACAAACACTTACCAGCAGTCGCCCGAAGCTGCTCGTTCGTCCCTTGGACAACGTGGAGCTCCTTCTCCAGACGCTCGGCAAGTCGCTCCGCCGACTCGCGCTGCAGGCCCTACACAACCATGAAAGCATTACCAAATAAATTCCTAAGTGCCTAGCCACTGAAATTCAGCGACTAGCCACTCGGGGACTGGGCAGCAAAAGAAATTCCTAAGTGCCTAGCCGCTGAAATTCAGCGACTACCACTCGGGGACTGGGCAGCAAAAGAAATTCCTAAGTGCCTAGCCGCTGAAATTCAGCGACTAGCCGCTCGGGGACTAGACAGCGAAATCAATAAGGATCCGACCGCTAAAATTCAGGGATCAGATCCTCGGGGACTAGACATAAATGGATCGCGACACCTAGCATGTTGTGGAGTTCAACCGCGTCCACCGACGGGAGCACAACAGGTGTGCGCCCGCGACGCTGCTCCACTTCCGCTGACTGCGCTGGAGCACTCGCCGTGGAGTCCCTCGCCACAAAGCGAGGGAAGGTAGCCCCTGTCGCCCCCGCGGCACTCACCATTGGGCCCGTCGCACCAACTGGTGCCGCGGGCTCGACTTGCTGCGACTCCGCGTCCACCGCGGCCGTCGCAGCCGCACCCGCTCCAATCGGAGCCTCACTCGGGGCGCCGACTGGATCGTCCGAGATTGCGATGACTTCGTCGCCCTTTGCCTTCTTCACGTCCGCAACGAGCGCCTCGACCTTGTCGCCCTTCCTCTTCTTCGAAGAGTCGACTCTCGCTTCCGCGGCACCCAACGGGACCTTGGCCACCGGAGGGTGACCTATTTTCTTCACTCCACTCCTGCAACACAATGCCGTCAGCAAACTTGCCTAAAGGGTATAACCTAAAGGGTACTCACTTGGCAACTGGGATAAAACACAAACCAGTATGAATGCTGGCTGGCTTCTCTAACTCCGGCCCCAGCTTCAGACTGAGGCCCGTTTCGAACATGCTTTGTGCCCAAGATATCGAGGGCTTCTTCGAAGATGAAGCCGCGGCAGGAGGATCAGCGCCGATCGCCGCAGGCGCTCCCCTCGGTGGCGAGGCCCCCGCGGATGGAGCGGCCCTGAGCCCGGTGACTATGGTGAAGGGTGGTGGCAGCAACGCCAATGACACCTCACCCTCTAACACGGCCGTGTCGGCCGCCACAGTCGCATGTGCCGGCTGATGACCCACAAGTATAGGGGATCGCAACAGTCTTTGCGGGTAGTATTACCCAATTTATTGATTCGACACAAGGGGAGCCAAAGAGTACTTGCAAGCCTTAACAACTGAGTTGTCAGTTCAGCTGCACCTGGAAATAGTTCTTGCTCATAGAAGTTTATCAGTAGAAACAATTTGGTAGTAGCAACAGCAACAACAACAGCAACAGTGAGATAGTAGCAATAGTAACAGTAAAGGTAACAGTAGGATTCAAGTGCGGTAGGCATAGGGATGGATGGACGGGCGTTTCATGGACGAGTCTAAACATGTAACTTCAAGACCTAGGGCATTGCAGATAAATAATAACAAGCATCCAAGTACTAAACAATCCTAGGCATGTGCTCCAAATATAGTCATACATGCTCGCAATGAGAACTTGCACAATATCTTCTGTCCAGCCAGCCCGTGGCAGCGGCTCCTCCTTTTAATAGAGCACCGGAGCAAAGCATTAACACTCCGTGAACACATGTGATCCTCACACCACATCCATCCCCTCCGGTTGTCCCAATTATTGTCACTTTGGGGCCTTTGTATCCGGACAATGATATGTGTACACAAATTGCAGATAAGATCATAAACAATACTATCATAATGATTCAATAATAAGTTCAGATCTGAGATCATGGCACTCGGGCCCTAGTGACAAGCATTAAGCACAACAAGTTGCAACAAAGTCAAATATCACTAATAGAGATACTAGGAACTATGCCCTAACAGATCTTATTCGATTACATGATAGAACTCATGCAATCCCTACCATCCCCAAGCCTACAGCGGGGGATTACTCACTCATGGATGAGGGAAACATCGGTGGTTGATGGAGATGCGTTGGTGATGACGATGGCGATGATCCTCTCCAAATTCCCCGTCCCGACAGGGTGCCAGAACGGAGTTTCTGGATCAGAATCTTGGTTTCTGGTGGCGGCGGCGGAGCGGAACTCTTTCTGGAAAACTATCGAACCCCCCTCTATTTTTAGGTTAGAAGGCAACTTATAGGCGCAGAGGGAGGCTGTGGAGCTGCCTGGGATGGCCAGACCTCCCCCAGGCATGGGGTCAGTGTGCCCGCACCTAGGGTGGGTCTGGGCCCCCCAGGCCTCCCTTGTGTCTCCCTTCTGGCTCTGTGGATCTTCTGGTGAAATATAATTTTTGGCAGATTTTCCGGGATTTTTCCTGATAGTTCATTTTCTGCACTAAAACAAGACACCAAGGTAATTCTGCTGAAAACAACGTCAGTCCGTGTTAGTTGTATCCAAATCACACAAGTTTAGAGAAGAAATAATAGCAAAGTGTTCGAGAAAGTAGATACGTTTTGGATGTATCAACTCCCCCAAGATTAGCTTATTGCTTGTCCTCAAGCAATTCAGTTGAAAACTGACTGTGATAAAAGAACTTTCACGAACACTTTGCTACATGTGATGTAAATATTCTCAGCATAGGAGTAGATGCTTAGACAATTCATATTAAAGAGTATGCAACTAAGTCTACTCAATAATCATTGCAAGCTATGAAGAGAAACCAACTCAAAATAATAATAAGTAGCATGAAACATAAACATAAGCAACATTGCAATGCTCATAATAAGGTATGATAGAGTGGTATAGATCCCTATAGAATTCTGTGGAAAGCCGTATTCGATGAAAGTCGTATGTACGGCTTGGAGGGAGATCTTTCCTATCTTTCGAGATCCACCCTACAATATGGGGTCAAAAAGCCAAAAAAATAAGTGATTTTAGCCCTTATAAAAAGAAAACGGATTCTTGAACCTCTTTCACGCTCATGTCACGTCGAGGTACTGCAGAAAAAAGAACTGCAAAATCCGATCCAATTTTTCGTAATCGATTAGTTAACATGGTGGTTAACCGTATTATGAAAGACGGAAAAAAATCATTGGCTTATCAAATTCTCTATCGAGCCGTGAAAAAGATTCAACAAAAGACAGAAACAAATCCACTATTGGTTTTACGTCAAGCAATACGTAGAGTAACTCCCAATATAGGAGTAAAAACAAGACGTAATAAAAAAGGATCGACGCGGAAAGTTCCGATTGAAATAGGATCTAAACAAGGAAGAGCACTTGCCATTCGTTGGTTATTAGAAGCATCCCAAAAGCGTCCGGGTCGAAATATGGCTTTCAAATTAAGTTCCGAATTGCCTTTGTTTGAAGAGCACAATATAAATGCCAAGGCACCTCTGAAGTTCACATGAAGACTAGAGATAAAGATATCAGATATACAAGCATCAAAGTCATGACATAATTAACCAAGTTTTGGAACAAACACAAGAATTACAACTATGCTCTCAAGAAAGTGCTCATAGAATAAGTGGTGACTCAATAAAATTGTGAAAATGGTTTTGTGAAGGTTTGAAAGGCTTCCCAATGCTGAAAGGAAGGTACTCATTAGATTTTGAGCTCTCATTTCCCCTATCATAGGCATCTTCATGTGGTTAAGGTGAAAGTGAGGCCCACTCTGAATTATATGCTTGACAGACCATAGACTGGAAATCCCAAGTCCCTTGAGTACGAGTGTTGCTCCGCATGCTACTCAACTTTGGTCACCTGAAAGTTCTTGTCATTGTAAATACATGCATATCATCGAGAACCACCAATGGGGTACCCCTTGCACATGGTACATGAGCTTTCCCATAACCAAATGACAAGGCAAGCAGACAATGAGCATCTCAGCAATATTTTTATTTACCATATGCATAGCTTTTTATTGAGGAAGCTTCATAGATGTTCATTATAGTGATGCTGCAAGTTTCCACCATGATTAGGCATGGCTTAGACTAGTGGCCCAGGCGTTTCTCTAACATAATGTATAAACTCCATGAACTAACAACTTCCCCTTTTATTTCACACCGTCGACATCCATAAACAAAAGAGCAAGGAATCAACTGGATGAGATATCCAAAAAGTGTTGAAAGCGTTCCCCGTGACAGCACGGTTCTGCTGACTCCCAGTATATAATAAGCAAGCATATAACTTTCATGGACTAGTCACAATGGTTCAAGATTATTAAGCGCAAGGAATAAAGTGTGCCATCAAGTTCGTGAGAGCTTTACTAACTAACTTTCTCAAAACAGACAAACATTTTATTTTGGAAGAAAACACAGCATATGGAATATGCACTGAAATAGCAAATGATGCTAATAGGTAGGTATGGTGGACACAGCTGGCAATATTGGTTTTGGGGAGTTGGAAGCACATGTAGAGCTCATACTCAGTGCAAGTGAAGGCTAGTAATCAAGAGGGAGCGACAAACGAGAGAGCAATAACTGTCATAATAATGCTTGCAACAAAACAAGACTAACTATGGCATGAAAGTGATACAAGAACTCTGAGGAAAAATAAATCATCGAGGCTTACTGACTATGGATTAGTCATATGCATGTGTGAGCATGTGCCAAGTCGATTCACATGAACAGTCAGAGAAGGATACCACAATATCATACCAAAGTATGAATAAAAAATGCAACCAAACATTCATATGACATGCTACAAACTATTAGCAAGATGGAGCTAATCATAGACAAGCAAGAACTACTAAGCATCCATAATGACATACACTTTACACAAACAGGCTAAGCATGCTCACAATGATGAGTATATGTACAATAATGAATCAAATAGAGTTTGTTACCAGCCTCTTACCACACCTCGAGTTGTCTTAATCTTCATTATTGCCCTTCACTTGTGTGACTTGAATAATTAACTTGAAAACAAATATCCACTGAGGATGGGTGAACCCTGCGAAGAACTCACAAAACCAAAGAAGAAGAACAAATATTTTTGGTGTTTTCGATTTTTTAGAAACAAGCAAATAAAGCAAAACCAAACAAAAACAAAGCAAACCAAACAAAGCAAAATCTTTTTGGATTTTTCTTTTAAGGAAAACTAAAGCAAATAAACAAAGAAACAAACCAAGAGAAACAATGAAAATATTTTTGGTATTTTTGTGTTTTTTAAAAAGAAGCAACAAGAACAAAAAAAAAGCGAAACAATGAATATACAAAGAACCGACCGAACATGATATATATATGAGTGTGATGTCGGTATACCTCCCCCCAAGCTTTGGCTTTTGGCCTAAGTGGGGCTCAATAACGCGGATAGTAACCCCATGCTGGTGGGTCATCATAGGAATGATCATAGTCAGGCACCTGCGATGAAGAAGAAGGCGTTCCCCAATCAAATGAGGGCTGCTGGTATGAAGACTCTCCCAAGTTGGAGGGCTGAACCGCATTGTCTTCGGCATCCTCTTAAACATTCTTCTCTTGCTGGGAGAGTTCCCCCACATAAGTGTCAAGCTCCTCCTCCGTAAATGACCATCATTGCATGTTATCAAAGTTAAACAAAGCAGGTGCATGCAAATAAACTATTTTCTCATTCCTACCCGTTCTCTGACCTTGCTGGGCAAAAGATAGTTCATATGGCAAACTTCTCACATTGTCTCCCAAAGAAACAAAACCATGCTGAATCATAGATTCAATATCAAGCCTCTCTATGGAGAACTGAAAATCTGAAAAGTGGGGCTCTAAACCATGGAAAGCTAGCAACCTAGAAGCAATGAGACCTCCACAAATTCCACCCTTCTCACGGTTAATGGTGAGACGGTGAGCTATCAAAGCACCCAAACTATAAGAACTATTACTATTCAGAGCAGCTGGAATAAAATCTAGATCAAAAGAAGACAACTTTCTAGCAGTATTTCTAGCAAGAACACACTTGGTAATGAAATAGGCAAAGTATCTAATAGCTGGGAGCTGAATGTTCCGAATTTTACCACTTTCCTTTGAGAAGTCGAAACCTTGGCAAATCTCAGCATACAAATCAACAAGTGACTTGGGCCTCTCCTTGATCTTCTCACAAGATCGCCACTTACGTACTCTAATTGCTGCACAGAAATCAGCAAAAGGCAGGTTGACAGGTATATTATATATTTTGTAATGGAACATGGGATTAGAAGTGGACCAAGTGAACCGAAAGTCCTGCATAAAAGCCATGGTTAATTTAACATAATGGATTGGTTCACCTTCAACAAAGTGCTCCAACCCTGCATTTGTAACCAAAGTTTGAAAATCTTGGAGAATCCCCGCAGCTCTCATAAATTCATAGCATGGATATATGGAAGGAAAAACTACCTCCTCATGATGAACCTTCATTGGCTCAAGCACCATCAAGTCATATTGATTCAGTGGATAAGGACTCATCTTCTTTGCTGAAATTTTTAGACAACCATCAAACCAAGTGATTTCTAAGTTGATAAATGATGAGCAACTACTATAGGAAGTTGCTAGAGGACTACACATGCATCAAAACAAAGTTTATAAGCATAGAACAAGCATGCAAGATCAAACAACCTGTCACCTATAGTAGCAAAATACTCAAGATACAATCTACCAATCACAAATCTAATTGGACAAGTGGAGGGGGCACATACCAAGGAACAATCCCTCCAAAAATCAGCACTTGAGATGGGCTGAACAAGGAGATCGAAAATCATGAGCAAGAACAAAAAGAATTCAAGCTTGAGCAAGTTTTCCGGTGTTTTTCGGGAGAGAGAAAGAAGGTGGCTTTGAGGAGGCATCCTGGAGGGGCCCAGGTGGGCCAGACCCCCCTAGGCACCACCACTAGATAGGCCACACCTACCAGGGGTGTGGGGCCTAGGGGTGGCCCCCTGGGTCATCTCAGGTGCCACTCTGCCCCTTTTTTGAGGAAAAATTTATTTTGAATTTTTTAGGATTTTTCGAGAAACTTTATTTTTGGCCAATTTTTAGGGTATGAAAATTGATTTTCTCGCAGAAACAGTTTTTCAGAAGAAGCAAAAGCAAACCAAAAGCCAAACTACAGGAGTTCTAAGAAACTCAAACAAGCAAACAACTAGCAAAACTAAAGCTAAAGCAAAGACTAGGAAGGAGAAGGGAAAAAGAAAGCAAGTATAACCACAGTGGAAACATTATTTTGTTCATTAAAATCCTTTTGTTAAGAAGGTTGATCAAGTCTTGTTACCAAAACAATCTTATATGAAACAAACTTTGCATTCCACAAGGTGATTATGTTACCTCATACTTGATAGCAATGGTCCCAATCATAATAGTTTCAATATTTTCTTGTGGAATTGGACAATATATTTCTCCAACCTTGATGCCTTCAATATTTTCATAGAATTAAGGCAATAGCTTCTAACAACCTTCTTGGGGAAATAGACAATGTGCTCTTTGTCATTAATATTGAATGTTACTTTCCCTTCATTGCAAGTGATGACAGCACCTGCAGTATTAAGAAAAGGTCTCCCAAGAATAATAGACATATTATCATCTTCACGCATTTCAAGCACAACAAAATCAATGAAAACCATGCAATTATGAGCAACTTGAACAGGAACATCCTCACATATACCAACAGGAATAGTAGTTGACTTATCAGCCATTTTCAAAGATATATAATTTGGTATCAACTTTTCTAGCTGGAGTCTCTTATAGAGAGAAAAAAGGCATAACACTAACTCTAGCTCCCAAATCACATAAAGCAGTTCTAACATAATTATTCTTAATAGATCAAGGAATAGTTGGTATACCTGGATCACCAAGTTTCTTTGGAACCTTACCATTGAAGGAGTAATTAGCAAGTAGAGTAGAAATCTCCTCATTAGGAATCTTCCTTTTATTAGAGACAATATCCTTCATATACTTTGAATAAGGAGGCAACTTAATAGCATCAGTCAAAGGAATTTGCAAGAATAAAGGTTTCATCCACTCACAAAACTTGTTGTAGTGTTCCTCCTCCTTTGACTTGTGTTTCTTACCTGGAAAAGGCATAGGTTTCTGCACCCAAGGTTCTCTCTCTTTACCATGTTTATTAGCAATAAAATCTTCCTTTGTGTACCTAGTGTTGTTAGTGTGTTTCTCATGTTCTTCCTCAAGTTCCTCCTTATCAGGAGACTCATTATTATTACCACTCTCAGTTTCAGCATCATATACAAATATACTATTAGGATCTACAGCAGGTTCAAGTGGTTCCTCAACTTTCTTATGTTTATTTTTCTTCCTCTTACGAGGACTACCAATATATTCACTTTGTTGGGAATCCTGCTCTATTCTTTTAGGGTGTCCTTCAGCATATAAACTATCTTGAGTAGCTGCACCACTCCTAGTTCTAATTCCATAAGCATGTTTATTTCCCGAAGCATTAACTAGCATATCCTTTTGCACCTTAGCAAGTTGATCAAGTTGGGTTTGAACCATTTGAAAGTGTTTACAAAGCATTTTAATATCATTAGAAGTTCTTTCCACAATATCTTTCAACTCATGGATAGCTCTAGAGTTTTCCAATAAATGATTCTGAACTTGTTTATTAAAATTACCTTGTTTAACAATAAATGTGTCGAGTTCCTCTAAGCATTGATTAGGAGGCTTACCATAAGGAATATCACCTTCATTAAATTCGAGAGAGTGTACCTCAATAGTAGATGAGTGGGGATTTGGCTTACATAATTCTTCTATAGGAGGTAGATTCTTCACATCTTCAGTTCTAATACCTTTCTCATTTAGACACGTTTTAGCTTCCTTCATCACTTCATCATTTAATGCAATAACTCCCCTCTTCTTTGTTGTTGGTGTTAGAACTGGTTCAGGAACAACTGGTTCAAGAGTAATAGACTCAGTTGTATTCAGCTCAGTTGAAGTCCAATCATCATAATTCTTTCTTATCTTGTTCATTAATTCTTCAGCTTCTGTAGAAGTCCTTTTCCTGAAAACACAATCAACAAAGCTATCTAGGTAGCTCCTAGAATCATCAGTTTGTCCATTATAATAAATATCAAGAAGCTCATTCTGAGGTAATGGACATCCAGGATATGCATGAATCAAGGAACAAAATCTTTTCCATGACTTAGGCAATTTTTCTTCTTCTCCCTGTTTAAAATCAAAAAGTCTCTGCAAAGCAGCATGTATAGCACTGGGAGGAAAATATTTATGGAAGAAAGAAGCAATCAAGCAATCAGGGCTATCAATGGAACTAGGAGGTAATCTATTAAACCAAGCCCTAGCTTCTCCTTTTAGTGAAAAGGGGAAAATTTTAGCAACAAAGTACTTGCGCATTTTAAAATCATCAGAGAACAAAGCACTCATAGTAGAAATCTCATTCATATGAGCCACAACACTCTCATTTTCAGTACCACAAAAAGGTTCTTTCTCAACAATATCTAAATAAGATAAATCAAGAGAGAAATCATAATATTTATCTTCAATATCTATGGGAGAGGTGGCATACTTAGGATCATAGGACTTCTTAGGCATAATAGTACGTCTAGCAAGGAGACTCTTAATAGAACTAGCACCATCTGTGTTTCAGCACTCTTCAACAAATTCATCAGTGAGCTCTATGTAACCATCATTAATATCATAACTCTCACTAGCAGGTGAGCTAACAGGTGTAACAGTGTCTTCACTAGGATTTTCGGTATTTCCTAGACTAGCCATAGTAGCATCTAGAAAAGGACCTAACGGACCACTCGCATCAAGCACAGTAGAAGTAACATCGTGAGTATCAAAAGCAGTTTTAGATTCAGCAGTAGTATAAGTGTGTGTAGCATGAGCATGTGGTGGTGGTGTGACAAGCTTACTTATAACAGACGGTGAATCAAAAGAAGCAGATGTGTTTAGGACTGTACCTCTTCTTGTAGTGAATGGTAAAATTGGGAACTTTCCATCACGAGACTTACCCATGATGAAAGGAGTAGCAGTGAACAATAATATATCCAAGTTAACTTACAAATAAAGCTATGCTCAACGGCGCCAAAAATAGTCGTGATGACCCCCAAGTATAGGGGATCGCAACAGTCTTCGCGGGTAGTATTACCCAATTTATTGATTTGACACAAGGGGAGCCAAAGAATACTTGCAAACTTAACAACTGATTTGTCAGTTCAGATGCACCTATAAATAGTTCTTGCTCACATAAGTTTATCAGTAGCAACAATTTGGTAGTAGCAATGGCCAAGAAACAGCAACAGTGAGATAGTAGCAATAGTAACAGTAACGGTAACAGTAGGATTCAAGTGCGGTAGGCATAGGGATGGATGGACGGGCGTTGCATGGACGAGTCTAAACATGTAACTTCAAGACCTAGGGCATTGCAGATAAATAATAACAAGCATCCAAGTACTAAAGAATCCTAGGCATGTGCTCCAAATATAGTCATACGTGCTCGCAATGAGAACTTACACAACATCTTCTGTCCAGCCAGCCCGTGGCAGCGGGGACTCTAGGGAACTACTGGCAATTAAGGTGCTCCTTTTAATAAAGCACCGAAGCAAAGCATTAACACTCCGTGAACACATGTGAGCCTCAAACCACATCCATCCCCTCCGGTTGTCCCAATTATTGTCACTTTGGGGCCTTTGGATCCGGACAATGATATGTGTACACAACTTGTAGATAAGATCATAAACAATACTATCATAATGATTCAATAATAAGTTCAGATCTAAGATCATGGCACTCGGTCCCTAGTGACAAGCATTAAGCACAACAAGTTGCAACAAAATCAAATAGCACTAATAGAGATACTAGGCACTATGCCCTAACAGATCTTATTCGATTACATGATAGAAATCATCCAATCCCTACCATCCCCAAGCCTACAGCAGGGGATTACTCACTCATTGATAAGGGAAACATCGGTGGTTGATGGAGATGCGTTGTCGATCACGATGGCGACAATCCTCTCCAAATTCCCCGTCCCGACAGGGTGCCAGAACGGAGTTTCTGGATCCGAATCTTGGTTTCTGGTGGCGGCGGAGCGGAACTCTTTCTGGAAAACTATCGAACCCCCCTCTGTTTTTAGGTCAGAAGGCAACTTATAGGCGCGGAGGGAGGCCGAGGAGCTGCCTGGTGTGGCCAGACCTCCCCAGACGCGGGGTCAGTGGGCCCACGCCTGGGGTGGGTCTGGGCCCCCCAGGCCTCCCCTATGTCTCCCCTTCTGGCTCCGTGAATCTTCTGGTGAAATATAATTTTTGGCATATTTTCTGGGATTTTTCCTGATAGTTCATTTTCTGCACAAAAACAAGACACCAAGGTAATTCTGCTGAAAACAGCGTCAGTCCGTGTTAGTTGTATCCAAATCACACAAGTTTAGAGAAGAAACAATAGCAAAGTGTTCGAGAAAGTAGATACGTTTTGGACGTATCACCGGCGCACCAGCCCTAGCTTTCTCGGCCGTGCTAGTAGCATCGGAGCTGCTCGCGGACCGAGGCGGTGACGCCGGCTTAGCCGGTCTCCTCTTCTTCTTTTGAGGCGATTTATTCTTCAACGGCGTGGCCACGTGTCGTGTAGTGTGTTCGGGGAGCTCGTCGTCATCCCCGGCGTGAGCCTCGAGGCTCTTGCTAGCCTCGAGCTCGCGTTGCCGCTGCCCACAGGTCTTACGGACTGTGGGTGTGGCGACCTCCACGGCTTCATCATCGTCTTTACCATCGTCATCGTCATCATCATCGGAATTGTCGCCTCTGGTGTGGCCCTTGTCGGACGAGGACTCTCTCTCGTCCTCGGCGGACTCGGTCGAGTTTTTGTCATCAGCGGGTGGAAGCCAACCTTCCATCACTTGGAACAACTGCGAAGATAAAATGTGATTAGCATGAACCGCGATTGCATATCCGCGACTGCAAAATGTACAAGAAAGTACGAACTTACCATCGGAGCCTTGCGATTCACGGTGTAAGGGGGAACCCCGGCCTTCGCGTCGAGGTATTCTGCGTCGGTGATTTTCTTCAGGGCCAAGGTATAATCATTGAGCCTCCACTCGGCAGTGCAAGACTTCGTCGGGTCGTCCTTGCCCGTGTACTCGTACATGAAGTGGGCGCGACTGGCCAGAGGCACTAGCCGCCGCCCAAACCAGCAATTATACAAGTTGATCGTCTGGAGGCCCTTCTTCTTCAAGCTGCGGATTATCTACAACATTTCATCGACCACCATCCACTGGTCGTGCGGAAGCTTGGCGACTTGGAGTCGACGTGGCTCGGTCCGGTCGGCGGAATACATCGGAAGTTCCACCTCGTCGTCTGGCGGTGACTCGGTCACGTAGAACCAATGCTTCTTCCACTCGTTCGCTGCCTTCTTTGGCAGCATCAGGTCGAAGAAGGAGGCCTTGGACTTCAACTAAAAGGTGAGGCCGCCCGCGGCTAACATCGGGCCGCCTTTTTTTTGTGCCCTATCCTCCCATGGAATAGATCTTGCCACAGGGGGGAGTATGGCCGGCAGCCTAGGTAGCACTCGCAAAATGCCACGAAGATGGCGAGTTGCTCGATGTTGTGCGGCCCTAGGTCTGACGGCTAGATGTCGTAGTATGCACAGAAGCGGCGAAAGAAGAGGGAGGTGGGGAATCCGAGCCCCCTATCCAGGTGGCTGGTGAAGCACATAAACTCTCCGTCGCGCGGATCTGGTACCACTTCTCCGGCCACAGGGATGCGCCATCTCCCAGCATGGAGGATCCCTGCCTCCTCGAATGATTTCAGTAGCACTTTCGTGCACTTGGATCTCCCCCATGGTTCCGTCGAAGGCGCCATCAGTTGAAAGATCTAGGGCTGTGGGTCACTCTGGGTCGCTCTGGTCGCTATGGGGGAACGGAAGACTGGATATGCGCGAGATCGGAGGAAGTGTGGGAAATGATCGCCCTTCACTCGTCACTCTCCTTATATAGCGGTTGCTACCAGCCATTTTTGGGGAGCCGTTACAGCGCGGTGATTACGCTGATATTACCGTTGGATTACCCAACGTCTAGTTTGACCAGTGTTGATGGTCCAACTTCATCTACTTGACTCGCCGGGTTCAGCGACTCGACAACTCGCCGACCAGATCGCCCTAGCTGCGATTCTACTGCTCGTCGACCTGATCACCATAGCAGTGATTCGACTACTCGCCGACCCATTCGGCGTGCTGCGATTCGACTGGTAGCCGTTATTGTGACTAAGATGACAAGTTCCCTCTTTCATTCAGGGAGTCCACCGCCGAATCGACTGGGCGTCCAAATTGGACCTGTATACTCCGAATGCCAACGAAGACCTGTGACGAATCAGCGACGGCCTCAGGGACTACTGACAGGGATATGCCGAGTGCGGTATACCCAGCAGGACGTTTCCTATTGGCCCAAGCTGCCAGTGAGTGGGCCTGCAGGACGGCAACTGGATCAAGACCCAACAAGGAGCCAGGCGACTGGAAGCTAAAAGCCCAGAAGCATAGCTAGGCCCGGTCGGATTAGGTCAAACACCCTCTGAATCCTTAACTAATTCGGTTATAGATCTGTAAACCCTAGCGAGGTGAGTCTATATAAACCTCCCTTGGGTACGCATAGAGGACACGTTCCATCGTACACCCTTTGTGACTCGCCGCCTAGTTTTCGAGCTTGCCCTTTGTACTCTCTCATCAATACAATCTAGAAGGAGTAGGTCTTTACCCTCCGGGGGGGGCGAACCTGGGTAAACCCTTGTGTCTCTACCCTCATCTCGCACCGCAGATGGCTAGCCACTCTTGCCCCTCGTTCTACTACTCGCTGCCGATTGCAGCATTTGACGTGGCCATTCCCACGACAAGAGGGATGTCCACTAGAGCTCAATTGAAGAGTTTTGGTGAACACTAAGCACACATTTCCATGGTGGAACCCAAGAAAGTATGGGAAGCTCTTGAAGATTCAGATTGGTTGTAAGCAATGCACAAAGATATCAACAACTTTGAGAGAAACAAAGTGTGGAAGTTAGTTGAAAAGCCAAATGATTGCCGCAATGTTATAGGAACCAAGTGGATATTCAAGAACAAGCAAGATGAGCATGGGATTGTTGTAAGGAACAAGGCAAGATTGGTTGCACAAGGGTTCTCTCAAATTGAAGACATTGATTATGGAGAGACATATGCACCCGTGGCTCGCCTTGAGTCCATTCGTATCCTTCTTTCTTATGCGGCACATCATAAATTTAAATTACAACAAATGGATGTATAAAGTGCATTTCTTAATGGCCCATTGCATGAGTTGGTATATGTGAAGCAACCACCAGGGTTCGAGGATCCTATCTTCCCAAACCATGTCTACAAACTTGATAAGGCGCTCTATGGGCTCAAACAAGCCCCACGTACCTGGTATGAGCACCTTAGAGAGTTGTTGTTAGACCGTGGGTTTGAGGTTGGGAAAATCGATCCCACTCTTTTTACTAAATAGGTAAATTGGGAGCTTTTTGTATGCCAAATATATGTTGATGATATTATCTTTGGCTCATCTAACAAAGCTTTTAATGATGAATTCTCAAAGCTTATGACTAATAGGTTTCAGATGTCTATGATGGGGGAATTGAGAGTATTTCTTGGTTTTGAGGCCAAGCAAGTAAGAGGAGGAACCTTCTTCAACCAACCCAAGTATACTCAAGATATGCTCAAGAGATTCAACATGAAAGATTTAAATGGAGCTCCTACTCCCATGGCTGTCGTGGTGGTGTCACGGCAGATGCCATGGGTAGGCTTAAGTTGGGGACCGAATGGATGCTTGTGGTCACCGGGGAGGGAGTGCATGGTCTAGCCGCGCTACGAAGAACAAGATGAACTCTCCACACTTAGGAATTTTATTGATACTAGATGTTACAAGTGCTACTTGAGCTATTTGAACAGAGCCTCAGGGCACTAGTTTTCCCACTTGGTCCAACCTCCTCAAACTCTAGCTATGCCCCTCCTTATATATGCTAAGGCCAGCTAGGTTGCACCTCTTTGGATCCTAGGGTTACTGTTTGGATCTTCTTCCTTACTGTATGGGCCGGGTCATGGGCTAGCCCTAATCCTAGTGGCCCAGTCCATAAAGCTAGACACCTAATGGTCTTCTCGTACAAAGCCTCCAGTTCTTTTGCCGTCACGCCGTAACTTTCCGCATCAGCCCTTTCTTTAGGCGTCACCCGGCTCCTTTCGTGTCACCCGGCGTCGCCCTTCTCTTTTGACCATGCTTTACCATGGCCCCTCCTGAGTCTCACTCGAAAAGGTGCCATGCATCCTATCAGACTCAGCCTTCCCTCGTGTGAATCGGCTCGTTGGTTCCTGCAAGGTTAACAAACTTGTTATATGGGCTGACATTGTTCCTATGTCGGTCGCATACAACCATCTTACCCGACCGTTATTACCCGGCAAGGTTCATTCTTTACTCGGCATAAGCCAATCTGGGTAATGTTTTACCCCTTATGACCCTACCGGGGGTTATTCCCCCGACATTAGTCCCTCAATATGGTGAGGCCTAGCAGTTCTAGCTATTAGGCATCTCCAGGTTCCTTTAATGTGATTGGAACTTCTCTTTTTGCCAGCATTTACTGCTTATGATGCACTATTTGGCGTAACCTCGATCTTAGCCGAGTCTAGTTTGCTCTTTCCGAGTCTCATCTTTGACTTTTTGGCCCATCCCGCATGCTGCTGCCGCTGCCTATACTGCGGGTAAGACCCACACTCGAAACCCTTTACGAGACAGGTCCGACGATGATGATGATGAAGATTGTGAAATTCTGGAGGTACTTGCCTTTTGACTTTAACCTATTGACTTATTCGAATTAGCTCGTCATTTACTTATGCAGCTGCCCAGGTACATGACGTTCCCCCTCTTGTTGTGGGCGGACTCGACAAGATCCCTGCTGCCAAGCCGGTTAAGCGACGCGGGGCCTCCTCCAGCGCTCAGCCCGCCAAGAAGAGCAAAGTTGCTCCTGCTGCTCCTCTTGCTGCCTCGTTAACCGAGACTCGCAAAGCTGCTGGGCGCCGAGTCACTCGTCGCCTTCCAAGTGACCCGACCGTTTCCGGGTAAGCTTTGCTGCTTGTTATCTTCCATTTTTCTTTCCCTGTCTTCATGATTGCTTTCTTATACGCACTTTTTGTTATTTCCAGCGATGCGCCTTTGTCTGCCAGCCAGGTAGCCCCCAGCATGGCTTCGTAGCTAAGGCCAGCCTCTCCTCCTCACGTCGACACTGCCATGCCAAGCCCCATTCGGGTCACAGCCCCCACCACTGAGACTCATGAGTCTCAGAGTGAGGCCGACCCGGCGACGCATCCGTCGGAGGAGACTCGGCCCAGCTCCCCTGCTGCTTTTCCAGAACAAACTCTTGACCCCGGCGCCAGCAACATCGACGTCGAGAAAACCCCTGATACCAGTTCTCCTGCTCCCACTGTACCAGTTAACCCTATCGTCGTTTCCCAGACCGTTACTGAGCCTATGCATTCGGCTCCTGTTTTGTCCCCAACTAGACCTGCTCACTCTCCCTCTCTGTCAAAGGATCAGACCCGGCCTTCTGCTCCTGGCCAAGCTCGTTCCTCAACCAAAAAAACCTCATCATCCAAGCAGCTGACCTTGATCCACGCACCCAGCACCGCTCCACGGATTCGGCCCACCCCAACAACAAAGGCATCCGCTTCGGCGGGTCAGTTGGGTGAGTCCATAGCTGCCAGGTCTGGCGGCAGTTTCAGGGTTGTTGCCTTTCACACCAGCGCCGCTGCTGCCCGTGCCAATGTGGGAACTACCCTGAAAAGGGGGCAAGTTCTCACTCGGACGCTCAACGGGAATGGCCTTGGTGCCGCAGAGCGTTATGCTATGGCTTGGAACGCAGCTGGCGAGCAAGAGGTCAGCTCCAGTGCTGGGAAAAAGATGAAGTTGGGCCCCAAGGCCGTTTTTGATATGAATCAGGAGGCCATTGCATTGATGGCCCGCGCAGATGAAGTGAACGAGGTATATAATCTTCTTACTCTTTTGCGTATTGAGTATTTTTTGTTATACATGATCCCTAGTCCCCGAGGTTACTGCCGAATAACGAACTTACTCGGCTGTAAGCTCTAAGTTAGGAATCAACTCTTATCTGGCTGTAAGCTTGATTCCACATCTGCTGGCTATACTTTTATTGTGTAGCTTACACACAATGAGCGTACCAAGGTGCATCAGGCTCTCCTCTTGGAGTACCGTAAGCTGGAGCTCGCTCACCAAAATCTACAAGCTGAGGCTAAAGGCCAAGGTAATTTTCTGACTCGTCCCGCTCTTATTTGGCGCACTTTCCTTGTTTCACCTTCCTTATTTTTTCCATTGTCCTTCCACAGCTTCTGCCCAATCCACCATTGATGCCTTGCACCTTCAGATTAGCGATGCTGAAAGTAAGCTCTTGGAGATTTTGTTTCCCCTCTGTATTTATGCTTATTCCTTTCCCACTTTTGTTTCGGCAGATCCGAGATAACTTTGTTGTTACTGACGAGTCGCATGCTTAGAATAAGCAGAGAAGCACCGGATCGAGCTCCAAAAGGAGCGAGACGAGGTGACTCGGCTGAAGGGGCAGATAGCGGATCTCGAGCAGAAGCACCAGTCCGCGGTGAAGGGGCTACGGGAGGAGCTTGCCGAGAAATATGGCTAGCATGCCGCCAGTGCCGACAAGACCAAGGAGCTGCTCAAGGAGTCCGAGTCGGGGTTGAGTCGGTTCACTTAGATCTAGACGCTCTTCAGGCCAAGGCTAAGAATTGGCAAGGCAAGCTCGGCACAATTAACTCTTTCCTCGGTAGTGAGTCCTTACCTTTTTTTCATTGCATTCATACTCTTGCTTTCTATCTCCTTTCCATTATTTTGCTAATGTTGTTTTGTGTATGCAGAGAACTTCCCCGAGGCTGAGATGTTTGCCTTACGGGCCATGAAGAGAGTGCGAGCCGAATCTGGAGCTCCTGCTGATGGCGAGGTCACTATCGATGAGCATCTCGAAGCGCTGTCAGAGTGTGCAAAGACTCTCAAATCATGCAGCGTTGATTTGCTCAAATCTGCAATCCATGTGTTCAGGATGCTCTGGCCGGATGAAGACGCGTCCACACTCATCGATCCTATGGCTACCAGGCTGCTTCTGACTGAAGACATGTTGGATCAATGGCGCGATTCGGCCGACCGAGCTACAGTGGATAAGGCTCTCGCCTTTGTGCTTTGATGGTACGAGGACGTCAACCTTGATGTTCTCGAGCGCATGAGGGCTGAAGGCAAGTGGCTTCATGACCCTGAGCTTATCAAGAAACGCCAGGAGCGAGCTTATGCCATGGTCGAGTATGCTCTGGTGCATGCTTGGTGCGATGGGCCCAGCTTCCTCGACCTTGGCGAGCCTCTTCCGAGATCGCCGACGATGACGGTGCAGATAGCAAAGCCACCGAGTTGGATGCCCAACAAACTCGGCCACGGACGCCCCTGACTCGGCAGACGGTCCAGATGATGCCCCTAGCTCCAAGACTCCTCCTCCAGGCCTAGTTGCTTCTTAGGCTGGTTAGAAAAACACTTAAGTTTCATGAGATCCCTGGTATGCCGGGTGCAGATGTATGATACAATTCACTTATTTTGGGTGCGTGCCTTTTGATAAGGTGCAAACTTTTATTAAGCTTTGAATGTGAATTATCCAGGGGCAAGTCCCCGAGTTTCATTTTGCCGTTCCCCTTTTCCTTGAATTTGGCTCTTGTCTAGCTTTTTTGGTGTTCGACATTAGAGTCTCAAATTTATAAGGATTGAGTTAGTAGATATGAAACTAAACCACTTGACCTAGGATTATTCGACATAGAAAGCAACATCACCTGCAGTGGTTTAGTTGAAAACATACATAAGGTCAACTCGCGTTTTTCCCTTTACTTATCTGGTTTTCATGTTTACTCGTCATTGATCTTCTTCTCTTGCTTGCCATGAAGCCGTGTTTTCGGACAACAGCATAGTCGAAGAGTTGATTCTATCCGAATAAACATTACTTGTTCCGAGATAAGTTTTAGGTGTCAACGCCAGCCTACATGGATTAATCAAAGGATAAGCATAAGGGGTAGTCCCTGAGTCAGTTTTTTGAGTCATACCATTTTATTATCAGCACATAGCCGACATAAGCGTCCGACATATGAGAGTTTGAGAGTGATGACCTACAAGTGTAGGGGATCGCAACAGTATTTGCGGGTAGTATTACCCAATTTATTGATTCGACACAAGGGGAGCCAAAGAATACTTGCAAGCCTTAGCAACTGGGTTGTCAATTCACCTGCACCTGGAAATAGTTCTTGCTCACAGAAGTTTATCAGTAGCAACAACAAAGCAATAGTAGTAGTAAAATAGGAGCAATAGTAATAGTAACGGTAACAGTGGGATTCGAGTGCGGTAGGCATAGGGATGGATGGACAGGCGTTGCATGGATAAGTCTAAACATGTAACTTCAAGATCTAGTGCATTGCAGATAAATAATAACAAGCATCCAAGTACTCAACAATCCTAGGCATGTGCTCCAAATATAGTCATACGTGCTCCCAATGAGAACTTGCATAACATCTTCTGTCTAGCCATCCCGTGGCAGCGGGGCCTCTAGGGAACTACTGGCAATTAAGGTGCTCCTTTTAATAGAGCACCGGAGCAAAGCATTAACACTTCGTGAACACATGTGAGCCTCACACCACATCCATCCCCTCCAGTTGTCCCAATTATTGTCACTTTGGGGCCTTTGGATCCGGACAATGATATGTGTACACAACTTGCAGATAAGATCATAAACAATACTATCATAACGATTCAATAATAAGTTCAGATCTGAGATCATGGCACTCGGGACCTAGTGACAAGCATTAAGCACAACAAGTTGCAACAAAGTCAAATAGCACTAATAGAGATACTAGGCACTATGGCCTAACAGATCTTATTCGATTACATGATAGAAATCATCCAATCCCTACCATCCCTAAGCCTATAGCGGGGGATTACTCACTCATGGATAAGGGAAACATCGGTGGTTGATGGAGATGGGTTGGTGATCACGATGGCGACGATCCTCTCCAAATTCCCCGTCCCGGCAGGGTGCCAGAACGGAGTTTCTGGATCCGAATCTTGTTTTCTGGTGGCGGTGGCGGAGCGGAACTCCATTTAATAGAGCACCGGAGAAAAGCATTAACACTCCATGAACACATGTGATCCTCACACCACATCCATCCCCTCCGGTTGTCCCAATTATTGTCACTTTGGGGCCTTTGGATCCGGACAATGATATGTACACAACTTCCAGATAAGATCACAAACAATACTATGATAATGATTCAATAATAAGTTCAGATCTAAGATCATGGCACTCGGACCCTAGTGACAAGCATTAATCACAACAAGTTGCAACAAAGTCAAATAGCACTAATAGAGATACTAGGCACTATGCCCTAACAATCTTATTCGATTACATGATAGAACTCATCCAATCCCTACCATCCCCAAGCCTACAGCGGGGGATTACTCACTCATGGATGAGAGAAACATCGGTGGTTGATGGTGACAAGACTCCCCCCCAAGCTTGAGCTTTTGTCCATTGTTCATCTTATTACATCATTCTTTCCTTACACCTGGAAATTTTCCTTCATGCAAAACTTCACACAATCTTCATTAGCAACATTAGTGCATTCAAAAGATAATAGACCTTTGGGGTTTAGTTTTAAAACAGCAAAAGTTTCACTAAAGACACAAGCTACTGTAGAAAATCACTAAAAAAGCACAATTTCCCAAAAAGAACCCGAAAAGGAATCAATAAGAAGGAAATGCAAATAATGGCAGAAATCTGCCAAAACAGACTAGCAGGTAGAAACCGATTTTTTCGAAGACCTTATGTTGCTCAAATCAAAAAGTGTTGAACTAAACAAAGTTAGCTAACATACTGGGGTATTTATTAGTACATTTTCAGTTCAATCCTACTTACAAAAACTCCTCACGAATTTTTATGGTGGAGGACAAAAATCCGTTTCAGGACAGCAACTCCCCAAATCTTACTTCCCTCTTATTAGAGGTCATTCTTGGCACAAAAATCAAACAAAAAGGATAAGGAGAGGTCATTACTGGAGTAATAACTTCCAAGAGTCAAGAAAACTCTTGGGTTATCTCCCAACAAATACTTTTCTTTAACGCCTTTAAGTTAGGCACGACGAAGAGCAAAGATTGGAAAGGAGAAAAATAAAAGTGAGCAAGTATAACCACAGTGAAAGCATTATTTTGTTCATTAAAATCCTTTCGTTAACAAGGTTGATCAAGTCTTGTTACCAAAACAAGATTATATGAAACAAAACTTTGCAATCTACAAGGTGATTATATCACCTCATACTTGATAGCAATGGTTCCAATCAAATAGTTTCAAAATTTTCTTGTGGAATGGGACAATATATTTCTCCAACCTTGATGCTCTCAATATTTTCAATGTAATTCAGGCAATAGCTCTTAACAATATTCTTGGGGAAATAAACATTATGCTCTTTGTCATCAATATTGAATGTTACTTTTCCTTGATTACAATTAATGACAACACCTGCAGTATTAAGAAAAGGTCTCCCAAGAATAATAGACATATTATCATCTTCGGGCATTTCAAGCACAACAAAATCAGTCAAAACCAAGCAATTATGAGCCACTTGAACAGGAACATCCTCACATATACCAACAGGAATAGTAGTTGACTTATCAACCATTTGCAAAGGTATATCAGTTGGTATCAACTTTTCTAGCTAGAGTCTCTTGTAGAGAGAAAAAGTCATAACACTAACTCCGGCTCCCAAATCACATAAAGCAGTTCTAACATAATTATTCTTAATAGAGCAAGGAATAGTTGGTATACCTAGATCACCAAGTTTCTTTGGAACCTTACCATTGAAGGAGTAATTAGCAAGCAAAGTAGCAATCTCCTCATTAGGAATCTTCCTTTTATTAGAGACAATATCCTTCATATACTTTGAATAAGGAGGTTTCATATACTTTTAGTGTATCAATCAAAGGAATTTGCAATAATAAAGGTTTCATCCACTCACAAAACTTGTTGTAGTGTTCTTCCTCCTTTGACTTGTGTTTCTTACCTGGAAAAGGCATAGGTTTCTGCACCCAAGGTTATCTCTCTTTACCATGTTTATTAGCAATAATATCTTCCTTTGTGTACATAGTGTTCTTAGTGTGCTTCTTAGGTTCTGCCTCACCTTCCTCCTTACCAGGAGACTCATTTTTATCATTACCACTCTTAGTTTCAGCATCAGAGACAAATATAATATTAGGATCTACAGCAGGTTCAAGCGGTTCCTCAACTACTTTATGTTTATTTTTCTTTCTCTTACGAGGACTACCACTACTTTCACCTTATTAAGAATCCTGCTCAATTCTTTTAGGGTGTCCTTCAGGATATAAAGGATCTTGAGTAGCTATACCACTCCTAGTTCTAATTCCATAAGCATCTTTATCTCCTGAGGCATTAACTAGCATATCCTTTTGTACCTTAGCAAGTTGATCAAGTTGGGTTTGAACCATTTGAAAGTGTTTACAAAGCATTTTAATATCATTATAAGTTCTTTCCACAATATCTTTCAACTCATGGATAGCTCTAGAGTTTTCCAATAAATGATTCTGAACTTGTTTATTAAAAGTACCTTGTTTAATAATAAATGTGTCAAGTTCCTCTAAACATTGATCAGGAGGCTTACCATAAGGAATATCACCTTCATTAAATTGGAGAGAGTGTACCTCAATAGTGGATGAGTGGGGAATTGTCTTACATAATTCTTCTATAGGAGGTAAATTATTCACATTTATCCTTTATCCTTTAGTGCAATAACTCCCCTCTTCTTTGGTGTTAGTGTTGGAACTGGTTCAGACACATCAGGTTCAGTAGTAATAGGCCCAGGTGTATTTAACTCAGTTCAAGTCCAATCATCATAATTCTTGCTTATCTTAGCCATTAATTCTTCAGCATCTGTAGGAGTTCTTTTCCTGAAAACACAATCAGCAAAGCTATCTAGGTATTTCCTAAAATCATCAGTTAGTCCATTATAATAAATATCAATAAGCTCATTTTTTAGGCAATGGACATCCAGGATGCGCATGAATCAAGGCACAAAACCTTGTCCATGACTCAGGCAATTTCTCTTCTTATCCCTATTTAAAATGAAAAAGTCTCTGCAAAGCAGCATGTCTAGCACTGGGAGGAAAATATTTCTGGAAGAAAGAAGCAATCAAGCAATTAGGGCTATCAATGGAACCAGGAGGTAATCTATTAAACCAAGCCTTAGCTTCTCCTTTTAGTGAAAAGGGGAAGATCTTGGTAACAAAGTACTTACACATCTTAAAATCATCAGAGAAGAAAGCACTCGTAGTAGAAAGCTCATTCATATGAGCCACAACACTCTCATTTTGTAACATCCCAAAAATCATAGTTTTAAAACTCATTCATATTACTTTGCATCATTCATTCATTTAGGGTTTTTCTCAAAAATCATTTAGAAATGGAATATGAGTTATGATTTCATGTGGGCAAATTGTCCCAATTGAACATCATCCTGTTGAAAATTGAAAGTTTAAATGCTTCAATGCTTGCCTTCACTGATGGAAGGATTAGGGGAAATTTTTAAAAACCCCAAAGATTTCAAATTTAGAAGTAAATTCTAAAATCCATTTCAAATGTTTGCAAACAGGAACAAATCCCTAATTATTATTAAAACCAAGCTGGACCAAGCTTTGCAATGTAACCACCTAGTTTTGTGGCTGTTTTGAATCCACAAAAACCCTGCAAAAGTCCCAAGGCAGTTTGAGTTCAAAAGGATTTGAATTCATATTGAAATTCATACCAGAAAATAAATTTAGAAAAAGAAAAGAGTGCTTCAAAAGAAAAGGGCCACGCGGCCAGTATCTGGCCCAGCAGCCAAACTAGCCCAGTAAGCCCACCCGGGGACTTCTTTTTCTCCTCACACGCGCGAGCACAAGCAAACAGACGCTGACAGACAGACCCCACCAAAATCCTGCGCGTATCACTGACAAGCGGGCCAACCCCCACGCCAGCATCGTCTCCACCCGCACGGCTCATTCATCCCCAAATCAACGCGGGCGTTTCTGGTCTTGATTCGTGGCATCAATTCGAGTTATTGGCAGAGTGATTCTCGCTCGCGACCAGGCTATAAGAAACCCCTCTGTCCCCTCTCTCTTTTCCCCAAAACCCCAAGCACTGAACGTCCCCAGGCTGCGCGCATTGCACTCTGCAACTCCGCCGTCTCCGACGACTGCGCCGGCGAATTCCGGTGAGTCTCGAGTTTCCCCCAGTCTCGCGTTCACGCTATCTTGTTCAGAGAATCCCTGTGCATCTTCTGACACTCGCCGTTTGCTTTCGCATGATCCCTAGCGTTGGCAACGTCGACGACTGACCGCCACCGTCTCCTGCAAGAACTCCGGCGACCTCCCTTCGTAAGTAACCACCGCCCCTTGACCTCTTACTGATACGCCCTGAATCCACTTCGTTTTGCGCATCTGACAGTGTCCCTATTTTGGCCTAGCATGACGAGAAACCTCGCCAACGTCGACAACTGACCGTGGCTGACGTTTTCGCGAACTCCGGCGAGCAATCCCAGTAAGTCTCGAGCGCCCCTTGCTTTCTTGTTCACCCGAGCATGTTCGTAGTTGTCCTGTGCATCTTCTAAACCCATGGGTTCGTGCTCTGGCGATGCAGAACATCGGCAGCGACTCCGACGACCCCCACTTGACACCAGACGCAACTCCGACGAGGTCTAGAGCCCATCTCCGAACGCCCCTCCACAAGCCAGTGCCACGACGAGCTTCAGCAGCCTCCAGCGAACCTGGTAATACCCCTCTCCCTCTCGCGGACGACCTAGAACACCGGCACCGCCACTGACTGACGCGCCGCCGCCTGTCACCGCCGGCAGCGCCGCTCGTTTTTGGTTAGAAGAATCTTAGCCGTTAGATCTGGATCCTACGCGTAGAAACACTTCACTTATCGAAGGGGTATGGACAGATCTGAGCCGCGCAACGTTAGTTAGATCCAACGGCTCAGAAGGGTGATCCGGTGCGAACCGGTACGCGCCAGTAGAAACGCGACGCGTGGCAAGGTTTAGATTAAAAACAGAATTCAAAACCTGAATTAGATTCAAACTTCAAATGCTTATAACTTTCAAAAGACACGTTGGATTTTTGCAAACTTTATATCGTTGAGTTCAGTAAGACAAGGCCTATCAGAACATACCTTTTGTTTAGCATATAGTAACAGTTAAAAATGTTTTATTTGTGGAACAAGTTTAGGGCTATTTTAGATATAAGAATATCTTTATAAAATTTTGTTATGGACAAATAGGTTTATTGGAAAAACTTGTGACATGTTGTGCTTCAGTAGTCATGAACACACACTTGGTAGAATTTTTCAAAAATTTAACACATGGTAGACTCTTGCATGCATGCATTCATATTATTTTGGTTATATTGAAATGTGTGTAATTGTATGTTTTGATTTCTTGTGTAGATTTTGATTGTGATTGTGATTGTGAAGAGTGCTACTCCCCACACTACCAAGGCAAGTGATATTTTCATGAATATTCCTATCCCAAGTTTTATGTTAGCATTAGTTATTTTGCTAAAGTGTTGCATGATATTTTGCTAAGTGCTAAATTGGGAAATCCTAAGTAGAGTGAAATAGTAGAATTGTTAGGGAAATATTCCTAAGATAGGTTACCATATTTTGCCTAGCCTAGCTAATAGCAAACAAGGGTGGTGAACAACTATATATTATGAGACAAAAATATACTAAGTCAAGAGACTTATATTTTTTTTCTTGATAAAACAACTAAGACAAATGAACTCCTGGGTGGAATGGAAAGATTGGGTTATGTTGAGTGGTTACACAAGGCCATGGACTTGGGTTGTGTATCTCACTTGTGGAATGCCACCCAGGCACAAAGGGATTTGGAGGCCAAGTGTTGAGAAAGCTTACAGTGCAACCACTTGGCAATATGGGCTCTGCCATGATCATAGGTTGCTAGAACTTAGTCATTTTGGACAGATGGTGGTAGTTGGGTTGATAGGTTGGAGCGCGTCCATTTTGACTAAGGAAAAGCTTCTGAAGGGTCCTGTCTTGGGAAACCAAGTCTGGTGGGGAAAGTGCACAACCTCTGCAGATGGAAAAACTAAGTACTTAGCCTTGTCCAAGGAAATGGACACTTTGAGCATCAAGACATGGAAGCTACAAGAATCTCATCACTCCAACTTCTACAATAAAATTTGTGGGTGAACAAGGGTGAAGGACCCCAATGTCTGTTGGTGGTTTCTTTGGGAATGATTTTGACAAAGAAAAACTTAGCAGTTTCAACTAATAGGAAAAATCTATTTTCAAGCAAAAGCAAGCCAAGCTACACTTAGCCAAAATGCATATAGTTATATAGTCCACTTAAAATATACTAAGGTATCACTTGCCAATACTATTCCAAAGTATTGACCCTCTATGGCTGTAACTTGTGATGTTGCAGGTTACTCCGATGATGATTAGGAGTCATGAGTCTACACTCAACATGCTTGCCTGTGGCACATGAAGATGAAGACTTGTGTTTATTTATTTGTTCCTTAAAACTCTTGTATTAGGCCTATGGCCATGAGTTGTAAAAGACTATATTTTATCTCTGGAATGAATGTAATAAACGACCTTTGTATCTGTGTACTTCATCTTAAACTGTGGATGCTAGCATTGATCCAGGGACTAGCATTGCAATCACAGGGATCCTTTCCTCTATAAAGGAGGGGTCTAACAGATGGTATCAGAGCACTGTGTTGCCTGTAGGATTATGACCCTAGGATTGGAAAACCACTAAGGAAAAGTTTTTCAACTATTTCTACACTTGCCTATTCTTCTCGTAAAACTTTTCTAATCCCTTTCAAACTTCCTTTGTAGATGAATTCCATCAACGAAGCCGTGAAGAAGGGACCACTCATGACCATGACCTTAGAGTGTGAGACTGAGTTTCCCAACATTCTCAAGGACCTCATGGAGGCAATGGATGCTCATGGTGAAGCTGTGTATAAGGGCTTTCCAGTGATGGATGAAGGAGTGGAGTATTGGTGGGTGCAACTTCACTTGTACAAAAACAAGGAAGACAATCACAAAGAAAGGGGATTCTGCATGTACACCAACACAACAATGCACACCACATTCTTTGAGTCAGCCAGGGAAGCAGCTTGGAGGACTATCAAGGAACTAAGTGCTAGAGTCAAATGCAGAATGCTCAACCTCCAAAAGGACTTAGAAAAAGAGAAGGAGCTTACTCAAGAGTTGGAGGACAACAACCAAGAAATAAGGGGAGATGTTATAGACTTAGTGATAGAGTCAAGGGAGCAAGATTGGTGGATTGCCTCTAGGAACATTGTGTTTAATAATAGATCCCGTGAGATTGGATTGTAAGGACACTTCGTTAGTTGGACCACCACTTATCACCTTATTTTCAAGAGATATTTTAAATAAGTATGGACCTTGAATGATGTAATGAACACATGTATGCATGACTTGTGTGATAATTATGTTTTATGGATATGTATGGTTGTCTTGATTTATTTTGAATTGCGTTGTTCTAACTTTTTAATCTTATAAATAGATGCCTGTTGCCATCAGCACTGTTGAGGAGTTTCGGGTTACTCGTTTTGGTTCACGTATCATTGAGCTTACCACTCTGCTTGACCTCCCTCTTCCTACCATTACGGTGTATCCACTCACCAAGTTCGAGAGGAAGGACCTCTGGGGCTTCAAGGTGACCCAGCCAGGACGCCAAACCGAGCCTACCACAGAGACCATCGTCTTCAAGTTGATGCACGATGACAGGGAGAGAGGCATGGAGGTAGTCATGCAGGACCTGATAGGACGACTATTAGGCCGTCACTCCCGACAGGTTAGAGGTACTCACTTTCACGTCTTCGGAAGACGTGATGTTGACGGAGAGTCCATCGATTTTGAGGACGACTCGAGGAGCACTGCGAAGCCGATACGTCTTTATCTTCAGGACTTAGAGACTCTTCTCAGGCACGTAGATACGGACAGGACGAACGTCATGCTAGGTAATGACGAGCTTCAGGTGCAGCTTCGCGAGAAGGACAAGCTTTTTGCGCAGCAGGATGAGATGATCAAGGAAATGGAGACAAAGTTCGAGGCTCAGGACCGCAAGTTCAAGAGTCAAGAGAAACGCGTCCAGGATAGGAACAAAAGAATCCGGGACATGACCGAGGAACTGAAGTCCAAGGACTTCGAGCTTGAGCAGCAGCAGATGGTTATTGAGAGACTTCGCTCCCAGAAGAGGGCTCTCAAGGCCAAGGTCGATTCCTTGACCACTACGATTGAGGAGAACAAGACCGCGATGGAGAACGCAGGTCTTACCTTCGTCGAGGAGGAGATTGTTATTGATGAGTAGACTTGACTACTCGTTTATCTTTTATTCATACTTGTTTTGTGAACTTGTTATTGGACCATCCGACATGTGGATGGCTTGCCACTTGTGTGTATCACTTCATGAGCTTGTTATGTGGTTGTTGAACTTTTATTCTTATGTTGCTTGTTAAGTGTTTGCTCATGTTGTATTGTGCATAAAAACATCTATGGGTATCTCATTCTTATCTATTTGAACAAACCACAGATGCCTCCCCGTCGCGCAAACCCCAACCCCAACAACATCACCCCGGAAATGCAACAAATGATGAATGCGCAAACCCAGCTTATGCAAATGATGACAACGTTTATCCAAAACTAGAATAACAACAACAACAACAACAACAACAACAACAACAACAACAACAACAACAATAACAACAACAACAACAACCCTCCGGGTTTCGATATGCTCACCAGATTTCTGCGTCTAAGGCCAGCAAAGTTTTCGGGAACAACTGATCCCATGGTAGCCAATGACTGGTTACGTTCTGTGAACAAAGACTTAGTGACCGTGGGCTGCACGGATGCTGAAAAGGTCAGGTTTGCAGCACATCTGTTGGAAGGACCAGCCGCCACTTGGTGGGACAACTTCCAAATCACCACTCCTATTGATGAGGTGACCTGGGCTATCTTTGAAGATGGTTTTCGCACCGCTCATATCTCATCAGGAATGATGAGTCTGAAAAAGAAGGAGTTTCACAACCTGAAACAGCGCCACCGCAGCGTGGCGGAATACATAGAAGAGTTTAACAATCTGGCGCGCTACGCACCGGATGAGGTTGATACAGATGCCAAGAGAAAGGAAAAATTCTTGGAAGGGTTGAATGATGAGCTGAACCTACAGTTATCTGTAGCATATGTCCCAACTTATCAGTCTTTGTGTGACAAGGCTGCTATTTTGGAAAGTAAAATGAAGCAAGTCGAGAGTAGGAAGAGGAAACACTCCGACAAACACAGCTCGGGATCGTTTCACAAACGATCTCATTATGATGACAGTGGCAGCTCAGGATCCCATAAACATGGGAAATTCAACAAGCACCACAACCACAACCGTCATGACAACAAGCAGCACCGTAGTCATGACAGTGATAAGTACAAGAACCATAAGGGTGGACATAAGAGCCACCACAGTGGAAATGGTAGTGGAGGTGGAAGTCAGTATGTTAAAAAGGATATCAGTCAGGTTGAATGCTTCAAATGCAAGAAGTTGGGACACTATGCAAATGAGTGCCCCGAAAAGAAGGTGGAAGGACCTAGCAAGCCAAATCCTTTTCAGAAAGGACAGGTTAACCACATCAATGTGGAAGAGGTCTATGAGGAACCTGATGCTGTGACTGGTAAGTTCAGACTCAATTCAGTTTTAGCATTTGTACTCTTTGATACCGGTGCATCTCATTCATTCATATCAAAGGCATTTGTTGATAGAAATGGGTTTGCATCAGAAAACATTGGGTGTCCAATAAAAGTTAGTTCTCCGGGGGGAAACATGATAGTAAGCCTTGGATGCCGGGATCTCACCATAGAATTTGGAAAACATAAATTTCCAGTAAGCCTGATAATCCTAGATTCCCAAGGATTAGACGTAATTTTGGGAATGGACTGGATGGCTAAGTATGAAGGAGTATTAGACTGTGCCAATCGTACCGTTACACTCACAACCCCTGATGGAAGAAGAATAAAATTTAAGTCAAACTTTGAATCCAAAGGAAGTAAGCTGAATTCTCTTAAGGGGGTTAGCATGGACAGTGTACCAATAGTATGTGAGTATCCGGATGTGTTTCCGGAAGAGTTACCAGGAATGCCTCCGGATAGAGATGTGGAATTTCTGATAGATTTGGTGCCAGGATCTGGACCAATAGCTAAGAGACCGTACAAAATGTCAGTTGATGAATTGAAAGAACTCAAGAAACAGCTAGGAGAGCAATTACAGAAAGGGTTTATCCAACCCAGTTCTTCATCCTGGGGAGCCCCAGTATTGTTCGTGGAAAAGAAGGATAGAACACAAAGGTTATGTATCGACTACCGTTCTCTCAACGAGGTTACCATCAAGAACAAATATCCTCTGCCAAGAATCAATGACTTATTTGACCAGCTAGAAGGAGCAAGTGTGTTCTCGAAGATTGATCTCCGGTCAGGGTATTTTCAACTCAAGATACGAGAGCATGACATACCAAAAACAGCATTCACCACAAGATATGGATTGTATGAGTATACTGTGATGCCTTTTGGATTAACCAATGCTCCAGCATACTTCATGAATATGATGAACAAGGTGTTCATGGAATTCCTTGACAAGTTCGTTGTCGTTTTCATCGATGACATCTTGGTTTACTCCAAGAGCAAGGAAGAGCATGAAAGACACTTACGCTTGATACTTGGGAAACTGAGGGAACATAAACTATATGCCAAATTCAGCAAGTGTGAGTTTTGGTTAGAGAAAGTTGGTTTTCTTGGTCATGTGATGACAAAGGATGGTGTGGCAGTTGATCCTGCTAAGGTTTCAGCTGTGACAGATTGGGAATCACCCAAGAATGTGAAAGAAGTTCGTAGTTTCCTCGGCTTAGCAGGTTATTACAGAAGGTTCATAGAAAATTTCTCGAAAGTTGCTAAGCCTATGACAGAATTACTAAAGAAGGACAAGAAGTTTGCTTGGACTGAAGGTTGCGAAGTTAGTTTCCAAGAATTGAAGAAGAGACTTGTAACAGCACCAGTGTTATGTCTGCCAGATTTAGAAAAGGATTTCCAAGTGTATTGTGATGCTTCTCATCAAGGTTTGGGTGCCGTACTTATGCAAGATGGTAGAGTCGTAGCTTATGCTTCGAGACAACTCAAAACTCATGAAGTAAACTATCCTACTCATGATTTGGAGTTAGCCTCTGTTGTCCATGCACTCAAAACATGGAGACATTACCTTTTGGGAAAACATTGTGAAGTGTTCACCGATCATAAGAGCTTGAAGTATATCTTCACCCAGAAGGAAATCAACATGAGACAAAGAAGATGGCTAGAACTTATCAAGGATTACGACTTAAGTTTGCAATACCATCCCGGTAAAGCAAATGTAGTAGCAGATGCTCTAAGTCGTAAGGCAGTTGTAAATGGCCTTACAAAAGGGGAATTGCCAGATGACTTGTGTAAGCAATTCAAAGAACTCAGATTAGAGATTGTACCAGAAGGACATCTCATGTCCTTAGATGTTCAACCCACTCTGTTGGACAAGATCCGAGAAGTCCAGAAGACTGATGAGGAAATTGAAAAAATTAAAGTAAACATTGGTTTAGGGAAAGCTAAGAGTTTTCATGTTGATGAAAAGGGTACTCTATGGCACGGAAAACGTATATGCGTTCCACAAGACCCAGAATTGCGGAAACTGATCTTACAGGAAGGTCACAACTCTCCATATTCTATTCACCCAGGAAACACCAAGATGTACGTAGACATGAAAGAAAGATTTTGGTGGAACAATCTCAAAAGAGACATCGCTGAACATATCGCTTTGTGTGATGTGTGTAGCAGAGTCAAAGCGGAGCACCAGAAACCAGCAGGTCTGCTTCAACCACTACCTATTCCTGAATGGAAGTGGGAAAATATTGGTATGGATTTCATTACCGGATTACCAAGGACTAGATCGGGATATGATTCCATATGGGTAGTGGTAGATCGCCTAACAAAAGTGGCTCATTTTATACCAGTGAAGACAACCTATACAAGTGCTAAGTTAGCAAAAATTTACATGAGCAGGATTGTATGCCTTCATGGTGTACCAAAGAGTATTGTGTCTGATAGAGGAACCCAGTTCACTTCTCACTTTTGGAGACAGCTTCATGAATCCTTAGGAACGAGATTGGAATTTAGCACCGCTTTTCATCCCCAAACAGATGGACAAACAGAAAGGACCAACCAAATTCTTGAGGACATGTTGAGAGCTTGTGCTTTAGACTATGGAGCAAGTTGGGATGAAAGTTTACCTTACGCGGAGTTCTCTTACAATAATGGCCATCAATCAAGTATTGGGATGGCACCGTTTGAGTTACTTTATGGAAGAAAGTGTACCACCCCATTATTATGGAATGGCGTGGGAGAAAGAAGCTTATTTGGACCTGATCTTATCAAGGAAGCCGAAGAGAAAGTTAAATTGGTTAAGGACAGGTTGAAGATAGCACAGTCCCGACAGAAAAGCTACGCGGATTCTAAGCGTAGAGAAGTCACCTACGAAGTTGGGGATAGAGCCTACCTCAGAGTATCACCACTCCGTGGAGTGAAAAGATTTGGAGTCAAAGGTAAGTTGGCACCAAGATATGTTGGGCCATTCAGGATTCTAAGTCGCAAAGGAGAAGTTGCATATGAAGTTGAATTGCCAGAATCTCTGTCAGCAGTCCATAACGTATTTCATGTGAGTCAGCTTAAGAAATGTCACCCAGAAATGGAAGAGTCTTCTTTGAAGGATACCATACCTTTAGAAGAGGTTCAACTAGAAAGCGATCTCACTTATGAAGAAAAGCCTGTCAAGATTTTAGAGACCGCAGAGAGAGTCACCCGGACCAAGACTATCAAATTTTGTAAAGTACAATGGAACCATCACTCCGAAGAGGAAGCAACATGGGAAAGAGAAGATGATCTTCGAAAAGACCACCCTCACCTATTTGCTAGCCAAACCGAATCTCGAGGGCGAGATTCATCTTAAGGGGGTTAGATTTGTAACATCCCAAAAATCATAGTTTTAAAACTCATTCATATTACTTTGCATCATTCATTCATTTAGGGTTTTTCTCAAAAATCATTTAGAAATGGAATATGAGTTATGATTTCATGTGGGCAAATTGTCCCAATTGAACATCATCCTGTTGAAAATTGAAAGTTTAAATGCTTCAATGCTTGCCTTCACTGATGGAAGGATTAGGGGAAATTTTTAAAAACCCCAAAGATTTCAAATTTAGAAGTAAATTCTAAAATCCATTTCAAATGTTTGCAAACAGGAACAAATCCCTAATTATTATTAAAACCAAGCTGGACCAAGCTTTGGAATGTAACCACCTAGTTTTGTGGCTGTTTTGAATCCACAAAAACCCTGCAAAAGTCCCAAGGCAGTTTGAGTTCAAAAGGATTTGAATACATATTGAAATTCATACCAGAAAATAAATTTAGAAAAAGAAAAGAGTGCTTCAAAAGAAAAGGGCCACGCGGCCAGTATCTGGCCCAGCAGCCAAACTAGCCCAGTAAGCCCACCCGGGGACTTCTTTTTCTCCTCACACGCGCGAGCGCAAGCAAACAGACGCTGACAGACAGACCCCACCAAAATCCTGCGCGTATCACTGACAAGCGGGCCAACCCCCACGCCAGCATCGTCTCCACCCGCACGGCTCATTCATCCCCAAATCAACGCGGGCGTTTCTGGTCTTGATTCGTGGCATCAATTCGAGTTATTGGCAGAGTGATTCTCGCTCGCGACCAGGCTATAAGAAACCCCTCTGTCCCCTCTCTCTTTTCCCCAAAACCCCAAGCACTGAACGCCCCCAGGCTGCGCGCATTGCACTCTGCAACTCCGCCGTCTCCGACGACTGCGCCGGCGAATTCCGGTGAGTCTCGAGTTTCCCCCAGTCTCGCGTTCACGCTATCTTGTTCAGAGAATCCCTGTGCATCTTCTGACACTCGCCGTTTGCTTTCGCATGATCCCTAGCATTGGCAACGTCGACGACTGACCGCCACCGTCTCCTGCAAGAACTCCGGCGACCTCCCTTCGTAAGTAACCACCGCCCCTTGACCTCTGACTGATACGCCCTGAATCCACTTCGTTTTGCGCATCTGACAGTGTCCCTATTTTGGCCTAGCACGACGAGAAACCTCGCCAACGTCGACAACTGACCGTGGCTGACGTTTTCGCGAACTCCGGCGAGCAATCCCAGTAAGTCTCGAGCGCCCCTTGCTTTCTTGTTCACCCGAGCATGTTCGTAGTTGTCCTGTGCATCTTCTAAACCCATGGGTTCGTGCTCTGGCGACGCAGAACATCGGCAGCGACTCCGACGACCCCCACTTGACACCAGACGCAACTCCGACGAGGTCTAGAGCCCATCTCCGAACGCCCCTCCACAAGCCAGTGCCACGACGAGCTTCAGCAGCCTCCAGCGAACCTGGTAATACCCCTCTCCCTCTCGCGGACGACCTAGAACACCGGCACCGCCACTGACTGACGCGCCGCCGCCTGTCACCGCCGGCAGCGCCGCTCGTTTTTGGTTAGAAGAATCTTAGCCGTTAGATCTGGATCCTACGCGTAGAAACACTTCACTTATCGAAGGGGTATGGACAGATCTGAGCCGCGCAACGTTAGTTAGATCCAACGGCTCAGAAGGGTGATCCGGTGCGAACCGGTACGCGCCAGTAGAAACGCGACGCGTGGCAAGGTTTAGATTAAAAACAGAATTCAAAACCTGAATTAGATTCAAACTTCAAATGCTTATAACTTTCAAAAGACACGTTGGATTTTTGCAAACTTTATATCGTTGAGTTCAGTAAGACAAGGCCTATCAGAACATACCTTTTGTTTAGCATATAGTAACAGTTAAAAATGTTTTATTTGTGGAACAAGTTTAGGGCTATTTTAGATATAAGAATATCTTTATAAAATTTTGTTATGGACAAATAGGTTTATTGGAAAAACTTGTGACATGTTGTGCTTCAGTAGTCATGAACACACACTTGGTAGAATTTTTCAAAAATTTAACACATGGTAGACTCTTGCATGCATGCATTCATATTATTTTGGTTATATTGAAATGTGTGTAATTGTATGTTTTGATTTCTTGTGTAGATTTTGATTGTGATTGTGATTGTGAAGAGTGCTACTCCCCACACTACCAAGGCAAGTGATATTTTCATGAATATTCCTATCCCAAGTTTTATGTTAGCATTAGTTATTTTGCTAAAGTGTTGCATGATATTTTGCTAAGTGCTAAATTGGGAAATCCTAAGTAGAGTGAAATAGTAGAATTGTTAGGGAAATATTCCTAAGATAGGTTACCATATTTTGCCTAGCCTAGCTAATAGCAAACAAGGGTGGTGAACAACTATATATTATGAGACAAAAATATACTAAGTCAAGAGACTTATATTTTTTTTTCTTGATAAAACAACTAAGACAAATGAACTCCTGGGTGGAATGGAAAGATTGGGTTATGTTGAGTGGTTACACAAGGCCATGGACTTGGGTTGTGTATCTCACTTGTGGAATGCCACCCAGGCACAAAGGGATTTGGAGGCCAAGTGTTGAGAAAGCTTACAGTGCAACCACTTGGCAATATGGGCTCTGCCATGATCATAGGTTGCTAGAACTTAGTCATTTTGGACAGATGGTGGTAGTTGGGTTGATAGGTTGGAGCGCGTCCATTTTGACTAAGGAAAAGCTTCTGAAGGGTCCTGTCTTGGGAAACCAAGTCTGGTGGGGAAAGTGCACAACCTCTGCAGATGGAAAAACTAAGTACTTAGCCTTGTCCAAGGAAATGGACACTTTGAGCATCAAGACATGGAAGCTACAAGAATCTCATCACTCCAACTTCTACAATAAAATTTGTGGGTGAACAAGGGTGAAGGACCCCAATGTCTATTGGTGGTTTCTTTGGGAATGATTTTGACAAAGAAAAACTTAGCAGTTTCAACTAATAGGAAAAATCTATTTTCAAGCAAAAGCAAGCCAAGCTACACTTAGCCAAAATGCATATAGTTATATAGTCCACTTAAAATATACTAAGGTATCACTTGCCAATACTATTCCAAAGTATTGACCCTCTATGGCTGTAACTTGTGATGTTGCAGGTTACTCCGATGATGATTAGGAGTCATGAGTCTACACTCAACATGCTTGCCTGTGGCACATGAAGATGAAGACTTGTGTTTATTTATTTGTTCCTTAAAACTCTTGTATTAGGCCTATGGCCATGAGTTGTAAAAGACTATATTTTATCTCTGGAATGAATGTAATAAACGACCTTTGTATCTGTGTACTTCATCTTAAACTGTGGATGCTAGCATTGATCCAGGGACTAGCATTGCAATCACAGGGATCCTTTCCTCTATAAAGGAGGGGTCTAACACATTTTCAGTCCCACAGACAGGTTCCTTCTCAACTATATCTAAATAAGATAAATCAAGAGAGAAATCATAGTCTTCAACTTTAATATCTATGGGAAAAGTGGCAAACTTAGGATCAGAGGACAACTTAGGCATAATGGTGCGTCTAGCAAGGAGACTCTTAATAGCACTAGTACCATGTGTGTTTCAGCACTCTTCAACAAATTCATCAGTGAACTCAATGTAACCATCATTATATCATAACTCTCACTAGACTCAGGTGAGCTAACAAGTGTAACAGTGTGTTCACTAGGAGTTTCTGTAATTTCCTAGACTAGCCATAGTAGCATCTAGAAAAGGACCTAATGAACCACTTGCATCAAGCATAGTAGAAGTAACATCATGAGCATCAAAAGCAGTTTCAGATTCAGCAGTAGTAGCAGTATGTGTAGCATGAGTATGTGGTGGTGGTGTGACAATCTTACTTATAACAGACGGTGAATCAAGAGTAGCAGAGGTGTTTAGGATTGTACCTCTTCTTGTTGTGGATGGTAAAATAGGGAACTTCCCATCACGAAACTTCCCCATGATGAAAGGAGTAGCAGTGAAAAATAGAAGATCCAAGTGAACTTACAAATAAAGCTATTCTCCCCGACAACGGCGCCAGAAAATAGTCTTGATGACCCACAAGTGTAGGGGATTGCAACAGTCTTTGCGGGTAGATTACCCAATTTGTTGATTCGACACAAGGGGAGCCAAAGAATACTTGCAAGCCTTAACAACTGAGTTGTCAAGTCAGCTGCACCTGGAAATAGTTCTTCCTCACACAAGTTTATCAGTAGCAACAGTTTGGTAGTAGCAACAGCAAAGCAGCATCAGTAGTAAAACAGGAGAAATATTAATAGTAACGGTAACAGTGGGATTCGAGTGCGGTAGGCATAGGGATGGATGGACGGGCGTTGCATGGACAAGTATAAACATGTAACTTCAACATCTAGGGCATTTCAGATAAATAATAACAAGTATCCAAGTACTAAATAATCCTAGGCATGTGCTCCAAATATAGTCATATGTGCTCGCAATGAGAACTTGCACAACATCTTTTGTCCATCCAGCCCGTGGCAGCGGGGCCTCTAGGGAACTACTGGCAATTAAGGTTCTCATTTTAATAGAGCATCGGAGCAAAGCATTAACACTCCGTGAACACATGTGATCCTCACACCACAGCCATCCCCTCCGGTTGTCCCAATTATTGTCACTTTGGGGCCTTTGGATCCGGACAATGATATGTGTACACAACTTGAAGATAAAATCACAAACAATACTATCATAATGATTCAATAATAAGTTCAGATATGAGATCATGGCACTCGGGCCCTAGTGACAAGAATTAGCACAACAAGTTGCAACAAATTCAAATAGCACTAATAGAGATACTAGGCACTATGCCCTAACAATCTTATTCGATTGCATGATAGAACTCATCCAATCCCTACCATCCCCAAGCCTACAGCAGGGGATTACTCACTCATGGATGAGAGAAACATCGGTGGTTGATGGAGATGCGTTGGTGATGACGATGGCGATGATCCTCTCCAAATTCCCCGTCTCGACAGGGTGCCAAAACGGAGTTTCTGGATCTAAATCTTGGTTTTTGGTGGCGGCGGTAGAGCAAAACTCCTTCTGTAAAACTATTGAACCCCCTCGGTTTTTAGATCGAAAGGCAAATTATAGGCGTAGAGGGAGGACGAGGGGGTGCCTGGGGTGGTTACACCCCTAGGCACGGCCAGTGGTGGGCCCGCGCCTGGCAGGGGTGTGGGCCCCCTAGGCCCCTTCTCCGTATCGTCTTCTAGCTCCGTGGATCTTCTGGTGAAATATACTTTTTGGCATATTTGCTGGGATTTTTCCTGATAGTTCATTTTCTGCACAAAAACTAGACACCAAGGTAATTCTACTGAAAACAGTGTCAGTCCGTGTTAGTTGTATCCAAATCACACAAGTTTAGGGGAGAAACAATAGGAAAAGTGTTCGGGAAAGTAGATACGTTTTGGACGTATCAGAGAGATACATACACTGCTTCTCCTAAGTGTAGAAAGGACGTAGCAGTGCCACATTCCATGGCCTTTTGGTTTCATCACCTGACCTGTCCGCCTTGTTCTTTTGTGCTTCGCGATTATCTATTAGATAATATGAATCATTGTGCAATGCTTTGCTTACAATGAACGGTCCTTCCCAAGGGGTGATAGCTTATGCATTCCAGCTATGCGTTGCACTAGTCGGAGCACCATATCCCCTTCTCGGAAAACACGAGGTTGAACTTTCCGGCTATGATAGCATCAGAGATTTTGTTGGTATATGGCGGATTTGGACAGTGCCAATTCCCTTGCATCTTCAAGTACGTCAACTCCATCCTCTCAGGCCTCTTTTACTTCGGCTTCCGAGTATTGTCTTACTCTTGGCGAGTCATACTCTATGTCGGCAGGCAAAACTGCTTCTTCCCCATACACAAGGAAGAACGGCGTATAGCCTGTTGATCGATTCGGAGTTGTCCTTAAACTCCACAGCACTGAGGGTACTTACTCTATACAATAGCCAGGTGATCTCTGGAGTGGTTCCATTAAGCGGGGTTTTATCCTGGACAGAACTAAGCCATTAGCTCGTTCAACTTGACCATTTGATTCTGGATGAGTGATTGACGCTACGTCAAGTCTTATTCGGTTTTTCCCACAAAAACGAGCGAAAGCTCCTTCGACAAATTTTGTGCCATTATCTGTGATTACACTATGCGGGTAACCATATCTTAGTATTATCTCTTTTAAGAATGTGACAGCTATTTTTCCATCCAATTTCTTGATGGGCTTCACTTCTATCCATTTGGTAAACTTATCAACCATTACGAGTATGTGAGTCATGCCGCCTCTCGCTGGTTTGAATGGTCCCACCATATCCAGGCACCATACTGGAAATGGCCAAGTGATCGGTATAGTTTTCAATTCTGATGCTGACAAATGTGACTCTGACGCATAATGCTGACAACCGTTGCATTTTCTCACAAGTTCATGTGCCTCTGCCAGTGCGCTTGGCCGATCAAATCCATGTCGGAAAGCCTTGGCTACCAACGCTCTTGATGATGCGTGGTGCCCACATTCTCCTTGGTGAATGTCCAACAATATTTCTTGACCTTTCTCTGGGCTTATGCAACGCTGCAATACACTCTCCACAGTTATTTTGTACAACTCCTTGTTGATTATTGTGTATGCTTTTGCTCTTCTTTCTGTTTGCCTTGCCAATATCTCAACATCCGGCAAAGTTCCATCTTTCTAGTTGAATATTGGTTGTGCCCATTCTGGTATGTCCATGTGAATTTGTCTGATTTTTTCATCAGTTGATATAGTGGTAGGGCTTTTTCACCTAGCCGACTAATAAATCACCTCAACGAGGCCAGGCATCATGTGAACTTCTGGACATCGTTGAGGGTTTTTGGCAATTCCATTATTTCGATGGCCCTAATCTTTGGCTGGATACAAGGAATCTGAGTAACTTTCCAGTCGGGACACCAAATGTGCATTTTTCCGGGTTAAGTTTCATCCGGAATCTTCTTAAGTTTGCGAATGTTTGACGCAAGTCCTCAATTAGAGTGTGACTTTGCTTGGTTTTTATCACCACGTCATCGACATATACTTGAACATTTTTCTCCAATTGATCTTGCAAGCATTTTTGCATGCATCTTTGATATGTTGCACCTGCATTTCTCAATCCAAATGGCATGGTACGATAGCAATAAGCCCCATATGGGGTGATAAGGGCTGTCTTTATTTGATCATTCAGATTCAATGGTATCTGGTGGAAACCAGAATACGCGTCCACAAATGACAACAACTCACCCCCAGCAGTAGATTCTATGACTTGATCGATCCGTGGTAGGGGAAATGGATCTTTTGGACACGCCTTATTGAGGTTTGTGTAATCAATACACATGCGCCACACCACTGCCACGTTCGGGTCATCTTTTTTCTTTTTGACTAATACTGGATTTGACAACCAATCTGGGTGTAGTACTTCCATGATAAATCCGGCAGCCAAAAGCCTGGCTTTCTCGGCAGCTATCACTTTCCTCATATCTTCGGCGAAGCGGCAGAGGGGTTGCTTCACCGGCTTGGCATCTGGCCTTACATGAAGAGAGTGCTCAGCCAGATCCCTCGGAACTCCTTGCAAATCCTATGTGGACCATGCAAAGATATCCCAATTCTCACGGAGGAAGCTGGTGAGCTCGCTTTCCTATTTGTCAGTTAACCCAGCACCAATGGTAACTGTGCGCTCTGGGAAAGTCTCATCCACCTGTACCTTATTGGTTTCCTTGGTATCTTGGAATGATACAGTGCCATGCGGGTTAGTAAGTGCTGGCATGGACATTTGTGCTGCCTTGGCCAATGCTGCCACTTCCACCATTTGATGCTTTTCCTATGCTACGAGCAGTGACTCGGCCAGCAAAGATCCGGCTGAGGCACAAGAAATAGATCTTTTATAAGCTCCTTCGACTGTGATAACTCCACATGGGCCTGGCAGTTTCATCTTTAAGTAAACATTGTGAGGAGTAGCCATAAATTTTGCCATAGTCGGCCTGCCGAGTAAGGCATGGTATGAGCTGACCAGATCAACCACCTCGAACTCTATGGCTTCAGTGCGACAGTTTTCTCTGTTTCCGAATAAAACATCGACCTAGATCTTGCCAATTGGCTCACAAGACAATCCCGGCACAATGCCATGGAAAGTTGTCTTAGTCGGCTCCAGCATGTTCATAGTGATACCTAACTTGAGCATGGTATCCTTGTACATGATGTTGATGCTACTGCCATCATCAATCAGTACCTTGGAAAATTTCACATTGATATCAAGGCCTATGAAAGTTGGATCCAAGACAAGAGCATAACCTCCTGGGGTTGGCATGATCTTGGGGTGATCCTTTATGCTCCAAGTTATTTCCTGTTCCGACCAATGCATGTACTTTGGAATTGCCGGCATTGTGGCATTTACTTCCACCATCCATCTCTACTGACTCTTTTTGTCATTCGGCTCTATGACAAATACAACATAGCTCTGGTGGTGCTCTCTGTACTCATTTCTGGTTCCATGGCCGACATGAGCATCGTCACCTCTTGGGTTATGCACCTGATGCACAACCTCTCTTCTTTCTTGGTTATGATATCTCGGCTATCTATTCTCGTATCTATGCTCAGTTCCAACAACTTGGGCATTTCCTCCTATAAGCGGTGGAGGGGGAGGTGGTGGCAGTTGCTTAGTCGATGAATCCACTATATCTCCTTTCTGAAACCAAGTGCATTGTCTTGTTGTGTGATTTGCTCTCTTACTCATACTTGGCGTGTGGAACTTACACGGTTGGTCCAACATCATCTCGTAAGTGTATTTTTGCCTGTCTTGATACGGCTTTCTTTGTTCATATGGCTTTTTGCCATCATTATTTGGCATCCACTATTGCTGCCCGTTTTTCCTTTGATGTTGGCTGCTTCTAGCATCTGGATGATCCTGACACACAGCCGCTACTTGAGTCGAACCATACATGTAGTCTGGCCTTTCATCTCTTATTTTGCTTCTATACTCGGCTCTTTCCTAGCGCCTTTGTGATCCGGCAGCGTCATAGATTTGAGTCTCAGTCATCCCGTCTACCGACATGAGAAGAGGCTGAGTCGGATCTCCTAACGTATATGAGTCAGCGATTCTTATTGTTTCTGCCAAGCTTGCCGGCATATCTCTCTGTAACCTTTGCCATAGCACGCTTCCATGCCTACACCCTTGTGCAAACCATGCGATGGCCTGCGACTCGATTACCCCTTTGCAAGAGTTGCGCATTGTGCGCCACCTTGTGAGGAACTCCATGTCTGTTTCATTTGTCCTTTGCTTGCACATAGCTAGCTATTGTGGGCGATTCGGCCTCTTGTAGGTGCTTGTGAAGTTGCTCACAAAATCATCCTGAAAATTGATCCAGTTGTTGATGCTTCCGGGTGGCAAGTTATTCAGCCACACCCTTGTTGGTCCCTCTAGCATCTGCAGCACATATCGCACTGCCTATCTCAAATTTCCCTGCACGATTTTTACAGCAGTTCCATAATCTATTAGCTAATCTTCTGGCTTTGTGCTTCCATCATAAGTCTTTGTTCCTCTGGCCAGCTGAAAGTTTGGCACTGGTGGCTCCTTCATGATCCTTGGACCAAAGCATGGTGGACCCTATGGACCTTGTGATTCAATCAGTTCCGCCATCTTTATCCGGTCGACCTTTAGCCTTGCATCATCCGGCAGAAGATTTCTGCCTCCGATTCTGGCTCCCATTGCTTGGTACGCGTGATTCAGCAATTTGTACCCGTCATTTACCATCGCCGATTAACCATCATTGTACCTGTTTGCGTTCGGGTCTGCAGGTCGCTGCACTGCTTTTCCCGCGCTTTGCTGTCTCTTTTCGAGTTGAGCTGGCGCATTATTCGGAGTTGGATTTCCTCCTCCTGCCGAGTGAGTTCCACGCCTAGGTTGAGTCGCAAAAAATTTCCCTCCATTGTCATTCCTTTGTCCTGCTTGCCTTTCTTGGTCTGCATTTTCCTGGTTCTCATTTCCCTGAACATTATTCCTTCTTGTTCCTTGTGCACGTGCTGGGTTTCCCTGAGACATTGTCGGGTCATAGGTAACCATTTGCTTGTTCCTTCCCGAATCCACACTTTTTTCTTTTCTCTATCTCTGCGCCACTCCTGGCGAGGAGGCTGTATGACCTACTGATCTTGCGGGGATTGGAGTTGTCGAGTGAACCAGTTGTGACCTCCCAGCTATACCCGGATTCACCTTGTAGTAAGCTTCATTCAGCATCCCCGCTGCCCTCACAAATTCATTGACTCGTTCTTGTTGTTTCCTCTTCGCTTCACCCGTCAAATGGGGGAGCTCAGCCATCGATGCCTCTACGGCTCTCAGATTTGCTGTTGCAGTATTGTATGTTGGCCTCATTGATGTTTTATTGCTGTTTTCTGACGTTATCTTTGACGTTGCATCCGCCAACTCCTCATTGAGGTTTCTCCCTCTTAACCTGGTTGCATCAAGCCGGGTATTAGCACCCTTGACTTGATTTTCCGAGTTGAGCTCTCGGATTGTGATATACACATCTTGATAATACTGGGCTAACTCCTTTGCCTTCTCCAAGACTTTTATCCTGGCCTCCTCTAGCTCGGCTTGCACACGCGCTGGGTCAGCTGCTTGCGCTACTGGCTCTTCCAATTTGTCTATTCCCTCTTGCAATTATTTATCTCTCTTACTCCTAGCTATGTTCTCTGGCTTTTCTAGCGGTGCCTTTGCTGTTCTTGCCGCCCTTGGCGTTTCCTCTTGATTTCCTCCCTCAGCGTTCTCGTTCACTATGGGAACTACTAGAGGTGCTTCTGGGTTAGGAGTTGTCATCATTACCTCGACGGAGACGAGTTGGTGAATTTTTCCTACAACAAGAACCGCAGGTGGATCCGACGCCAGGATGACGCGCTCCGGGTACGCGTGCTCCACGCGCACCGTGATGTAGACCTGATGCTCGCCGAACTTGATGAAGCGACCGCCCCTAGGGAATGGCTTAGTCCCGAAGCAGCCCGCGTTGTCGCTAATGAAGTTGAGCGCTCCAAACCTCTGTATGAGACCGGAGTAGACACGCTCGCCTATCTTGGCGATGATGTTGCCCGTCCGGATGAAAACTCCATCAAGCACCTGCTTCTGCCCCATGGTGGGCGCCAACTGTCGTGGTGGTGTCACGGCAGATGCCATGGGTAGGCTTAAGTTGGGGGTCGAATGGATGCTTGTGGTCACCGGGGAGGGAGTGCACGATCTAGCCGCGCACGAAGAACAAGATGAACTCTCCACACTTAGGAATTTTATTGATACTAGATGTTACAAGTGCTCCTTGAGCTATTTGAACAGAGCCTCAGGGCACTAGTTTTCCTACTTGGTCCAACCTCCTCAAACCCTAGCTATGCCCCTCCTTATATAGGCAAAGTCCAGCTAGGTTACACCTCTTTGGATCCTAGGGTTACTGTTTGGATCTTGGTCCTTACTATACGGGGCGGGTCATGGGCTAGCCCTAAGCCCAGCATCCTGGTCCATAAAGCTAGACAGCTAACGGTCTTCTCGTATGTAGCCTCCAGTTCTTTTGCCGTCACGACGTAACTTTGTGCGCCAGCCCTTGCTTTAGGTGTCACCCGACTCCTTTAGTGTCACCTGGCGTCGCCCTTCTCTTTTGACCGTGCTTTACCATGGTCCCTCCTGAGTCTCACTCGGAAAGGTGCCACGCGTCCTATCAGACTTGGCCTTCCCTCGTGTGACTCGTCTCGTTGGTTCCTGCAAGGTTAACAAACTTGTCTTATATGGTCCGACATAGTTCCTATGTCGGCCGCATACGACCATCTTACCTGGCCGTTGTTACCCGGACAGGTTTATTCTTTACTCGGCATAAGCCAAGCTGGGTAATGTTTTACCCCTTATGACCCTACCGGGGGTTATTCCCCCGACAATGGCAACAAAGACTCATCTTGAACTAAACCCAAATGGTAATGATGTGGATCAAAATGTATACCGGTCCATGATTGGTTCTTTGCGTTACGTTTGTGCATCTAGACCCGATATTGTGTTGAGTGTAGGAGTGTGTGCAAGATATCAAGCGACTCCTAAAGAAATCCATTTGACGGTGGTCAAGAGAATCTTTCGATATTTGGTTCATACCCCAAACTATGGTATTTGGTATCCTCGGGGCTCAATATTATCTCTTTGTGGATACACGGACTCGGATTGGGCTGGTGATAAGGATGATAGAAAATCAACCTCCAGGGCTTGCCAATTCCTTGGTAGGTCCTTCGTGTGTTGGTCTTCTAAGAAGCAAAATTGTATATCTCTCTCCATCGCCGAAGCCGAGTATGTGGAATCTACTAGTGCTTGTATCAATTGCTATGGATGAGGCAAACATTAAAGGAATACGGTGTCCATTGTGACAAAGTGCCTCTTCTATGTGACAATGAAAGTGCTACAAGATTGCCTACAACCTAGTGGATCACACAAGGACAAAGAATATTGAGATTCGTCATCACTTCATTAGAGATCATGTTCCTCGGGGTGATATTGAGCTATCTTATGTATCAACCAAAGCCCAACTTGCTGACATTTTCACGAAGCCACTTGATGAAGCAAGATTTTTATATTTGAGTAGTGAACTAAATATCATAGATTCAAGGAGCTTGACTTGATCACCTTGCATACTCACCTATGTCTTGACTCTTATTTGGTTTAGGTGCAGGCATGGCGATAGGAGGAGTGCGGTTCTAATACATTGGGCTATCCCTCCCCCATAATGCCAACATTAAGAAATTCAATTCTCTGAACATCATTTTGTGATATGTGAGCTTCATTGATGAGTAGTGGCTATGAACCCAAGGATAATTCTTCGCGGTGTCATGCCACAAACTCTTACATGGTGGCCTCGGCCACCGCCCTCTTCTTATTGAAGAGTTGGTTCTTGGTTCGTTTTATTTGGATCTCTATTGAACATTTTAGTGGATTTCTATGGTTTTTCTTGATTCTTCACAGTGAGACATCTTAACCCAAGCCTATCCCTTTTCTTAAACCCTCTATCTCTCATATATGCCCCTAAACAATCAAACCTGGTGCTTTTGGTCGAGGAGGACCAGAGTCTCCGGTGTGCTCACACCGGAGTCTCCGGTGCAGACCGAAGTCTCCAGTCCAGACAGTTTCGGGCTCCACTTAAGGGAGGCCGGGGTGAACTGAAACGAACAGTTTCATTCTTCCACCCCGACCTCTCCTATCAACCCCGGAATCTCCCCTTTCAAATCACTTCCCCGATGGTCACGAAGCCCCCGGAATCCACCGTGTCGCCGGCCAACATCTTCCCCTCCACCCTTGGGCCCTTCCCACCGGTGGAATCGATCCAATGAACATATCTGGTACCTGTCCTCCTCTTTTTGCACTTAGGGTTCATCCCTTGCTATGTTTCGAGGATTTGTACTGATTGTTCCCACTAGATTCACTTTGATTGCGTGCACACTATCACAATAGCCTCATTTCCTTGCCCGATCTGTTAGAATCACTGCCTCCCGAAGCCTCCTAGTGCATGCCCGACTCTCCCGACCAGATTCCGGTCCCCCGGGCCGGAGATTCCGGTCTAAGCCGGAAACTCCGGTGTGCACTATGGAGACTCCGGTGTGGAGTGACTCTGGCACATCCAGCAAAGACTAGAGGGTATTGTTTTGCATTTCCGGGACATATATATGTTGTAACACCCCTGAATTGGGTCTATGCAGATCTCAACATTTCCCGCCAAAATCCGGATAGAAGCGATTCAAAGACGCCCACCAGACACTTTTGTGTGGGTGGGATTTGAATACAAGTAGATACATCATAGTAGTTTACAACAGAGTCCACAAGAACTTACATATACAACAATGACTCAACGAGTCAACAATACAAAAGGTACAATACGAAGATAGAACTCAAGAAGAAAGCAAGATAGTATCCGAGTATGGACAAGATCCAAATGGGACTAAGAGTCTTGAAGAATAACCAAGCGGTGTCCAACCCTGCCCAGGCCAAGCTGGAAGGGTAACCTTGCTAACGTCGTCAATCACATACCTGTCAAGCCAAAAGGGTGCCAACAAAGGGCAAAGGAAAATAGAAAGAGAGCGGTCAGTACCGAGGCCAGTACACGGCGAGACTAGAATTCGGCGGTCCTCGCCTACATAGGTATGGTGGGCTAAGCGACAACAAATCTTGCACTATCTAACTTGTATAGACACGCTATAACTTCGGCTATTAGAGCGAGATAAGAGAGCACTACACGATAACTCTATATAACACCAAACATAACCCATCCGAAGATTTCCCCCTCGAAGACCAGTCGAGGAAGTCCTCTTCCAGAACACACACGGTGACAATTTTAGTTAATCAGGTATTTATTGATAAGGCTAGTTACTAATCATATTATTAAAGAGCAAAACATTAGTGGCGTTGTCTATGATCATGACACTGTACTCCTGAGGCATCCATAACCGTGGACACACGGCTTATCGAAAAGATTTACCCTACAGGGGCGCACTACTGTAACCAAACACATGCTCAACCCTTCAGGCAACATATCATGCATGCCTTCTGAATCTCACAACAAGAACTGTCCCATAACTACGCGCATATCCAGAGGCATCACCTACTATGTTGATCCAACCAAGAGGTACGACGATTCTCGAGGGAGGCACAACATTTGAGTCTACGGCCAGGCGATGATCGAAAGATAACTTGTAGAGCTCCATCCACCTCTGACACGATATCCCAGTTTTATGCAATGCAAGCCATGGCAGTCCACCAAAATCATATCACAACTCAACCCATGTCCGAGGACATATTATTCATATGCACCAAATGGAAAACCAATTCTGTAACCCTCTGGATATAAGAATAGCGCCGGTAATTGAGAGGGGGATCCCAGAGACCCCACATTTGGTTAGCGCGATCATCTCAGAACTGGTATCATAGAACGAACGGGTCCTAGGTCGGCTCAACCAGTTCCCAAAGGTGGTCCCTGTCGGGGCCTTATCATTAGGTGAATCCATAACCATCAACATCAGATTAATTATCTTATCACCAACCATATCCGAGTATCATGTTTCACCTGTATGAGAGCGGTACTAAGCAAGCCTACGACTCACAAGGACAAAGCCAGCTAATCATACAAGGCAATAGGATAACCAAGGCAATATAGTGGAGTAGGTAATTAAAGGGGACAGTACTAAAGCATCGACAATAAGGATAGTAATGGATCAAATGAAGGAAGTAAAGACTATAAATGCAAAATAGGTAGAAGGGGGAGAGTGCTCACCTGTGAGGCAAAGTCAGGATACCAGAGGCTTGTCGCAACTCGCATCCACTCATCGTCCTATCCGGTGAAGAAGCAAACACTAGAAAGAACACCCGATGCAATATTTAATACTAGACAAAAGATCCAGCATGATTATGATGTGATGCATGGCATGGCAATATGCGGTCTAAATTAGCAATATTAAGTGGAATCGGAATCCCAACATTTAAATAGATGGTTCAAGTTATTTAGCTACCCCGCAAATTTAAATGTTGACTTAACAAGATAAATCATGGCATTTGTTCGCTACTTAATATTAAATTGAACCAGGACAAGACAAATAGCACTCCCATAAATTCCAAATTTATTTATCAGATGAATCGCTATTTAACCCCGAACAATAATATGTATGCAAGAATGGATAATTTAATATGCACAAGTTATATTATATTTATCAAAATAGGGTATCGGGAAGGGGTCACACATCTCGGTTCGGAGAACTTGGGGTTCGCCGAGGGTTCGGATTCGACTTTGGACTCCAGAAAAGGTCTTTGGGGTCCATGAAGGAGATCTTGTCGATCCGGCGCCAGCGCCTCCGGTGTCCGTGTTGGAGTTCTTGTTGTCCGTCTTTTGTCGGTGTCAAACTCCGAGGGTCATCGCCAATTGTTTGTCAAGGTAGATATTGTCAGTGCACGAGATCGGAGTTAGACGATGTGGGAATCTAGGATCACACATTTAGTTGAACAAACGTAGATAGTTTTGGTTACCAGGCAGCTACACTATAAGAATTAACAGCAGTACTACATGGATCCAAGCAACAACGAGCTCAAGCCGAGGCGGGTCTGGCAGGTCAAGGAGACGACGCCAATACAGGACCAGGCCGCGCGGAGGCGAGGTGCCACCGCACGTCACGCTCGCAGGAAGACGGAGGAAGACCCGGGTTGGTCCGAGATTGGGGCGAAGGAGAGGCCCACGATGGCGGTGGTGCAGGACGATTGCGAGAGGGAGCGGTTGAGCACGCTCGCGGCCGGGCTTGGGGGAGGTGACGGCCAGGCCTGCGCGGGGAGGGAGGAGAGGAGGCCGGGGTCGAGCTTGACAGTGGCGGCGGTTGCGCGTGCTACGACAGCGGCAACAGAACGGCGTCGGGGCGAGGGGATCCGAGCTTCAGAGGGATGAGGAGGGCGATGGCAGTCGCTCGAAGAGGAGAGGCCGCCAGGGCGCAGGGTCGGCAGGGCGCTGCACCGGTGCTGGCGGCGAGCTCGGGAAAGTAAGGTTGGGGACGAGGAAAGGGAGGTGGGGATCGCGAGAAAGAGGCGAGGCCGGGTAGCGCGAGTGATGGGGCCAGGCTCGCGGGAGCGGGGCTGCGGGCGCGGGGAGGTGGCGTCGGTCGCACACGAGAGTAGTGGGGCCGGGTCCAGGGCAAGGTTGGAGGGTTGACCAGGTGGGGTGGTGGCTGGTTAGGGGATTTGGGTAGGATTTCTAGGGTTTGGTCTTAGAGCTAAGTTTAGGGTTCTATCGGGTAGTAGTTGGCTGTGGGCTGGGCTTTTGGGCCTGGCCTATGGCTACCTCCCCGATACAAAATAGTTTTAATTTAATCATTTTGTTTTAAAAAGATTTTGTAAATAGTTTTAAGACAAATACAAGATCCGGATGGACCGAGAGTTTTGATTTGAAATTAAAGGAGGGCTAATTAGAATACAAAATAGGCTTTTGGTTAAAATATTTTAGAACACAAATATGCATGATGATGTCATGATGATGCGAAAAAGAAAATAACAAGCAATTTTATTTTGGAATATTTTTTGGGGCAATACAACTCGACACCACTAACAAGGATTGCATCCTGAGATCCAAGCAAATACATCGGGGGAAGGGAGAGGTTGATGGTCGGATCTTCTTGCGTCAGGTTCATGGTCACGACACCACTAACAAGAATTGTTGCTCCATCTTGAAATTGTCGACACCACCAACAAAGGGTTGTTTCTCACATTCTTCGGAAGAACACTCCGGAGAAGCAAAGTCGGAAGTAAAGGTCTCAAAGATAAGGCCACCTTTAACTTCCATGGAAGGAGTAAAAGTCACATGGACCCACCAATTCAATCTAACAAGAGTGAATGATAAGAGTAGTGGTATGGTCATGACTCCATCCTGCACTCAAAGCATTAACATGTACAAGAATAGGAGAATTATGAAACTAAATATCAGAATTTTAGACTGAAGGTCTTAACAATCGGTATTAACAGAGATTCAGGAAGATGACATCATCGCAGAAGTTGCAGAACATCGAGAAACATTTGAAAAGAGATCAGATAGAATAAAATCCAGATGTAGCTCCACCGTTACAAAGAAAGGAAGCGAAACCCTAAAGGTACGACGGAAACCCAAGCACGAGAAATCCTAAACTTGAAGAAGGTAAGAGATCAGAGTGAAACACGCAAAGATAAGAAGAGAAAGAATGGAGGTAAGGAGTATAAACAGAGCTAATTAGATCTATCCAACTCATTTGTAGCAAAATATTTTTGACACTCTATAACGTTTGTTGGCAAGGTTAACCTACAGGCTGGACCAGTCGGGTATCGTAAACCTTTGCTCTGATACCACTTGTAACGCCCCCGAATCGGGTCTATGCAGATCTCAGCATTTTCCCGCCAAAATCCGCATAGAAACGATTCAAAGACCCCCACCAGACACTTTCGTGTGGGTGGGATTTGAATACAAGTAGTTACATCACAGTAGTTTACAACAGATTTCACAAGAACTTATATATACAACAATGACTCAACAAGTCAAGAATACAAAAGGTACAATAGGAAGATACAACTCAAGAAGAAAGCAAGATAGTATCCGAGTATGGACAAGATCCAAATGGGACTAAGAGTTCTGAAAAATAACCAAGCGGTGTCCAACCCTGCCTAGGCCAAGCCAGAAGGTTAACCTTGCTAACGTCCTCAATCACATACCTGTCAAGCCAAAAGGGTGCCGACAAAGGGCAAAGGAAAAAAGAAAGAGAGTGGTCAGTACTGAGGCCAGTAACACGGCGAGACTAGAATTTGGCGGTCCTCGCCTACATAGGTATGGTGGGCTCAGCAGCAGCAAAGATTGCACTATCTAACTTATAGAGACACGCTATAACTTCGGCTATTAGAGCGAGATAAGAGAGCACTACACGATAACTACATATAACACCAAACGTAACCCATCCGAAGATTTCCCCCTCGAAGACCAGTCGAGGACGTCCTCTTACAGAACACACACGGTGACAATTTTAGTTAATCAAGTATTTAGTTGAAAAGGCTAGTTATTAAAGAACACACATACAATAGCCTCATTTCCTTGCCCGATCTGTTAGAATCACTGCCTCCCGAAGCCTCCTAGTGCATGCCCGACTCTCCCGACCAGATTCCGGTCCCCCGGGCCGGAGACTCCGGTCTAAGCCGGAAACTCCGGTGTGCACTATGGAGACTCCGGTGTGGAGTGACTCTGGCACATCCAGCAAAGACTAGAGGGTATTGTTTTGCATTTCCGGGACATATATATGTTGTAACACCCCTGAATTGGGTCTATGCAGATCTCAACATTTCCCGCCAAAATCCGGATAGAAGCGATTCAAAGACGCCCACCAGACACTTTTGTGTGGGTGGGATTTGAATACAAGTAGATACATCATAGTAGTTTACAACAGAGTCCACAAGAACTTACATATACAACAATGACTCAACGAGTCAACAATACAAAAGGTACAATACGAAGATAGAACTCAAGAAGAAAGCAAGATAGTATCCGAGTATGGACAAGATCCAAATGGGACTAAGAGTCTTGAAGAATAACCAAGCGGTGTCCAACCCTGCCCAGGCCAAGCTGGAAGGGTAACCTTGCTAACGTCGTCAATCACATACCTGTCAAGCCAAAAGGGTGCCAACAAAGGGCAAAGGAAAATAGAAAGAGAGCGGTCAGTACCGAGGCCAGTACACGGCGAGACTAGAATTCGGCGGTCCTCGCCTACATAGGTATGGTGGGCTAAGCGACAACAAAGCTTGAACTATCTAACTTGTAGAGACACGCTATAACTTCGGCTATTAGAGCGAGATAAGAGAGCACTACACGATAACTCTATATAACACCAAACATAACCCATCCGAAGATTTCCCCCTCGAAGACCAGTCGAGGAAGTCCTCTTCCAGAACACACACGGTGACAATTTTAGTTAATCAGGTATTTATTGATAAGGCTAGTTACTAATCATATTATTAAAGAGCAAAACATTAGTGGCGTTGTCTATGATCATGACACTGTACTCCTGATGCATCCATAACCGTGGACACACGGCTTCTCGAAAAGATTTACCATACAGGGGTGCACTACTGTACCCAAACGCATGCTCAACCCTTTAGGCAACATATCACGCGTGCCTTCCGATCTCACAACAAGAACTGTCCCATAACTACGCGCATATCCAGAGGCATCACCTATTGTGTTGATCCAACCAAGAGGTACGATAATTCTAGAGGGAGGCACAGCGTTTGAGTCTACGTCCGGGTGATGATCGGAAGATAACTTGTAGAGCTCCATCCCACCTCGGACACGATATCCCAGTTTCATGCAATGCAAGCCATGGTAGTCCACCAAAATCATATCACAACTCAACCCATGTCCGAGGACATATTATGCGTATGCACCAAATGGAAAACCAATTTTGTAACCCTCTAGATATACGAATAGCGTCGGTAATTGAGAGGGGGATCCCAGAGGCCCACACATTTGGTTAGCGCGATCATCTCAGAACTGGTATCATAGAACGAACGGGTCCTAGGTCGGCTCAACCAGTTCCCAAAGGTGGTCCCTGTCGGGGCCTTATCATTAGGCGAATCCATAACCATCAACATCAGATTAATTATCTTATCACCAACCATATCCGAGTATCATGTTTCACCTGTATGAGAGCGGTACTAAGCAAGCCTACGACTCACAAGGACAAAGCCATCTAATCATACAAGGCAATAGGATAACCAAGGCAATATAGTGGAGCAGGTAATTAAAGGGGACAGTACTAAAGCATCGACAATAAGGATAGCAATGGATCAAATGAAGGAAGTAAAGACTATGAATGCAAAATAGGTAGAAGGGGGAGAGTGCTCACCTGTGAGGCAAAGTCAGGATACCAGAGGCTTGTCGCAAGTCGCATCCACTGATCGTCCTATCCGATGAAGAAGCAAACACTAGAAAGATGCAATATTTAATACTAGATAAAAGATCCAGCATGATTATGATATGATGCATGGCATGTAAACATGTGGTCTAAATTAGCAATATTAAGCGGGATCGGAATCCCGACATTTAAATAGAAGGTTCAAGTTATTTAGCTACCCCGCAAATTTAAATGTTGACTTAACAAGATAAATCATGGCATCGGTTCATTGCTCAATATTAAATGGAACCGGGACAGACAAATAGCACTCCCATAAATTCCATATTTATTTATTAGATGAATCGCTATTTAACCCTGAACAATAATATGTATGCAAGCATGGATAATTTAATATGCACATGTTATATTATATTTATCAAAATAGGGTATCCGGAAGGGGTCACACATCTCGGTTTGGAGAACTTGGGGTTCGCGAGGGTTTGGGCTCGACTTCAGACTCCATAAAAGGTCTTCGGGGTCCATGAAGGAGATCTTGTCGATCCGGCGCCAGCGCCTCCGGTGTCCGTGTTGGAGTTCTTGTTGTCCGTCTTTTGTCGGTGTCAAACTCTGAGGGTCATCGCCAATTGTTTGTCGAGCTAGATCTAGTCAGTGTAGGAGATCGGAGTTAGACGATGTGGGAATCTAGGATCACACATTGACTTGAACAAATATAGATATTTTTGGTTACCAGGCAACAACACTATAAGAATTAACAGCAGTGCTACACGGAGCCAAACAACAACGAGCTCAAACCGAGGCGGGTCTGGCAGGTCAAGGAGAATATGCCAATATAGGGCCTGGGCGCGCTAAGGCGAGGTGCCGCCGGGCGGCGCGCTCGCAGGCAGACGGAGGAAGACCTTGGCGGGGCCGAGCTTGGGGTGAAGGAGAGGGACACGGTGGCGGCGGTGCAGGACGATGGCGAGAGGGAGAGGTCGACGCGTGCTCGCGGCTTGGCTTGGGGGAGGCGACGGCCAGGCCTGCACAGGGAGGGAGGAGAGGAGGTCGGGGTTGAGCTTGACAGTGGCGGCGGTTGCGCATGCTGCAACAGCGGCAACAGAACGGGGCCGGGGTGAGAGGATCCGAGCTTCAGCGGGAGGAGGAGGGCGATGGAGGTCGCTCGAAGAGGAGAAGCCGCCAGGGCGCAGCGTCGCTAAGGCGCTACACCAGCGCTGGCGGCGGGCTCGGGCAAGGAAGGTTGGGGACGAGGAAAGGGAGGTGGGGATCACGAACAAGAGGCGAGGCCGGGTAGCGAGTGGTGGGGCCAGGCTCGCGGGAGCGGGGCTGCGAGCGCAGGAAGGTGGCGTCGGTCGCACGCGGGAGTAGTGGGGTCGGGTCTAGGGCAAGGTTGGAGGGTTGACCAGGTGTGGCGCTGGTTAGGGGATTTGGGTAGGATTTCTAGGGTTTGGTCTTAGAGCTAGGTTTAGGGTTCTATCGGGTAGCAGGTGGTTGTGGGTTGGGCTTTCGGGCCTGGCCTGCGGCTGCCTCCCCGATACAAAATAGTTTTAATTTAATCATTTTGTTTTAAAAATATTTCGTAAATAGTTTTAAGACAAATACAAGATTCGTACGGACCGAGAGTTTTGATTTGAAATTAAAGGAGGGCTAATTAGAATACAAAGTAGGCTTTTGGATAAAATATTTTAGAACAAAAATATGCATGATGATGTCATGATGATGCGAAAAATAAAATAACAAGAAATTTTATTTTGAAATTTTTTCCGGGGCATTACATATGCTTACCTTCATGCCATCTCCCTCATTGCTGTTCATAGGTGGATCTGGTTCTCATCGTCCCCCTCGCACCAAGGCCAAGTCAAAGAGGGTTGATCCACGATATGATGAGTCAGAGGGCCAGTTTAATGTGCCCCCGTCCAACTGGAGGCAACGGGCCCATGATGCAAAATTCATGAGGAGGGAGCATGACCGTATTGAGGAAGAGACTCGTGCCAAGAGGGCAAAGTACGAAAATCTCCATTCTTTGGCCCGTATGTCAAAGAAGGAGTACCGTGAGCTGCGCAAGACACTATTCTATGACTTGCCATGGACCAGCGAGGACCCATGCTATTGGAGGAAGGAGTAAGTTGTGTTCATGAAAGACATTTACAGCAAGATCACCAAGTCACATGTGTGCCCCCAGAAGTACATGAGTATTGACCAGATGCGGAACAACACATACTTCACTGATGCACTGTGGATTTCTAAGAAACTAGGGTTGTTTGGTCTGATGGAGTTCCGCCAGGATTACAACGTCACTCTTGTGTAGCAGTTCTATGCCACAGTGGTGTTTGGGACTGACCAAGCTAGGATGACATGGATGACAGGAGATCACCGTTGCATTGCTACCTTCTTTGAATTTGCTGATGCTATCCCCGAGACTTTTCAGGGTGTGTCCACTCATATTGGGCACCGTATGAACTCATAATCACTTGGGGAGAATAAGAACAAGCTTGCACCTTTGTTATGGCAGCGCAGGAGTTGTGGGCGGGTCCAAGGGCCTCAAGCCCCTTTACAATCTGATGTTGAGTATCTTTCGCCATACCATTTTCCCTAGTGCTGGAAATGATGATGCCATCAGATGTGGTTTGGTCAACTTACTATACCATACCCACAAGATTCACCTAGATGGTCCCGAGGCAGACGCGGCTCCGATTGACATCATGGACTACATATTTTAGGAGATGTATCATGCCATATTGTACAAGAAGTACCCTCCCCATGCACCACTTGTCATGAGGCTCATCAACACCAAGGCTCATGGTACACCGCTTGTTATGCCTCCCAACCTTTTGGGGTATGCTCTTGTGTATCTCCAACAGAAATTACACATGGGGCCAACCACTAGACGCTCACTGGCTCAGGAAGAGGAAGATGAGATTCTAAGGCCGAGAGGGGCCCCTCTCTACCTAGGGCTCGGAGGAAGAATGCCTCCAATGCAACTATGCCTCCCATAACTTGTGAGTATGTGCAGGACAAGTTCGAGAAGGCCTCCTTCTGGGAGAGGACTCTCTGTTGCATGAACGTGAATATCCAAAAGAAACAACATGCCTCCTACAAGAGAAACCGCCGCATCAAGAAACTTCTCAAGGAGATCAAGACTCAAGGAGAAGCGGAGGATGAGGAAGGAGAGGATGAGTACACAGATGAGCATGGCGCGTGATGGGGATATACCTACCGGGGTATACCCAGCAGGACGTTTCCGACTGGCCCAGGAACTGGCGAGTGGGCCTACAAGACGGCGACTGGATCAAGGCCCGGCGTGGATCCAAGCGACTGGAAGCTGAAGGCCCAGGCGAGTAGATAGGCCCAGTCGGATTAGGTTAAACAAGTACCGAAGCCTTAACTGATTCGGTTGAGATATGTAAACCCTAGGGGAGGTGAGCCTATATAAACCTCCCTGCGGGGCGTGTAGAGAAACGTTCCATCATACACCCAAGCGACTCGCCGCCTAGCTGCCGATCTCGCCCATTGTACCACCATCATAATACAATCTAGCAGGAGTAGGTCTTTACCCTCCCTGGGGCCGAACCTGGGTAAAACCCTGAGTCTCCGCCCTCATCTCGCACCGCAGATGGCTGGCCGCCCTTGCCCCTCGTTCTACTACTCGCTGCCGATTGCAGCATCTGCCGTGACCATTCCCACGACAGTGGAGCCCACCGTGGGGCCTGTCCGGTCTGGCCGGTGTTCTGCGGCGAGATCCAATCTGCCCATCAACGAGACGGTCGCCACCGGCCGCATGATAGCGATCGGCGAGATGCTCCAAATCTTGCCGAGCAGCTACTTCCCGGCGGCGCGGCCCGTCACACACAGCGTGATCCTGCCGGTCGGCACGATCAGCCTCTTCGTCGGCCTCACCGACGTCATCGTCTTGGAGGACTCGGCTCGCATCCGCGAGTCGCCGCCACGCGATTGGCTCTCCGAGAGCCAGATCCGCACGATCCATCGCCTCGCCTCCGAGTACAACTCGGCCCACAGTAACGTGGCCGAAAACTCAGCGGCCGCAGAAGATGCGGCCCTCAACGACGACGCCGACTCGGCGACCCCGGCGTCACTCGCCGGATCCATCACCGCACCTTCACCCGCGGGCTCCATCACCCAAGTCTCCAACATGGGAGACTTCGAGGACCCCTCCATCCTCGGGATCTTCGACTTCGACTCCGGGTCGGAAAATTCCGCCGACCTCCGCGACCTACATGGCGACCGGCACCGAACCGCCGGAGGACCCCTTCTCCACCCCAATCCCTCCTAACGCCACGGCGACGGAGGTCGAGGAACTCCGGAGTTACTGGCGGAGGCAGTGCACAAGGAGAAAGCCGAGAGCGAAAAATTTCGCCTCGAGCAGGTGACGGCGCAGGAGCTATCGCGCTACCACCAGCAGCGAATCAGGTCGCGCCTAAACCCCACCGTCCAGGGGCGCGCCCTGACGTTCGACAACGAAAACGACCCGGCCCGCGTGGCCGAGCGCGCGATCTGCGAAAATGCGCCACCAGGAGGAAGCGCCCGGCCCCAGCCAGGGTCGACGGCGATGGGCGCCCCACCTCCACCCAACCGCACACCCCCCAGGGACCAGCCGCGGATAGTAGTCTCCTCACGGGAGCGAGACGCGAACGGCCTCCCACTGTTCTCCACCCCGATGGACAACCTCGTGGCAGGCCGAGTAGTAGCCGACAACATCACGGCCACCGGCGACGGCGCCCTACAGATCCAGTACGTCAGGGCCCTGCTCGCAAAGGCCGTCGAGCAGCAAAACGCAGGCGCCGACTCGCAGGGTCGAGTGTACTCGCGTTCTTCGGGAAGCAGAGCGGCCTCGAGCGGCCGCCCAATGGCCGCGAACACCCTCAACTGCCCGCCACTAGAGCCACTGCAGCTCCAACACCCACCCGCGAACGCGGCACTCTCCACCAACGACCCCAGGCCAGCGACCAACTTCGTCGCCGCCAACGGTCAACCCATCGACGCCCGCACCCACATCATCAACACCCAAAGTTGGCGCGCACGCCAGCCCGACGACCTGCGACACACCCTAACCAATCGCCGCGATGGCGAGCCAATGGGGTCGCTAAGTCGACTCGGCCCCAAGTGCTTCGGACCGATGATCCGAGGCGAGAAGTACCCACCGAACTTCAAGGCGCCGAAGGAGATAGAAAGGTACGAACCCTCGTACGACCCCGCCGTCTGGTTCGATACATACCTCATGGCGATGGGGATCGCAGGCCACACCGACCTGCTAGCCGCCTGTTACCTCCCCCTGATGATGGAGGGGACGTGCAGGCAGTGGATCAACACCCTCCCCCAGGATATCATCGACTCCTGGGAGGAGATGCGCGATGCCTTCGTCAGGCACTTCGAGTGCTCCTACACCCGCGCCACCACCATCGAGGACCTGGAGCGATGCGTCCAGGGACCCCGCGAGTCGACCCGCAACTGGGTCCAGCGGTGGCAAGAACTATGGTATAACGCGGTCGGCATCCACCTGGACACCGCGATCCATTGCTTCAAGACCTCGTGCCGCTACGAGCCTTTGGTCGCCAAGCTCAAGCGACATTCTCGCACACTCGACAACATACCGGACCTCCTCGAGATCGCCAAACGGTACGGGGAGGAAGATCCAAACCAGGAAACCGACGACGAGTCGGGAGGTCAACGCCGCACGAGCGGCAACGACAGCAGACGACGGTCCGACCTACGCTACAGCAACACTCGCCTCACCGGCAAGCGCCGCAGTGACGGGCGAGTCGACTTCGTCGCCAACGCCGGGCACGCACAACGCGAGCCCAAGAGCTTCCGCCGCGACGGAGGACAACGCCGCGACGGCGGCAACTACAAGGCCAAGCCAAGGTTCGACCCTGCGGCCCTCCTTAACCAACCTTGTGCATTTCATAGCAGGGAAGCCCGCAATGCACACAACCGCCGACTGCCACACCCTCAGGGAGATCGAGAAGGCACGGCGAGCACGGGAGGACCCCGACAACGACCCGCCAAGCGGCGGAAAATTCGGCAAAGTGGCCGGTTCGCTCCATACCTTCACAGGCTTCAATACGAAGCGCGAGAAGAAGGTCATCTCCCGCGCCGTCGCCGTCAACGCGGTGGCTCAGGTGGACGTTCCCCAGTTCCTCAACTGGTCGGAGCAGCCCATCACCTGGAGCCGCCAGGACCACTCGCCACGCATCGAGTACCCAGGCCGAGTCGCCCTGGTGGTCAAGCCTAAGGTCGGCGACTACTGGATCCCCAAGACATTGATGGACGGCGGCAGCTCCATCAACATCCTGTACCTGGACACCTTCAGGCGGCTGCGGCTTCCGCAGTCGATGGTCGAGACAACTCACACCATGTTCCAAGGCATCGTCCCCGGTCGGAAGGCGTACCCGATCGGCAAGGTCACGCTGACAGTCAACTTTGGCACACCAGCAAACTTCCGCACCGAGCGGATCGTCTTCGAGCTGGTGCCCTTCGACGGCCCCTACCACTGCGTCTTGGGGCGCCAGGCGTTCGCCAAGTTCATGGCAGCGCCACATTACGCGTACAACGCGATGAAGCTCCCTGGGCCGTGCGGCGTCATCACCATCAACGGCGACCCTGACATGGCCGCCGAGTGCGAGGCCAAAGGAGTAGAACTCGCCGACGCCGTCATCGCGGCAGAAACCAACCACGCCGATGAGCTCGCCAAGTACGCGAGCGGGGTCAACAACGACGACCCCACCATAATCAAGAAGCCCATCTCGGAGGGCGCAAACACCTCAACCTTTGAGGCAACGATGCACACCCGCACCGTCGAGCTGGTCCCAGGCGACTCCAGCCAGACGGTGACGATCGGGACGGGCATGAGCCCAGCCTAGGAAGGCGCGCTCATCGAGTTCCTCCGTGAGAATAGGGACATCTTCGCATGGACGCCCTCTGACATGCCTGGTGTCCCTAGGGAGCTCGCTGAGCACAAGCTAAACGCCGACCCCAAAGTGCGACCCGTCAAACAGTCGCTGCGGCCCTTCAATGAAGAGCGCCGCCGAGCCATCGCCGAAGAGGTGCAGCGTCTACTCGCTGCAGGCTTCATTCGGCCAATCAAGTACTCCAAGTGGCTGGCAAACCCAGTCCTGGTCGAGAAGAGGAACGGGACCTGGAGGATGTGTATCGACTACACAAACTTGAACAGCGCCTGCCCAAAGGAGCAGTTCATCCTCCCGCGGATCGACCAAATAATCGACTCCACCGCGGGCTCGGAGTCGCTATGTTTCCTTGACGCCTACTCTGGATATAACCAGATCAAAATGGTTGTCGAGGAAGAGGAGAAGACGGCGTTCATCACGCCATTCGGAGCCTTCTGCTACACCGCCATGACCTTCGGCCTCAAGAACGCCGGGGCGACCTACCAGCGGTGCATGCAAGAGTGCCTCGCGAGCCAAATTGGCCGCAACATCCACGTCTATATCGATGACGTGGTTGTAAAGTCCGCTCGCCAGGGCGATCTACTCGCCGACCTGGCGGAAACGTTCGCCAACTTGCGAAAATACAAGATAAAGCTTAACCCAGGCAAATGCACCTTCGGTGTACCAGCAGGACAACTGATGGGGTACGTCGTCTCCAAGCGAGGGATCGAGGCGAACCCCACTAAGATCGACACGATCGCCCGACTCGGCAAGCCCGAGTGCCTGCGCGACGTCCAGAAGCTGGCTGGGCGAGTAGCGGCTATCAGTCGCTTCATCCCCCGCCTGGGCGAAAAGGCGATGCCCCTATACCGTCTGATGCGCAAGAACCCCACCTTCCAGTGGTACAAGGAGGCGGATGACGCGCTTCGCGACCTCAAGAAGGTGCTACTCGCCGCCCCCACCAACAAAGAACCCATGCTGGTCTACGTCGCGGCCTCCGAGCGCGTCGTCAGCGCCGTCATGGTCGTCGAACGGCCGGAGGAAGGAAAGGAGCGCCCAGTACAGCGACCGGTGTACTACATCAGCGAAGTCCTCACCGAGTCGCGCCAGCGATACCCGCAGTACCAGAAACTGGTATACGCGGTCTTCAGAGCACAGCGGCGCCTGCCGCACTACTTCCAGGAGCACCCGATCACGGTCGTCTCCTCAGCACCGTTGCAGGACATCATCCGCAACCGTGAGGCGACTGGGCGAGTCGCCAAGTGGGCTGTCGAGATCGGCGTCCACAACATCAAATACGAGCCACGGAAGGCGATCAAGTCGCAGGCTCTAGCGGACTTCATCGCCGACTGGGAAGAGGCCCAGTAGCCAGAGAAGCTGCCATACCTCCATTACTGGAGCCTGCACTTCGACAGCTCCAAGAACACGGACGGCGCAGGAGCAGGGATCGTGCTAACTTCACCGAAGGGCGACAAGCTCCGCTACGTCCTCTGCCTCGACTTCACCCCCTGCACCAACAACATGGCCGAATACGAGGCCTTACTCCACGGCATGCGAGCTGCTAGGGAGATGAATGTCAACTGCCTACGCTGCTACGGAGACTCCGACCTCGTCGCTGGGCAAGTCGCTGGCACCTGCGACGCCGTCTCCCCCACCATGGCGGCATACCGCTAAGCAGTGGACAAGCTAGGCGGACACTTCGCAGGCTACTCCGTCGAGTGGATTGACAGGCAGAAGAACGAGGAGGCCGACGCACTCTCTCCCATTGGGTCGGCTCGACTCGCACCACCCGTCGGTGTCTTCCTCGACACGATCACAAAGCCATCAGTCTCTCCCCCGAGGGAGATCGACATCGGAGTCCCGTTACAACCGGAGGCAGCCCTGGTCGCACTCGTCACCGAGCCAGACGACTGGACCAAGCCCTATGTCGCCTACCTGGAGGCCGGCACCTTGTCGGCAGACGAGACGGACGCTCGGATGATCGCCCGCCGATGCAAGTCCTACACCATCATCGACGGCGAGCTCCACAAACGCAACGTCACCGGAATGTTCCAACGCTGCGTCCAACCCGCCGAAGGACGCAAGATCCTCCACGACATCCACTCCGGCGACTGCGGCCACCACGCCGGCGCCCGCTCTCTGGTCGCCAAGGCTATGCGGCATGGCTTTTACTGGCCCACCGCACACGCCGATGCCGTCGACATTGTCCAGCGGTGCGCCGGGTGCCAGAAGTACGCCAACCAAACGCACGTGCCGAGCTCAGCGCTCAAGACAATCCCCATCACCTGGCCATTCGCCGTGTGGGGCATGGACATGGTAGGCCCCTTCAAAAAGGCTCCCTCCGGCTACACCCACCTCCTGGTCGCGGTCGACAAATTCACAAAGTGGGTGGAGGCCAAGCCAGTCCGAAAATGCGACGGGAAGACCGCCACTAAATTCCTATGCGAGATCATATATCGCTACGGGTTCTCAAACAGCATCATCACGGACAACGGCACCAACTTCGCCAAAGGAGCCATGGCCGAATTCTGCGAAGAACACCACATCCGGCTCGTCCTCGCATCAGTCGCCCACCCGGAATCCAACGGCCAGGCGGAACGGGCCAATCAAAGCATCCTCCACGGCCTGAAGCCACGACTCCAAGTACCACTCGAGCGCACCGCCGGGTGCTGGGTCGAGGAGCTACCCTCCGTCATCTGGGGCATACGCACCTCGGTCAACAGGTCGACAGGATTCACCCCCTTCTTCATGGTGTACGGCGCCGAGGCAGTCATGCCCACCGACCTTGAGCACGACTCACCGAGGGTCGTCCACTACACGGAGGCTGCAAACGAACTCGCCCGCCAGGATGGAATCGATCAACTCGACGAGGCACGTGACCTCGCTCGGTCGCGCACCGCCATCTACCAGCAGGGACTCCGCCGCTACCACAGCCGGCGGGTGAAAACTCGCACTTTCCAAGAAGGCGACCTGGTGTTGCGCCTCATCCAGGACAAGAAGGGCATGCACAAGCTTTCCCCTCCGTGGGAGGGACCATTCGCCATCGGGCGAGTACTCGGCAACGACGCCTACTACCTCGTCGACGTCCGCGGGGACGGCAAACTCGACGTCAAGCGACCATGGAATGTAAACCTCCTATGGAAGTTCTACTCCTAGAACCCCACATATGTACTCTCTAGTCGCTATGAAATAAAAAGAATTGGTTACCGCAAATTGCGCCTACTCTCCGTGTCTTGTGCCACTCGCACTCGTAATAACAGCGTCAAGCTAACCGCAGAAGTCAACCTCTGGTACAGCGATCGACACGGCTAAGTAGTGCGGTGCAAGAGCACTGGGTCACCTCAGGTCTTGCATCGTCCACGAAAAACGCCTACCCAGAGCCCCATTGGAGTCGCCCAGCCCGACTGGCTCTACGAGCCAAGACAACTGCCTTCGCTTCTTACAGCGACCACGATCCTCCGCATCCTCGACATAGCGACTCGAACGGCCAAGTACCACGCTCGGGGACTGACGACCAGTTCAGCGCGAGCGGCTCGGGAAAACGCCAAGTATGAGAGCATGCCCAGGACTCGCCATGCGACTGACCCACCGGACCAGGCAGGAGTGATGCGCTCGAACCAACGCGCCAAGTCCTCACCCACCCTCGAGTTGCGCCTAGAACAACCAAGTACCACGCTCGGGGACTCGGCCACCCGACCTCGTTCGCGCAAGGGAAAACAGTGAAGTACAGAACACTCAAGGGAGTCACCTTGCGACTGGCTCTTCGAGTCCGGGCGAGTCGACCACAATAACAAAATGTTCAAAAACCACAAACACATCACACACGAGGTAAACCCCACAAAAGGGCGGACACGCTCGGGGACTCGTTCAACCCTCAATCACAAAACACATGACAAATCACAAAACAGACACGATATCTCATTCAATAGCATGTCGCATTGTCCCAAATTACATAGTATGCCGAAGGGCAGAACTGCTACTAACGCCCCAGGGCAACCTAGTTTACTCCGCAGGCTTCGACAACGACTCGCCAACACCCTTGCGGTTGCGGATGAAGGGAGTGTACGGGTTCGACGGATACGTCGTTAGCTCACCCGCCATCGCCGCACGAAAGGGCTGCTCGACCTTGAAGTCCCGGTGCGGCAGCTCGGGGTCGTTGGGTGCGACGACCGTCTCCTGGTAAGGAAGGAGGTCGCCCATGGCCCAGACATGCTCGGAGTACATCGGGCGCAGTCCGTCAACTTGAGCACCTCGGAGATCTCCACCGCGCCAGTCGACAACGGGTAGCCACTCGTCATGTCGTCGAGGTCAAAGTCCTCCGGGAAGTGAGCAAGCCCGAGGCTAAGCATCGTCGCCGCTCCGCGCCGGAACGCCGACCGCGTCATGAACTCAATGATCGAGGGCGCCTTCTCCAAGTACTTCCACACTTCGACGAGGTCGCTAGGAATTACTTCCGTGGGAGATATCTCCTGGAGGTAGGCTCGGATGCATGTCGCCGACAACATCGCCGAGTCGACGAGCGTGGCCACACATTGTCGCGCGTCGAACAAGCTCGCCTCTTCCGCGCTATCAAGGATGCGACCTGCAAATAGAAGATAACAGTGAGTACGCCGGATATCACAAAAAGGCACATGCAGGGGCAGATACACTTACCAATCAAGGGGCGGGAGAGATCCGTGATGAAGCATTGAAGCGAAGTATAGTCGTCCTGAAGCCCAGCAACAAGGGCGTCGGCCACTTTACGTTCCTCTGCGGCGGCCGTAATGGCGGCCTTGGCTCGCCCATCCGCCGAGCTCGCTTCCTCCTTCGCTTCCCTCAGCTCGCGCTCGAGATCGGCGATCCGCTTCTCAGCCGAGCTCAACGCCGATTGAGCCACTGCCAACTCACCCGCCAGGACAAGTCCCTGGCGAGCCTCCTCTGCCTTCGCGGCAACCGCCTAAAGCCCCTTATTCGCCTCTTGGACGGTGGCCCGTTCCTTCTCCGCGCGGTGTTTCACTGCCAATCGGTCAGCTGACTCACGTTGCAGGCCCTGCACACAATTCAAACAATTAACGAATGCGAAATACTAAGTGCCCACCCGCTGAAATTCAGCAAGTGCGCACTCGGGGACTGGCAATCAAAAAATCCTAAGTGCCCATCCGCTGAAATTCAGCGAGTGCGCACTCGGGGACTGGCAATCAAAAAATCCTAAGTGCCCACCCGCTGAAATTCAGCGAGTGCGCACTCGGGGACTGGCAATCAAGAAATCCTAAGTGCCCACCCGCTGAAATTCAGCAAGTGCGCACTCGGGGACTGGACACGAAAAATAAAAACAAGCCACTAAAAGAATCAGACCGTTGCTGCACACCGACCTGATCCTCGGGGACTAGACATACCTGGATGGTTGTGCCAAGCATGCCGTGAAGTTGTATCGCATCCACGGATGCGAGGAGAGCCGGCGTGTGCCCACGACGCTGCTCGACCTCTGCGTCGGCGACCCCAGGTGTACGGCTCGGGGGCGAGGTCCCACTCGCTGCAGCCGCCCTGGACATGAAGCGCGGGAACGTTGCGATGGAGGCACCAGCACTAAAGGAGGCCGGTTCAGACGCCCCAGGCGAGAGAGCACCCTCCTTCGTAGGTACGGGCGCCTCCGTTGCGGGTTCATTCGGCGCGACCGTCGTGTCGTCGGAGATCGTGACGACATCGTCGCCCTTGGCCTTCTTGGCGCCATCCGCAGGGGCGACGACTTTGTCTGCCTTCCTCTTACGGGAAGGATCCTCCTCGATGTCGACGGGTGGCACCTTAGCCACGGTTGGGTGGCCTATCTTCTTCGCTCCGGTCCTATAAATCGATCGTGTGAGCAAGATAATTCAAGTTGCTATGAAAGAAAAAAGTAGGTGAGTGAACTCACTTGGCGGCTGGGATGAAGCGTAGCCCCGTGCGGATGCCGGCCGGCTTCTCCAGTTCGGGGCCCAGTCGGCGACTGAGGCCCATCTCCAGGACGTCGCGTGCCCAAGACACGGTAGGCTTCTTCATCGTCGAGGCTGCAACGGGAGCTTCTAGGACATCTTCAGCAGGAGCTTCCCTACGAGGTGAAGCCGCCGCGGCCGGAGCGGCCCCTAGCCCAGAGACTGGGGCGAATGGCGGAGGCATCGAGGCCAGTGGCACCTCGATAGTGGCCGTGTCCAGCACGGCTGCCGTCGGCGGCGCCTCGTCCATGGCCGGGCTGGGGGCGTCGGAGCTGCTCCCCGAGTGCGGTGGTGAGGCCGGCCTCATCGTCTTCGTCTTCTTCTTTGGAGGCGCCTTCGCCTCCTTCTCCTTCTTCTTCTTCTTCTTCGACGGAGTAGCCTGGCGGCGCGAGGTGGTCTCCGGAAGTTCGTCATCGTCATCATGACGCTCGAGGCTTTTACTCGCCTCAAGTTCAGGCTGACGTTGCCCACGGGTCTTGCGGACCAGCGGGGCGACCTCCTCCTCTGATTCGTCGTCGCCATTGCTCTCATCCCTTTCGGTGTCGCCCTTGGCGGGAGGCGACTCGCCCATGTCCTGGACGGACGAGCTCGAGTTCTCATCGTCTGAAGGCGGGAGCCATCCTTCCACCACTTGGAATAGCTGCAATGAACACAAAATGAAATTAGAATGATCGCGACTGCAAAAACTGCGACTGCGAATGATGCGAGGTGTCTTACCATTGGGGCTGGATGCTTTGCGGTGTAGGGGGCGACCCCTGCCTTTGCGTCCAGGTACACCGCCTGGGTGATCTTCTTCAGCGCTGGGGTGTAATCCTCGAGCTTCCACTCGTCTAGGCAGGACTTCGTCGAGTCCTCTCGGCCCGTGTATTGGTACATATAGTGGTCACGCCGAGCCAGAGGGACGAGCCGCCGCCCGAGCCAGGAGTTATATAAGTTGATCGTTTGGAGGCCCTTCTTCTTCAGACCGCGGATGGTTTGAAGCATTTCGTCCACGACCATCCGCTGGTCGCTGGGGAGCTTGCCGACTTGAAGTCGGCGCGGTTCGGACCGGTTGGCAGAGTATCGGGGGATCGCCGTCTCGCCCTCTGGGGTCGCCTTGGCAACGTAGAACCAAGACTTTTTCCAGTCGCTCGCCACCTTGGCGGGCAGCATCAAGTCAAAGAACGAAGCCTTCGACTTCAGCTAGAATGTTAGGCTGCCCGCGGCAAGCATTGGGCCGCCCGCTTCCTCGCGGCTGATCCGTTCGTGGAACAGATCTTGCCATAGAGGGAAGTAGGGCCGGCAGCCCAAATAGCACTCGCAGAATGCCACGAAGATGGCGAGCTGCTCGATGCTGTGTGGACCCAGGTCCGATGGTTGGATCCCGTAGTAGGCGCAGAAGCGCCGGAAGAATAGGGGCGTGAGGAATCCTAGCCCCCGTTCTAGGTGGCTGGTGAAGCAGATGAATCCCCCCTCGCGCGGGTTTGGGGTCACCTCTCCGGCCGTGGGGATGCGCCAACAGCCGGCGTGCAGGATCCCGGCCTCTTCAAAGGACGCTAGTTGCGCCCTCGTACACTTAGATCTACCCCAAGGCTCGGTGGAGAGGGCCATGGCGGAAGGATTTGTGGGGGGTCGGAGGATTTCGGGTCGGCTGGATCACGATGCGAAGGAAGGCGAGAGTGCGTGCAATCGGAGGAAATGGCGAGAAGATGGTCCTCTGATCGCCTGCCATTCCCCTTATATAGCGGTTGTTACCCGCCAAATCAGGGAGTCGTTACTACGCAGTGATTACGCCAAAAGTTACCGTTGGATTGCCCCAACGGCTAGTTTGACCACGTTTAACGGTCCAACTTCAGCCACTCGGCTCGCCGACCCGATCACTACGACAGTGTTTCGCCGACTCGACTCGCCAAAGCTCCGATCAGGATGACTAGTTTTCTCCTTTATACAGGAGCCCACCGACGATTCGACTGGATGTCTGCTCTGGAGCCATATAATCTGACTGCCAGCAGCCACCTACGCCCAATCGACGACGGCCTCGAGGACTACTGATGGGGATATACCTACCGGGGTATACCCAGCAGGAAATTTCCGACTGGCCCAGGAACTGGCGAGTGGGCCTGCAAGACGGCGACTGGATCAAGGCCCGGCGTGGATCCAAGCGACTGGAAGCTGAAGGCCCAGGCGAGTAGATAGGCCCAGTCGGATTAGGTTAAACAAGTACCGAAGCCTTAACTGATTCGGTTGAGATATGTAAACCCTAGGGGAGGTGAGCCTATATAAACCTCCCCGCGGGGCGTGTAGAGAAACATTCCATCATACACACAAGCGACTCGCCGCCTAGCCGCCGAGCTCGCCCATTGTACCACCATCATAATACAATCTAGCAGGAGTAGGTCTTTACCCTCCGGGGGGCGAACCTGGGTAAAACCCTGAGTCTCCGCCCTCATCTCGCACCGCAGATGGCTGGCCACCCTTGCCCCTCGTTCTACTACTCGCTGTCGTTTGCAGCATCTGCTGTGACCATTCCCACGACAGCGCGCACCCTTCCATAGAGTCTGACTATACACTCTCGTTTGGGGCATGGAATGCCCAACATGACAGCTTGGTTGATTGGCAGACCTTTTCTGAGGTCACCTTAGGTTTTGGGTACCAGGGCACGTCATCTTGTCGCCCTCACGGCAAAGGCCCTGCAGCCACAGATGGTGATGATGACTATGAGGAGGAGGATGACGAGGATCAGGACATGGATGAGGATGATGACGATGAGGACTCCGAGTGATGCTTTGGGGCGCTAGCTTAGGTCTTTTCATTTTTGGCGTTTCAATGCCAAAGGGGGAGAAGACATTGTCATCGGGATTTGCATGGGCTTGGAGTTGTATTTGGCTTTATATGCTTGTTGTTTTAATCTTGAACTTTTATTTGCCTCGTGTTTTCGGTTTGTGAGATACTATGTGTGTGAGGAAATGTTTGCTCATATGCTATTGTAACTTGTGTGAGAACTATATTTAGCATCTATTACCTGTTGTGCATGAATTACATGTTTATCCTAGTGCACATAGTCAGGGGGAGCATTATTATATTGTTATACACTGTTATGTCTCATTACAAATATTTCCATGCAAAATCACTTGTTGTCATCGAACACCAAAAAGGGGGATATTGAAAGGACATTTACTGTCTTAATCTGTTTTGGTGTTCATTAACAACTCGTACATCATTTTACAATATGCTAAATGTCTACAGGTTGATATAATGAAAAGTGAAAAGGACCTTGGCCTGCGGAATTGTCCCTGCAAAATATGTAGGTTTCTGGGGAACTCCAGACCGGAGTCGGTCTGACTGGTCCAGAGTCTCTGGTGTGGTCCGGAGTTTCCCCAGGAATCTCCGGAGGGGGCTCTAGAAATCAGCCCATGACCTTCTGTATGGGGGTCCGGAGATCAACCGGAGACAGTCCGGAGTCTCCGGTCCAAGCCTCAGACCAGAGTCTCCGGTGTGGCTAGACCGGAGTCTCCGATGCACAGGGTCCGGAAACTATGAATAGTCTCCGTAGGAGATTTTCCCAGGGCCACTAGGTCAGTCAGTATGGTGGTTCGGAGCTCGGTCCAGATATTGGCCACTAGGTCAGTCTCCGGTCTGCGGTCTGGAGTCTCCAGTCTGACAATTCTCCCAACGGTCAAAAACAATCCAGTGAGTGGTGGCCTATAAATAGAGGACCTTATCCCCTTCCTCCAACTGCTCGACCAACTCATGAACTCCAACACCATTTGCCACCAAATCAACAAGATCTCTTTATCCAACCATCAAAAGTCATTGATCTTTGGAGAATCGAAGGAGGAGGCCTTGATCTATAGCTTCACCAAGAGATATCTTCATTTCCCCCTCATTCACTTGAGGGCCCCTTGCTCTAGTGTTTCTTTAGAAACCCTAGCTTTTGATTTGGTTCTTACAAGCTTATCTTTGATTGTTTGACAGCTTGCTTGTATTCGGGAGCCTCCAATTCAGTTGTGGATGTGTGCCTCGAACTTGTTGTAAAGGTGTCGGCTTCCACTTCGACGGTTGCCGATATAGTGGAAGAGGTGAATCGAACCCGTTGGGGTGAGGTTCATCGGAGAACAAGGGAGGCCTCTCGTGGCGTTGGTGGTTTGAAACCACCCCCTCTCCAAACGCAGACGTACTTCCCCTCAAAAGGAAGGAACCGCAGGAAACAAACCCTTCTGTCTCCGCGTGCTCCACTTTCGTTAGTTCTATCCTTTACCACACTTTACTTACTTAGTTCTTGTTTAGTGTTGTGCTTGTTTGTCATATAGGTAAATTGACCATAGTTGCATAATTTAGAGAATTTACCTTTTGTGTGAAACCCTAATTTGAAAAAGAGTAAAATTTGAAGTAGCACCTATTCAACCCCCCCCCCCCCCCCCCCGCCCCTAGGTGCCCATATGATCCTTTCAGTGATGGTCTCATCCAGGCAGCTGGGCTGTTGTCGCTATCGGAGCAACAACTCCGGCCACCAACGCAGCATGAGGAGGACCACCTAGAAGCGAGACCTCCATAGATCCAGAGCCGAGTCGACATGACCTGGGGGCAAGGCCTCCATGAGCCCATCTAGGCCTGCGCGCGCACTGGCGCCTCCAGCGCACCACACCGCCTTGCTCCACCTCTACCACGCCTTGTTAGTCCCACATCACAGGCCACGTCGTCCCTGTCCTGACACAGCCTTCGGTCCCTAGCTGGGAGGCCTCCCTCCAAACCGTCGCGCTAGTGGCCGAGAAGGACTAGGTCCCGCCCGCCACTTTCACCGATGTCGCACCACTTTGTCTGGTGGCCGCTTGGGGGGAGGGTGCGACAAGGAGAGGGAGAAGGAGAGGAGGGGGGCAGTGCCAGGGAGTTAGGGTTCGCCTCATGTCGTCCGGAGGAGGAGACGTGAGGAGCGGTTCGGGGTATGCACCTTTCATGTAGAATTAACGTTATACAAAATAGAAACCGGTGCGAGAAACACAGGGTCATGGGCTAAGATGCACCACTAAATCTAGTTAATGAGAAGGTTCAACCCTCTTGATGAAACAAACTGAAAAGATTAGGTACACATTGGTTTTGAGACTAAATTGTCTCCGAAAATATTATAGACCTTTATAAGCGTCAGTGCTAGTATCTTGCTCTCTCCTCATATACTTTGAGGCGGATTGACCAGTTAGCTTTACTATCCCAAGTTTATGATGAATCTTGTTCGTGCCAGCGATAGTGCAAGAGCATGTGCTGCAATTTTATATTAAACATAAAATAGTTTCCAAGCAGGGGACCCCTGCCAAATCCTGAACATTTTTTCATGTAAAATGGATCGTGCGTTCATTAATAAACGGGCACATGCTTGCCGGGCACTGCTAGAAAAGTTGCATGCTATGCACGTAGCAAGACCCAATAAATGGTGATTTATTTTCTCGTTTATGTGTAGGAATCTTGGTTTAACTAAAGCTAGGAAAATGTAAGAAGCACCTAGTTAGAGCAAGGCCAACACTAGAGCCAACTGTCTGCCGGCTATAAGACATAGTTAGAGATAAAAAACATATTACTTTATTAATATATAGCCTACTTTATACTCTTATATACTAGTGTCTAGAAGCACTGTTGCAGCCGGCTCTTAACTAAGAGCATACTTCTCTTCTCTCTTTTTTCTCTTTCGACTAAGCATAAATATACTATTGTAAATATTATAGATTGTTTACTGAACGTTATTGTACTTGCTCTTATGTGCTTGGAGCTAGCTAGTAGGTGTTTAAGATTTACACTATCGCAATACTTGAGTACATTATTTTGCCGCTTTCCCTATAAAAACTTACGGATGATTTCAGAACAATCAAAGACCCGTTTGTTCAGTTTGGGCACCTTTATACTGCTAATACTCTCATCTGGAAAAAGACGTCAAAGATTTTTCTAAATTCGCATGTATTTATACAGTAAAACATATCTAGAATAGATACATGCATATCTACTATCTAGACAAATCTTCGACGTCCTTTTTCAAATGGAAAGAGAGAAAAGAAGACCAGTTTGTTCAGTTTTTTAGGAGAAATGCTCAGTTTTGATTCCACGTACGGGACGGGCAGCAGCCACACTTTGTTTGTAATTACAACACCGAGACCCACACAAGAAAATGATATACAGTGGGCAAGTCCTGCTATCTCTCACCCCAGAGGACACGCCGCGGTTATATAAGCAACCGCATTCCCCTCGTCTCCTTCCGCCACAAACAAGAAAACCCCCATAGAACACCCACTGCCCCGCCAAACGGCCAAACCGCACCACGGTCGTCGACGATGAGGTGCGCCACGGCGGCTGTCTCCATTGCCTTCGTCGTCCTTGCCATCGCCGCCGCGTCCACCGACGCCACCGCCGCCGGCAGGGGGAAGCCGCGGGCTCCGGCTTCCCGTGGCGTGTACATCGTCACGGTGAAGCCCTCGGCCGGCGGCGTCGACAGCCGGACGTACTATATAAGCATCCTCACCGCCGTGGTCGGCAGGTATATATATCTCCGGTGTGTCGTGCTGTCATCCAAGCTAGCTAGAGAGTTTCCTTTTTCTTCTGAGCAATCCAATTCATCTGTTTCTGCTCCCTTGATTCTCCAAGCAAGGAGAAGGCGGAGGAGGCGCTGATCTACAGCTACACGACAGCACTGAGCGGGTTCGCGGCGAAGCTCACGCCGGCGCAGCTCCTCGTCTTGCGGAGTGAGTTCTCTTCTTGCTTCTCTGCTCTCACATTAATTCCCTTAATTAACCTGTGCCCAGAGAAGCATTTAGTTAATCTTCTATATTAGCAGTAAATCAACAGCTACTATAATCCTTGGCTAACGTGCGACAGAATCTTCTCTTCCCGCGCAAGGCCCCGTTGATTTCCTTAGCTATCTTTGTTTACCAGTAAATCTTGCCCTGGTCTTCGCGTGACCGCGATCGATGCAGAGTGGATGGTCAGCAACTTTTGTTAAGAGCAAGTGGGTAGTTATAGTCAGACCTGTTGGCAATGCCGAGGTCAATGCAAGGCGTATTTGAATGATTAATACTCCATACTCAAGTCATTCACAAGAAAGGTGGTATGTAACCTGAAATAACCTTATTTTGGGCTAAATACTTTTAACCCAAGTAACCTTACTGGCACTATATCCAAATTATGATTAGAAAGTGAGTGGATACGGTGTATTTCTGAACTCCCCTTGCTGTTTATTTATTTTCCTCTGTCAACAAGAAAACCAAACTTTTGGGGTCCACCTCTGCTATCAGAGTGGAAAAAGAACTTTCGGTTTCCACGAACTCGACCATGATCTAACAATCCATTTAACATTATATAGTTCACCTTTTAATGCAGAAATTATAGTTAATGCTATCACTTGTATTGGTGCATTTACCTGCTCTGCTACTGATGTCTTTGAAAACTCACGGTCGTGTGTGCTTGCTCTCCTTTTTCTGTCCTTTTCAGAGCACCCTGACGTCCTCCAGGTTCTGCCTGACGTGAAGTACTCACTTCACGATCATGACAATCTAAACTGAACAAGACCCTTTCTCCTGCAAAAGGATTTATACACAACTCTGTGCTGCGGTAGCCCTTGCGTTGCTCAGTATCTATTGAACAACGCACCTGCCTGCATGCGCATGATCTTCCTTCGAAGAATGTAATGTAATTATCGTTATGATCTTTCTCCTGTACTTCAAATTACAGATAGCAAGTGTACCGTGATAGCCAATTTCGGATAATTCACAAATGTTGTATACTTGTAAACTCTCTTTCTGCATATATTAATGAGAAATATGTTTTCCTTGATGGCATCAGAGTAAGAGCATCCCTAACTCATTCCAAAAATTAGTTAGAGGACTAAATTTAGTCATCTAAAGGCCGAAGCCGCATTTAACTGAAATCCTAAAACTGGCTAGACCTCCACCTAAAATCTTCCCCCATCTCCTATTTTTGCTCGACGGCCAAACCAGTGACTAAATCCTACCGAGTCGCCAACGCTCCTGCCCAATCTCGCCGCCCGTCGTTGCTGGCGCCACCGTTCTCCCCTCCCCCCGGCTGGAATGTCATCGGAGCTCAGTTCCATAGCCCCGAGTTTCCCGCCGACGCGACGCCGCCAGAATCGACCCCTGCGACGCCTCCAATGTCGCGGAAGAAGTTGGGAACCACCGGCGTGGTGCGAACGACGGAGCAACAGACAAGGCCACGGGCAAGTCATCAGCGACGATAGGGAAGGTGGGACGGCGCCACTTGCGCCAGTGTTGAGCGGCCCGCGAGCACGGAAGACGATGGAGACGTCGAGCATGACGGCTAATCGCAAGGCAAAGTCGTCATCAGCGTCCTCCACGCCCAAGCCATTTGACTCCTCCACAATGAACGTCGCAGCTGGAGGCGCCGCCCGTGAGGTGATCGATTAAATCCCCGAGACTCAAGCGAGTGCGGCCGAGCTGACTGTCGCCGTATTCATGTCGCAGGTCAATTATTGACACACTAAAGGGCTTGAAAACCTCAACTTTAGTGGCGACGGAGAGGCGGGAAATGAAGAAGAGGTCGATGAAGAGTATGTGGCCGAGGAAGAGTAGGCCGCCGAGGATGCCAGTGAGGAAGAGGTGACCGAGGTGGAGTCACCAATACAAAAAAAAGCCAAGGGAGACAAGGGCAAGAGGTCCGCCAACTATAGAGAAGAGGAAGATGTTACTGTGCCATGCTTGGATAAACGTCTCGCTTGATGCATCAGTTGGCGCGGATCAATCAAAGGAGAAGTTTTGGGGGATAATTCAGGAACACTACCACAATAAGGTCACTACCACAATAAGGTCACTGTTCCATCATATTGAACCCAAGGCTCACTTGGTCACTATTGGGGCACAATAGCTGAGCATTGCAACCGATAGGCTAAGACCGTTGACTACATGAACAATGAACCACCGGGTGGGGTGCCAATCACCAAGTATGGCCCTCTCCAACAAGACGTCTACAAGCACTACAACAATAAAGGTGGACACAAAGCCTTTACTTTGCACCATTGCTACAAGGAACTTGCTACCAATGAGAAGTGGATTCAAAGAACTATGAGACCACACCAAAGAGAACGAGGATTAGCCAAACCATTGGTGTTAATGAAGATGATGATGAAGACCTCAACAAGAGGCCTGAGGGAGCCATGATAGCAAAATAGAAAGAAGAAGAAGAAGAAGAAGAGGGGAGGTGTCGGTGCCTACAAGGAAGAGTTCAATGCTATCATTGAGACATTGGTGGTCGAACGCAAAGAGGACAAGAAGGCTAGGTGGAATAAGCTCAAAGCACTTGAGGAGGAGAAGTGGCGGTCCAAGTTAGCGGGAGCAACGAAGGATTGCACTAGAAGAAGAAAGAATGTTGAAGGAGAAGAAGAGCAATGGCCAAGGAAAGGAAGAGCACTTGAGGTGGAGAAGTTGGCCAAAGAGAAGGAGGATGCCGACCGCGTCATCATGTTTATGAACCCAAGCACCTTGGATGATAAAGCTAGGGCATATTGGGAGATCGCTCGTGCGAAGATCTTGGCCCGAAAGAGTGGTGGTGGTGGTGGCAGTGATGTTGGTGGTGGCCGATATGGTGTTTGAGGTGGTCGAGATGGTGGTGGCCTAGATGTTGTGATTTCGGATCAAACTTGATCGATGTGATGTTTTTTAGATAATATTTATGCATGTTTAAATTATGTGTATTTGATATGATTGATGGAGGTTTCAAAATGATGCTAAAAAATTTAGTCCTTCGAATTTTTGGGAATCGTATCCGGCGGGCACTATTTAGAGGAGAAAAAATTATTCATCATGGAGAAGCTTTTAATCCTCTAATTTTTTTGGAAATAGGTTAGAGATGCTCTAACATGTTGGAAGTTTGCACCATCATCATGTGTCTCACGAACTGCAAAGCAACATGTTATATTATAAACTAAAGTAACCGACCGGTTTGAAGATGATAGTTCGGGGACAGTGGCCTTGGCGTGAGGCGGTGGCGTGACGTCGCAATGTGCAGTAGCAGGAGCCGGTGCGGGACGGCGGCCTCGGCGTCACTACTCACTACCGGGGAGGAAGGCAAAGCTGACAGGTGGTGGCGCCGACCCTGGGAGTACGGCCGCCATTGCCGTCCTGCTGGGGTGATCTTGACGTCTTGTGTTAGTGCCTGAAATTTTCTGTGGCTGTCCGTCTGAATGACCGTCACTTTTTGTTTCCCTTTGTAACTTTTCTATCAAAAGAAACAAGTTCTTTGTCTCCCGATCAGATACAAGCCAAATTGTTTTCTATAGGAGCCCCAAAAGATCACTACTAATACAAAATCCAGCATATTTAGAGAATCTCCATCTGCATTTTCAAACCCGGCCCCCAACTCGACCGAGTTGGGGGTGGAGACCAAAAAGGGCCAATCGCCGGAGGCCTCCAACTGATGTCAACAGATTGGGCCGTCCTCTAATCTATCCAGCAGCCCTTGCTGCCCTTGGCAACCAGGCTGGGCTGGGCTGCCGGCAACGCGCGACAAAGCGTGCCACGCTGGAAAGCCAGCGTCAGCCCCCTTTGTCCGCCACACAAACCGTCCATCTGTGATGGCTCGTCGCCATACGGCGGGAAAGGGTGCCACCGCCACAATTTTCCGCCGGTTCCGCCACTGTTTTCTGTCGCATTTTTCTCCTTCCTGCAGGTTCCGCCACCATTTTCAGCTTCTTTTCTCCCTCTCGTGCTCTTCCGCCGGAGCTGCTGCCCTGCTATAAAAAGGGTTGGGGTGATCCCACATAGCACTGGCATACCACGCAAATGTTTGGCCACCTCCCCGCCACTTGGGTGATGCTCTCCACGGCCGCTTGCGCCCTCTACCCTGCGCTGGAGAAGCTGGAGCAGCAGCCGCAGGCGGAGCCGGAGGAAGACGATGAGACGACGGGTTGGACTGGCTAGACGAGCCTGTGGATCAGCGGGCTCTCCTCGCCGACATCCAGTCCATGCGCGCCTTCAAGGCGCAGCAGGCCACCGCCGAGGAAGTGTTCGACTTCAGCGACTACTACTTAGAGGCAGAGGCACGGGTCGACCACCGGGCTCTCAAGGAGTCAGCACACCGCGCGGCTCGCGGACAACGGTGCGGGAGATCCGCCCGCACGAAGAACAAGGCTTCACCGAAGAGCCCTTCTGTCAGCGGGCTGAGGTGATGGTGGAGGTTGGCGTTCGTCGGGGGACCTTGGGCCAGGGCATGTCCTCTAGGCAACAGTTATTGCGCGATTGGCGAGGACGCAGAGGAACCGCCGCCATGCGAGATAGCACGAGGACATGGGGCGCCTTTGCGCGGCGCGACGTCGAGGCAGTGAGAAGGTAGAGGGAGCTACGGAAGACCTATCGTCCGGGGACACTGGGCAGGAAAGGGCACACGAGCTTCCCACACCAGGGAATCCCGGACGGTGGGCCCTTCCTAGGGGATCCGCTGCGAAGGCGATGTGTGCCCTTCTCGGCCAGAAAGAGTCGAGCTGATGTGGATAGCTGAATTGGTTTAAACTTTCATGTACTTTGGCCTTCTAGGCATTTCTTTATTCTCAGTATATTTACATGCACTTCTCTGACATGGTTGAAAAAAAAGATGGAAAGAGTCATAGTCGGCGACCCGTGACGTGTCTTCCATATGGAGCACAGCCCCTGTCGCGTCAGCCCGATGCATCAGATCACTAATGGTGATACCTCCCGTATACTGCGTGTAGCACCCAGACTGTTTTGGCTTCCAAGTTGTTTGAACTGGAGAAATGGGGGTGATGGGGGTGGGGGGGGGGGGTGGGAGGGGGAGCAAGAAGGTGGCAGAGACGATGGGGTGAGAGAGAAGGTCTTCCGAGGACGAAGGAAGCTGGCCCCTCGCGTCGAGTTTCATGTAACCCCCATATGGTCTATTTTTTTTAGAAACACAGTATAATCGTAGACACTCATAACACGTACTTAGACGGGGTTCTTCTTAAAATAGATTTTGAGAAGGCTTACGATAAAGTTAATTGGTCCTTTCTGCAACAAACACTAAGAATGAAAGGGTTTGACCCTTTATGGTGTCAGTGGATCAATGATTTTGTAAGAAAAGTTAGCGTGGACATTCGGGTTAACGATGAAATCGGTCACAATTTCCAAACAAAAAAAGTTTGAGACAGGGGATCCTTTATCTCCAATTCTTTTTAACCTTGTCGCGGATATGTTGGCCATCCTAATTGCTAGAGCCAAGGAGGATGGTCAGGTGAAAGGTCTCATTCCTCATCTTGTAGAGGGTGGAGTATCTATTCTATAATATGCAGATGATACTATCATTTTCATGGAACATGACCCGCAGAAAGCACTTAACATGAAATTAATTCTCTGCATTTTTGAGCAACTTTCTGGATTAAAAATAAACTTTCATAAGAGTAAATTATTTTGTTTCGGGAAAGCTAATGATTCACAAGATCAATATATGAATCTCTTTGGGTGCGAAATGGGATCTTTCCCATTTACATATCTCGGTATTCCGATCCACTTCAGAAAGCTGAAGAATGGAGAGTGGAAACCGGTGGAGGATCGCTTTGAGAAAAAAATAGCTTGTTGGTTAGGAAAATTATTATCATACGAAGATCGTTTGGTTTTAATTAATTCTGTTCTGACAAGTTTACCAATGTTTATGTTGTCATTCATGGAGATTCCGAAAGGGATTCGAAAGAGACTAGATTTCTTTCGATCTCGATTTTTTTGGCAAAGTGACAAACATAAAAGAAAATATCGCTTAACCAAATGGAACATTATTTGTAGACCGAGAGATCAGGGGGGGTTAGGAGTAGAGGTTCTCGAATTAAAGAACAAAAGTCTACTCACCAAGTGGTTGTTTAAACTTTTGAATGAGGAAGGGGTTTGGCAGAAATTATTGAAAAATAAGTATTTGCATTCCAAAACACTATCACAAGTAAAAGTCAAGTCATCAGACTCTCCATTTTGGAAAGGGCTTATGAGGGTAAAGAAAGAGTTTTTTTCTAGAGGGTCATTCACAATTAAGAGCGGTTGTAGTGCATTTTTTGGGAGGATATTTGGTTAGGCGAGACTTCTCTAGCTGTTTAGTGCCCGTTGCTTTATGCCATTGTGCAAAGAAAAGAAGTTTCCGTTGCACACGTTCTTTCAAATGACCCTCTAAACATTGCATTACGAAGAACTTTAACCGGTTCTAGATGGTCAAGTTGGCTACATTTAGTGAATCGATTAATGGATATACACCTTGAAGTGAGGGGAGATAAATTTAAATGGAATCTAACTTCATCGGGGGTATTCTCGGTCAAATCTATGTATCTGGACTTACTAAATGGGAACACAAGGTTCTTACGGTAAGTATTTATGGAAAATGAAGGTGCCACTAAAAATTAAGATTTTTATGTGGTTTTTAAATCGCAAGGTTTTGCTAACAAAAGATAACTTAGCAAAAAAAAATTGGCAAGGAAGACAGAAATATTGTTTCTGTGATCAGAACGAAATGATACAACACTTGTTCATTGATTGTACGTTTTCTAAAGTAGTTTGGCGTATAATCCATATGGCTTTTAATTTAGCTCTCCTAAAAAATATTAATAATCTATTTGGAAATTGGCTACATGGTGTTGATAAGTTAGAGAAAGTTCAAATACGAGTGGGTATTTGTGCTTTGCTCTGGGCTATTTGGAATATTAGGAATGACTTGATTTTTAACCGAACATCAAACTCTTCTTTCATACAGGTTATTCCTATAACTATCATTGAATCCGTATGTGGTCTTTCCTCCAGCCAGAGGAGCGAAGACCGGACATGACTATTGGGTGCAGCCGTTTGGAAACGGTTGCACGGGACTTATTCACCCGGTGCAGCTAGCGTTTTGACAACAGAATCACATGTTGATGCGACGACTTTTTTTGATCCTCGGTTTCTTTAGATGGCTGGTGCATGTTTCGACTTTATATGACCCATGAGCTGGAAACTTTGTAATAAATTCTTTTAATAATTTTAATAAAGCAATAAAGGACATATGCATCAGTCGATGCAGAGGCCGGGGTGATATCCCCATTTCGAAAAAAAACTCATAACATGTACATGCACCCATCCATATGAACGTACACACGCATACCTGTGAGTATCTCCGAAAGACTGAGCTGGCAGATCGAGTCTTGATATTGACGAAGTCACCATGGAAGCCTCGTTGCCTACGAAAACGTCGCTCTCACATGGTCTATGATCGTGGTACATCGATATGTCAAAATGCTACTGCGATATTCAGCAGGATACCAGCGCACAGAAGAAAAATACCGAATAATAAACTACTCCCTCCGACCCATATTAGTTGACTTTAATTTGGATGTATCTAGATAAGTTTTTGTGATAGATACATCCAAATTGGAGTCAACTAATATGGGTCGGAGGGAGTATTTTTAAACTGAAGGACTTAACATAACGCATGGATATGTTCGAAGCCTAGAAACTATGCATGAATCTCGAACTATGACAAGCGGACAAGATTGATCTTATACCCAGGTGTACAACTATAAAATCCACCCTCAAAAAAAAAACATTAAAAAAAAAAGAACAAAAGAGAAAAAAGCAGGGTCGGCCTGCCACGGAAGTGCTATACGCCACTTCACGCGCGCTCCACCTGAAGGCGTGGTAACTGGGCCGGTCCAGTAGACGGATTCCATTTTCTTTCTTTTTTAATTTCTTTTTTTGGGATTATATTTAAACTCTGAAAATTCTCTATAACAATGATTTACGAAACTGTGAACATTTTCGAATATTTGTGATTTTTTTATTATTATAAATAATTTTTCAAAATTATGAAGAAAAATTAAAAATACAAAAATCGTGAATCATTTTCAAAAAATCATCAACGTATTTCCAAAAATCATAAACCAATTTCAGAAAACAATGAACCCAACTCAAAAATCATGAACCAAAAAATAAAAAATAAAAAATCTTAAACCAATTTTAAAAATCATGAAGCAATTTCAAAAACCATGAACCAAATTCAGAAAAAGAAATTATTTTTACAAAATAAACATTTTTAAAATGTAATAAACTTTTAAAAAACATAAACAAAACAAAATAAAAATAAATAGAAAAAAAGAAAACCAAAAGAAGAAACTAAAAGAAGAAAACGGGAAAAAGAAAACGGATAAAAAGAAAACAAAGAAAAAAGTAGAAGAAGAAAAACTTGATGCGTACCCTTTTTTTTTCAAACAGGGACACATCCTCAGCCTTTGTATCAACTAGATTTAGGGGTACGCCTTGCCGCACCGTCCCGATATATTTATAGTAGGTCTGGCTAAAATTATAAGCACTGAAATAGCAATATGTATCTTCTTGTAATATAAACCCATGTATAATTTATTGGCTAATTTTGTTATATTAATATAATAGAGTGATTGTGATCTGTCCACCATCTAGAAATGTTGGTTTACATAGACGATGCGTGTTAAGAATAGGAGTATGTCGTTTAGTTTTTTTTTCGTCAAATCATTGTACTGCGAGCTATCAAAGCGTGACTTAATCGCTAGCGCATGATCCTGTGGAGTTCACAGCGGTAAAACTTCTTGTGTTTTATGAAACTGAATTCTTCTTATTGATAAAAGTGTTTGTGTTCGAACTGAATCTCTCTTATTTTTCATGACTTGATGCGGCCTGATTAAACTGTAGCTAGCAGATTGAGCTTTTCTCATTTTTAATTTTGAGGGAAGAGAGGAGCTCTTCTCCTAAATCTAATAAAGGTGGTTCGGGTGATACTATGAATAAGAACCACTTAAGTTGTCTTATGTGCATCAGTTTCAGAGAACCTACATGGCACATATCAAGCTGATAGTGGGGCATGTATTCATGTTCTAAACCTAGCTCATAGCTTGAAGCATTCTCTGAATTTTTGTATACCAAATAGTTACAGTCAGTTTTCATCATTTCTTTGTGCCAAGCTGCTTTATAGTGGAAGTAGCATGTATCATGTGCAAAAAATGCCAGAGGTATATGAGAAGTGTATCCTAAAATGCGGTGTGATCACGCACGAAACACCTCCAATCACAACACAACATCAGCTACAACAACATTGAAATGCAAAAATAATTATTTCATTTTCAAAATATGCTTACACCAACAATTTGCCATTCACTTGGTTCTGATGTCACGGCAGCCTACAGAAGCTCCATGACAGCTTGTCATCGCCTAGAGAGGACAGTCTACATGGATCTTCGTCCCAGGCCGGGCCACCTAAGTGGATCTCCGTCCTAGGCTGTCGCTGCTAGGATGTGGTTGCCGCCTCTGTGTATCTCCATCGCATAGCCTGACAACATATATTGGAATGAAAAGAAGCATAAAATTAGGGAACGGCACGCCAAGGCGCATATAAGGACCTAGTAATATGTAGCAGCAGACATTACACAACAGAGCATCGTGACATACCATACAAAAGTTTTGATGATGTGATAGTATGCTATATTACAAAGAGGGCATGCTCGATCACATCATTAATATAGCACTCCCTCTATTTTAAAATATAAGATATTTTAGGTTTGTGAAGAAAATGTATCTAGACTTCTTTTACTATGTAAATTCACTCTAAACTTGAGTGAACCTAATACTAAAATTAGTCTAGATACATTTGCTTCACAAATCTAAAATGATAGTTTGAGAGAATAATGACTTGTATTGATTTCAACCACGATGGGTTGTTTATATAGATTACAACTGATTTGGACTCCAAGACTAATAGAGATAGAGTTACAATCCAAATAGAGAGAGGTGTGGCGCCCCGCAAAAACCACTACTAGAAAATCGCGTTGTTTTTGTGCATTGCATCATCATGACCGCATGCTCATGTCATCATGCCACATTGCTTTTGAGCATCGTCATCATCTTGCATTTGCTTGCATAAAACTATTTGCGGGAAAACCTGTTTTTGTTTTCTAAACGCCCCGTCCTTGTTCAAACGCAAAACCCGGGTCTCCGGATTAATTTGTTTTGTCGGTCAACGGTTTGCAAAAGCCTGTTTGAAATAAATAAAGTATTTAATTATTTTTAGGGGGGCAGTCGAACGGGCCGATTCGACCCGGTCGGCCACCCCCAGAATAAAAATCGGTCCACCTAGAACCTAAATCTATTCCCACCCAGTCCTAATCTACCCACCAACCACAGCTCGCCACCTCACCCCTGGACCCAATTCCCTACCCACCTTGCCACCTCATCAATCCACCCCCACTCCCTCCCTCTCTCTCTCCCCAACCAGCCATCCACACACCCCTCTCTCTCCCTCTCTCTTACACCCGGGTCCCACCGACCCAGCCGCCCCACCTGCCAGCCCCAGCCTCGCCGCCTGGTCCCACCCGTCGGCCACTCTCTCCACTCACCCCGCCCGGACCCCACCTGGCCCCACCCCCTGGCCCCGCGTCCCCAGACCCCCACCTGTCGGCCTCCCATCCCACCGACGCGCCCTCCCCGCGTGTCCTGCCCCCACCAACCGCGCCTCCCTCTCCCTCCTCTCTCCCTCACGCCCCCGCAGCCTCCTCCTTCTTCCTCCACGCGCCAGCCGACCCCCGGCCCCGCTCCGGCCTCCCTCCTCCCCGCGCCCTCGCCTGCCACCCCCAAGCTCGCCGCAGCGCCGCCCTGCACCTCCTCCTCTCCGGCCGCGCGCCGTCCGCCCGCCACCAGGCACCCTGCTTTGCCCCGCCGCCGAGTTCGCCGGCCGCCTCCTCCCTCCGCCTGCGACCTCCTCGGCCTCCCCGCCCTTCTCACACATCGTCGCCGCCGCCGGAGCTTCCCCGCCTCCTGCGCCTCCGCCGCCTCTCCCGAGCCGGGCGCGTCGCCCAGCAGCTCCCCTCGCCGCGGCCTCTCCTCCCCGCCCCGTCGCCGTCGCGCTCACCCCCGGGCCTCCTCTTCCGCGCCTCCGCGTCGCCGGCCCGACCCCGACCGCGAGCTCCCCGTCGGCCCCGCCGCGCCCTCGCCACCGACGCCCGGCTCCTCCGTCCTCTGCCCCTCTCCGTCGAGTGCCGCCACCTCGCCATGTCCCTCTGCCCCGGCAAATCTAGTCTTATATTGGCTTCATTTAAATTTGTGTAGCGAACCAGTAACTTATTTTGCCCTGTTATTACAACATTTAATTTGCGGGGTAGATAAATAACATGAACCATCTAATTAATTGTCGGGACCCCGGTTCCGTTTAACATGGCCTAATTGCATCGCATATTGCCATGTCATACACCATACATGCATCATGCCCGATCCTTTGCCATAGTATTAAATAGTGCATCCGATGTTTCTTCTAGTGTTTTGGTTCTTCGCGGATAAGGCCGTTGAGTTGATGCGAGTGTCGACCCGATCTTCGGATGAACCTTCGGCAATGTTTTCAGGCGAGCATCTCCCCCTTTCTACCTATCTTACTTTTATAGTATTTATTCCCTCATGTTGATCTATTGCTATCTGTGTTACGATGCTCTAGCTTTCGTACCCGTGATATCCCTTGCAGCCTTATATTACCTTGGACACATCCTATTACCTGTTGTTTGGTAGATAGTTGGACCGCGCGTCGTAGTCGCTTGCTCAAGTGCTGTTGCGTGTCGCCAAGTACCACAGTTGTTGGGGTAGTGCCGCATGTTCAATGTTGGAGATGATCGTGGCTTTAATTATTGTTCACTTTAATTACTGTTTAACAACTAAAATTGAAGTAAGTAAGCAGAGGCACAGATGGGCAATAGATGTTATTTGGTTGTTAACCGTCCACTTGTGTCCCGTAGGACCCTGAGTACTTGATACCTGTTCCTTGAATATTCGCGCTATCCACATCCGGGAGGATTATGGGACCCCCCTGAGCCAGAGCTTGATTCATTCTTATTTCTTGGGACCACAAACTAGTTTGAGGTTTTATTACTATCCTGTACTTATGCCATGCTTTACTGCTTTATTTACGATTGTGCGAGGAGCACACTGTACTGTTTAGGTAAGCGGAGTGTTTTCGCGGTATCGACAATCCCAGTTTTGGGTTCCCAGTCGTTTACAGCCATTGTCGCAAACCTTGAGTCCGTCTCGGAGTCAGCTAGCTTCGTTGCGGGTCTACTCAATGGGGTGGCCCCCTGAAATATTTTTGAATCCTGTGATTGCTTTGTCGTGAAAGCCTCGTTGGGTTTTGATTTGGTTTTTCCGAGGTTGATCGAGTGTGTGTTGCTATTTGTGCACCCCTGCAGGGTAAAACTTTCTGAAAGCCGTGTCCACGGTTATGGACGACTTGGAGCACAGTATCTCGATCATAGACAACTATAACTAAAGTAGTGCTATAAATTTGACTTTATAATGACTAGTAATCAGCTTCACTACAACGGAATGGTTAAATAAAACTGCCAACAATTGCTTGCTTGGGTTGTCGTTTGCGACCATTGTATCTGACTAGTAAGTATTGCAACTATAACGGAATGGCTAAATAAAAGTACCAACAACTGCTGGGTTTTGGGTTATCTCATGCTAATTGTATCTGACTAGTAAGTGATGCAACTACAACGGAATGGTTAACTAAAATGGCCCACTGCTTATTATATCAGGATGACTATCTATACTTGACTAGTAATTGCTGCAACGAGAACTGAATAAATAAAACTGCCAACTGTGTGAGTTCCTCGGTTGACTTCCTCGTTTGGTCTCGAGGGGAAACACCAGGATGGGTTTGTTTGGTGTTAGAATCAGGTTGGATCCGAATAGGTCTTTCTTACCCCTCTCTGATCGCCGCTAGTTGTATCGAGTCTCTATAGGATGTTTAGTGCATGCTGCCGCTGCCGCTTCAGTCCACCATACCTATGTAGGCGAGGACCGCCGAATTCTAGCCTCGCCGTGTACTGGCCTCAGTACTGACCGCTCCTCTTTTCCCTTTGCCCTTTGTCGGCACCCCTTTTGTTTAAGCAGGTTTTGAGATCGACGTCGTTAGCAGGGTTACCCTTCCGGCTTGGCCTGGGCAGGGTTATGGACGCCATTGGTTATTCTTCAGGGCTCTTATCCCCATTTGCATCTTGTCCGTAGTCGGACGCTCTATCATTTTCAAGGTGATTTGGATCTTTGTATTGTATATCTGTATTCTTGACTCTTTGAGTCGCTGTTGTGTATATCTGTTCTGTGGGTCCCATCGAGGACTGTTGTGTAATGTTATTACTTCGTTTTCCACCCGCACGAAAGTGCCTGGTGGGCACCTTTGAATCGTTTCTATGCGGGTTTGGCGGGAATCGCTGAAACTTGCATAGGTCCGATTCTGAGGGTGTTACAGAGTGGTATCAGAGCTCAGCAGTTGCGATACCCCACAAGTCCAGCCTGTAGGATAACCTAGCTAACGGCGGAAGTAGAGTGTCAAAACTATTTTTGCAAAATCGGTTGGATAGTTCTGATTAGGTCTGATTTTTATTCCTTACCCCTCTGCTATTCTCCTCTTACCTCTACGTGTTTTGAATCCGCTCTCGTCTTTTTCTTCGAGTCCAGGATTTCTCGTGGTTGGGTTCCGTCGTACCTTCAGGGTTTCGCTTCCTCCTTGGATAACGGTGTTCTACCATCCGGTGTTTATGCTGTCTGAGGAATCCGTCTACTGTGGTATCATTCTTTGTTCCTTGTTTGTGCCTTCCGGTGTTTTCCGACGCGACGACGTCATCTACGCCAGATCCGATGCAGAGTCTGCATCACTCCTTTGTTCCTGAACCTCGTTTGTCGAGATCTTCAATCTGAATTCCGAGAGTTGGTTGCATAATCCGCCTATTCGTGTGCAGAGTAATGGTTTGGGTGCGCGATGGACTGATCACCATCCGACTACTCTTATCATTCGCTCTTGTACATCGAATCAGTGGATCCAGCAGTTTTACTCCGTCCACGGAAGTTAGGGGTGGCTTTATTTGTTGATACCTCTACCTTCGACCTTTTGTTCCCGGAGTGTCCTCTCGACGATCACGGACAACGACCTCTAGTTAGTGGTGTCGCGAAGATCTACCCGAAGCGAGAAGATGCAGATCACCGACCTTCTTTCCGGTACCATGAGGCGGATCTCGAGGGCGAGATCCATTGTTAGTTGTGTCGAATTGTGGCGCCCCGCAAAAACCACTACTAGAAAATCGCTTTGTTTTTGTGCATTGCATCATCATGACCGCATGCTCATGTCATCATGCCACATTGCTTTTGAGCATCGTCATCATCTTGCATTTGCTTGCATAAAACTATTTGCGGGAAAACCTGTTTTTGTTTTCTAAACGCCCCATCCTTGTTCAAACGCAAAACCCGGGTCTCCGAATTAATTTGTTTTGTCGGTCAACGGTTTGCAAAAGCCTGTTTGAAATAAATAAAATATTTAATTATTTTTAGGGGGGCAGTCGAACGGGCCGATTCGACCCGGTCGGCCACCCCCAGAATAAAAATCGGTCCACCTAGAACCTAAATCTATTCCCACCCAGTCCTAATCTACCCACCAACCACAGCTCGCCACCTCACCCCTGGACCCAATTCCCTACCCACCTTGCCACCTTATCAATCCACCCCCACTCCCTCCCTCTCTCTCTCCCCAACCAGCCATCCACACACCCTCTCTCTCCCTCTCTCTTACACCCGGGTCCCACCGACCCAGCCGCCCCACCTGCCAGCCCCAGCCCCGCCGCCTGGTCCCACCCGTCGGCCACTCTCTCCACTCACCCCGCCCGGACCCCACCTGGCCCCACCCCCTGGCCCCGCGTCCCCATACCCCCACCTGTCGGCCTCCCACCCCACCGACGCGCCCTCCCCGCGTGTCCTGCCCCCACCAACCGCGCCTCCCTCTCCCTCCTCTCTCCCCCACGCCCCCGCAGCCTCCTCCTTCTTCATTCCCGCGCCAGCCGACCCCCGGCCCCGCTCCGGCCTCCCTCCTCCCCGCGCCCTCGCCTGCCACCCCCAAGCTCGCCGCGGCGCCGCCCTGCACCTCCTCCTCTCCGGCCGCGCGCCGTCCGCCCGCCACCAGGCACCCTGCTTTGCCCCGCCGCCGAGCTCGCCGACCGCCTCCTCCCTCCGCCTGCGACCTCCTCGGCCTCCCCGCCCTTCTCCCACATCGCCGCCGCCGCCGGAGCTTCCCCACCTCCTGCGCCTCCGTCGCCTCTCCCGAGCCGGGCGCGTCGCCCAGCAGCTCCCCTCGCCGCGGTCTCTCCTCCCCGCCCCGCCGCCGTCGGGCTCGCCCCCGGGCCTCCTCTTCCGCGCCTCCGTGTCGCCGGCCCGACCCCGACCGCGAGCTCCCCGCCGGCCCCGCCTCGCCCTCGCCACCGACGCCCGGCTCCTCCGTCCTCTGCCCCTCTCCGTCGAGCGCCGCCACCTCGCCATGTCCCTCTTCCCCGGCGACCCTGCCTCCGTCGGGCTGCGCCACCGTCTGTCCCAGAGCCGTCCGCCACCTCCTTCGTCGCCTCCTGCCGAGCCCGCCCGCTGTCGTCCCCGACCCGATGCCCCAGGCCTCCTCTGCCTCACTCGGCTCGTCGCCGTGTATTCGTGTTCTTATGTTGGGATATGTGTTGTTGGTACTACAACGAGCTCGTGAAGACGTGTGTGACCAAGTCAAGAATGACTATGTGCACTGAGGTGAAGAGGTTGCTGTGTGTGTAATCTACTCGAGGGTTTCATCCTTTTGGTGTTTTGTTCCGTCAAGTTTGTCGAGAGGGGACCGACGACCCCGGTCTCGAGGATCCGATGCCCGGACGTCAAGACCGCCACGTGGAAAAACCCAAGAACCCGAAGACCGATTCCGCTGAAACCCCAAGGTCGTCGACATGGAGCCATCGGGCCACGTAAGACCATCCACGCCACACCCGAGTCCGGCACCGACACCCGACAACCTCAACATTTGACGCCAAGGTCTTCTCCCCGGAACGTCGAGTGCTCCTTTCCGGATCCGAAGCCGCCAAGATCGCCATGGAACGACAAGCCCTTCACCCCGGACGTCAAGTCTGACCCGAACCGCGAACCCGACAAGGACTTCACGACGACAAGAACGACAGCGACCAGGGCGAGTCCGATGCGCCCCCGGCACCAAACCAAGTCCTTCCCGGAGTCCGATAACGATCCCGTCGAAACCCAGATCTGAACCCTGAGACCGACCCCGAACCCCGGACAAAGACTGTCGAGACCCCTCAATGTGTGACCCTGATCCAAACCCCTATTTTTATAAATGCCATCTATATAATTGCTGCATATTAAATTGTTCATGCATGCATGCTTGTCTGTGGTTTGGGGGCCTTATGCCGATTCACCATATAATTAAATATGGGGCCCATATGCGGGCAAATCTAGTCTTATATTGGCCTCATTTAAATTTGTGTAGCGAACCAGTAACTTATTTTGCCCTGTTATTACAACATTTAATTTGCGGGGTAGATAAATAACATGAACCATCTAATTAATTGTCGGGACCTCGGTTCCGTTTAACATGGCCTAATTGCATCGCATCTTGCCATGTCATACACCATACATGCATCATGCCCGATCTTTTGCCGTAGTATTAAATAGTGCATCCGGTGTTTCTTCTAGTGTTTTGGTTCTTCGCGGATAAGGCCGTTGAGTTGATGCGAGTGTCGACCCGATCTTCGGATGAACCTTCGGCAATGTTTTCAGGCGAGCATCTCCCCCTTTCTACCTATCTTACTTTTATAGTATTTATTCCCTCCTGTTGATCTATTGCTATCTGTGTTACGATGCTCTAGCTTTCGTACCCGTGATATCCCTTGCAGCCTTATATTACCTTGGACACATCCTATTACCTGTTGTTTGGTAGATAGTTGGACCGCGCGTCGTAGTCGCTTGCTCAAGTGCTGTTGCGTGTCGCCAAGTACCACAGTTGTTGGGGTAGTGTCGCATGTTCAATGTTGGAGATGATCGTGGCTTTAATTATTGTTCACTTTAATTACTGTTTAACAACTAAAATTGAAGTAAGTAAGCAGAGACACAGGTGTGCAATAGATGTTATTTGGTTGTTAACCGTCCACTTGTGTCCTGTAGGACCCCGAGTACTTGATACCTGTTCCTTGAATATTCGCGCTATCCACATCCGGGAGGATTATGGGACCCCCCTGAGCCAGAGCTTGATTCATTCTTATTTCTTGGGGCCACAAACTAGTTTGAGGTTTTATTACTATCCTGTACTTATGCCATGCTTTACTGCTTTATTTACGATTGTGCGAGGAGCACACTGTACTGTTTAGGTAAGCGGAGTGTTTTCGCGGTATCGACAATCCCAGTTTTGGGTTCCCAGTCGTTTACAGCCATTGTCGCAAACCTTGAGTCCGTCTCGGAGTCAGCTAGCTTTGTTGCGGGTCTACTCAATGGGGTGGCCCCCTGAAATATTTTTGAATCCTGTGATTGCTTTGTCGTGAAAGCCTCGTTGGGTTTTGATTTGGTTTTTCCGAGGTTGATCGAGTGTGTGTTGCTATTTGTGCACCCCTGCAGGGTAAAACTTTCTGAAAGCCGTGTCCGCAGTTATGGACGACCTGGAGCACAGTATCTCGATCATAGACAACTATAACTAAAGTAGTGCTATAAATTTGACTTTATAATGACTAGTAATCAGCTTCACTACAATGGAATGGTTAAATAAAACTGCCAACAATTGCTTGCTTGGGTTGTCGTTTGCGACCATTGTATCTGACTAGTAAGTATTGCAACTATAACAGAATGGCTAAATAAAAGTACCAACAACTGCTGGGTTTTGGGTTATCTCATGCTAATTGTATCTGACTAGTAAGTGATGCAACTACAACGGAATGGTTAACTAAAATGGCCCACTGCTTATTATATCAGGATGACTATCTATACTTGACTAGTAATTGCTGCAACGAGAACTGAATAAATAAAACTGTCAACTGTGTGAGTTCCTCGGTTGACTTCCTCGTTTGGTCTCGAGGGGAAACACCAGGATGGGTTTGTTTGGTGTTAGAATCAGGTTGGATCCGAATAGGTCTTTCTTACCCCTCTCTGATCGCCGCTAGTTGTATCGAGTCTCTATAGGATGTTTAGTGCATGCTGCCGCTGCCGCTTCAGTCCACCATACCTATGTAGGCGAGGACCGCCGAATTCTAGCCTCGCCGTGTACTGGCCTCAGTACTGACCGCTCCTCTTTTTCCTTTGCCCTTTGTCGGCACCCCTTTTGTTTAAGCAGGTTTTGAGATCGACGTCGTTAGCAGGGTTACCCTTCCGGCTTGGCCTGGGCAGGGTTATGGACGCCATTGGTTATTCTTCAGGGCTATTAGCCCCATTTGCATCTTGTCCGTAGTCGGACGCTCTATCATTTTCAAGGTGATTTGGATCTTTGTATTGTATATCTGTATTCTTGACTCTTTGAGTCGCTGTTGTATATATCTGTTCTGTGGGTCCCATCGAGGACTGTTGTGTAATGTTATTACTTCGTTTTCCACCCGCACGAAAGTGCCTGGTGGGCACCTTTGAATCGTTTCTATGCGGGTTTGGCGGGAATCGCTGAAACTTGCATAGGTCCGATTCTGAGGGTGTTACAAGAGGAGAGGCGGCCGGTGCCCTAGCCGACCTATACTCTAATATCCCCCTGCAGTCTCAACGTCAGGGGTAACGATGTTGATACTGGAGCGAATGTCTGTAAATGATGAAGTGGAGAGTCCTTTAGTAAAAATATCAGCAAATTGTGCACTAGTAGGAACATGAAGAACTCGAACATCGCCAAGAGCCACCTTCTCACGAACAAAGTGAATGTCAATCTCAATATGCTTCATGCGTCGATGCTGAACGGGATTGGACACCATGTAGACTGCAGAAATATTATCACAATAAACAATGGTGGCTCGCTCCAGGGGACGATGAAGCTCGACGAGTAGCTGACGCAGCCACACCGCCTCCGCCACGACATGGGCAACCGACCTATACTCAGCCTCAGCAGAAGACCTGGAAACTGTTACCTGCCTTTTAGAACACCAAGAAACAAGATTATCTCCTAAATAAACGCAAAATCCGGATGTGGACCGTCGAGTATCTGGACAACCTGCCCAGTCTACACTAGAATAAACTGTCAAGCTTGTAGGAGAAGAAGAGTTTACAAGAAGACCGTGATCAAGAGTGCCTTTTAAATATCGAAGAATCCGTTTTAGATGAGCAAGGTGAGGAGCACGAGGATCATGCATGAAAAGACAAGCTTGCTAAACTGAATAAGAAATGTCAGGACGAGTGAGAGTGGCGTACTGAAGAGCACCAGTTATGCTACGGTAAAATGTGGGATCAGAAACATGATCACCATCGGCCGACAGTTTTGCACCTATATCGGCCGGAGTGCGAGAGGGTTGACAATCGGACATACCAGCCCGTGAAAGCAAATCCAAAAGATATTGTCGTTGAGAAATAAAAAGAGAGGACTTTGTGCGAGAAACATTAATACCAAGAAAATGATGAAGAGGTCCTAAACCAGTCATGGAAAATTCACGATAAAGTGAAGAAATAATATGTTGGAAAAAAGAGTCAGAGCTAGCAGTAAGAATAATGTCATCAACATAAAGGAGAAGATATGCAGTATGTTCGGAGGAACGAAAAATGAATAGGGAAGAATCAGATTTAGAAGAGATAAAGCCAATGGTTTGAATGAAAGTAGCAAAACATTGAAACCTGGCACGAGGAGCCTATTTGAGACCATAAAGAGATTTTTTGAGTAAACAAACAAGATTTGGAGAAGAGGGATGTCAAAACAAGAGGGTTGCTGACAGTAGACTGTTTCATTAAGAGTACCATGGAGAAAAACATTTTTAACATCAAGTTGATGAATCAGCCACGAGGAAGAAACGACAAGACTAAGAATGAAGCGAATAGTGCTTGGTTTGACAACGGGGGTAAAAGTCTCATCGAAATCAGTGCCATATTGTTGTGAAAAACCGCGACAAACCCAACGAGCTTTGTAACGAGCAAGAGAGCCATCAGAGTTAAATTTGTGTTGAAAGACCCATTTACCATAAACAACATTAACACCATAAGGTTTTGGAATGAGAAACCATGTATTATTTTATTAAAGAGCATCAAATTCATCACGCATAGCTGAAAACCAAAGAGGATCAAGAAGAGCACGTTTGTAGGATGTGGGTATAGGGAAAATTGTGGTTGTGGCTGTGAGATTGAGACGTTTAGAAGGGAAAAGAAAGCCACGTTTGCCACGAGTGCACATGACATGATCATTTGTAGGTGGTTGAATAGGAACGACATTAGGTGGTAAGGTGGGTGTGGAGGAAGACTCGACAGTAGGTGTTGGTGGATCGGGTGATGTGGTAGATGGTTCGGTGGTAGGGGTAGGAGAAGTGGTGCTACGAGGGGTGGTCACGACAGTGGTGGGGGTGGTGACATGTTCCTGCCGTGGCAAAGAATTGGGTGAAGATTCTCCCGTGGCAGGATGCCGCGGCAGAGAAACAGGTGAAAAGTCTGCCGCGGCAGAGAAACGGGCGAAAATCCGTTTGAACGTCTTATATTTTGAAACAAGTCTAGATTCATTTTCTTTACAAACCTAAAACGTCTTATATTTTAAAACGGAGGAAGTATGAACGAACACGTGGAAACATAATGAGCGAAAGAACCATGGCTCCCTCGCTCGCAGCGCCACTCGTCGCTGCCACTCCGTCGCCGCCGCCTCATCGGCAGGCCGGCTTGTCACCCCAGCTCGCACCCTTGAGGCTCGCTGGATTAGTACCAGCCGACCTAGCCTATCCATGGCATGCCGCGCCGTCCTTCTCCGCCATGGAGCCGCCCTTAGCTGTTTTTTTAGGGCAGCCGCCCTTAGCTGCTGGCTTGTTGTTCTGGCGCCGCCCGAGTACTGATGTCATGTGGCCTTGCCTATCCTAATCCATGGCTCCATGCCCCACTTCTAATGCTAGGTAATATGTGTGTGTCTAGAATATGTGTTTGCTTTAACTATTTTCCATACCAAAATTGTTACCAATAAAACAGATTCACTGATTTAGCAATTTTTGTAGTGGATTATGTTTTAGAATATATTTCGATGAGATTTTAACTCAACACTCCATCGATGGGTGAATTTCCTAACTAAAGAAACTATCCAAATTATATGTATTTTGTTGGATTTTAATAACTGGGTTAAATTTGTATGTCATCTTTGCAATCATACCAAATTTTATGTGCCATTTCATGAGTTTTCTATTAGCTTGTCGGGGGGTTGACCTCGGGTAGGTCAGAGACGGGGAAAGACAGAGGGACAATCCCCGTCTAGTTTCCGAGTTACGCTCTAGGTCGGCCGAATCATGAATGTGTCGGCCGAGGTACGGAGGCGAGAAGCCCGTGTATGTGTATCGAGCGGCTACCCGGCCGAATTACTGCGAGGGTTGGCCGGGTTAGCCAGAGTGATCTTGAGTCAGGTGAGGGACAAGCCGAGTTACGCAAGGTAAGGTAAGGCCGAGTGATACGAAGCTTGCAGGAGAAGGAGAAACCCAAGGTCAAACTATAGCTGCAGGCTAGAAGGAATCAGAGCGGAGCCAAGCACAAGAGACAAAGATGCAGGACGTCAGAGGGGCAGAAGGAGGTCACGAGGGTGACAGTCCTGGAGCCCGAGGCACGCAGGAGGGGTTATCTGGAGCCTTGCCGTCGTTAGAAGGGCGACAGGGAAAGGAGGCCGCCGAACTACTATTCTGGGACAAGCATATTCCTCGAATATGCTTGCCCCGTCAGCCCTAAGGGCGCCCAAGGCACCCCTTTATAAGGGGAGGCTTGGACCCTGAGGGTGGGATCGACTCTTTTCAGTACTGTTAGGCTGGTAAGATTCATCTGGTCTCCCTGTATACAGCTCAAGGAGCACTTGTAACCCGAAAGAAGAGAAATAAAGATCGTTTCCTTACCATCTGAGCGTAGAATTAGTTGCATCTTCCCTCCCCAGATCCCACTAGCACCCATTGGCCCCAATCTTTAGCCTACCCATGGCATCTGCCGTGCCACCACCACGACAGTTGGCGCCCACCGTGGGGCCAGCAGTGGTGCTAGCTGGAGTTATGATCCGGACGGGAAACTTCATCAACACGGGCGAGCGCGTTGTTTCTGGCTTAGTCCAGAGATTTGGTCTCTGCGACTATGTCAGTGACAATGCAGGGAGCTTCAAGGGGAAAGTTCCCCCGCGAAATGGTGTTTTCGTCAACCTGGGCGAGCACAAGGTTTACGTCGGCGTCGACATCACCAACGTTTATCCTCACCAAGTTCTTGTTGCAGGAGAGCCATTTCTTAATGCAGCAAGCCGTCGCTCCAGAGCGCGTCTCGCAGGCAGCGTCGAGGTGATGGTTGCAGCAGGAGCACAGGCGGAAGCAGAAGTAGCCGGGCCAAGCAGAGAACCCGCCGCGGGCACGCAAGGCGCACCAAACCAGACCGCACCTCAACCCACCGAGGTAATCCCACCAGTGGCTCACCAGAGCGAGCTGCAGGACCCTACACCAAAGGCACCAAGGGTAAGAGGGCCGCCTCTAGAAAGTCCAGAGAACATCCTTCAAGCAACAATAGAAAACTTGACTACGCCTGTAGCGCCGATACTCGATCCGGCAAATGCTCAGGCAGAGTTAGAGGAAACCAGGCAAAAGGTGCTGGTAGAGGCAAAGAAAGTATCGGCCTTGCGGGAATCCTTGAATAGGACCCTGAGGGAATATGCTAAAGCCAATAAGCTTGATGTCGCACCCGAGCATGTGGACGAATTAAGATTGAGAGGAAAGAACCTCATAGATGATATTAACAGAGAGCATGAAGCTCACGGAGCAGTATCAGGTGATTTGGGTTTGCCGAAGTACAATACCCCGGCGAAGAACTTGAGAGCGGCAAACGCCGCAGCATTGGAATTAGAGGGGTTGACCGGGGAAGCCCGGCAGAGACAACAAGAAAGAGTGAATGAGCTGGTGCGCATCGCAAACCAGCAAAATGAGGAAATACTCAGAACAAACCCAGCAAGGCCAGGAGCCTCGCGGATGGTTCACTCAGCAGGAGCAGCACCTGCCTTGTCCGCAGCAGCAGCTTCTTCACCCGGAAACAACGCACGAAGAGACAAGGCAGTAACCTCAGGAAAGATAAATAAGCAAATTGTTCCGTACGATCCGGCGATAGCTGGAAAGGCGAATGGGAACGGTGGCAATGCAAGCCGAGGTAACAGTGGGGAAAGGAACCACCGCCGTGTGGACAAAGACGGCGGAAGCCGAGGTAATGGAGATCTCGGCAGAAGAGAACCCGCTAGGGGCAATCATGAGAACAATACCCCGGCCGAACTAAGGAGAGAGCAGCCTCTCAACCCACAACCAAGGCATGAACCCCGGCAGGAAAGAGAAGCGAGGCCAGTTCGCCATAATCATGTAAATGAAAGGTACAATGATGGCTATTCCGAGATGGAATATGCGATCCATGGTGGAAATAACCATTATGGAATGCAAGATAGAATTATGTACAGAGATTTGCCATCAAATGATGCAAGAGTAAAGCTGGACAGACTATATCGGTCCGAGTTGTTGGAAGAACAGGGTCCACCGGGCCCGACTTGTTTTGTACCACGGATAATGGGAGAACCACCCGTACCAAATTTTCAACTAGCAAGAGGCACAAAAACATATAATGGGAGCATCAAGCCACAGGACTGGTTAATTGACTATGCCACTGCTGTGAAAATAGCGGGTGGGAACTTACGATGGGCAGTACGGTATGTACCACAAATGTTGGAAGGACCAGCCAAGGTGTGGCTGAATAATCTACCAGCAGGCAGCATCATTTGTTGGTTAGATTTTGAAGAAATGTTCGTCAGCAACTTTACCAGCACATACAAGAGGCCAAACAGACCGCAACAATTAGCCATGTGCAAACAGAGGCCGAATGAAACAGATAGAGAGTTTTTAACTCGATGGTGTAACTTGAGAAACTCATGCGAAGGAGTTATAGAATCGCAAGCAATAGCTTGGTTCGCCCAAGGCTGCCGTTATGGCAGCGTGCTGTGGCAACGTCTGCAAAGAGATATGCCGACCACACTGGCAGAAACTATCAGAATAGCAGACTCCTATGCACTAGGGGACCCAACACAACCAGAACTAATGTCGGCGGATCATCGCGAGCAACAAGATCATTATGCAAGAGACCTGGCCGGGTCATCCAGGCGCAATGATTTCAGAGGAAGAAGAAGAGAGGAAAGGCCGGATTATAGATATAACTCGGCCCAGGTGGCAGCAGTAGCACAAGATCAGCCGAGTCATGGAGCAACTCAGCGACAGAAGAATGGACCTCAGCAGTGGACACCAAGGAATGAAGGAAAAAGGCAATGGACCCCAGAACAAAAGAAGCAGTGGCAGGAAAGGCCGAAATACAAGATCGAATCCATGTTAGATTAGCCATGCAAATTTCACACATCAAATCCATCCAGACCAGCCAATCATACGACCCGCCAATGTGCATGGATGAAAAATGCAATGGGGAACCCCGCAGGAGTTCAGGCCCCCCATCAAGCACATCAGCAGCATCAACCACAATTGACCGGAGCAAATACACAGCAACTGATGTTACCACCTCCTCCCCCGAGGTATGACAACTCGGATCGGAGAGATGCGGTGCATCAATGTGGCATCCCGCAAAAACCACTACTAGAAAATCGCGTTGTTTTTGTGCATTGCATCATCATGACCGCATGATCATGTCATCATGCCACATTGCATTTGAGCATAGTCATCGTCTTGCATTTGCTTCCATAAAACTATTTGCGAAAAGACCTGTCTTTATTTTCTAAACGCCCCGTCTTTGTTCAAACGCAAAACCCCGGGTCTCCGGATTATTTTGTTTGTCTGCTTTCGGTTTGCCAACGGTGCATTTAAAATAAATAAAATTTTAAATTATTTTATAGTGGGGCAGTCGAACGGGCCGGATCGACCCAGAACGACCACCCCCAAAAAGTAAAACGGCCCAACCTAAAACCTTTTTCTACCAACCTACCTACCCACACCCTCCTGCCACCTCACCCGGACCAGTCCCATGTCGCCACGTCGCCCTGTCCACCACCCCACCCAACCAGAGCCCGCCACTTGGCCCAGCCGCTCCCTCTCTCTCTCCCCCTCTCTCTCCCTGGACCCACTCACCCAGCCTGCCACACAGCCACACACAGCACGCACGCTCCCCCCTCCACAGCAGATCCCCACCTGTCCCCTGGGTCCCACCCCCACGCGTCCCACCCCGCTCTCTCCCTCTCTCATCTCCCTCCTCTCGTCTTCCTCCTCTCCCTCCCCCGTTCCACCTTCCTCTGCCACCGATCGCGCCGACCCCCCCACCTCGCCGGACCTCCCGCCTCGCCCTGCCGCCTCCCTACCTCGCTCCGCCGTCTCTCCTCGCCGCCCTAGCGCGCGCCGCCCACCACCCGCCTCTCCGGACTCCGCCGCCGCCAGGCGTCCTCCGCCCCCGCCCCGAGGACCTCCCCAGGGGGCCCCGCCGCCAGCACGTCCTCCCCGCCGCCAGCACGTCCTCCCCGCCGCCAGCACGTCCTCCCCGCGTCCTCGCCCCTGCGCTCCCTCGCCGCCAGCGAGCCCGCCCGGACCCCGTGCGCCGCCTCAACCTCCACCGCCGACCCTCCCCATCGCCGTCGACCTCCGGCCCCCAGCCTCGCGCCGCCTCGCCAGCAAGCACCTCCGGAGCCACCAGCCCTCCCCGACCCGCACCCCCCCTCTGCGCCGGCGACCCTCCCCATCGCCGCCCTCCTGTCCGCGGCCGCCCCTCCCGGCTCAGAGCTCCGCGCCGCCCTCCTCCGCATCGGGCCCTCCTTCCCTGGCTCACCGCCGCCGCCGGCCACGTCCTCGCCTGGCCGCCTGCTAAGCCCCGATCTCCATCCCGCCGCCGACAGACGCTCCCTCGACCTCCGCGTCGCCAAGCGCCTCACCGACCTCCGCGGGGCTCTACGCAAGTGATGGTAGTCGCGTGGTACTACTACAGGCCTCCATGCTCTGACCGGTTTCAGCCGCGTCTCGATCGCGACCAAGAGATGTCCCGATGCGTCCCTGGTCCCTGATGATAGGTGCCATGAGACAAGTATGAACCGCAGGAAGTTGCGAGGCTCCGAAGATCTGCTGAAGCCCGGCGCCAAGATCGTCCGATGGTGATGTGCGGAGCCCAAACCCGAGGGGCCCTATTGAACTCGTTGACATCTATTCAAGTACTCCATCGACGTCAAGATCGTCCACTCGGACCGCAAGAACGTCCCTAGAGTTGAACCCCGAAGACCGATCCCGGAGGCCGAGACCCCGGAGCCCGATCCCGGTGATCCAAAGGCCACGCCAAGACCCGGATCCGAAGACCGCCAAGATCGCCTACCCGGAACGACAAGCACTTCACCCCGGATGCCGAGACCGACTCGATGGCGCGGGCCCGACAAGACCCTCGCAACGGCAAGATCGACCCCAGGGAACCGACAAGATCTGCACGACGATAAGGACGACACCGACCCGGAAGAACCCGATGCGCCCCGACGCCACACCAAGATCTGCCCCGTTGTTCGAGGACGATCCCGGAGTCCGAACCTCGTTTCCGTCGAACCCTGGACCCTGAGGCCGAACCCCGAACCCCCCGGAACCCAAGACCGTCGAACCCTAATGTGTGACCCCTTTTCCGAGCCCTATTTTATAAATGCTAAACATAAAACCTGTTGCACATTAATTGCCATACTTGCATACATTCATGTGGTTTGGGGGCCTTATGCCGATTCACCTAATAATTAAATATGGGGCCCATATTCGGGCAAATCTAGCCTTATATTGGCCTCATTTAAATTTGTGCATCGAACCGGTACTATCTTTTGCCATGTTAAAACCACATTTAATTTGCGGGGTAGATAAATAACATGAACCACCTAAATAATTGTCGGGACCCCGGTTCCGCTTAATCTGACCTAATTGCATCGCACTTTTGCCATCCCATGCATCATAACATAAGCATGCCGATCTTTTGCCATAGTATTAAATACTGCATCCGGCGTTTATTCTAGTGTTTTGCTTCTTCGCGGATAAGGCCGTTGAGTTGATGTGAGCTTCGCCCGATCTTCGGATGAACCCTTCGGCTATGTTTTCAGGCGAGCATCTTCCCCCTTTCTACCTATCTTACTTTTATAGTCTTTATTCCCTCCTGTTGATCTATTGCTATCTGTGTTGCGATGCTTTAGTTTTCGTGCCTGTGATATACCGTGCAGCCCTATATTGCCTTGGTCACATCCTATTACCTGTTGTTTGGTAGATAGTTGGACCTGCGCGTCGTAGTCGCTTGCTCAAGTGTTGTGGCGTGTCGTTCAGTGCCACAGTTGTTGATGTATTGCCGGATGTTGATGTTGGAAATGATCATGGCTTTACTTTATCGTTCACTTTAATTCCTGTTTAACAACTAAAATTGACTTAAGCAGAGGCATCGGTGGGTGATAGGTAATATTTGGTTTCCGACCGCCCACTTGTGTCCCGTAGGACCCGAGTTCTTGACACCTGTTCCGAGATCGAGCGCGCTAACCACAGGTGGGGAGATATGGGCCCCCCATTGATTATTAACTGATTTCAAAGTATTGTACTGGGGGCCACAACTAGTTTGAGGATTTATTTACTATCCTGTACCTATGCCATGCTTTACTACTTTATTTACGATTGTGTGAGGAGCACGCTGTACTGTTTTGGAAGCGGAGTGTTTTCGCTGTATGGACAGTCCCCGTTTGGGGATTTACTGTCGTTTACAGCCACTGACGCAAACCCTAAGTCCGTCTCGAAGACCGGCCGACTTCGTTGCGGGTGTCGACTTGGTGGGGTGGCCCCCATGTACTTGCTTTGGGTCTGGGAACATCGTGACTTAGGCCCCGCCGACATACCAATGGGTGTATGTTAACTGATCTGGCAAAAAGGGTCGAAGTGCCTGTGGATACTTTGGTGCACCCCTGCAGGGTTAAATCTTTTCGAGAAGCCGTGTCCGCGGTTATGGACGACTTGGAGCACAGTGCTTGATCATAGACAACTATAACTAAAGTTTATTGTTATAAAGTGACTTGTATCCGATATGACTAGTAATCAGCTTCACTACAACGGAATGGCTAAATAAAAGTACCAACAGCTGCTGGGTTTTGGGGTTATCTCATGCTAATTGTATCTGATTAGTAAGTGTCGCAACTACAACGGAATGATTAAATAAAAGTGCTCACTGCTTATTTTATCAGGATGATTATCTATACCTGACTAGTAATTCCTGCAACGATAACTGAATAAATAAAACTGCCAACGGTGTGAGTTCCTCGGTTGACTTCCTCGTTTGGTTTCGAGGGGGAAACGCCAGGATGGGTTTGTTTGATGGTAGTATCAGGTTGGTTCCGAATAGGTCTTTCTCACCCCTCTCTGATAGACGCCAGTTGTGTCGAGTCTCTATAGGTTGTTTAGTGCATGCTGCCGCTGTCGCTCAGTCCACCATACCTATGTAGGCGAGGACCGCCGAATTCTAGCCTCGCCGTGTACTGTCCTCAGTACTGACGCTCCTCTTTTTCCTTTGCCCTTTGTCGGCACCCCTTCTGTTTTGAGCAGGTTTTGAGATCGACGTCGTTAGCAGGGTTACCCTTCCGGCTTGGCCTGGGCAGGGTTATGGACGCCATTGGTTATTCTTCAGGGCTCTTAGCCCCATTTGCATTTTGTCCGTAGCTGGACGCTGTATCATTTTCAAGGTGATTTGGATCTTTGTTCTGTATATCTGTATTTTTGACTCATGGAGTCGTGTTGTATATATATCTGTTCTGTGGGTCCCATCGAGGACTGTTGTGTAATGTTATTACTTCGTTTTCCACCCGCACGAAAGTGCCTGGTGGGCACCTTCGAATCGTTTCTATGCGGGTTTGGCGGGTTTCGCTAAAACTTGCATAGGGCCGATTCTGAGGGTGTTACAATCAAGTAATGAATCAAGTCCAGGATGGAAGGATAAATCTAGCAAATATAGGACGTAATGATTACAGAGAGCATCATCAGTCTTATTGTGTGTTCACGACAGAACAGCAAGACAAGCAGAGTGTGCAACGCCGGCATATGGAAGTAAATGCAGTCATGCCGGCAATACCCAGATATGTGTCGTGGTCAGATCAGGAGGTGACTTGGGGCATAAAAGACCACCCTAAGATAATGCCAAATCCAGGGTCATACGCACTAGTATTGGATCCGACATTTATCGGACCAAGCATCAATGTAAAATTTTCAAAAGTCCTCATTGACAATGGAAGCAGTATCAATATCATGTACAAGGATACTATGCATAAACTCGGAATGTCGCAGAACATGTTGCAGTCCACAAGAACCACTTTTCATGGGATAGTGCCGGGACTTTCATGCGAGCCCATCGGCAAAATCCGAGTTGATGTGTTATTCGGCACAAGAGATAACTGCAGAGCAGAGAACTTAGAATTTGAAGTGGTAGATCTGGAAAGTTGCTATCACGCTCTACTCGGAAGGCCCGCGCTGGCCAAGTTCATGAGCAGTTGTCATATAAGTTATCTGAAGATGAAGCTACCCGGGCCACAAGGAGTAATAACAGTTGCAGGGGATTACAAGAAATCAATGGAATGTGCTTCAGCCGGGTCAAATTTGGCCGAATCATTGGTCATTGCAAGAGAAAAGAGAAGGATTCAAGAGGTAGCGGCCCTAGCTCAGTCGGCATAGCTCAATATGCCGGCGTTGGCCAACCCACACGGCAGTGTCTCCTTTCAGCCGACTAAAGAAACGAAGAAATTTCAGATCGATGAGCAATTCCCAGAGCGGACGGTTACCATTGGTGCAGGCTTGGACGCTAAATAGGAAAGCAAGCTCACCAACTTCCTCCGTGAGAATCGGGACATATTTGCATGGTCAACTCAAGATCTGCAAGGTGTCCCGAGGGAGTTGGCTGAGCACTCTTTGAACGTACGTGAGACCAGGAGCAAGGCCGGTGAAGCAACCTCTCCGCCGCTTCGCCGAAGACAGGAGAAAGGTGATAGGAGATGAAATAGCTCGGCTCCTCGCGGCCGGGTTCATCATGGAAGTGCTATACCCGGATTGGTTGTCGAATCCGGTGCTAGTAGAAAAGAAGAAAGATGATCCAAATGTAGCCATTGTATGGCGAATGTGTATCAATTACACCAACCTGAACAAGGCATGTCCGAAAGATCCTTTGACATTTCCTAGAATAGACCAAGTCATTGACTCGACCGCTGGTTGTGAGCTATTATCATTTGTAGATGCGTATTCTGGCTTTCACCAGATACCGTTAAATCCGGCTGATCAAATAAAGACTGCATTTATTACCCCGTACGGGGCTTATTGTTATCGCACAATGCCATTCGGCATGCGAAATGCAGGAGCAACATATCAGAGATGCATGCAAAAATGCCTGCATGATCAGATAGGAAAAAATGTACAAGTGTATGTGGATGATGTGGTCATCAAAACTAAAGAGAGCAAAACATTATTAGAAGATATACGGCAAACTTTTGCGAACCTGAGAAGGTTCCGAATGAAGCTCAATCCAGAGAAATGCACATTTGGCGTACCGGCAGGAAAATTACTCGGTTTCCTTGTATCTAGCCGAGGTATCGAGGCTAATCCAACAAAGATAAGAGCAATAGAAAGAATGGAATTGCCAAAATGTTTGAATGATGTACAAAAATTCACGGGCTGCCTGGCTTCGCTTAGTCGATTTGTATGTCGGCTAGGGGAGAAAGCACTGCCGCTCTATCAGCTGATGAGAAGGTCGGATAAATTCATTTGGACTTCACAGGCCGACCTTGCATTTCGTGAGTTGAAAAATATGTTAGTTACGGCACCCATTTTGGCTTCTCCATTATCAAAAGAGCCTATGTTACTTTATGTAGCAGCTACCAATAGGGTAGTTAGTACTGTAGTCGTAGTGGAACGACTTGAAGATGGTAAGTCAATTCAGAGGCCAGTATATTATTTAAGTGAGGTATTGTCCACTTCAAAGCAGAATTACCCGCATTATCAGAAGATGGCTTATGGAGTATATATGTCGGCAAAAAAGCTTAAACATTACTTCGAAGAGCATCCCATCAAAGTAATCTGTGAGGCACCCATAGCCGACATATTGAGCAACAAAGACGCAAGTGGCCGAATAGCAAAATGGGCGATCGAGTTATCTCCATACGCACCACAGTTTGATAGAAGAGATGCAATCAAATCTCAGGCTGTCGCCGACTTTCTCGTGGATTGGGCCGAGATACAGTATGAGCCACATTGCCAGATCCAAATTACTGGACAATGCATTTCGATGGTTCCAAACTAAGAAATGGTTTGGGAGCAGGAATAGTGTTAACCTCGCCTAAAAAGACCAATTGAAATATGTATTGCAAATACATTTTGCTGCGTCCAACAATGTAGCCGAGTATGAAGCGCTTGTCCATGGATTGAAAGTAGCAAAAGAAATTGGTATACGCCGAATCTTATGCTATGGTGACTCGGATCTAGTAGTACAGCAAGTATCAGGCAGTTGGGACGCATTAGATGCTAATATGGCTTTATACAGATTCCATGTGCAAAAAATCAGTGGATACTTTGAAGGATGTGAATTCCATCACATACCTCGGGCAGAAAACGATGTCGCCGACACATTGTCAAAATTAGGATCAACCCGGCAATCAATTCCTCCGGGTATTGCCCTGGAACATCTCAGGAAACCATCAATAATCCCATCACCAGAATTAGAATCTATCTTTATCCCAGCAAATTCTGCAGAAGATCACACGCCAATGGAGGTAGATCCGCAGAATGACTCGGAACCCCTAAGGAGGGGGACAACCGGGGTAAGCGCAATCATGGAGAGAGCCGAGATATATATGTCGGCAGAGAACATGGAGATAGACAGTGAGATCACATCAGAAAAAGTAACACCGACGTGGGCGCAACCCATATTTTCTTACCTAAAAGACGCAACGTTGCCGAGTAATGAATTATTAGCTAGACAAACCGTAAGAAGAGCAAAAGCTTATACAATCATAAACAATGGGCTGTATAAAAGAAGCGTCACAAACATATTGCAGAAATGCGTAAGTTCGACAGAAGGGCAGGAAATCCTTCTAGACATACACCAAGGGGAATGTGGGCACCATGCCTCATCTCGCGCCTTAGTAGCCAAGGCATTCAGGCATGGATTCTATTGGCCAACGACATTGAAATAAGCAAAAGAGTTAGTTAATAAATGTAATGGATGTCAGAGATACGCAACCAGGATACATATGCCGTCGGCCGAGTTAAAAACAATACCCATCACCTGGCCATTTTCTGTGTGGGGTTTAGATATGGTGGGACCATTCAAGCCGGCGCGAGGAGGAATGACCCACATATTGGTTATGGTGGACAAGTTCACAAAATGGATTGAAGTAAAACCAATTAAAAAGTGTGATGGGCACACAACAGTGAAATTTCTCAAGGATATCATCCTGAGATATGGATACCCGCACAGTATTATTACGGACAATGGCACAAACTTTGCAGAAGGAGCTTTCTCTAGATTTTGTCGAGAGAAGCACGTAAGACTAGATATTGCCTCTGTGGCTCACCCAGCATCCAATGGACAAGTGGAAAGGTCTAATGGACTGGTGCTATCAGGAATAAAACCACGACTTGTCGAACCATTGCAAAGGTCGGCAGGATGTTGGATTGAAGAAATCCCAGCTGTACTATGGAGCCTCCGGACTACTCCGAATAGATCAACAGGCTATACTCCATTCTTTCTGGTGTACGGGGCAGAGGCCGTACTTCCAGCCGACATAATATATGACTCGCCAAGAGTGGCTCAGTACACAACCTCAGAGACAAATGAGATAGCTCGACAAGATGCCGTAGACCTGCTGGAAGAAGCTAGGGAGTTAACATTATCATGATCGGCTATTTATCAACAGAACTTGCGGCGGTATCACAGCAAGAAAGTGAATCCAAGAGTATTCAAAGAAGGAGATTTAGTCCTCCGACTTGTGCAACGCACGGCCGGCATGCACAAGTTGTCACCCCCATGGGAAGGACCATTTATTGTGAGAAAAGCGTTGCACAACGATGCCTATTATCTAATCGACGCTCGGTCCCCCGGAGGGAGCAAGGCAGACAAAGCTGGCGAAGAAACGAAGCGTCCCTCGAATGTGGCTTTACTTCGGCCATTCTACTCGTAGCATTATTTCTCAAAGTCAAGATCTAGTGATGTATCTGAACCTCGGCGCCCAGAGCGGTGACTCGGGGACGGTTGTATTTTATATCAATATCATGTTATGTATCTGAACCTCGGCGCCCAAAGCAGTGACTCGGGGACTGCCGTATTTTATAGCAATTTCATGTTATGTATCTGAACCTCGGCGCCCAGAGAAGTGACTCGGGGACTGCCGTATTTTATATCAATTTCATGTTATATATTTGAACCTCGGCGCCAGGAGCAGTGACTCGGGGACTGCCATATGTTATATCTATTTCGTGTTATGTTTTTGAACCTCGGTACCCAGAGCAGTGACTCGAGGACTGCCGTATCTTATATTAACTTCATGTTATGTATCTGAACCTCATCGCACAGAGCAGTAACTCGGGGACTGCCATATGATATATCAATTTCATGTTAATAACTAAACCTCGGCATCTAAAGCAACGACTCGGGGGCTACCGTATGCTACTTCAATCTTATACTGAGCGCACCCGTATTAGTCTTATACTACCTCTGGAATTCGATTTACAAATCGAAGTTTCGCACAATAAACAATGACTCAACGATTACTATATATTTTCCCAACGAAGCAGTCAATCTCTGTTCAGAACAGATCAGTATTATATGATAGTCAGAGCTCACGCCTGATAAAACCATAAAAAATAGAGGCGAAGATAAATCCTAAAAGATCAGGAAGTGGAGGGCCAACAAAGCAAGAATTCGGACGAACATCCACTTAACCAAATGTCACAGCAGTACACAACAAAAGAAGTTCGAATCATACAGAAAATTGACAAGTATTCCGCCTACATTATACGCCCGGCATGCCAGGGATCGGAAATAACTTAGGCATTGTTCGTTGGGGAGGCAGCAGCCGGCTCAGGGGCAGGGTACTTTGAGGTAGGAGGAACTTGGACTGAGGTCGCCTCGCCCTCCGCCGACCCAGGTGCAACTTCCGCGGAAGTCTGAGGTTTCTCAGGAGCATCAGTCTGTGCGGTAGAATGCCCGGTACCTTTGGAAGAAGACCGCGCGTCGCTGTTGCTGTCCGAGCTTGAGCTGGAGCTATCAGACGCGGCCGAATCATTTTCACCCTCCCCCTGCTCAGCCGAATTATCATCCGAAGCATCCTCAGCTACAACCTCCTCATCCGGATCTGGAAGAAAACTCGGCCCTTCATTTCAAGTGTGCACGTTGGCGTACTCGACAAGTTGGAAGGCCCGAGCTTGCCGAAGAGCGACAAAGGTGGGATCCTCAACCCAGCGGGAACCAGTGCGCAAATTTCTCAGGATGTCAAGAGAGATGTCTTCATACCATGACATGATAACAGTAAGAGCCATATCGGCACCAGCACGCCCAGCAGATTCCCTCCAAAGACTCAGCTGCCTCTCAGATGCCATTAGTCTTTTCACCAATAACTTGACTTCGTTGATATCAGGAGTCCCCGAAGTATTCGGCCAAAGCACATGGTAAGCTCGGATAGCGGCTTGCACCAAGTCCCGGCCCATAATTTTCATCGGACCAACTGCAGCACCAACGGCAACCAAGTAATCCTCCATTGAATATTCCGAATCAACGGTGACAGGTTCACCTCGGCGCACGCGAGCTGCAAGAACCGCTTTAGAACTCACGGGTTTGGCCTCGGGGAAATGATCTACGCAAAGCACGAACGTGTCAGATGGTAACAGGAACAAAAAAGAAAAATATAATTCGGCCATGCCAAGTAGCTTACGATGAATGTATCTCATCATTATCTGAAGGTCTTTGGTCCAATCGACTTTACTCTTCTCAAAACGAGCAACTTCCTCGTTCAAACCCTGAGTTTTAAGTTCGGCAGCCTCGAGAAGTTCTTTGTTCTTCTGCAGCTCCAAAGTCAGCCGGTTCTTCTCCTCGGAAAATTCTTGGTCGACCTTTTCCAGTTCGGATTTCTGGGAAAGCTTGAGGGTATCCACCTCGGATCGCAGGCAAGCTATTTCATCATCTTTTTCTTGAAGTTGCGCCGAATGAATAGCATTTTGTTCTAAAAAATGCAGCATCACGTCAGGCATGGGTATGCAATATTGGTGTGACACTGCAAGGTTTTGCAACTCGGCTTTACCAGAGCCAAACGCAATAAGGAAACTTAGCACATATATTAAAAGGGGGAAGATGTAAAATAGAAAGGGAACTAACCTTCCAAGCTCTTGACCTTCTTCTCAAGGCGAATATTGAGGTTATTAATGTTACCTATTCACCAAGAAGTAAGCCGGCATTCCGTGAACAAATACATGAGAACATTGAAAATAAGGAAAGGAAATATCGACATACCAGCCTTCTTCACCACTGGAAGAATTTTCTCGTACTTTTCTTCCAGCTTGCGGTGCGAAAAAAGCAACCTCTGGAATTCGGCAGTCCGCCGATCATGTGCAACCTGAACAATGAGGCAAAATGATAAGTCGACAGTAAAAGCTAAACCAGATCCGAGTCAAGCAGGACTTAACTCAGATCTCGGTGGCTAGATATTCAAAGCTACATTCGATCCGAGTCAAGCAGGACTTAACTCAGATCTAGGTGGCTGGATATTCAAAGCTACATTCGATCCGAATCAAGCAGAGCTTAATTGCTCTAGGTGGCTGGATATTCAAAGCTAAACCAGATCCGAGTCAAGCAGGACTTAACTCAGATCTAGGTGGCTGGATATTCAAAGCTAAATCAGATCCGAGTCAAGCAGGACTTAACTCGGATCTAGGTGGCTGGATATTCAAAGCTACATTCGATCCGAATCAAGTAGAGCTTAATTCGGCTCTAGGTGGCTGGATATTCAAAGCTAAACCAGATCCGAGTCAAGCAGGACTTAACTCAGATCTAGGTGGCTGGATATTCAAAGCTACATTCGATCCGAATCAAGCAGAGCTTAATTCGGCTCTAGGTGGCTGGATATTCAAAGCTAAACCAGATCCGAATCATGCAAAACTTCATTCGGCTCTAGGTGGCTGGATATTCAAAGCTAAATTAGATCCGAATCAGGCAGAACTTAGTTCGGATTGAGGCGGCTAGTTATTCAAAGCTACAGCATGCCCAAGTCAAACAAAACTTAACTCGGATATGGATTGCCGGATTAACGAACCGTAGGAATAAAATTAAGTCAAAAGATCATTAAACTTACAAGTGTATAACAAGTAATTCCCTTGCAAGTTTCGGGGACTAGAGCATATAGTAACATCTGAGGAATAATTTAAAACTCAGAGAAACAGTAATTACCTCATTCATCTTGTTGGTATCAACGATAAACTTGGAAGCATGGTCAAAACGGCCGCTGATATCAGAAAGCTGAAAGGGTTGATTCATAGGATTACCCTCGAATTGATCAGCAGCATTCCAATTATTCGCATACTCCACCAGCTCTCCGAGGCTGTGCCCACTGGCTGTCCGAGTTAAGACCTTACCCCGGACAGGCTGATCGACCACGGCGGTCGCACGGCTCTTGTGAAGAGCGAGCTGGGTGCCGGCAGCCGAGGCAACGGGGACCTTAGTAGGCGCAGCTCCCTGACGCAGCATGTCGGCAATACTCGGCTGAGAAGAGCCGACAAGACCTTTCTGAGAAGAGGAAGTCTTGGCGGCAACAGTTTCTCTCGCCTTAGAGGAGGCATCAGCAGGAAGGGACGCCTCGGAGGTGGCGACGACGTCTTTAGGAGCAGCAGGGGTCATGGTCGCAGAGGGCGCCGAGATAACGACCTTTTCGGCCGAGGCTGGAGTGGCTATAAAAACTGCCGGGGTAGATAGAGACTCAGTAGCAGCGCTGGGGCCCATAGAAGGGGCGGCGGGTTCGACAAAAACTTCGGAGGGCCGGTTTGAGTCCGGGTCAATGGAAGGGATCTCAGGCACTTCGCGACGAAGAGGCGACGTATTTGGAGCTGGAGGAGAAGCAGGACGAATATGACTAGGAATCCTAGTATCATCAACAGGAGGAGGAGACGGCGGCTGAATCGGGCGACTAGTCATACTAGGACCGCCGGGTTTAACAGAAAGAGGGGCACTACAAAAATAAGAAAGAAGAATCATCAGTATGAAAAATAGAAAGAAAGAAACAAGAAATATAAGCAAAAGGAACTTACCCGGCGACCCCAGGCATAGTCTTGCGCCTGGGAGGGTTCGGGGAGGATTTCTTCATTCGTTTCTTGGGAACCACCTCCGAGGCACTAGCAGGAGCCCCGCGCTTCCCCGAGGTAACAGGGGGTCGAGAAGCAATGGGCTCGGCGTCGTGAACCTGACCGGCCGGATTAGCTGGGAAGGTAGAAGCCGGAAATGCATAAGAAATAGGCATAGCGGCAACTACCTCAAGAATTTGGACCTCGTCCGAATCACCTTCCTGATCGTGCACCGAAGTCTTGCCACGAGCTCGAGCCGGGGCAGGATCCGACTTAGGGACGAACTCCTCGGAGTCCGGCTCACCAGTATCCGGGGTACTCCTGTCCGCGGGCCAAGGGAGCAGCAGAACATCGGCGTCCTCGTTCTTCTGCTCTGTGAACCTCTGCAAGACGAGGAAAAAGAAAGTTAGAAAAACCCGTTACCAAAACAATGGAATAGCAGAGCGGTGTAGATTAAGCTCACCTCGGGAGGCGGATGATCGCGGGTGAACGGTTTTAATCCCCAAGCCCAATCCTCAGGCATCTCTGTCTTGAAGATAGCTCGGACGCGCTTATAGATCAGGTAGTTGTCCAGCTCCACGGTCGAGACTCGATTAGGGTCAAGGGGACCACTCATGTAGCACAGTTTGTGAGTCCGCTTCTGGAATGGGCAGATCCGGCTACTAATAAAAGTAGCCATCAGGTCTTCGCCGCATAACCCAGCCCGGATCAACTCTTTAAGCCGAATCTCGAAAGCCTCGGCCAAGGCATGAGTTTTCCTCGGATTGTAGAGCCAGTTCACTTTGGAAGGTGGACCAATTGAGAATGAAGGGAGCCGAATCTTGTCCTCAGCCCCTCTGTTCTTGACGTAGAAGAATGATTTGTGCCACTTCTTGCACGACTCCAACCCAGTGACACGAGGAAACACGGACTTCCTCCGAGGTGTAATAGACGCTGCCCCACATTGGGTAAGCAACTTCTCGGAAGGGTGCAGAGATTTGTCAGGAACTACATTGGAGCGAATCTGAAAGAACTTCGACCACACATGCACTGACGGCCACAAGCCGAAGTATCCCTCCGATGCGCAGATGAAAGCAGAAAGAGAAGCGATAGCGTTCGCAGGAAGATGATGCGACTGAAGGCCGAAGTAGTCGAGGAATTCTCTAGCGAAATCGCTAAGAGGGAGACCGAAGCCACGCGCGAAGTGCGACATAAAAACTACATATTCGCCCTCCCTAACATCCGGAGAGGATTCGCTGCCGGGTAAACGGCAAGAAACCTCGACGGGAATTCTTCGAGTCCGGATGAGCCACTCTATCTCACGGCGTGTGACAGAAGAGCCCTGACACGAGCCTCGCTCGGGCCCGGAGCCAGCGTCGTCGTCCTCAACCAGAGCGCCGCTAAACGAACTAGACATATTTGCGCCGGAAAGATCGCCGGAGGAAAGACTGGCGGCGGAGGAAGGTTTAGAGCTGCAAGGCCCCGTCGGGACTTTGCACGAGAACAATGGCGAAGAACCAGAGGAACCGTCGCACGAGCACGGAATCGAAACAGATGAGTCTAGGGAAAAACCTAGGCAATGTGACCGGAGAGGACTCACCGGCGACGGAGCCAAAGCCGCAGAGCGCAGGCGAGGCAGGCAGAACGGCGCGGCGGAGTCTTCACCGACGGAGGCTCTGGCAAGCGCGCGGCAGCGGAGCTGCGAGAGGACGCGCCGGCGGAAGGGAGGAGGAAGACAGAGACAGGTGAGAAGGGGAAAAGTGAGTTCCCCAAACGCCGTCCCCCTCTTTATAATCGAGCCACGAGCAAGGTAGTGGGATCGTGGGTGTTGCGGTTAACTGTGTAGATCGTGGGTGCGGCACGAACGCACGACGATAAGTGGAGCCACACCAACGGCCACACGGGAAGGAAGAGCGTTACGATCCCCAGGGGAAACGGCACCCGAGGCATCGCAGCGGCGGCGCGGCAGGTATAAAGTTAACTGTAGCCTGTCAGTGAGTACTCTAGATGGACCAGAAAACTAGAAGAACGATGATGGGGGAGACACGTAGGACATGGCGTATGAGAGAAGGAACGAGGAAATCCCGGAGGAAGAAGATATAACTCGGGAACAAAGCTGAAGAATATAATGAAGCTGAAATGACCCGGCCGAAGTTATCGACGGGGCCGCACCAGCTTCGGGGACTAATGTCGGGGGGTTGACCTCGGGTAGGTCAGAGACGGGGAAAGACAGAGGGACAATCCCCGTCTAGTTTCCGAGTTACGCTCTAGGTCGGCCGAATCATGAATGTGTCGGCCGAGGTACGGAGGCGAGAAGCCCGTGTATGTGTATCGAGCGGCTACCCGGCCGAGTTACTGCGAGGGTCGGCCGGGTTAGCCAGAGTGATCTTGAGTCAGGTGAGGGACAAGCCGAGTTACGCAAGGTAAGGTAAGGCCGAGTGATACGAAGCTTGCAGGAGAAGGAGAAACCCAAGGTCAAACTATAGCTGCAGGCTAGAAGGAATCAGAGCGGAGCCAAGCACAAGAGACAAAGATGCAGGACGTCAGAGGGGCAGAAGGAGGTCACGAGGGTGACAGTCCTGGAGCCCGAGGCACGCAGGAGGGGTTCTCTGGAGCCTTGCCGTCGTTAGAAGGGCGACAGGGAAAGGAGGCCGCCGAACTACTATTCTGGGACAAGCATATTCCTCGAATATGCTTGCCCCGTCAGCCCTAAGGGCGCCCAAGGCACCCCTTTATAAGGGGAGGCTTGGACCCTGAGGGTGGGATCGACTCTTTTCAGTACTGTTAGGCTAGTAAGATTCATCTGGTCTCCCTGTATACAGCTCAAGGAGCACTTGTAACCCGAAAGAAGAGAAATAAAGATCGTTTCCTTACCATCTGAGCGTAGAATTAGTTGCATCTTCCCTCTCCAGATCCCACTAGCACCCATTGGCCCCAATCTTTAGCCTACCCATGGCATCTGCCGTGCCACCACCACGACATAGCTTTTGTGCTTAAGTTTTTTTTGGCCTGAGGCTTGCTCCAATCCTGGCTCTGCCACTGCAAACATGGATGTGCAGTCCATTCTTCAGTTTGTGCAGGCAGTAGCATGTAGCACATTAGACACAAAGATACACTTGCCTTGTTCCATTTCCTTCACTTCTTCAGTGTTAACAAATTAGTAAGTTCACTGTAATCAAATGATAACCATGAAAAGGTACACATAACCAAATATCAGAGCTAGAATACTCTGAATTTTGATCCGGACTTTCGTTATGCCCAACAAAGACCAAGGCATGCCATGAAAACCGAGCAGACATGTCTAAGAAAATACAATGGATATATCAACATTTATGATCTGCATTCATAAGAAAAAATAGGAGAGCGAATGATCACCAAGTAGTTAGGTACAGTGGGGCTAGAATTCAGCCAATTCTTCCATTCTGCTTTGAAACTAAGGAAATATACATTTGATGATAAAATATTTCCATGATGCGCAATACTGTATGATCTCTCGCACTGAAATTGAAAGAAGAAAGCAAAAAACCATTAGTAATCTGTCGTGTAAAGTGTGTAATAGGTAGAAAGAGATAGAAACATGCATGGGTTCAAGGAATCGGTGGCACCTGTGTCGATAACTCGGAACTAGAAAAGCCATCTGTCGTGGGAATGGTCACGGCAGATGCTGCAATCAGCAGCGAGTAGTAGAACGAGGGGCAAGGGCGGCCATCCATCTGCGGTGCGAGATGAGGGCGGATTCACAAGGTTTTACCCAGGTTCGGCCCCCGGAGGGTAAAGACCTACTCCTGCTAGATTGTATTATGATGGTGGTATAATGGGCGAGCTCGGCGGCTAGGCGGCGAGTCGCTTGGGTGTATGATGGAACGTCTCTCTACACGCCCTGTAGGGAGGTTTATATAGGCTCACCTCCCCTAGGGTTTATATATCTCAACCGAATCAGTTAAGGCTTCGGTAATCGTTTAACATAACTCGACCGGGCCTATCTACTCGCCTGGGCCTTCAGCTTCCAGTCGCTCGGATCCACACCGGGCCTCGATCCAGTCGCCGTCTTGCAAGCCCACTCGCCAGTTTCTGGGTCAGTCGGAAACATCCTACTGGGTATACCCCGGTGGGCATATCCCCATCACCATCCATATCGCAGACCTCTACTCCTCTGTAGGACGAAGAATACCATAGACAAAAAATGGTTTTCAATATAAACAGATTGATTGGCATATTTCGTATCCTCCGTGAACTATGAGAATTCTGGAGAAGAACGTAAATCTGAGCTGCGGTTCGTGCTACCACTGCACCGCAACATTTTTAAAAATAAATAAATATGTATTTAGACTTTTTTGTGTAGGTTTGAATCAAAATGAGAGAATCTATAAACTAAAAGATGTGTAAATAGATGAGTTTTAGAAAAATAATACTAAAACGTCTTATATTTTGACTAAGTTTGGGTATTTCAATATGCATGCCGCCACGTTTCGTGCACGGTGCCGGTAGTTGCATTTGGCGAGTATATACAAACCGGCCACGTCTTTGCCCACAGCCCCAGACCAGCCACGACGCCTGCAGCTATCGATCGATGGAATCGTTGACGAGCGCCGGCTCCGCTCGAACGCCATCCACGGCGCGGCCTCACGTCGTGCTACTGGCCTGGCCTGCCCCGGCGTCGGCCATCTCATACCGCTGTCCGAGCTTGCATGTCGGCTCGTGGAGCACCACGGCTTCGCGGCCACGCTCGTCACCTTCAACGGCCTATCCGCCCCCAAATCCTGCGTCCCTCCCTCCGTCTCCACCGCCGCGCTCCCCGCCGTCCAGATGGACGATCACCCCGCCGACACCCCTGTTTTCGTCGTGCTCGTGGAGCTTATTCGCCGCTCTCTCCCCAGCCTCCGCACCCTGCTCCGCTCCATCACCCCGCTCGCGGCGCTGGTCCCGGACTTCTTATGCTCCGCGGCGCTACCTCTCGCCGCCGAGCTCGGCGTCCCGGGCTACGTCTTCGTCCCCACCAGCCTTACCTTGATCTACCTGATGCGCCGTCTGGTGGAGCTCCACGATGGCGCTGCCACTGGCGAATACCGCGAGATCCCGATGCCGGTGGAGATCCCCGGGGGCTTGTCGCTGCTCCTCTCGGACCTTCCGGCCGGGTATCATAACATTAACGAGTTGTCTTACGCGCAGATGCTGGAGGCAGGGCGGCGATACCGCCGTGCCGACGGCTTGCTGACAAACTCCTTCGACGAGATGGAACCTGCCGTCGTGGAATCGTTCAAGAAGGCGACGGAGCAAGGCGCGTTCCCGCCGGTCTTCCCCGTGGGGCCGTTGGTACGGTCAGCCACCAACGACGAAGCCGCGGGCTCGTCGGCCGTGCCCCAATGGCTCGATCGCCAGCCGACAAGGTCGGTGGTGTACGTTCCCTTCGGAAGCGGTGGAGCGCTGTCTGTGGAGCAGACGGCCGAGCTCGCCGCCGGGCTAGAGGCGAGCAGGCACAGGTTCCTTTGGGTGGTGCGGATGCCAAGCCTGGACGGCCGCTCCTATGCCTTGGGGAGCGGAGGAGGCGCCGACGACGACCCGTTGGCGTGGCTTCCCGATGGCTTCTTGGAGAGGACCAAGGGAAGGGGCCTCGCCGTGTCGGCGTGGGCGCCTCAGGTGCGCATCCTGTCTCACCCGGCGACGGCGGTATTCGTATCGCACTGCGGGTGGAACTCGACGCTGGAGAGCGGGGTGCACGGCATGCCGGTGGTCGCGTGGCCGCTGTACGCGGAGCAGAGGATGAACGCCGTTGTGCTGGAACGGGGCGTCGGGGTGGCGCTGCGACCGCGAGAACGCGAGGACGGCGGCGGCGTGGTGCCGCGTGCGGAAGTCGCGGACGCCGTGAAGGGGCTCATGGAGGGGGAGAAGGGGTGCGCCGTGCGACGCCGGGCTGGCGACCTTCAGCTAGCGGCGGCGCGCGCTTGGTCGCCGGAAGGGTCGTCGCGCCGGGCGCTAGAGGACGTCGCCGGGCGCTGGAGGATCCACCACTCAGTTGAGTTGAGACTACGCGGATGATGCACGCCCGGCCGGGCTTGTTTGCTTCTGTTAAAATTAAGTGTGGTGGAGGTTAATCACATTGCATTGATTGCAGTGCCATTTGTTGTTAGATGTACTACTCTCTATGTGTTTAGGATTATAGGTTCTACGCGTATACTTAAGTTGCTAATTTGACTAATAAAATATAAGTTATATAGCATAAAAATCATACCATTAAAAATACAATATCTAAAGTTTCTAATGATATAATTTTTGTATTATTCTATTTATATTTTATTGATCAAATTGGCAACCTAGTTAACCGTGCGTGACCTATAATACCAAATGGAGGGAGTACTTCAAAGCGTACAGTTGGGCCAGTCTACGCAATACTCGGGAGGAATGATAGGATCCCCCGGGGATAGCCCAGATCGATTTTTAGAGTTGGATGTTTTTATGCCGAAATCCAGATCTAAATAGCGCCAGATGGACATAACTTTTGGTCTGGCCGAGTTTTTAAAAACGATGAGATATTTGAATATTTTTCGTTCTCGCTGACGAAATCTCTGGTACAAGGTGTTCGACAGAAGTACGGTCAAATAGTTTGACGACAAAATTATTACAAAACTAGATAAAATGGATCGGCATTCATTTGTCGATTGGGATGGCCTCCTCCGGCGTGTCTGGTGCGACGGGGATGGGTACGTCGGCGGTGTGGCCGGCCAACTGGTTGGGAGAGGTGGAAGCAGAGCTCGGCGTAGTTGTGGTGATAATGACTGTAAGTGCACAGATCGTTTTAGTTAGTTTCTAAATAAAGATATCGATCCCACATGGAGCGGGAGTTCTGAAGTCTAATAACTCTTGAATTAAGTATTGAAATAGTAATGCTAAATAACGTTCTAAGTAATAAGATAAAATGTGAGTTTTGTGTAAAATGTATTTTGGGGTTTTTTAATAAGAGAACAGTAAGTAAAGTAAAACAAACTGAATACATAAAGTAAGTATCACATATGTAAAAGAGATATGAAACTGCAATGGGAAAAAGTGTTGTGTTCTCAGGGAGTAACGGATACACCTCTAGAATATAAAGGGTTTAAACTGAAGATTACTATCATGAACATTATCAACTATGTATGTGTGGAAGGAACTCTGTAATCGAACGAATAGGCAACAACTACTGCTCACATCATCCTTATAACCACATCAGACAAGTAATCGACATCAATCGAATTACTGTGCTATTAAGGGGTTTTATCCCATAGGATGTATCCTGTGGCATGGACAATGTTCTGTGAGTTTCCTCGATTTTCAAGTTGATATGTAAGAGATGCTAACAACTTTATAGTCATCATAAGTGCTAGCGCACCTTCGTCTACCAACAAGTAGTCCCTCCATCAAGTCACTATAAGAGGCAAATATTGAGAGGTCGACTTCTCTCAATATCAAGATGAAGACAATCTAACACATTGTCACAACAATGAATATCATAATAAACTTTATTTTATTTTGATCTCATGCTAGGGTTTCTCCATCTCCCCAAGAACTAATGAACTACTCAGACATGAAGGCAATCAACATCATGGTAGAGACAATGGAATCTATCATAGATTAATAGTACTCGTATAAATCCACAACGAGTACGAAAATTACAACAAGATCTAGACAAGATGTAGATGAGATGGATGGATATGGTGGTGATGCAGTGGTTGATGATGAAGATCGATGCCTTGGCCTCCCGGATCTGCGTATGGTGAAGATGGATCCTGGTGGATGAGTTCCCCCTCCAGATCCCTTCCGGAGGTGAGGTTTCTGCGATTTCTAGTTGTTCTGTATGTCGTCTTCCCGATTGCACGGGTGAAAGGACTATATCTTCCCATGTTGTTTTTGGTGATAATAACAATCCCATTTGTGATCTAATTGTGCGCTTGAGTTTCAGGAAATATGTTGTTGATGTTTCCTTAAAACTATGTGGATGCTCTCTTGGGATCTCATGAAGACGGTGGCCTGTAGTTTTCTCCTAGTTTCTCTCCTTTTGTTGTTTTAGGCCGTCGTACTATTAAGAGGGGGTCCATCTCGGAAGGCTGTGGGAAATCACTTGTTCTTGTACAAACCCATATGCACCGCCATATCCATCCTAGTATTCCGTGAGAGAGTGTGTTTCTGATCTGTTGAAGCCATCTTTGTCTGATCGGAACTTCCCGCCTGGCGCCCGAAGTTCCGCTCAGGTTTTTTCTACGGGATGATCTGAGCTTTGTTCCGATCATAGTTCCGCTAGAACTTCCGGTGAGCTCCCAGAACTCTCTGTTTTGGTATGCTCTATTTGCCGGAAGTTCCATCGGAAGTTGCATCGGAACTTGTCCTACCAGAAAGTTCCTGAGCGGAACTTCCGCCAAGCCACCGGAACTTCTGGACAGACTTGGTTCGCGACCCAGAAGTTCCGCCCCTAGTTCCGCTCCAAGTTTCGCTGAAGGGTCAGTAACCTTCTGTTTGAAGTGTTCTATTTGCCGGAACTTGGGCTGGAACTTGCATCGGAAGTTCGGCCAGAACTTCCAGTCGAGCTTTTGGAGCGGGCGTCAACGGGCTCATGAGTGTTGGAGCCGTGCTGGGCGGAACTTCCAGCCCCTCACCGGAAGTTCCGGTGAAGTCGCATGGGATGTAACGGTTCAGTGTGGAGGGGGCCTATTTAAGGCGCCCCTCTTCTTCCTCCCACTCACTTCGAAAATTTTCTCTCTCCTCCATTAATGCTTGAGCTTCACCTTACTAGATCTCTCTCTCTAGCCACTCAATGACTTGATCTTTTGAGAGGTGAGGTAGGTGACCTAGATCTACACTTCCACCAAAGAAGATTTGATTCCCCCCACCCATCCTTTGTGGATCTTGTTGCTCTTGGGTTTCTTGAAACCCTAGACGGTGTAGGGCATCCTCGGTGCTAAGGCTTGTGTTGTAAAGCTTCGAGGTGTCGTTGAGGGTCTCCAATTGAGTTGTGGAGCTTCCCCCTCAACCTTGGTGTAAAGGTTTTGGTTGGCGCCTTCAAGGTCACCGGTTAGTGGATTGTGAGGCCTCCTTTGTGGGGGAGCTCATCAGAGAAGAAGGTGAGGCCTTTGTGGCGCTCGGGTGACCTTGTGTGGCCCCGACACCTCTCCAACGTAGACGTATCTCCTTGGGAGTGAACTACGGGAATTATATCTCCATGTCCCCGCTCCGGTTACTTCGTTCCCTTCCTTTACTTCTTGATCTTTACCGTTCTTGTGGTTGTTGTAATTTATCTTGCATTTAGGTTGTTTCACCTAGTTGCACATCTAGATAACTTTCCTTCTCGTTAAGCCTAAAAGTAAGAAACAAATTAAAATTGGGTAGACGTCTATTCACCCCCCTCTAGTCGTATCAAGTCGGTACTTTCAATTGGTATCAGAGCCAAGGCTCTTATTTCGGGCTTTACCGCCTAAGAGACTATGGCCGGCGAAGGGGGTAGTGAAACCGAAAACCCCAAGAGCTTGGCCATTATGGATGACCTCAAGCAATTGGAGTCATCCATGATGTCCAAGTTCGAGGAAATGATGACTATCTTGCAGTCTCTCAAGCCAAACCCCATGGTTGCTCTTGACACACCCCAAACCACCGAGCTTCCTCCCACCATTACGGTGACCGTCCTCGGGGTGACTCCCGCGGACGTCACCACTCGCTTGGGACTTGGTTTAGTTGCTCAAACTTCTACCAAGGTTCCAAGTGAGAACACCGAGGAGCCCGAGAACCCAACTTCCAAAGAGGAAAATGGAGGAAAGGACTACTCGGCGGTACCCCCACCGCCAAAGTACACTCCGGATCCACCCGTTCACATGCCACACATCATTCCTCAAGGAGCACCACCCATGCTAGATACTTAAAATTTCGCCAATTGGCAATATCTAATGCGCTCACATATTTCCAGCTCTCTTATTGAGTTTTTATGAGGATTATGGAGGATGGATTTTCTCCATATGACCCAAAGAAGTTGACACGAGGTGAAGTGGTGGACAAGCAACTCAATGCCACAACTTTGGGGATGATCCAAAAGGCTTTGACTCCAAAGGATTTTGCTCACATTCGCCAATTCGACACCGCCAAGGGAGCTTGGGATCAACTCACCGAGCTCTTTGTTGGGAATGCAAGCATCCAAAGCTCCAAGTTTGATGAAATCAACAACGAGTGCGATGGTTTCACAATGCAAGATGATGAGACCCCCGAAGACATGTATAGGCACCTCAAAGTCCTTTTTTCAACTATGAGGGATCTTGGGGCCACCTATGTTGACGACAAGTTCATGAAGAGGAAGTTCATTCAAGCTCTCCTTCCGTTTGAAGAACAAAAGCTCAACTCTATCAAGGGAAGAACCAACGTTCATGTAATGACCTCCCAAGAAGTCTTGAGTGAAGTAATTGCAATGACCATTGCCAAGAAGAATGCGGAGTCCGCCCGTGCTAGGGACATTGGGTCAACCAAAGTGAATCTTGCTTTGAAGGCTAAGGATATTGAAGTTGATGATGATGATACATCAAGTGAGTGGTCTCAAGAGGATCTCAAGTGTGCCTTCAACGAATATCTTGCTCTCGCTTCGAGGGCCTTTTGGAACAAGTTCGGGCTCAAGTCAAGGTCAAGGGACAACTCAAGATTCAACTCACCCAACAAGTCTCCCAAGGCAAGGTCATGCTACAATTGCAACGACAAGAGTCACTTCGTGTCCAAGTGTCCCTTTGAGAACCGTGAAGACAATGGTGGTCGTCTCATTTGCAAGATCAAGTCAAGACCTCCTCATCCCTTGAACAAGAACTACGCTGTCAAGAACGTGGCCAACAAGGAACGAGCAATAGTGGTCCATGAAGAATACCTTTCGGGCACGGATGAAGATGATGGTGATGAATTCCATGGTGGAGAGATTGTGGGAGTTTCTGCTATTGCCACTACCTCTACTCCACGTCTATCCCTCTTCGACTCGCCAAATGAAAATTTCATCTCCTCCAACCAAAAGTGTTTCATGGCCAAGGCCACCGAGGTAACATCAAAACCCACTCCTCAACCTATCTCTAGTGAGCCTTCCTCTCTTGATCTTGTTGTTCTAGAGGTGAAGAAAGAGATGATTGACATGTGTGAATTTGTTGCTACCTTGGATGAAGAAACTAAAACTTGCTTTGAGTACTTTCTTGCACAACTTGACAATGTTAGGGATGCTTTAGATGAAAAGGCAGAACTTCTTGACTTGCTAAGTAAAAATGAAAGAGATGCCGCCGATGAAATTGCTTCCCTCACTCAAAGTCTTGAGGATGAACAAAATATGAGAATTAATCTTGAAGAAAGTGCGTCTAAGCTTGTAGACGATCATAACAACACCATGTTCTCTTTAATTAAAGAACGTGATCATGCTCTTGCTTTGGTTAAGGTGCTTAAGAAAGAAAAAGTAGTTTGTGGGTGGTCATGATAGGACTCAAGAAGATCTTGAGAAACTCAAAGAGGAACACAAAGCCTTGGAGAGCAAATTCTCAAATCTTTTCGAAGCCCATGAACAGAGCTTCAAACTCAATTAACTTACGAACATGTTAAGTCTTCCGCTGTGCAAATTATAGACTTGTCTAGAACTCCTAACCCTTGTTGCAAGCATGAGCATCTCATTGAGGAAGTCAAGGTGTTGAAGGATCAACTTGCCAAGACTAAGAATAAGAAGAGGAATAACAAGAAGAAGAAAAGGAACAAGGGCATGGCTCAAGGGCCTTCTAATGGCCTAACCATCTTGCAAAGTGACAACTTTACCGGAAAGAACAATCCCTCTTATATTCTTTGCAAATCATATGATGGTCATGTATATGGTAGATATGTGGGAAATTCTTACACGCATGATTATCATTGGGCTATTTGGGTGCCAAAGGCTCTTGTTACTAACAAAAGGGGACCCATTGCAAAATGGGTACCTAAAACCAAAGCTTGATTTTCTTGTAGGACTATGCTTCCGGTGGATCAAAATGGGTGCTTGATAGTGGTGCCATGAGTCATATAACCAGAAGCAAGTCTATCATGTCGGAGATGAGGCCAAATATTGCCAACACCATGGTCTCCTACGGTGATAAAACAAGCTCTCAGGTTTTGGGTTTTGGCAAAGTGGTGGTAACCCCGGATGTATCCTTGGTTGACGTCATGCTTGTAAAAACTCTTGGTTACAATTTACTCTAAGTTCGTGCTCTTGCTCTTATGGGTCTTTCTTTAATGCTCATTCCGTGATCCTCATGTGGAGCAAGTCTCTCAAGGTGGCTTTCGTAGGGTATGTAGAGCATGACTTATATGTGGTGGACTTTTTAGGGACCACAACTCCTCATGCTCTATGTCTCTATGCTAAAGCCGACAAGGGCTGGTTGTGGCATCGCCGCCTAGCCCATGTTAACATGAGAACTTTGCAAAGACTTCACTCTGAGGGCCACATCCTTGGACTTAACGATGTTTCTTTTGCCAAAGATCGTGTTTGCAGGGCTTGTATTGAAGGGAAGATGCATGAAACTCCTCACAAAGCACTCAATCAAATCACCACGGAGAGATGTTTGGAGCTCTTGCATATGGACCTTTTTGGTCCACCCTCTCATGATGTTCTTGGAGGCAAGAAGTATTGCTTGGTTATTATGGATGATTTCTCAAGATACACTTGGGTGTTCTTTTTCAAGTACAAGAGTGAGACTCAACAAACCATCATCGATTTTGCTAATGAGGTTCAACGGAAGCAAAATGCAACCATTCTCTCAATTCAAAGTGACAATGGCACCGAGTTCAAAAACTATACCTTGGATGAGTTTCTTAGTGATGAAGGAATCAAGCATCAATACTCCACTCCCTATACCCCTCAACAAAATGGAGTTGTCGAAAGGAAGAATCGCACTTTGATGGATGCGGCTCGGTCTATGCTAGCTGAGTTCAAGTCTCCATACAACTTTTGGGCCGAGGCCATCTCCACCACTTGCCATGCAACCAACCGGCTCTATCTCCGCAAGAAAAAGAACAAGACCCCCTATGATGTGGCATCCCGCAAAAACCACTACTAGAAAATCGCGTTGTTTTTGTGCATTGCATCGTCATGACCGCATGTTCATGTCATCATGCCACATTGCATTTGAGCAATTGTCATGTCATCATGCATATTTGCATCTAAAAATATTTTACTAAACCCTATTTTGTTCCCTACAATATTCCTTGTCTAATCAAATTAAAACTACAGACATATCTTGATATTTTGTTTACCTAAAAACTATTTACCGGTGTTTTAAAATTAAAATAAAAATGTTTATTTAGTGGGGGAGGCAGCCCGGCCCGTAGGCCAGGCCACCTACTACCCCGGCTAGCCCAGCCCGTTTGACCAAACCCTAGTTTCACCAAACCCTAACCCTAATCATCTAAGCCACCTACCCCCACCTGCTCCCTCCACGCCGCCGCCACTCCCTCAGCAAGCCCCGTCCGCACGCCTGGACCCGTCCCTGCCCCGCCAGGACCCTGCCCGGATCCACCCACACCACCACCCGACCCCGCTTCCCCCTGGCAACCACCACACTACACCGTACCCACACACACAGGACGCTCCCTTGACCCAGACCCCAACCGACCAACCTCCCCACGTCTCTCTCCTCTTCCTCCTCCCGCCGCCAGGCACCGGCGGTGCCCTCTCTCCCCCTGCGCTCGCCGCTCCTCTCTCCCCTCGTCCCAGGCGCCCCACCGCTCTCTCCCCTGCCTCCGCGCTCGCGACCCCGACCCCCTGATCCCCGCCCGCCTCCTCCTCGGCCGGCCTAGCCTCGCCGTCGCCTGGCCCGGCCTTCCCCGCGGCCGCTCCCCGTCGCCGGCATGCTCCCCGCCGTCTATCCTCGTCCGCGTCGTGGCCGTGCTTCACCGCTGCCCATGCGCCCTCTCCGCCTGTCCCCGCCATCAGCGAGCCGCCGCGGAACCCCCTTCAGGCCACCGCCTCCGCCCTGCACGGGCGCGCCCTCATGCCAGGTGCTCTTGTGAGCGTGATGCCGCCCTTGTGCGATGTGTTCTGGGATGTTTCGGAAGACCTCTGATGCCAAGATCAATGACCACGAAGGATGCGGACAAGTCATCAAAGTTTTCCCCGTTGACAAGACCGTCTCGATGGCGATGCTTTTGAAGTTTGTACATGACATGCCCCCGAGGACCCTGACGCTGTTTCCAATTTCGCCACCGGTGAATAAGGAGAAAACCTCAAGGACTTCGACACGGAGCACCAAGATCTACGGACGCCGAGACCCCTGAACCCGGAGACCCGAACCTAAGATCATCGCCACAGATCGACAAGGATTCCACATGGAACGACAAGTACTTCCTCGAGGACGCCTAGTGCTTCACCCCGGACACCGAGACTCCGACGCGACAAGTACTTCATCCCGAAACGCCATGATCGTCGACGCGACCCGAAGACCACGGATGCGCCAAGACCTACCCCTTTTATCCGAGAACGTCTCCGTCGAACCCTGGACCCCGAGACCGAACCCCGAACCCCGGAACCCAAGATCGTCGAGACCCCTAATGTGTGAACCCCCTTCCCGCAAACCCTATTTTATAAATGAAACACAACCTTGTCGCATATTAAATTGTCATTCATCTTGCATGCATATCAGTGGTTTGGGGGCCTTATGCCGATTCACCTAATAATTAAATATGGGGCCCATATGCGGGCAAACCTAGCCTTATATTGGCTTCATTTAATTTTGTATAGCGAACCCGGTGCTATATTTTGCCTTGTTAAAACAACATTTAATTTGCGGGGTATCTAAATAACATGAACCACCTAAATAATTGTCGGGACCCCGGTTCCGCTTAATATTGACCTAATTGCATCGCACCTTTGCCATGTCATGCATCATACATGCATCATGCCGATCTTCTGCCGTTGTATTAAATATTGCATCCGGTGTTTATTCTAGTGCTTTGGTTCTTCGCGGATAAGGCCGTTGAGTTGATGTGAGCTTCGCCCCGATCTTCGGATGAACCCTTCGACAATGTTTTCAGGCGAGCATCTCCCCCTTTCTACCTATCTTACTTTTATAGTATTTATTTCCCTCCTGTTGATCTATTGCTATCTGTGTTGCGATGCTTTAGTTTCCATACCTGTGATATACCGTGCAGCCCTATATTGCCTTGGACACATCCTATTACCTGTTGTCTGGTAGATAGTTGGACTTGCGCGTCGTAGTCGCTTGCTCAAGTGCTGTTGCGTGTCGTCAAGTGCCACAGTTGTTGATGTATTGCCGCATGTTGATGCTGGAGATGATCATAGTTTTACTTATTGTTCACTTTAATTCCTGTTTAACAACTAAAATTGAAGTAAGCAGAGGCATCGGTGGGTGATAGAAAATATTTGGTTTCCGAACGCCCACTTGTGTCCCGTAGGACCCCGAGTACTTGATACCTGTTCCTTGATTTATCGCGCTATCCACATATGGGGAGTATGGGCCCCCCTTAGCCAGAGCTTGATTCCGTCTTATTTCTTGGGGCCACAAACTAGTTTGAGGTTTTATTTACGATCCTGTACTTATGCCATGTTTTACTGCTTTATTTACGATTGTGCGACAGATAGCACCTGTACTGTTTAGGATCGGGACACGATTCCGCGGTGTCGACAAGCCCCGTTTGGGGTTCCCAGTCGTTCACAGCCGTATACCCAGACCTTGAGTCCGTCTCGGAGCTAGCTTACTTCGTTGCGGGTAGCTTAATGGGGTGGCCCCCTGAAATATTTCTGAATCTTGTGATTGCTCTGTCGTGAAGACCTCGTTGGGTTTTGATTTGGTTTTTCCGAGGTTGATCGTGTGTGTGTTGCTATTTGTGCACCCCGGCCGGGTTAAAACTTTCTGAAAGCCATGTCCGCGGTTATGGACGACTTGGAGCACAGTATCTCGACCATAGACAAGCATAACTAAAGTTTATTGCTATAAATTTGACTTTATAATGACTAGTAATCAGCTTCACCATAATGGAATGGCTAATTAATACTGCCAACAATTGTTTGTTTGGTTTGTCGCTTGCGACAATTGTATCTGACTAGTAAATATTGCAACTACAACGGAATGGCTAAATAAAAGTACCAACAACTGCTGGGTTTTTGGGTTATCTCATGCTATTTGTATCTTACTAGTAAGTGCCGCAACTACAACGGAATGTTTAACTAAAAATGGCCCACTGCTTATCTTATCAGGATGACTATCTATACCTGACTAGTAAGTGTTGCAACGATAACCGAATAAATAAAAATGCCAACTGTGTGAGTTCCTCGGTTGACTTCCTCGATCGGTGTCGAGGGGGAAACGCCAGGACGGGTTTGATTGGTGGTAGCATCAGCTTGGTTCCGAGTAGGTCTTCCTTACCCCTCTCTGACTGTCGCCAGTGGTATCGAGTCTCTATAGGTTGTTTAGTGCATGCTGCCGCTGCCGCTTCAGTCCACCATACCTATGTAGGCGAGGACCGCCGAATTCTAGCCTCGCCGTGTACTGGCCTCAGTACTGACGCTCCTTCTTTTTCCTTTGCCCTTTGTCGGCACCCCTTTTGTTTAAGCAGGTTTGAGATCGACGTCGTTAGCAGGGTTACCCTTCCGGCTTGGCCTGGGCAGGGTTATGGACGCCATTGGTTATTCTTCAGGGCTCTTAGCCCCATTTGCATCTTGTCCGTAGTCGGACGCTCTCTCATTTTCAAGGTGATTTGGATCTTTGTATATTATATCTGTATTCTTGACTCTTTGAGTCGCTGTTGTATATATCTGTTCTGTGGGTCCCATCGAGGACTGTTGTGTAATGTTATTACTTCGTTTTCCACCCGCACGAAAGTGCCTGGTGGGCACCTTTGAATCGTTTCTATGCGGGTTTGGCGAATTTTGCTCAAACTTGCATAGGTCCGATTCTGAGGGTGTTACATATGAGCTCCTCACCGGGAAAAAGCCTAATGTTAGCTACTTTCGGGTGTTTGGTTGCAAGTGCTACATTCTCAAGAAAGGAGTTCGTTTGTCCAAGTTTGAATCCAAGGCTCAAGAAGGAATTTTCGTTGGTTACTCAAATCAGTCCCATGCTTATAGAGTCTACAACAAAGCCAATGGCACTACTAGAGAAAAGCTTATGCGAGGCGCACCTAAAAGCTTATGCGAGGCGCATATTATATGCGCCTCTAGCTTCAAGCCTCGGCTATTTTTTATGCGAGGCGCATATGATATGCGCCTCGCATATGTGAAGTATAGGAGGCTCATATCATATGTGCCTCGCGTATGTTTCACAATGCGCCTCGTATATTATAGTATATGTGCCTCCTATAGTGTCCTATATGCGCCTCCGGTAATATTTTCAAAATTCAAGTTTTACAGACCACTATAAATAATAATATACAGATATTCAAATATACAATATAGTCCAGAATACAGTATAAAGAGCACAAAATTTTTCAGAAACTTGTAATTTGCCAAAGCATAATAGAACCAACATGAATACAATACATTACACATCAATCACGACATACAAGTTCATACATCAAGTAGAATCAATAAGTGCCAAGTTTTCACACAACACCAAGTGTTTGTGCCACAAGATCACACCTCGGATTACAAGTTCACAACCACATTACAACTCCGACGATGGAGCTCTAGCTAGATGAAGTAGAGCACATAACCTACCATGAAGAGAAACAAGGTGGTGATCACGAGGAAGTTCCTCCACTTCTTTCTTCTGCGCATCCTCCACTTCTCTTCCGCCACCTCTCTACTCTCGTAGCCACAATCGCGAACCTCGTGTTGCGGAAGAGCTTCCTGAGCACCTGGTCTATTAGCTTGTGCATGGAAATTGGGAGGAAGTGCAGCCACTCGTTGATCCCCCCGCTCGGCCTTGTGACGCGCTACAAGCCAAGCCCCAGACGAATTAATTAACAGGAACTCATTTTCGCAGCAACCTGACGCCTGAGACCCTGAAAAATTAACAATTATAGTGAGACCCTGAAAAATAGTTTTTGAATACCACCTGAATGACAAACACGTTATCTGAAGCTAAATGCCTTATTGAACTTGAATATGATATGGTGTCCCAGCCGCAAGCAACAACTAATGTTGGGCCTTCCCTGAAAGAAAAGTAAATCATCAATGTGTCATGTTAATATCCTAATGCTATTGTTTTGAAACAAGTAGATCTGATAATTTAAAAGGCTGAAAAATGCGACCAAGAAGCCACATTTCGGCACGGATGGTTGAGCAAAAATTAATAGTATTCCTAACGAGCCCATAGTTTGCCACTGGCACAAGGCTGAACCTTACAGCCACAACAAAACATAGAAAATAGCATGTACAAAAATAATCAACTCCTGTTCTTGATTTGTGAAAATCAATTGACACATGAATAATATTCCAAGTGTCAGAACAGAAGGTCCCAATGTTTCCTCCTTGAACAACATTGCACATAATTATATGATTGGAAAATCCGTAAATAAAAGGTGTTGGCATTCCATATGTAATGACAACATGTTAAAAAAAGAAATAGTTACACCAAAACAGAAGCAAATTAGGTGCCTTCGCTGGAACTCCTATCTCTATTTGTATTGGTTCAAACCATTAAATTGAGTACCAATCGGTTGTGGTATATATCTCAAGATATAATCAGTACCATCTCCAGTTTTTGAGGTAGCAGCTAGCAATGCATAAGCAGGAAAAAGCATATTCGCTTTGAGCCGGAAAATACAGCGCTGCCTTTGCGTAATAAGCAGCAGACAATTAGAATACACTAGCACATCTGATTTACATATCCACTGACTATACGCACGCAGTACATGTTTTTATTGAGTGGAAAGGATTTTAATCTTGCATACATGGGTGTTCTCTGTACTGATTGTGCACACATTTAATTCAACAGGAAAAAACGGGTTTTAGCAAGAATACATGGAGGAGGGGAGGAGGAGGAGGGCTCACCGGGCAGCAGCAGGTCGGAGTCGTCGTCTCCGGCAGCAGCATGTCGTGGTCGGCGCAGTACCACTCGTGGAGGAGGTCCGCCACCTCCCAGATCTTGGCTCGCTTAGCCCCTGACGTAGGCTAGCGCAGGCAAGGCGACCGGCCGGCGAGGATGCTACCACGCGTCCCTGGTCTGTGGGGGTTCTCCCCGGTCGCCGGGAGGAGCGTATGCGGAGGAGGGGCACCATGACGGCGTCACTGCGGGCGACGGGTGGTCCAGTCACCGGGGCAGCGGGCTGGATCGGGAATTGAGCGCGTGGCCTAGGCTTCAACGTGAGGGCTGCAGATCGAAGATTCCAGACCGTGGAATGTGGAGGAGGAGGAGGAGGAGGTTCCAGGGTGGTGGTCTACGACGCGAGGCCTCCCTGGATCCAGCCGGAATCAACCGGGGATGGTGGCGGTGCAAAGGGGATCTCGCTGGGAGGGAGCCGGGAACGCACGCGAGAGAACGAGGGATGAGGGAAGGGTGGGGAGTGGGACTCGGGGCGGGCTGAACTAAGGGAGGAATTTTCGCCTCGCATCACATTGCACGATTTTCGCATCGCATCGCATCGCACAGATTATGCGAGGCGCATTCTGCCCATATGCGCCTCGCCTATCTAATATATAGGAGGCGCATATGACTGGAATGTGCCTCGCATAATATGGGGCTGCTAACACAATATGAACTATAAAATATACTATAAATATTTTAAATATTACAATATTAATAAACCAACAAAAGTGAGTATTCTCAATGAATGTGTCTCGTCGATACATAATATTCTCAATGCAATATTATTATAACACACACATAATGAAAAGTAAGAATGTTTTGATATATAATAGAGTGAGTGGGGTGGTAGTTGGCTCCATGTGAAAAAATCTGGAAAAAGTGGTGCCAGGTTATGCGAGGCGCATATTGCACAATATGCGCCTCCTATAATTCAAACTATAGGAGGCGCATATAGCAATATGCGCCTCGCATATGCGGCCTCCTACCTCCGCCCGGGCCCGCAGGAGTTACTTGAGGCGCATATGACCATATGCACCTCGCATATTATCAAACATAGGAGGCGCATATAACCATATGCGCCTCGCATATTCGTGCACCTACCAACACGCGGGCCCACACAGATTATGCGAGGCGCATTCTGCCCATATGCTCCTCGCCTATCTAATATATAGGAGACGCATATGACTGAAATGCGCCTCGCATAATATGGGGCTGCTAGATTTAGTCTGTACAGGGATTATAGGAGGCGCATTCTTATCATTTGCGCCTCGCCTATTTTTATACTAGAGGCGCATGGAGAAGGAGTGTGCCTCGCCTATTTTATAGGAGGCGCATATGGTCTAAATGTGCCTCGCATAAGCATGTCTCCTATAGCCTTTTCTCTAGTAGTGTGGAAGAGTTGAAGAGACGAGCAATGTGAAGTTTGATGAAAATCATGAGTCTCTTGTTAGGCAAGACGGTGTTTGTGATCCAAGTGATGAAATTCCTCCTAAGGCCATAAGAAGAATGGGCGTGGGTTTCCACCTCCCGATTTAGGATCCCCTTGTGGACGAAGGAGAAGTACCAAGCTCTACTCAAGTGGAGCCCTCACTTTCACAAGATCATCTTGCCTCTCAAGGACCTACTATTTTGGCTCAAGCTCCCTCAAGCTCTTCCGAAGCTTCCCATGCTCATGACTCTCCAAGCTCCAAAGATCAAGCTCTTCATCAAAAACATCAACCTCCCCACGATGGGGCTCCTTCTCAAGGCACCTCCCACGGTCAAGCTCTTCATCAACTACATCAACCTCCCCAAGATGGGGCTTCTCCTCAAGGTCACGACTCTCCTCAAGGTCAAGCTCGTCAAGATCAAGAGAAAGTCAATGATTCTCAAGGCTCCACTCCAAATGATGACTCCCCCGAAGTGGAGATTGATGAAGATGATCCTCGTGTTCGTGCTTATAATCAAGGCGGCGGCTCAATTGGTGGCAATGACCAAGTTGTTGGAGATATGCCCTAGAGGAAATAATAAATGTAGTTATTATTATATCTTTGTGTTTATGATAAATGTTTACATTCATGCTATAATAGTATTAACAAGGAAACATTAATACTTGTGTGATTTGTAAACTTAATTTGAAGTCCCTAGTATAGCCTCTATACTTCACTAGCTTGTTGGTTGATGAATGATTGTGGTTTCCCTATCATGAACATTGAGATGTTATCAACAACAAGATCATATCGTTAGGAGAATGATATGGTGGACATACTCCTATAGATAAGCGTAGCATAAAGATCAAGTCATTTCAATAGTTCAATTGCTATATGCTTTCTGATACATAGTAACCTAATTCCTTCGACCATGAGATCATGCATATCACCTTTACCGGATGGATGCTTTGATGACATCAAACACCACACCGTAACTGGGTGGTTATAAAGGTGGCATTGAGTGTTCGGAAAGTATTGGTTGAGACACATGGATCAAGAGTGGGATTTGTCCATCCACATGACGGATAGATATACTCTGGGCCCTCTCGGTGGAATGTCATCCAATTAGCTTGCAAGCATGTGACTGGGTCACAAGGGATCACATATCACGGGAACGAGAAAAGAGTACTTATCAGTAACGAGGTTGAACTAGGTATGCAGAGATACCGACGATCATAACCTCGGATAAGTAACATATCGTGAGACAAAGGGAAATTGGTATCATATGTAAGTGGTTCATTCGATCGCAAAGTAATCGTAGAAATATGTGGGAGCCATATGAATTTCCAGATTCCTCTATTGGTTATTGTTCGGAGAAGTGTCTCGATCATGTCCGCATAATTCACGAACCGTAGGGAGACACACTTAAGGATTCGACGTTGTTTGAGTAGTTATGGTATTATGAGAAAGAGACTGAATGTTGTTCGGAGTCTCGGATGGGATCCGGGATATCACGAGGTGATCCGGAATGGTCCGGAGAATAAGATTCATATAAGGAAAGTCCTGTTTCGGAGTTGCAGAATGATTCCGGTGTTTTCATCGGGAATGTTCTAGAAGGTTCCGGATTGTCCGGCACTCCGGGGGGGGGGGGGGAGGGTACATGAATGTGTTATATCAAAGTTGGTATGATTGCATCATGTACTAAGTGTCATCTCTGTCCGAAATAAAGGGTTTATTCAAATCCTAGTTTGAAAAGTCAAACGGCTAGTTTGAAAAGTCAAACTGCCAGTTTTCGGAAAGAGGAGAAGGAGGATTGGTGGAGGCCGAATTGGGGGAGGGTTCCTCCCTTGGCCGGCGCACCACCAAGCCGACTTGGGGAGGGACTCCCCTCCCCTGGCCGCCGGCCCCTCCCATCTATATAAGGAGGGGCAGGGCTCCCCTCCTAGGACACACAAGTTCCTATCTTCTACCTCCGGTTTAGAGCCGTTTTGGTTTAGAGCTTCTAATTGCTTTAGCCTTCGGTTTAGAGCCTTCTAATTGGTTTAGAGCCTTCTAATTGGTGTGTCTAATTACTAGACCACTAATAGTCTCTCTCATACTCCACCATACTCGCACCGGCTTAAGGCGAAGCCCTGCGGGATCTCCCCTCTACTTCCGGTACCACGCCGTTGTGCTGCCGGAATCGCGAGGAGAGTGCTACAACCTCCGCTTCCTGCTGGAACAAGGGAGAGGAAGGTCTTCGTCGAGTACCGAACGTGTGACCGACTGCGGGAGCGCTGCCGGAATGTGGCGCCGGAAGGATCGTCTACACGATCTTGAGATCGAGAAGAGTACGACTACATCACCCACGAGAATCCGCTCTCGTTAAACGCTTTGGAATCTTCGAGGGTAAGTTATTCCATCGACTCGTTGCTACAATCTAGTAGATAGATCTTGGCTTGTTTGTTTGTATGCGATAGAAAATTTTTGTTTTCCATGCTACGAAACCCTACAGTGGTATCAGAGCCGTGTCTATATGTAGATCTGTTGCACGAGTAGAACACAATGGTCATTGTGGGCGTTGATGCTTTTATTGTCGATTGCTTCTTGTGTACTTTGCATCTTGCGGTATGTTGGGATGAAGCGGCCCGGGCTAACCTTACATGACATCGTTCATGAGACTTGCTCCACGCTTGACATGCAACTTGTATTGCATAAGTGGCTTTGCGGGTGCCTGTTTCTCCTAGCATAGTTAAGATCCAATTTACAACGGGTGATTAACAATACTAGTATCAATGTTGTGGTTCTTGTTCGTAAGTTAGAACGACACTTATTGAAAGCCCCAAACCACGTAAAATATGCAAAGAAAGTAGAGGCGTCTAACTTTGTTTTGCAGGGGTGTGCAGTGATGTGATACGGCCATGATTGTGATTATATTTGATGTATGCAATGTTCCTTATTGTAAGTCGGCAACCGGCAGGAGCCATATGGTTGTCTTTAATTTATGTTAAGACCCGCGTGTCTATTCAAAGTAGTTGTAATAGTTGAAGCCGGTGGACGACAACCATGGAGTAGCGTCATTGACCTTGATGCAATGCCGGTGATGATGAAGATCATGTTCGTGCTTGAAGATGGAGATCGGAAGCACAAAGAAGAAAGGCCATATCATATCACATATATATTGAATTGCATGTGATGTTAATCCTTTATGCATCTTGTATTGCTTAGTAGACGACGGTATCATTTTAAGATGATCCCTCATGCACATGAATTTCAAGTCATAAAGTGTTCACCCTTAGTTAGCACCGTTGCTAAAGCTTGTTGTTTCGAAGCACCACGTGATGATCGGGTGTGTTAGATTCCGCAAGTGTATACAACGTGAGCAAGCCAGATTTGCTCATGCGGAAACTAAGGTTTGATCTTGACGATCCTAGCATGTACAGACATGGTCTCGGAACACGGATCACCGAAAGGTAAAGCATGAATCATATAGTAGATATGATGAACATGACGATTGTTCGCCATTGAAACTATATCAACTCTCGTGATGATCGGTGTTGATGTAGTGGATTTGGTTCGTGTGATCACTAAAACAATGTGAGGGATATTGTTTTGAGTGGGAGTTCACCTAGTTTAATTACATTAATTAATTTGAACTCAATTTGTCATAAACTTAGTCTAAACTATTGCAAATATGTTGTAGATCAATGGCAGCCCCTACCATCAATTTTAATGCGTTCCTAGAGAAAGAAAAGTTGAAAAACAATGGAAGCAACTTCGCGGATTGGTTCCGCAATTTGAGGATTGTCCTCACAGCTGGTAATTTGACCTATGTGCTGGATGCACCGCTGGGTGACCCACCTGCAGCTGATGCTCCCGATGAAGTAAAGAATGTTTACCTCGCTCGGAAGAATCAGTACTCCATAGTTCAATGTGCTATCTTGTATGGTTTGGAATCGGAGCTTCAGAAAAGGTTTGAGGATTCAGAACCATATGATATTGTCGAGGATCTCAAATTGATTTTTGAGACTCATGCGGCAATTGAAAGCTATGAGGCTTCTGAAAAGTTCTTTAACTGCAAGATGGAAGAGGGCAGCTCCGTCAGTGAGCATGTGCTTAAGATGTCTGGGCACGCAAACAAACTTCAAAGCTTGGGTGTAGTGATTCCTAATGCTTTGGGGATTTACCGTGTCCTCCAATCACTACCACCAAGTTACAAGAACTTTGTGATGAACTACAACATGCAGAACATGAACAAGACGTTGCCAAAACTCTTTGCCATGTTGAAATCTGCAGAAGTGGAGATCAAGAAAGAGCATCAAGTGTTGTTGGTCAATAAGACCACCAAATTCAAGAAAGGCAAGTCTAAGCCAAAGGGACACTTCAAGAAGGGTGGTAAGAAAGTTACCACGCCGACGAAGAAGACCAAGGCTGGACCTAAGCCTGATACTGAGTGCTTTTACTGCAAGGGAGAAGGTCACTGGAAGCGGAATTGCCCAAAGTACTTGGCGGATTTGAAGAACGTCAACATCAAGAAGAAAGGTATATCTGATATACATGTTATTGATGTGTATCTCACTAGTACTCGTAGTAGTGCCTGGGTATTTGATACTGGTTCGGTTGCTCATATTTGTAACTCGAAACAGGTGCTGCAGAATAAACGGAAGCTAGCGAAGAACGAGGTGACGATGCGCGTGGGAAACGGATCAAAGGTTGATGTGATCGCGGTCGGCGCGCTACCCCTTCATCTACCATCGGGATTAGTTTTATACTTAAATAATTGTTATTTGGTGCCTGCGTTGAGCATGAACATTATATCGGGATCTTGTTTATTGCCAGACGGTTACTTGTTTAAATCCGAGAATAATGGTTGTTCGATTTATATGAGTAATATGTTTTATGCACATGCACCTTTGATAGATGGTCTATTCTTATTGAATCTCGATAGTGGAAATACACATATCAACAACATTGAGGCTAAACGTTTGAAATCAAGCGATAATTCGACCTATATGTGGCACTGTCGTCTTGGTCACATCGGAGTGAAACGTATGAAGAAACTCCATTCCGATGGACTTCTTGAATCACTTGATTTTGAATCACTTGAAAGATGCGAAGCATGTCTGATGGGAAAAATGACTAAGACTCCATTTTCCGGTATGATGGAGCGAGCTACGGACTTACTGGAAATCATACATACCGATGTGTGCGGTTCAATGAGTGTAGCATCACGCGGTGGTTATCGTTATGTTCTTACCTTCACGGATGACTTGAGTAGATATGGGTATATCTATTTCATGAAACATAAGTCCGAAACTTTCGAGAAGTTTAAGGAGTTTCAAAGTGAGGTAGAGAATCAACGTAACAAGAAGATTAAATTTCTACGTTCTGATCGTGGAGGTGAATATCTAAGTTACGAGTTTGGCGAGAATTTGAAGAAATGCGGAATACTTTCACAATTGACACCGCCGGGAACACCACAGCGTAATGGTGTGTCCGAACATCGTAATCGAACTCTCTTAGATATGGTTCGTTCTATGATGTCACTTACAGATTTACCGCTATCATTTTGGGGTTATGCATTAGAAACAGCCGCATTCACTTTAAATAGGGCACCATCTAAATCCGTTGAAACGACACCGTATGAATTATGGTTTGGGAAGAAACCTAAATTGTCGTTCCTTAAAGTTTGGGGATGCGAAGCCTATGTAAAGAAGTTACAGCCGGGCAAGCTTGAACCCAAAGCGGAAAAATGCGTCTTCATAGGATACCCGAAGGAAACTATTGGGTATACCTTCTATCATAGATCCGAAGGCAAAATCTTTGTTGCCAAGAATGGATCCTTTCTAGAGAAGGAATTTCTCTCGAAAGAAGTGACTGGAAGGAAAGTAGAACTCGACGAGGTTGTCGAACCTTCTCTCGAAATTGCGAGTAGCGCAGCACCGGAAGAAGTTCCTGTGGTGCCTGCACCAATAAGAGAGGGAGTTAATGATGGTGATCATGAAACTTCGGTTGAAGTTGCTACAGAGCCTCGGAGATCAACGAGAACTCGTACCACTCCAGATTGGTATGATTCCGTTATGAATGTCATGTTGGTGGACGACACCGATGACCCCGAGACATATGAGGAAGCGATGATGAGCCCAGATTCCAATAAATGGCAATAAGCCATGAAATCCGAGATTGGATCCATGTACGAAAAACAAGTATGGACTTTGGTGGACTTACCGGATGGCCGGAAGGCTGTCGAGAACAAATGGATTTTCAAGAAGAAAACAGATGTTGATGGTAATGTTACTGTCTATAAAGCTCGACTTGTCGCAAAAGGGTTTCGACAAATTCAAGGAGTTGACTACGATGAGACTTTCTCACCAGTAGCGAAGCTAAAGTCTGTGAGGATTATGTTAGCAATCGCTGCATATTATGATTATGAGATATCGCAGATGGATGTCAAAACAGCATTCCTCAATGGATACATTGATGAAGAGTTGTATATGATGCAACCCAAAGGTTTTGTCGATCCTAAAGATGCTAACAAGGTATGCAAACTTCAACGGTCCATCTATGGATTGAAGCAAGCATCCCGAAGTTGGAATCAACGTTTTGATAAGGTAATCAAAAGTTTTGGTTTTATACAAACTTATGGAGAAGCTTGTATTTACAAGAAAGTGAGTGGGAGCTCTGTAGCATTCTTAATACTATATGTGGATGACATATTGTTGATTGGGAATGATGTAGACCTTCTTAATAGTGTCAAGGAATATTTGAATAATAGTTTTTCAATGAAGGATCTTGGCGAAGCAGCTTACATATTAGGCATAAAGATTTATAGAGATAGATCGAAGCGCCAAATATCATTGTCACAGAGTACATATTTGGACAAAGTTCTAAAGAGGTTTGGAATGGAAGAAAGCAAGAAAGGGTTCTTGCCCATGTTGCCCAATACGACCTTGAGTAAAACTCAAAGTCCGACATCGGCAGAAGATAGAGAAAGGATGAGTAAGACTCCCTATGCCTCAGCCATAGGATCTCTAATGTATGCCATGCTATGTACTAGACCCGACATTGCATTTGCTGTTAGTTTAACTAGCAGATATCAAAGTGATCCAGGAGTGGATCATTGGACAGCGGTCAAAAATATCCTTAAGTACTTGAGAAGAACTAAGGATATGGTTCTTTCTTATGGAGGTGATGAACAACTCGTTGTTAATGGTTACACTGATGCTAGTTGGAACACCGATCCGGATGATTCTAAATCACAATCCGGATACGTATTTATTTTGAATGGTGCAGCAGTTAGCTGGAGGAGTGCAAAGCAAAGCGTTGTGGCGAGATCTTCAACTGAATCGGAATACATGGCTGCTTCGGAGGCTTCGCAAGAAGCGATATGGATGAAAGAGTTCATTACAGAGCTGGGTGTGGTTCCTAGTGCGCTGGACCCAATGTTTATCTACTGTGATAACATGGGCGCCATAGCCAATGCGCAAGAACCAAGGTCACACAAGAAGCTGAAGCATATCAAGCTACGTTTTCACGCTATTCGAGAACATATCCAGGATGGGGATATAAAGATTTGCAAAGTACACACAGATCTGAATGTGGCAGATCCGTTGACTAAACCTCTCCCGAGGGCAAAACATGACCAACACCAAACTGCCATGGGTGTTCGGTATATTACCATGTAATCTAGATTAGATGACTCTAGTGCAAGTGGGAGACTGTTGGAGATATGCCCTAGAGGCAATAATAAATGTAGTTATTAGTATATCTTTGTGTTTATGATAAATGTTTACATTCATGCTATAATAGTATTAACAAGGAAACATTAATACTTGTGTGATTTGTAAACTTAATTTGAAGTCCCTAGTATAGCCTCTATACTTCACTAGCTTGTTGGTTGATGAATGATTGTGGTTTCCCTATCATGAACATTGAGATGTTATCAACAACAAGATCATATCGTTAGGAGAATGATATGGTGGACATACTCCTATAGATAAGCGTAGCATAAAGATCAAGTCATTTCAATAGTTCAATTGCTATATGCTTTCTGATACATAGTAACCTAATTCCTTCGACCATGAGATCATGCATATCACCTTTACCGGATGGATGCTTTGATGACATCAAACACCACACCGTAACTGGGTGGTTATAAAGGTGGCATTGAGTGTTCGGAAAGTATTGGTTGAGACACATGGATCAAGAGTGGGATTTGTCCATCCACATGACGGATAGATATACTCTGGGCCCTCTCGGTGGAATGTCATCCAATTAGCTTGCAAGCATGTGACTGGGTCACAAGGGATCACATATCACGGGAACGAGAAAAGAGTACTTATCAGTAACGAGGTTGAACTAGGTATGCAGAGATACCGACGATCATAACCTCGGATAAGTAACATATCGTGAGACAAAGCGAAATTGGTATCGTATGTAAGTGGTTCATTCGATCGCAAAGTAATCGTAGAAATATGTGGGAGCCATATGAATTTCCAGATTCCTCTATAGGTTATTGTTCGGAGAAGTGTCTCGATCATGTCCGCATAATTCACGAACCGTAGGGAGACACACTTAAGGATTCGACGTTGTTTGAGTAGTTATGGTATTATGAGAAAGAGACCGAATGTTGTTCGGAGTCTCGGATAGGATCCGGGATATCACGAGGTGATCCGGAATGGTCCGGAGAATAAGATTCATATAAGGAAAGTCCCGTTTCGGAGTTGCAGAATGATTCCGGTGTTTTCATCGGGAATGTTCTAGAAGGTTCCGGATTGTCCGGCACTCCGGGGGGGAGGGTACATGAATGTGTTATATCAAAGTTGCTATGATTGCATCATGTACTAAGTGTCATCGCTGTCCGAAATAAAGGGTTTATTCAAATCCTAGTTTGAAAAGTCAAACGGCTAGTTTGAAAAGTCAAACTGCCAGTTTTCAGAAAGAGGAGAAGGAGGATTGGTGGAGGCCGAATTGGGGGAGAGTTCCTCCCTTGGCCGGCGCACCACCAAGCCGACTTGGGGAGGGACTTCCCTCCCCTGGCCGCCGGCCCCTCCCATCTATATAAGGAGGGGCAGGGCTCCCCTCCTAGGACACACAAGTTCCTATCTTCTACCTCCGGTTTAGAGCCGTTTTGGTTTAGAGCTTCTAATTGCTTTAGCCTTCGGTTTAGAGCCTTCTAATTGGTTTAGAGCCTTCTAATTGGTGTGTCTAATTACTGGACCACTAATAGTCTCTCTCATACTCCACCATACTCGCACCGGCTTAAGGCGAAGCCCTGCGGGATCTCCCCTCTACTTCCGGTACCACGCCGTTGTGCTGCCAGAATCGCGAGGAGAGTGCTACAACCTCCGCTGCCTGCTGGAACAAGGGAGAGGAAGGTCTTCATCGAGTACCGAACGTGTGACCGACTGCTGGAGCGCTGCCGGAACGTGGCGCCGGAAGGATCGTCTACACGATCTTGAGATCGGGAAGAGTACGCCTACATCACCCACGAGAATCTGCTCTCGTTAAACGCTTTGGAATCTTCGAGGGTAAGTTATTCCATCGGCTCGTTGCTACAATCTAGTAGATAGATCTTGGCTTGTTTGTTTGTATGCGATAGAAATTTTTTGTTTTCCATGCTACGAAACCCTACACAAGTGGTAGCTCAAGAATCTCGTGTTGAAGCACAAGACCGCCGTCAAGCCTATCGTCTCTCCAAGATCGTTCGATATGGCCATATCCTTGATAATGTTTATGGAGATTTCAATAAAGGTTCCACTACTAGAAGGCAACTAGCTTCCTTTAGCTCTCACCGTGCTTCTATCTCTCTTGTGGAACCACAGAAAGTTTTCGAGGCTCTTGAAGATGATGATTGGCTTGATGCTATGAACGAAGAACTTCACAACTTCAAGAGGAACAATGTTTAGACATTGGTTGAGCGGCCCAAAGATTGTCAAAACATCATTGGAACCAAGTGGGTTTTCAAGAACAAGTGTGATGCGAATGGAATTATTGTGCGCAACAAGGCAAGGTTAGTTGCCCAAGGATACTCACAAGTTGAGGGCATCGACTACGGTGAGACTTATGCCCCCGTTGCTCGCCTTGAATCCATTTGTATGCTTCTTGCTTTGGCTACTCATCATAACTTCAAGTTGCATCAAATGGATGTTAAGAGTGCTTTTCTTAATGGTCCTTTGAAAGAGTTGGTATACGTCAAGCAACCTCTGGGCTTTGAGGATCCACTTTTCCCGAACCATGTCTACAAGCTCAATAAGGCACTCTATGGTCTCAAACAAGCCCCATGTGTGTGTGGTGTGATTGCCTTAGGGAGCTCTTGTTAGACCGTGGCTTCGAAGTGGGCCTCATTGATCCCACTCTTTTTACTAAGAAAGTTGGAGGCCACTTGTTCGTATGCCAAATCTATGTTGATGATATTATCTTTGGGTCTATTAACAAAACATTTAATGAGGATTTTGCCAAGCTCATGACCGATCGCTTCGAGATGTCCATGATGGGGGAGTTGAAGTTTTTCCTTGGGTTTGAAGTCAAGCAATTGAGGAAAGGGACTTTCATCAACCAAGCCAAATACATCCAAGACATGCTCAATAAGTTCAATTTTGATCAAGTCAAAGGTGCCAAGACTCCCATGCCAACTAAGGTTAATCTTGATCTTGATCCCAAGGGTAAGGAGGTGGATCAAAAACTCTATCGCTCTATGATTGGTTCTTTGCTCTATATTTGTGCATCCCGACCGGATATTATGTTGAGTGTGGGTATGTGTGCAAGATTTCAAGCTGCACCAAAGGAAAGCCACATGGTGGTGGTCAAGAGAATCTTTCGATATTTAGTTCATACCCCAAACTTTGGGTTGTGGTACCCCAAGGGAGCCAGCTTTGATCTTATTGGTTACACGAACTTGGATTGGGCTGGTGACAAAGTGGGAAGAAATTCAACCTCCAGAGCTTGTCAGTTTCTTGGAAGAATGTTGGTTTGTTGGTCCTCGAAGAAGTAAAACTGTGTGTCTATGTCCACTGCCGAAGCTGAGTACATCTCCGCCGCAAGCTGTTGTGCTCAATTTCTATGGATGAAGCAAAATTTGAAGGATCTTGGACTATCTTTTGACAAGGTGCCTCTTCTTTGTGACAATGAGAGTGTCATTGCCATTGCTCACAATCCCGTGCAACACAACCGGACTAAGAACATTGAGATTCGTCATCATTTCATTTGGGACCATGTTATAGAGGAGACATTTCTTTGGAGTATGTTCCCACCAAGGCAAATCTTGCGGATCTTTTCACGAAGCCTCTTGATGAAGCAAGGTTCCGAGAGTTAAGGCATGAGCTAAATATCATTGATTCGAGCAATGTTGCTTGAGTATCTTGAACACCTACCCATGTCTCAATGTGTATCTTGTTTGGATGTAGGCATGGATTTAGGCGGAGTGTAGTTCCTCTTATGAACAAACGATATCCCTATTATGCGCACATTAAAGTTTTCATACTCTATAGTCTCTAAAGGAGACCATTTGAGCTTCATGATGAGTGTTGGTAATGAACCCAAGATATATCTTCGCGGTGTCAAGCCATTTACTCTTATATAAGGTGGCCTCGGCCACCGACCCGTTTTTATTTGAGTGTTTGATCTTTTTTTGTGTTTTTCTTGGTTTTTGTTGGCTTTGGTTCTTCATAGTTTAAGCTCTCTATCCTAAGCCTTTCCTTTCCTCAAGCACTCTCTATTCCCTGCACAAGTTCTTCCTTGTTTTCCTCCAAACCTGAGAAAGTCTTTCTGGCGTCACCGGAACTTCCGGTCAGCTGCCGGAACTTCCGGTCAGCTCGTTGTTCGTCTGAACCACCTGCTAACCTGGAATTTTTCAGCCTGACCCGGAACTTCCGGTCCCTGACCGGAACTTTCGGTGGTGTTCTCTGTCCTATATAAGGTGGGCCCTAGGGGAAAATGGGATCCTTTTCCTTTTCCCCCAAGACCCCTCTTCTATTTGGAGCAGCCGCCGGCAAGGACTCCTCTGCGAAGGTGCTCCGGCCACCCCTCCGTAGATCTGCTCTGTGGGAACCTTCCCCACCTTGATCTCCCGCCATGGACTCCGGTATTTGCCCCCAACTCCCTCCATTAATGGATATCTAGCTCTCTCACCATTGCTTGAGTTAGGGCTCACCGTGTCTAGGCTAGTTCTTTGGCTAGAACTTGTTGGGAGATCTTGGTAGGCCTAGGGAATCATGCTAGAGTAGATTGGTTCAATACATTCTTGGAAATTTTTGCACTTGTGGCTTGTAGATCTAGATCTAGTGAACTGCCTGCTTTGAACCGCCAGTTCGTGGTCTCACCGAAACTTCCGGTGAGACACGACCGGAACTTCCCTTGGACTGTTTTCACCGGAAGTTCCGGCACTTCAGCGGAAGTTCCGGCGATAGTGCAATTTCTTCCTAACTGTATTTTTCCAATATATTTCTTTTGTTTCTGCTTCCGAACTTGTGCACTTACCCCAACTTCCCTCCCTATTCTTGTGCTTTCTTCTCAGGGCAAGGTGGTTCCCGCAAAGGCAAGCGTCTCCGTCAACCATCCTCTGATATTCCTCCTGAGATCGATGAAGAATATGTTGAGGTAGTGCGTCCAACCACTCAGACTAGTCGTCAGAAGGCTGCTGCTGCTCGTCGTGCTGCTGCTGCTGAAGGGAAGAGGCCTGTTCTTGCCTCTCAGAAGTCCACTGCTGCTGGGCCTGACAAATCCAAGGCCAAAATCTCCAAATGGACTCAGAAGGCCTACTTTGAATTCAGGCGTAAGGATCCCTACCTCATACCTCGTGATCGTCTCTGCTTGGATCCTGTCTTCCACAACTGCCGTCAGGAACAAATCTTTGTTGAGATATATGCAATGAAGACTAAGTTTGTGGTTGCTCCTCAGAAGTACATCAATGTGACTCACATGGAAGAGAAACATGCATATTTTGGCGAGGCTCTAGATATTTGCAGGAGGTTTGGGCTGATTCCCCTCATGGAGCACCGTCGGAACTTTGATGAGGCTGCTATCACTCAGTTTTATACTACCATGTATTTGCACATGAGCTCCTCTACTGAAGGTGTGATGAAGTGGATGACTAAGGGCGTACTTCTTACCGCCAATTCGTCCGAGTTTGCTGAGCTCCTTGGCTATCCCATTCAGCCTAGAAAAGGGGCAAATGGTTGGCGTGTTCATATCGCCCAAGCTGCTAATCCTGAGGTCCTGGAGCCTCTCTACATTGAAGGGTGGGGCACTGTTGGTTTTGTGAATCATCTGCTGCCAGTTTATGACATCATGCGCAGGGTGTACTTGAACACCATTTCTCCCAAGGCTGGCAACTTTGATCAGTTTCATGCCTATCAGGTTGATCTCATGCATCAGACTTATCTCCGTCGTGACACTGACAGGCAATGGATGTTATGCACTTTATCTACATCGAGATGTGGCAGGCTATTGTTGGCAAGCACTCTTGCCCCTATTCTCCCTATATTTAGACTCTCATCAATCACAAGTGGTTTGAAGTGACTGGTACTCGTTACCCTGAAGACAACATCACCATTCATGAGGAGAAGAAGCTGCGTGTGAGTAAGCACCAAAAGCCTCGTTCTCAAGAAGACAGGGAAGAAGCACTCCAGAAGGCTCGAGATGAAGCTGGTGGTCCCTCCTCTACTCCTGGTGGCTCTAGTGCTGGTGGTCCTTCTCTCCAGAGGCAGCCGTCTTGGGCAAAGAAGCTGATTGGAAAGGTGAAGAAGACTTTCTGCTTTCTCCAGGACCGCGAGTATCAGGCGTATGTCGACCAACGTCACAGTGTTCAGCGCCAAAAGGCCATCATGACTGCTCTCAACATACCTAGCTCTCCGGTCACTAGATCTGTTACTGCTCCCAGGGATGATTGGATTCGTGACAACTACCGTTTGTCTGAGGATGAGTCTGAGGAGGAGGTCACTGGTCCGCCGCCTGTGTTGGATTCTTGGGAACCTGAGTCTGCTCCTCCTCCCTTTCATGGTTGGGGCGATTAGAGTGATCTTCTCTTCCTTTTTGGTGTCTCAATGCCAAAGGGGGAGAAAGATGTCTATTAGGTTGTCTACGGGATTTGCATGGGTTGAGTCGAGAGCCTGTTCTTGCCTTTGATCTTTTCTAGCTCGCGAACTCTCTAGTTTATTTCTGTGCTTGTGGACCTTTTATGTCTGTGAACTTATGTGCTTGTGGACCATGTTATGTTTGAGACTATGTGGTATCTATGTGGTATCTTATGCAATGCCGAGTATGTGGTATTCTTGTTGTCATCTTATGGGCATATGCATATGGTGGTGGAGCCTCGTAGATCTTATTGTTATTATTACTCTTTTGTCTCCACCACAGTTGGTTGGTGTCTGGTATGATCTCTATCCTTTCTTGTATCTTGCACTTGTGCTATCTTTGCATTGGAAGGGGAGCCTCCTTGTATGTGTGTCAGTCTTGTCCTTAGAGCTGTCTCTTTACCTTGCACACATATAGGGGGAGCTTGTCCCATCCATTGCAAACATTGCTTCTATATCATGCAAATCTTTGGGATTGTCATCTAACACCAAAAAGGGGGAGATTGAAAGGACTATATCTTCCCATGCTGTTTTTGGTGATAATGACAATACAATTTGTGATCTAATTGTGCGCTTGAGTTTCAAGAAAAATGCTGTTGATGTTTCCTTAAAACTGTGTGGATGCTCTCTTGGGATCTCATGAAGACAGTGGCCTATATTTTTCTCCTAGTTTCTCTCCTTTTGTTGTTTTAGGTCACCGTACTATTAAGAGGGGGTCCATCTCAGAAGGCTGTGGGAAATCACTTGTTCTTGCACAAACCCATATGCACCGCCATAGCCATCCTAGTATTCCGTGAGAGTGTGTGTTTCTGATCTGTTGAAGCCATCTTTGTCTGATTGGAACTTCCGGCCTGGCGCCGGAAGTTCTGCTCAGGTTTTTTCTACGGGATGATCTGAGCTTTGTTCCGATCATAGTTCCGCTAGAACTTCCGGTGAGCTCCCAGAACTCTCTGTTTTGGTATGCCCTATTTGCCGGAAGTTCCATCGGAAGTTGCATCGGAACTTGTCCTGCTAGAAAGTTCCTGAGCGGAACTTCCGCCCAGCCACCGGAACTTCCGGACAGACTTGGTTCGCGACCCAGAAGTTCCGCCCCTAGTTCCGCTGAAGGGTCATTAACCTTCTGTTTGAAGTGTTCTATTTGCCAGAACTGAAGGGAATATGCCCTGAGAGGCAATAATAAAGTGTTTATTATGTGTATTCCAAGTATATGCTAGATGTTTATTTTGCATGCTATAATTGTATTAATACGGAAACGTTAATACATGTGTGTTTAATAAACAAACAGAAAGTTCCTAGTTATGCCTCTCTCATAAACTAGCTCGTTGATTAACAAGATGATCAAGGTTTCCTGATCATGGACATTGGATGTTGATAATAACGGGATCACAACATTAGTGTAATGGTGTGATGAACATTCATCCGAAGTATAGCATTACGATCAAAGTCATTGAGTTTATATTGCTATAACAACTTACGAAGTGATCCTAATCCTTAGACCATGAGATCATGTCAATCACTAACACCGGAAGAGTTTCTTGATAACATCAAACGTCACACCGTAACAGGGTGATTATAAAGATGGATTCAGAACTAATAAAGTGTTATGTTGAGGCTCATGGATCGAGAGTGGAATTTGTTCATCCCGATGACGGATAGATATACTCTGGGCCCTCTCGGTGATATCACATTGATTAGCTTGCAAGCAAGTGATTTGATCACTAGAATGTTATATCACAGGAACGAGAAAAGAGTGCATGTCGGTAACGAGATCAAACTAGGTATGGAGATACCGATGATCGAATCTCGGACATGTAATATATCGTGAAACAAAGGGATTAAGATACTAGCGTAAAAGGTTCCGATGATCACAAGAAAGTCATCGTTGAATGTGTGGGAGTCAGTATGGGTCTCCAGATCCCGCTTCTGATTATTGATCCGAGAGGGGTCTCGATCATGTCCGCATTATTCACGAACCGTATGGTGACACACTTAAGAGACACCGACATCCAATTGGAGCAAATGTTTCATGCCGAAAGAATGAACAAGCGCAGGAATTTATTTCACTAGATACCGAAACAGGTTTTCGGGTGAAATTGCATAAAGTGGTTATGCATGTGAAATAGAATTCTAGCAAGGGGTTATTTGTGAATGTTTGTCATTAAAGTAATTGACAAAATTCTGAATAAAATAAAAGATTTTTATTTAATGAGAGTTTGCATTAAATTTGGTGGAAATTTAATGGAAATTTGAGTGGACTTTTGAGTGGAGGGATTTTAAAGGGCATTTTGTGAGTGGAGTGTCCACCCACATGAATGAAGGAGGGGAGGGGGCAGCCCCCATGGCCGGCGGCCACCCCCTTGGGTGCCCCCCTCCTCCTATAAAAGGAGCCCCCCTCCTCACTTGTCTCTCACACCTCCTCGTGAAGGATCTCTCTCCCCCTCTAGAATTTATCCCCCATGGTCTCGGACTAGCGAGATACATGTTCCCGGTGGCTATTCGGCAAGAAAGAGTTGTGCTTCCGCTGCATCGCTGGAGCGAGGAGGCGGAGGTTGCTTGGTGCCTCGAACGTGTGTGCGAGCACGGATGCGCTGCTGATTTGCGGCGCTAGGACTTCCTCTCGATCTTGAGATCAGCAAGAGATCGTCTACATCAACCACGAGTTGAACTCGTTAAGCTTTGTCGGTCTTCAAGGGTATGTTCTCTACGGATATACATCCGCCCGTTGTTTGTATCTAGTAGATAGATCTTGGTATATAGTTCACATCGTAGGAAATTTTTTGTTTTCTATGCTGCGAACCCTACAAGAACTTGGGATGGAACTTGCATCGGAAGTTCGGCCGGAACTTCCGTTCTGCTTGACCGGAACTTCCGGTCGAGCTTTTGGAGCGGGCGTCAACAGGCTGATGACCGTTGGAGCCGTGCTGGGCGGAACTTCCAGCCCCTCACTGGAAGTTCCGATGAAGTCGCGTGGGCTATAACGGTTCAGTGTGGAGGGGGCCTATTTAAGGCACCCCTCTTCTTCCTCCCACTCACTTCGAAAATTTTCTCTCTCCTCCATTAATGCTTGAGCTTCACCTTACTAGATCTCTCTCCAGCCACTCAAATGACTTGATATTTTGAGAGGTGAGGGAGGTGACCTAGATCTACACTTCCACCAAAGAAGATTTGATTCCCCCACCCATCCTTTGTGGATCTTGTTGCTCTTGGGTTTCTTGAAACCCTAGACGGTGTAGGGAATCCTCAGTGCTAAGGCTTGTGTTGTAAAGCTTCGAGGTGTCGTTGAGGGTCTCCAATTGAGTTGTGGAGCTTCCCCCTCAACCTTGGTGTAAAGGTTTCGGTTGGCGCCTTCAAGGTCACCGGTTAGTGGACTGTGAGGCCTCCTTTGTGGGGGAGCTCACCGGAGAAGAAGGCGAGGCCTTTGTGGCGCTCGGGTGACCTTGTGTGGCCCCGACACCTCTCCAACATAGACGTAGCTCCTTGGGAGTGAACTACGGGAATTATATCTCCGTGTCCCCGCTCCGGTTACTTCATTCCCTTCCTTTACTTCTTGCTCTTTACCGTTCTTATGGTTGTTGTAAGTTATCTTGCATTTAGGTTGTTTCACCTAGTTGCACATCTAGATAACTTTCCTTCTCGTTAAGCCTAAAAGTGAGAAACAAATTAAAATTGGGTAGACGCCTATTCACCCCCCTCTAGTCGTATCAAGTCGGTACTTTCAACGGGGCGAAACTATTTAAAGAGGCCGTGGCAGCGGCAACTATATGACGAGAACTAGATGGCCAAAAAAAGTATTCCTACTGTATAGTTGTTCGTTGAAGCTACTGCCTCCTGCGATCGCCTCGGGTTTTCTTCTGGTGTTATTGATATTTCTCAAAATAGTGATTTATATTGTTTTTTTACTCCTTTTCACTCCAATACAACTGGTCCAAGAATTGTGTCCATCGTATCCATAATCTATCCTGATCCTGGTGAAAACAGACATAAAAGATGCGCGCAAACGCCGTAAAATACCAAGATCCTACCACTACAGTGCAAAATAATAATATAAAACATGATGCAAATATGCACTCATCAACTTCCCCAAGGTTAGACTCTTGCTCATCCCGAGCAAGGTTAGATTAATGGATGTGATCCTCATATTCATGAATCTGAGTCGATAAAATAAATGAGGCAGTTGCAGCATGTGTTTATCATATATGATACATAAGAATAAGTTCATAAATAGTATCTTACTCGAACCATCCGAATAATATTAGCAGATTTCCACACCTTAGCATTTAATAGTTCACAAAAAATTACTCTCAATATGATGTAAAAGTGTTTCAGTTTGACCGAATGAGTTAGCGAGGTAGTCCCAAGCATTTTAGGATTAACATATTCACTTGGGATTTAAAATTTCAAACGTTCCTTTGTCTCACCACAAGATATTGGTGTATGCCTATTTGCTCTTTGCACATTTTATTTTTTGTTTTCCCCTTTTTTAGCTCACACTTTTGTTAATGTTGTGCAAAGGTTCGAGCCATACATTCCACTCCATCTAGGAATTCAAAGTTTAACGATCTCAATTACCAAATTCCACTTGTATATGAAGCATCTTTATAGCTTGAATATTCTACCTCGTCTTGTTCTCACTCTAATGTGATAACACTTCTAATTTTCCTTTGTTCAAAGTTTCTTTCTCAACTTAATTGTTTAGATAATTTTTCCCTTTGAACCATGAACTTACAACATATTGACCAAATTATCTTTGTATGTTCCATTAATACCAATGGTGTGGAAGACTTCTATTGCTATCATCAAGTGCAAGTAAAATTATGCTCAAGCCATTTATATATCTGATAAGACAAGCACAAACTCAATAATGCTCCATATATGATAATAAACTCGGAATTTCATAAAAGGGATCGACTATTCCTGAAGGGAATTCTAATGATGCAAACTTTATTTCTAATCTCAAACTAATGGAAAGCTAAAATAATAATATAAAATTATAAGATAGATTACAAGGTTTTAAAGAACTCCCCAAGCTTGGAATCAAGCCAGTCGGGATCAAATAATCCCTCGTGATTATTTGATACCGTGATTATTGTAGATCAATGTTGCGTCATGGCATGTAACACCGCGGTGCGCAGGTTCTTGTTGGTATCCTCCAGGGCAGAGATGCGGCTGTAGCACCTGCACAAGTCAGATTGCAAAGTGTTCACTTTATCTGTGAGTTTAGTCACTAATGGGAGAAGATCATCCTTCTTCTCTATCTCCTTGAGACGGTGACAGGCTTCAACGCGATGGAGTAGCTCCTGCTTCTGATATATCTCTAGTGCTCGCACATAGTCATTGGTCCTGAGAACAACTTCTTTTTCCTCATCCATGATTGATGGATCGGGGAAGTAGAAACCGTCCCTCCACTCTTCTTGAGGCTTCACCCTTATACGAGCACCAATGGTAGGCTTCGAGAGTGGCACCCTCGCTCCCTTCCTAGCACCTGCACCAATATTAGGTAATTCCTTACGCTTGAGCGACCTGAGGTCCATGGTGATGAACTTGAACGTATCCACACGCTCTTTTCCATGCGGCTTGTGACCTTATCTCTCTTGTTGAGATCTCTTCATTGTCATCCAGTTGATCTTCGGGGGATCATAGACATCATGGCTAATGTAGATGTCACTCCAATCTTCATCGGGATCACTGTTGTAGAAGCTTGGCTCGACGTACTCCTTGTACCTTGGGCTAAATATCTCCACCTCCTCGTTGCCATCCTCCATGGACGGGCTGCGAGAGCGGTCCCTAGAAGGAGCAATGAGACCCATGGGTTTTCCACGGCCGGATCGTAATTGCTGGCGGGATCCTGGCAAGGCCATGGACCTCCTGGACATGGTGGACGCGAGCCGGAGCAGCAAAGTGTGGTCGTGGGGCGCGCAGCAAGACGGGTTCGATCTGGACCTTGATCGATCTAGTACTTGTCTCTTGTGTTGCCTTTCCTTCTCCTTCGTTGTTCTGATCGGCGGCATGGGGCCTGCTGGTGTGCTTCAATAATGGTGGCGGTCCTAGTGTTCCTCTCGCGCGAACATGTAGATCTTCTTGATGCTGGCCCTCGTGGATCTGGTCGGAATGGTGAGTTCCGAAAGGATCCGCCGGCGAACTCCCATGCACGAATAATGCATGAAGATTGCCGGATTGGAGGGATTCAGTCGTGCGCACTCATGTTTTACTCTGAGCGTTTGGGTTCAGAGGGAGCGCTTCGAAGCTCTGTTGGCTGTTGATATCATGGGGCATGTTCTAGTTCCATGGTGCTGAGGGATAATGTCATGGAGACCGAGTTCTAAGGACTGACAATGGTGGTTTGAGTCTAGGTGATGATGAGGAATTGGCTTGACGACTCGTAACTTGGAGCAGTCGCATGCAAGTGGGGGCGACTGTACATGAGATGTTCACAGTCCTGCCTTTCAGGGTGAAAACCCAGGGTCTGACCTTAATTAGTTATGCCTGGCAATGACCTTATTGAAGGTATTATTTTGGGAGCGTGGATTTTCTTAAGGGTGAAAACCTAAGATCTGTGATCGGGCGATGACGGTGTTTGTGCATTGTTCCGTTCTTGGAGGCGTCGCTTTTGGAGAAGCTGGACTTCTAATGTTGTCTTGGTGGTGATAGTACCGCTGTTCTAATGAATGGATCACCGTAACGAGACTTTTCTTTTTTTATAATTTTTCTTCCTTTTTTTGCTGTGTGCATCCGTATGGCCGCAAGAACAATGCGTTGTTGTAGATGCTGGATGTAACTGGTATCTTCTGATATTAATATATGCTCCTTTCCAAAAAAAAAAATGCACTTGGCGGTGGCATGGGTGGTTATCCTCAACTTCTTGGAACATGGCGTAGTAGCGGCTGCTTTCATTTTACACGGAGGTAATCGGGTGCGTTCTAAAATATAGCTGAGGTTCTGTTTGTTTGGGCTATAACTGTTGAAAATTAGTTGAAAAATAAAAGTGAAAATCAGCCGTAGAAAGCAGAATTTTTGTGTTTAGCAAAACTACTTGTGGTGGATGCTGGTTGTTGTTGGTTCCGGAGTGACCCCTTTTTACTTATTAAATACTAACTATTGTATACCTTTAGGCTAAAATAGTTGTACATCATAAGATGGTCATCTTTGTACATCAATCAATCGGTCTATACATCACTCAAACTGAAAAATGACCTTTTTAGGGAGTAACCATGACTTTTTTAATCACAACACACTGACATGTCTCTAGAAACCACACGCACAAAAAACACGCACTAGGTAGCACGATCCTATCCACCTACCCAGCCTCGACCGACCTGCCCAGTTCAGCCCCGTCGATCCCGCCTAGTCCCGACCCGACTAGCTTCCGGTCGAGAGGAGAGGCACACGATCCTCAAAAAGGGCGGCGGGGCCCAAGGGTGGTGGGCGGCATGCTTGGGGGGGGGGGGGTTGGAGGGTCGCCGGCAATCGGAAGCGTGGGGGGACTATCGGTTCCGCGGAGAAATCCGCCCAGGGGGCTCACCCCGTAAGCTATTCGTGGCCCCGCCCTCGTCTCCTAGTCGGCCCGGGTGCACGATACCCGATTGACCTCCTGAGAGCAGAGCTACCCGAGAGACATCCCCTACGTCAGGTTCGGCAGGGATACCTCTGAACTATACCTCAAGCTACCTTCCTAGAGTTCATGGTGACGTGGAGAAATGGCACCACATGCCCGCCACGTTGATGCCATGCGCATCTTGGCCAGACGCGTGGCAAGGCTCACACCGCCGTGTGTATTTCGACCCTGTGGTGTCCCCTTTCTATATAAAAGGAGGCCCATGTAGAGCTAGAGAGGGGATGACATTTGGCTTAGACGAGAGAACCTTTCTGGGAGAAGGAACCCATTGTAACCTAGTGATAATCAGATCGTAGATAGTTGCAGGACGTAGGGCTCTGTTCACTACGGACCTGAACATAGGTAAAAAACACTTTGTCACTCTCTGTGATTATGTTTGTCCAACTCACCGACTGAGCTCGCCGGACGTTGCGCCACTGGCCGAACAACAAAGGGGAGTCATACCCTCGGTGTTGAAAATCAAGACACGATAGGGACGGCGACGGTTGGAAACAAGCTGCGTCGGTTCGTGACGAGCTCGGCCCGGGGACGGCGGCGGTTGGATCCAAAAGGTGGGTTGTCGCCGCAGCCTGAGACAAGCTCGGCAATCCTCGACCTGCCGGCGGCGAGGAGGAAGCAGAGTGTTCGTTGCAACAGGGGCGTCGCGGTCAGGACAGGGACATCGCAGAGGAGGTTACGAGGACAAAAACATCGAGATGGCAGTGGCTCGAAGATCTCCTATCTTCGGCGACCGACGGGTGACGGCGATTTGGGAGGCGCAGCGGCGAACAATTTGGGGACGACGGGAGTCGGGAACGGGGCGGTGGGGGAAGCTAGGGTACGGGAGGGGACGGGACAAGAGGTGGAGGGGATCGGAATGGAAATTTTTCTGTAATTAGGCTGAAGTATAGAGGAGAATTTGGGCCACGACAACTCGGGAAGCAACAAAAGTGGTGGGAAGCGCCTCCAACCTCGCTTGCGATTCGGGTCGCTCGTCCCATATTGTGATAATATTATGGCTAGAATCAAGGCATAGTTTGTGATAATTTGCCCATATTGTGTATGCATGTGCATCATGAGATGGCAAACAATGTTATAGCAGAAAGTTTTCCTTTTTGTCGCACCAAAAAGCTATTTTCCATTTTTCGAGCGTAAAAATGGGTGTTTTGCGAAGCAACCACCAAATGGCTAATTCAAAATGCTACCACCCTAATTTTTAAAATACTAGACCATCTTACATGGACAATGTCCCAACCGGGAGATCTCAAACCTTTCCGTCCATTCCTGGTGAAAAAGACAAATTCTTGCCGAATTGGTAGGAAGTAGGTCAGATATGAACTACAGTTACATGATCTAACGCTCATGATTTTTTGCAAAATTCATTTTTAGACTTATAATATGATGTTTCTTCAGAGATCCAATGCAAGTTTAGTGATGCTCAGCCCATAGGTAAGAAATTCAAAAACTAGGGTTTCGTAGGGAAACAGCCGCCGGAGCGCCGGAATCCCACAAAAACTTGCAAGTGACCAAACCATGTAATTATATTGTGGTGGACAAACCATATATGGGTGATATTTGAGATAAAATATGTGCTAAAATAAAATAGTGGAAAAAAGAGGAAGAAAAAATGGAAAAAATAGGGTTTTTGCCGTGTGGTTTTGTGCATGATGCACGGCAAAAGTCATCTTTGCCATGCAAGGCACGTGACAAAGATTGTGCAAAAAATATTTGGTATTTTTCACGCATTCCCGCTTGTTGAATAATTGTACGGGCTATTTTTTGGGCATTATAAAAATAAAAGGCGGGAATATTTCGCGTGGGAAAAAGATTTTGCAATTTAAAACTTTGTCGTGCCTGACGGTGAGGCACAGGCAAAGCCCTGTCGTCACCACGGCCCTTCAACTGTGCTGAAATGGTGGGCCCCACGAGATGGTGTGCCGTTCAATTTCTTTACCATAGGCCATTTTGGCCTTTGCCGTGAGAGTTTTCTTTGCCATGTGTTTTTCCGGGCTTTGTCGTATACTGTGTATCTTTAATCGTGCCGCCGTGTAACCCTTCTTTGACGTGCGCTTTCTGTGGCCTCACACGGCAAAGAGATCTTTGCCGTGCATTGGCGCACGGCAAAGCCGTAATGCATTGCAGCGCCAAATTTTCCCATAGTGACTCTTTTTTGCACCCTTTTAGGTTTAGGATTTGTTCAACAAGAATCATGACATGAAGATATAATTGTTGCTCAAATCAGATATGCATATAGCCGTTAATATTTCAGATAGGCAAGGCATCATGGCCAGAAGATATAATTGTTGCTGAAATGAGATATGCATCTTGCTGTTAATATTTCAGATATACAAGGCAATGATAACTTCAACGGCAAGGCCATCACCACATTTGTATTCATCCCAATTTGGAATGTAATCCATCCGATAGTCCAGAACAGAGTTTACAAACACATATCGATTCTTAAAACACCATCTTAACATTCGACTAAGACGATGATGTCAACCATAACAAGTCCTGACACAACAGAGTTCATTACAAATATTACCGAACACGACCGTAAAATAGTGTTGGACACAAGAAAGTTCATACACAAAATAATTGGCTAAGTAAGAACCTGAATCCCTAAGCCATGTAGACTTTGAAGGACTATGGTTCCCTTTGCTGAAATTTCTACTAGAATACCTAGTACAAACACACCTTATGTAATTCCAACACTAATCTGACACTAAAACATCCCAATTCGACCAAATTCATGACGTTTGCGGCAGTAAAACCACCTTGGAACAGGACAAAGTCAAGAAAACCGATTTCATGCAGACAAACTGCGTGCAAACGACGCGTAACAACCACAATACAATCTTCCCCCCCCCCCCCCCCCCACCCCCCCCCCCCCCCCCCAAACTACTCACCGTAGTACGGAGGATTCTTCCCAGTAGTGGCGGCGTTGCGGATCGTCGGCCAACTGAGGGAATCGTCCATGGCGCCTCCGTCTTTGTTGCCTCCTTCCTTGCCCAGAAAGGAAAGAACCGCAACTACATCCGTGATTGGCGAGGAGGGCATTCCTGTGATATAGATGCGCTACAAAAAGAACGGGGACCAATTGGGTTATTTCCTGCCAGCGAGACCCTTGTTTCTGATTGTTATTGTACTATCGGTTTTTTCTTAAAATCACAAAACCAGTATCAAGAACGCGTGGCAGCTCCTAGGAGACTTGTACGAACGTTACACTCTGAAATTTGTTGTATGAAACCGCATCTATTGAACAACTTGTTGTACCACGGTTGCAAAAACCTCAGCCGTTGTTAATGTTGAAAATATAAGCAATAATCCATATGATTTAATCTGAATAATAAATTGATAAAGTATGATCATACAAACGATACTAAAACTAATTATGCAGATCAACAAAGTAGATGAACAGATTACATCTATAGGAGATAAACCTATTATATATATACCAAACGCTAGAACTAGAAACTCTAGCATAATCTGAAGAGAGATTGAGATCACATACATGCAGTTGCGGCAGCAGAGCTGTTGCCATGTTGAGGTTGCCGAAGAGGTCGCTGACGTCCGGGAAGAAGTCGTCGTTCGGAACTTCCTCGTCGGACGACGTCGTGGTTGCCAGTAGTTGCGCTTGAGTTCACGAGAGATGGGGTTCCGGAGGCCTACTGTCCGGATCTGCGGTGCACGCCGCAAGCCGGGAATGAAGAAGACGAAAGCGGCGGCGCTAGGTTCTGGAGGGTAGGCACGTGAAACGGATGTAATTAACGTGTCTGTTAATGACTCATAATTAAAGCTCGGCTCAGCGAGATTCCCGAATCGCGCGCGCGTCGTGACGAGGCGAGGCGAGGCAGGCGCGGAGAAGGAGTGCGCGGGGGCTACTCTTCTTGTCACACCTTAGTGAGTGGTGCAACACTCTGCTATATAAGGTGGTCTAACTTCCCTTCAATTAGCAATGTGAGACTAAACTATAGCACCACTAGCACAAGCCATAAGCTGTCATACACAAGTGGGCCAAAGAGATTTCAGAATTTGTCTAATGGGCCAACCGCCCAAAATACACAACCATTCTAACAGTTAAATGGTAGATGCTTGTCCGGATCCGCCAAAAATACACCTACCACGCGCCTAATTTTTTTGAAACTTTCCAAAAACATGTCCGTGATTGATCTTGTTTTGAAATTTTATTTATCAGGAACTAAAATATTAGAACAGATAAAAAAACGAACTTACAGTTCAAAAGATAAAAATGATAGTC